>JAPFRF010000004.1:100660000-101270000 GCA_029282475.1 Phrynocephalus forsythii | reverse complement strand
TCCCCTTTTGCAGCTTGGATTTCATAGCTCCGAATTACCTTGTTTGCAAGCCTCCCCTTTCCCGCCATAAAACCTTAGGCTAAACATTTTCTCTTGTTTTTCTCCTCTAAAAACTAGGTGCATCTTATTAACACTTTAAAAATCCTGTTCTACTAAAAAAAGGCATCTACAATGCTGATTAAATGTTTTGACTTCCTTTCTTCTTTAAAAGGAGAGCTGGCAAATGTTACATCTTTTGTACTACAATTAGGGATGGGCTTGAAATGGAACAATAAAGTTTTGTTTCATTTCATTTCATGCTCACCCCCGTTTTGTTTTGTTTCATTTCTTACGATTTAAAAAAATAATCATACAAAACAAAATGAAACAAAATGAAACGACTCCCCTGGGTCATAGAGGCACCAGATTTGGTGCCTGGGAGCCAATGTTAAAGGGCTCCTGATGAGCTGTTATCAGTTGGACCCCTTAAAAACTAGCCCAGGCAGCACCAGGGGGATCCCCTGATACCAACTAGGCCAGGTTTAAAGGGGTCCAGCCACTAACAACTCAGCAGGAGTGTTCTGAAAATGGTCGGGAGGGCAGTTCCAGTGATCGTGCTGCCTACCTGACCATTTTCTGAGAGCTCCTGTCTAGGTGTCAACGGCTGGACACCTATAAACCTTGCCCAGTCAGCATCAGAGGATGCTCCTGGTGCCAACTGGGCCAGGTTTAAAGAGGTCCAGCCCATGACAGCTCAGGAGGAGAGCTCTGAAAATGGTGGGGAGGGCAGCGCGATCGCTGGAACTGCCCTCCCCACCATATTCAGAGTGCTTCTGCTGAGCTGCCAATGGCCGGACCCCTTTAAACCTTGACCAGTCGGTACCAGAGGGTTGACCTGGTGACATCTGGGCCAGGTGTAAAGGGGTCTGGGCATTGACAGCAAGACAGGATCCCTCTGAAAACGATGGAATGAAACGGTTCATTTCAATACAAAAATGACCGCTTCATTTTGTCTATAATGAAATGCTTCTTCCTTGTTTCGTTTCGTTTCGTTTCATTTCGTTTTGTTATGTAACGAAACGACAAAACAGCATTTTGTTTTTTGTTTCCTGCCCATCCCTAACTACAATACTCAGAATAGTAGTAGTAATAGCAGTATGATAGTAATTAGTATTTGTTATTGTTTAGCAGGGTAGCTTGTAGAAGACATGGAAAAATAGCAGGGAGACTATGTAGTATTGGGGTCAAATCCTTTGACAATAACCTGGAGGTTAGTCTGGAGGCAACTAATCTTAGCTTTTAATGGGCAACACTTTCTGAATAGGTATGCCTCATATTACAAGTTTTTCTTTGTTACTCTTATTACCGCTCCAAACTTGATGATTCACAGTTGAATTAATTTCCATTGAAATGTATTGCTTCTGAGGTGAGGTGATACAATAATTAAGTAATTGGCAATCTTTGCTCTGTGAGGATCGAATCATAAGTGAATAATGACAAAGTCATTAAGATGGGAAGAATCAAGGTTATTAGTTTTTCGGCTCTGTATTTTTTTCAATCTTTTAAAAAAATTTAATATGTTTAATATTTCTTTAAAAATAGGGATATCTGTGCCGCCAGATATTTAAGAATAACATTATACTCTAAAACGAGATACTGTATATGTTCAGCATTGTTTGTAGTAAAAAAACAAAAGCAAAAAATAAAAGCACAGTTATCAACTTGTTTACGGTTAATTACTGACCTATAAATTAATGGAAAGGTCTTGCTATTGGCACTCCTGCTCTGGTGTTCCTTGAAAACAGTAATAATTGTGTGCCATTAAGTCAGTTCTGACTTGTGGCAAACCCTCACTAGGGTTTTCTAAGTAGAGGATACACAAAAGTTGTTCGCCATTCCTTGTGAGGGTGCCCTGAGGTTGTGCAGTTTGCCCGGGGCTATACAGAATGTCTGGGAAGCGCAGTGGGGTATCAAACTCCCAACCTCTGCAGCCAGATTATTTGTTCCTTTACAGATTGAATGGTTCTCATTCTGGGTCTTCCTTTTTTTCTTCACCCTTCCACCTTTTCCTAACATTAAATTTTCCAGTGAGTAGTGCGTTCTAATGAAGTGTCCAAATTATAATCACCTCATCTTAGTAATTTTAGCGTCTAGCTTCTAGTGAGACTTCAGACTTGATTGTTCTATTATCCATTTAATTATGCTCTTCACTATGTATGATATCTGTAAAGCATCACATTTGAAAGGAGGTGTGTGTGTGTGTGTGTGTGTGTGTGTGTGTGTGTGTGTGTGTGTGTGTGTGTGTGTGTGTGTGTGTGTGTGTGTGTGTGTATCCTGTTGGCTTTCATCCTTGTACAGTTTTTAAATTCATACACTGCTATCTGAAATACCATAGGATGGATGGTCATGCTTTCCATGAACACATCCTTATATTCTTAACAGAGGTGGGGGACTCAGGCACAATCTCTTTGCTTCTTATCAAGCTGATCTTTCAACCATCCCTAAACAAATCCGAAGGACTTCACAGCTCCACCAGCAAGGCCACAGCTAATGACCCATACTTAATGGGTGTTGGGAGGGGTTGCATAGGTGAGACTTTATTTATTTATTATTTATTTATTTTCAGATTTATATGCCGCTCCTACTTCCCGAGCGAGAACTCAGGGCGGTTCACATAAAAATTAAAAAAGGGGACTAAAAACAGACACAATCACAGAAGCAATCCAAGCAGGCAACATATGTAGGTCGGGCCAAAAAAAAAAATATAAAAATGTCCCTAGTCATTATTGAAGGCGTCCCTAAAAAGCAGAGTTTTTAATCCTTTCTTAAAGGACGCCAGCGACGGAGCCTGCCATAGGTCGCTCGGTAGGCTGTTCCAAATAGTTGGCCCCGCCACCGAGAAGGCCCGTTTACGAGTACTCGTTTTACGGGCCTCCTTTGGGGGACAGTCCGGAGCGAAAGCGCCAAAGACGAACGGGTGGGTCGGGCCGGGTCTAATTGTCGGGAGAGGTGCTCTGCCTGATAAACAGGGGCCAAGCCATGGAGGGTTTTGTAAACCAAAACCAAAACCTTGAACCTTATTCGGGAGGCAACGGGAAACCAGTGTAGGCGAGCCAGGATGGGGGTGATGCGGTCATAGCGACGCACACCAACCACCAACCTGGCCGCCGCATTCTGGACCCGCTGCAGTCGCCAAACAAGGTTCAAGGGAAGCCCCATGTAGAGAGTGTTGCAGTAATCCAGCCTCGACATGACCAGCGCCTGTACCACTGTCCTCAGGAAGCTCTCGTCAAGGTACGGGCAAATCTGGGTGATGAGCCTTAGGTGGTAAAAAGCCGACCTGGTCACGGCTGACACCTGGGACTCCAGGGTCAGATCCGGATCCAGGACGACACCCAGATTCCTCAGTCTTTGCGCCAGCTGGAGGGCGGACCCATCCAGACTGGGAAGAGCGCCACAGTACCCATTGGGGCCGCCCCCGAAGAACATAACCTCGGTCTTTCCAGGGTTGAGCCTGAGTCTGTGGGTCCTTGTCCAATCCAAAACTGCGGCCAGGCAGCGATCAAGGGTCCGGACGACCTCCACTGCACAGGTGGAGAAGGAGAGATAGAGCTGCGTGTCATCAGCGTACTGATGACAGCAGACTCCAAAACTCCGGATGATCTCAGCCAGCGGCTTCATGTAGATGTTAAAGAGCATTGGGGAGAGGGACGACCCCTGAGGCACCCCACAAGAGAGTGTCCAGGGAGCCGACAGCTCACCCCCCAAGCTCACTCGCTGGGTGCGGCCCTCAAGAAAGGAACGGAGCCAGCTAAAAGCCAGACCCCCAATTCCCACCTCCGAGAGCCGCTCCAGCAGGATACCGTGGTTGACGGTATCAAAAGCCGCTGACAGGTCGAGAAGGACTAGCAGGGTAGAGCAACCCCTGTCAGCCCACCTCAACAGATCATCATGCAGAGCGACCAGAGCCGTCTCCGTCCCATGACGCGGCCTAAACCCAGATTGGAAAGGGTCAAGGACATGGTTCTCCTCCAGGAACGACTGGAGACGCAGGGTGGCGACCCGCTCGACCACTTTGCCCAAAAAGGGAACATTGGCTATGGGACAGTAATTGGACATATCGTCCACAGCCAAGCCGGATCTTTTAATAATGGGCTTCACCACCGTCTCCTTCAGAAGACTGGGGAAAACCCCGTCACTGAAAGAAGCTGAAGCCCATTTCGGCATGCTCCCTCCTGCGATCTTAATCAACCAGGAAGGGCAAGGGTTGAACGGAGAAGCCGCAGGCCTGCAGTGTCCCAGGTGTAACAGACCCAAACTCAATGAACTGGGGCGACCAAGGTGGCCCAGAGCCAGCCACAGCGGGGACTGGGTCAGTGCAACCGGCGTCCAGCTCGGAACGGATGGCCTCTATCTTAGATCTAAAAAAGGCTGCGAAAGACTCACTAGTGAAATCACTAGGAGGAGGCCCAGGCGGACCAGGATTGGTAAGGTCTCGAACCACCCGGAACAGTTCCGCCTGGCGGTTCGAGGCCTCACCACACCCCAGGCCATTGTACATCTAACAAGCCTATTCAGGCCATTGCCCATTGTCCACTACATTCAGATTAGGGTCCACCATTCAGACTAGGGTGATGTGAAATCTAGGTTAACTATAAATTGGAGGTCTCACCAGTAACTTCCCTTAGACTGATGAAGCTGTTTGGATGAGCAGCAAAACGTTTTGATCTCTCAAGAAGAGAAGTCCAATTGCCATAACCTCTCATGGATGGCTGAGAATCTTCACAGACACTTACGTTCTTAGTTTTCAGTATACTGTTCTCGTCATCCTCTTTATCTGGATCAGATAATGTGTTCCTTGATTGATCTTTCACCATTCCTAATCTTGGTATAAAATGACTCTTTGATTTCCTAGATCCTATAGAAGGGATCCCTTAATATTTTGCAATCATGATTGAAGTAGTTGTCTTTGTGCCTATTAGTAAGTTACCCCAAAAGCTGCATATAGAATCCTAGCGCTGTTTCTGCCACCTTGTATTTGTTTCTCATCTGCTAACAATCTTAAGGGCTTTCTCCTGTCATTTAGATAGTTCTTTTCATTTCTTTTGGCTACAAGAATTATCTTTCAGCGTTTTTCCTTCATAATCTATCTGATTTTCATTCACAGTCCTTTTGGTTTGCCAACCACTTGTGTATAGTAATGCAAATCTGTGTTTTATATCATGGGTGCCACAGTTCATTGTTGGGCTTGTTTCTGCAGACAGAATAGAACTTTTAGATCTGCTTCCAATTATAAAATCTGTCAGATTTCTTCCTTGGCAATAAGGCAACAACCTTATGTACAAATCACCTGTTCAGTTGCCTAAAGCATGTGTTTGCATAGGCAATGTGTGAGCTTCATAGAATTCTACGAATCATCCTCCAGCTTCACTTCTGATTCCAAGGCTAAATTCTCCAATGATGCTTGGTTCTCTTTTGTTTCCCTCTGTTGCATTCTAGTGACCTGTCATTCTTAGCACATCCTCTTTTGTTGTGTGAGCACCTGTTCCTTGGACATTTGTATTAAAACTTCCAACTTCTTGTTTAGCATATATAGATGGAGCCCAGATATAATGATGGATATGTTCATAGAGTTTCTAGAAGTTGGATTGATATTATTCCATCAGACTCTGTATTGTAACCACTAACTGCTTGTGCTGTGCTACCTCACTGATAAAGCCATACAGTTAGAGCCACACAGATAAAGAAAAATGTTCATGTGTGAACCACCAGAGGTAGCTATGACCATCCTCCCAAACTTCTTAGGCAGTTGAGAAACATTACTTGTTTATTCTATTGTCCATGCTGGCTTGGATATTCTGAGGGTTGCAGGACAAGGAGTAACTTTTTCAAGCTGCAGTCTAAGCATCATGTTGGTTCCTAAGATACAGTGGTACCTCTTAAGATGAACTTAATTCATTCTACTGGTCAATTTGTTTTTACAAAAAATCGTCCTACGAAATGCAGTTTAACACAGTTCCCATAGGAATGCATTAAATTTGTCTTGTGAGGCATCCCACATGAAAAAATCATCTTACGAGGTTTTCCTATTCCCTGAAATTTCATTTGTCTTATGAGTTCTTTGTATTAAGGGGCATTCGTCTTTCAAGGTACTACTGTAGAAGCATAAGTCCCTTGTAACAGAACATGTATGGACAGGGAGCCATAGGACCAAAAGTTCTGGGTAAAATAATATTTTTCCTGGGATGGATTTATGCGTAGCCTGCACACTGTAATTAAAATTGTAAACCGCCCAGAGACTACTTGTAGTGGTATGGGGCGGTATATAAGCAGCACACTTTTATGTCAGTAAAATCTAGCCCTTCTTGTAGTGGTATGGGGCGGTATATAAGCAGAACACTTTTATGTAAGTAAAATCTAGCCCTGTGCAGCTCTGTATGACTACTTGTCATGCTTGTGGAGATTCTCTTTTCATCATTTGTGAAGAGAACTCTTAAAACCTTACTGAACTCCTTTGGAAACTGGAGCGGAAGAGATTCAAGTGGAGAACAGACTCTTGCCAGAGGGAACACTTTCTAGGAGCGGAAATATAGTTCCAGCTAGCTTGGCAATATGTTCCTTGGATGTGTGATTTAACAGCTTTTCCCGTAAAACATGGTAAGAAACCGAAGATTCTGAGGAGTAATGGGGTAGTTACAAGTTCAAAGCAAAATTTGGAAAAGTTATTATTATTATTTTTATTAAAACTGTGCGAGTCTCCTTGCCAGCATTCTGACATGGGTAAGGAGACGCTCCTCACCCCACAATTCCTAACTTGTGGTTTCTTTTCTTTTCTTTTCTTTTCTTTCTTTCTTTCTTTCTTTCTTTCTTTCTTTCTTTCTTTCTTTCTTTCTTTCTTTCTTTCTTTCTTTCTTTCTTTCTTTCTTTCTTTCTTTCGTTTGTTCTTTTCTTTTCTTTTTTGTACTGCTTTTCCTTGGTGGTGGCAGATGGGACTATTAAATTGGCAGCATTCTGCCATGGTGGCTTGCAGGGTGGAGCATTTCTCTGACAGTGGTGTAAATTACACAGCAGGAATTGGACTGACATTAAACATACAGTAGAGACCAGGGGTCCTCAAACTATGGCCTGCGGGCCGGATCCGGTCCTCCAGGGTCCTTAATCTGGCCTGCCAGGAATTGCAAAACCCCCCTCCCCTCCCGGCTTTGAGCCGCTGCGTTCCTTTCTTCCTCTGCTTCCCCTTTAAGGGTAGCTTCCCCTCAGCACCTGTGGGAGGGTGCATGTGGCAGGGGCAAGGAAACTTCTCTATGGTTGGCTGCACAGCCGGTCTCTCTGTCTCTCCTTCCCTCCCTCCCTCTTGCTCCTAGGCAGGGCAAACAAGCTAGCACTGACGGAATGCATTAAATTTGTCTTGGCGGGGCATCCCACAAAAAAATGCAAGGCAAAGCCAGCCCCTCTCACTGCCAAGACTATCCTGACTGGGGTGTGTTTGTCGTTGGGCAGGTGGATGGAGGGGCCAGGCCACCTCCTCTCCTCATCAAGTGATTTGTGCACCTAGTCTGGCCGGCCGAGTGGAGGAGGAGGAGGAGGAGGACCAGCCCAGGGTACCTCCAAGCCAGCCAGCCCCATCCCCCATGCTCCTTGTTTGTTTGCCTGCTTGTTTGTCCGGCTGGTGTTGAGGTGCTGTGCAACTGAGGCTGCATCTCCCTGTGGGTGCTGGTGGAGGATTCAGGTCCCAAACAGCAGTGGTGGCTTTGCAGCTCAGGTGGCTCTTTGTGTGTGTGTGTAGAGTGGGGGCATTCAGGGCTGAGGATGCTGAGAATTGTTATTGTGCTGCTGCTCCTAAGTCTCTCTCTCTCTCTTTCCCTGTTTTTCCTTCTGCACTTGTGGAGCCTCGTCACTGGCCTGGAAGGAGCTGCTGGACAGGCGGAAGGAGGATGAGCCGAGCTGCCTCCTCTCCTCGCCGTCTCCTTTGCACGCCTAGCCTGGCGAGCTAGAAGGAGGGCCAGCCCGGTGCCTCCATGCTGGCCTGATCCTCCTGCCCACTGCGCTCCTTGCCTGTTTGCCTGCCTGCTGGTAATGAGCCTCTGTGTGTGCAGTATAAAAAACAGGGAGAGCGAGTGACCTTTAAGGACTTAGGAGCAGCAGCACAGGAAGAACTCTTTGGTTCTGGTTCTCCCTCCCCCTCCATGCACCACAGGGGGAATTGTCCAGGCAGCAAAGCTGCTGCTGCTGCTCAGGTCCCAAATCTGCCTTCACCACCAGTACCCTTGGGATGAATGCACCCTCGGCTGTGCAGCGTGCATGGAACGTCATTGCTACCCACACAGGCGGGTAGGTGGGCAGGTGGGGGGGCGCAGCAGGCGGGGAAATCATGCTGTCTGTCTTAGAGATACTTCGAGGTTGAGGGCTCCTCTGGGCCATCCTACCTCATCCTCCTTTGCTTGGCTGGCTGGGCTGTGTGCGTGGGGGAGGTGGTGGTGCGGGGGAAGTGGCCTGGCTCCACTAAATGTCTGCCCAGTGGCTCCTTCTAGAGTAGGATGGTCATGTGGTGGGACCTCTGTCTAAACACAGTGGTAGCTAAATTTGTAATAGTAGTTACCATCAGCAAAATCCCACTATGTTGCTGCGTATCTTTGTCTGTTTGCATTTTTCCTCCATCGAATTTTTGGCGGGAAAAGGCTGGGGTGGTCTTGCTGGTTTCATTTCTCTGTGTTTGCATTGCACTGCGGGGTGTGAGTGTGTGTGTTCTGGGTGTGTGTGTTCCAGCACTGCATGCTTTTAAAGTGCACTATGTAAATATTGCATTCTTGTTCCTGTTTTTTGTGCACTACAAAAAATATGTGGAGTGTGCATAGGAATTCGTTCATAGTTTTTTCAAACAATAACCCAGCCCCTAACAGTGTCTGAGGGATGGTGAACTGGCCCCCTGTTTAAAAAGTTTGAGGACTCCTGATATAGACCATTCTTCTGCCTTTGTATCAGAAGCAATCCAGTAATGCTTCCCAGGAATGTTGACAACTCTTTGCGTTCAAGCTCAAGTCCAAGTCTTTGGTACTGAAAGCTACACCCCGGGTTACCTTGCCGCTATTACGGGAGCCGAGAGATGAAAGAACACGCCAAGGTTCAAAAGGCACGGAGAAAAACTAAATGTCTGCCCAGTGGCACCCAGCCGAATTCAGTTGGAAAACTGGGGCAATGAACAAAGAAACTTTACAGACTTTATAGAAAAACATTCTCCCAGTACCCCTCCTTTATCAGAATAAACAAGGATGCACCTGGACGCAGTAAATCGCCCGCGAAACAACAAAGAAACTACAAAGGATACATGGTTATCATTTTTCTTACAAATCAATTGTCAAAGGAAACACACAGAGGATACTATTAATCTTTCATTTCTTCATGTTGTCTTGCAATTCTCGGAACTCTGAGCTTTCGCAGCCAGGAATGTTTGACAGCTCTTGCGATATATTGATATTTTGAAGGCTCCTGGCTTATCTCTTGTGTGGACCCCTTTACCAGTGGTCTTCCTACACAGATAAGTGTTTGTCCAGCAACTTTATGGCCTGGTATCTCATGACACAGGCTTGGGGAGGAATGTGGTGCTTTGAGTCACAGTTCAGTGAAGGGAAAAGGGTGAATTAAAGGACACAGAGCTGAATTAGAAATAGAACCAAAGTACTGCCATTTTATCTACAATGGCAATTTATAGGCTACAGACAGTATTAAAAACCACTTCTATCAGTACAAGTCCTGAATCCCTTGCCCCAAGTCTGAGTCCCTATTAAAGATAAAGCAAAAAGCAAAGTGTGCTACTTATATATTGCTGCATAGCACTTTAAAGCACTCACTGGGTGGTTTACAGTTTAATTGTGCAAGCTACACATTGCTCCCAAACAGCAAACTGAGTACTCATTTTACCAACCTCAGGAGGATGGAAGGCTGAGTGAGCTTCAAGCCGTCTACCTGGAATTGAACCCCAGGTCTTGAGTGCAGTTACAGCTGCAGTACAGCATTTTAACCACTGTGCCATGAGGCTCTGTATATAAGTTTTTTTCCCTCGGGGTGGAAAAAGAGAGGTTGGTTGCTGTTTGAGTCATGAGTAAAATTTGAAAGATTGAAAAAGCCCAGAGTTGAGCTTGGTTGGAGTCACCAGTATGTTAAGTCCACCTTGACAATGAGTCCCGCGATTTGAGTCCCAATCTTGGTGCGTCCACAGTGGGAAGATCTGCTGGCAGGCTGCTTTCCATACCCAGGGGAAACCTGAGTGTGTTCAGAATCCTCACATTCTTCAGAGAGGCTCCTTCTGTGCCCTATATATAACTTAAAAATAATACAGTACTTAAATTTAAAATGTATGTTTTTTTAAAAAAACATTCTGTACCTTGCTTCTTTTACATGGCTGCGCAGTTGATGTAGTGCAGTGGTTCCCAAACTTGGATCCCCAGATGTTCTTGGATTACAATAGATATTTCTTAGATTTCTCCCAGAAATCCTGGCCAGCATAGGTAATGGTAAAGGCTTCCAAGGGTTTTCCAAGAGTATCTGGGGACCAGTTGTTGGGAAGCAGTGATTTTTTAATGGCATAAAAGAGACCCCTTCTTTCAAGAAAAAGAAAACAGTGAGATTCAGAATGCCGGCCAGAAATTGATGGATTAAATTCGCTTTGTGCAAACTTATTTGAAACTAAATATACACAAGGTTTTTAAATGTGTCCTAGGAGTACGCGGAGTTCTGTAATGGGTTTCAAGTCTTAATTGCAATCTCATTTAAAAAGAAAAGTAGCTTTTATAATTGCTGGCATCTGTTTCTGAGAAGTCGCCTGCTACCTAATGGACTCTGGAAACTCAGTAGATTGGTGCATATTTTCTCAAAATAGACACACACTGCTAGTGCTAATGTATTTTTTTAATTCAAAAGACAATGAAATGCCAAACCCCTTCCAAGTATGTTACAGCAAAGCAGAGCTGGCCTTCAGTTGCCTCTTTCAGAGAAGATACACCTGGGGCTTTGCTGCTTTCTGTATTGTTATCATTTCAGAAGAACAAAAGAAGGGTGGTGGGAACATATAAAGATAAGGCTCAAAACGCATTGGATCTTGATATTTAGGTTGGTTAATTTTCTTTTTTAGGTTAGATATAGTTATATTTTGGCAGGCCCTCAAGCTCCCTGCAACTGTTCAGCTTCTGCACTTTTTGGATGTACGGCAAAACTGAAATGAAGTGCTTCTCACACTGCCTCATAACGTTGGGAAACTTTGGTTAAACAAGCCTTTCAATGTAGTCATGTAAATGAAGGACTTACAGGAGCCATGGGAAAGTGTAAAGCAGGCACTATGCTGCCTGGGTCCATGTTCTATGTTTTCTAGCCTTGCCAAGAATGGAATTATTGCATGTGACCATCAGTTTAAACAAGAGGTTCTTGTTTGTCCTGCTGCCATCTTCTTCCTTTGCTGTGGCAGTTTCTGGAAGATTCCACACTTTTTTCGTTCTAACTGAAAAAATACACTTCAAGAGATACTGAGATGTTAGTTTACCCCAATTTGGATTTCCTCTCCTTTACTTCAATTTCCTCTTACTCGATTTATTTATTTATTTATTTATTTATTTATTTATTTATTTATTTATTTATTCTGAATATTTTTACCCTACCTTTCTCCTTGGAAAAGGACCCAAGGCGGCTTCTTAAACCTCATCTAAAAAGGTAAAGGTTTTCCCTCCCTGCACATGCGTGTTAGTCGTATCCGACTCTAGGGGCGGTGCTCATCTCCAATACCTTAAAACATGTTTTCCACCAGACTTTGATAAACATCAGTTTGCCTATAGGAGAAACAGATCAACAGATGATGCCATAGCTACTGCCTTACACCTTGCAGTGAGTCATCTGGAGAAACCTGGAAATTATGTTAGGATGCTTTTCATTGATTACAATTCAGCTTTTAACACCATCCTACCAAGCATTCTTATTAAAAAGCTGGCTGATCTGGACCTTTCTTCTACCATCTGTGATTGGATCAAGGACTTTCTAAGGGACCGCTCACAAACAGTGAGGGTTGGGCCTTTCACATCTACTTCCCTGAAGCTTAGCACCGGCTCCCCACAGGGCTGTGTGCTAGTCCTTCCTGTATTCACTGTACACATATGATTGTGCATCATCTGATCCATCTACTGTGATTATTAAGTTTGCAGACGATACCACCATAATGGGTCTTATTACAGGGGGAGATGAATCACCGTACAGGAATGAGGTCCAAAAATTATCCACATGGTGCCTAGAAAACAACTTGCATCTAAATATTACCAAGACAAAGGAGATGGTGCTGGACTTCCGGAGGAAGAGAGAGAACTAGCCCCATTGTACATCCAGGGGGTTGTGTGGAGAGAGTTTCTTCCTTTAAATTTCTGGGAGTTTACCTCAGTGAGGATCTATCCTGGGAATTAATACAACCAAAGTAGTCAGGAAGGCCCAGCAGAGACTGCATTTCCTTAGGGTCTTGCGTAAGAACAAAGTGAAGCAACAACTGATTATCTCCTTCTACCGGTCCACAGTTGAAAGCATCCTCAAATATTGCATTACCGTTTGGTATGCTGGATTGACAGCTGCTGACAGGAAGATACTACAGAGGGTGGTAAGCACAGCTCAGTATATCATGGGCTGTCCCCTGAGTGCACTGGACGACATCGCTCCTCAGGAGGGTTGGAAAAATTCTTAAGGATGACTCACACCCCGGTCAGCACTTTTTTACCTTGTTACCATCAGGCAGAAGATATCGTAGTATAGCCTGCCGTACCAACAGACTGAAGAACAGTTTTTATCCATGGGCTGTCAGACTGCTGAATGGGAAATAATCCCAGGACAAGTATAGAAGAACTGACCTGTGGGCTGGCGCATTCTGTGTCAAGTACACAGGGTGCAATAAGACTGAGTGATTGCCAGTGAGATGGGGGCGGGATGGTGGTGGGGGTGGGCATGGGAGACTCAGCTAATTTCATTGTGCACATGTTGTATTTTGACAATAAAGGTATTATTATTATTATTATTATTATTATTATTATTATTATTATTATTATTATTATTATTATTATTATTATTATCATCATCATCATCATCATCATCTCCGTATTCAAGCCGAAGAGCCAGTGTTGTGCAAGTCCATGGCCACATGGCTGGCATTGCTGCAAGGAAACACTGTTTTACCTTTCCGCTTTTTACAGCGGTACCTATTTCTTTACTTGCATTTACATGCTTTCGAACTGCTAGGTTGGCAGGAGCTGGGGTTATCAGCGGGAGCTCGCTCCACTGTGTCGCTCCCGGGATTCGAACTGCCGAGCTGTCGACTCATCTAGTTGCTTCTTTAACCATTCTCATGGTATGTACATGATAAGCCATATGCATCTCTCTTGAGCTCCAGAATCAACGTTAACCTTTTTACTAATTCCATTGAAGCTGATGTACATTCTCAGCATGTGGACAGCCTTGGGGTGAGCCTTTCATATTTTGCTGTAACGTTTATGCGTTTCAGTACTACAAAGATATATACATTGAAACACACAAGCATGCACACACACACCCATGGACACACTGACAATTTGAGTCAGATTTGAAAGAGCTGTTAAACGAGTGATGTGTGATCCTCCCAGTTTTGTTGGACTCCCAACTCAGAAGCAACAGGCTGCTTGGCCAGTGATGTGGGCTCATGAAAATTATAGCAGATAATATCAGGTGGGCCAAAAAGTTCTTTACTTTTGATTTAAAGTCAGTCTGATAGGTGAGAGAGATCTTTCCCAAATTGATATGTTTCGTAGTGTAAAGGGCAATACATTCACTAAATGTTCACAAAAAGTTACAGTGTTTTGGAATGATCCTCCCATCTTATTGGCAGCTTGGGCAGTTGCTGACATTGACCTGTAGACTGTGTAGCCCAAGGGGACGTCTGGTCTCATGATGGTGGGGTAGTTTCCTGTAGTGGAACCATGTTATCTTCCCTTTGCAACCTCCCTGTGTTTTGTTTCAAAGGGTTCTAAACCCTCAGCAGCAGATTTTCTGAGACAGGGGGGAGAATGCAAGACCCCTTCTTCAAACAGAACTTCCTTCTCGGGTTAAGGCCCAAGCTTTTGATAGATATGAACAATGAGACACTGAGGGGTTTTTTGAACTTTAGCCTGCCGTTTGCTACAAGATTTGAGGACTCACAATTACAAACAAAGCAAGTTTCTGTTAGTCCAGAAAGAACCAATAGCTTTGTTGTGGGAAAGGCAAGGAAATTGAAATAATCTGAAGCTCAGTAGAACACCACAGAGAAACAAAAATAATTCAGGCTGCAACGGTGCACCCGAATACTGTGGGATTTGCTGTGGTTATAGTATGGGTTGGTTTAAATATTAATTGTTTTTGATCACATGATGTAAAGCCTATTCAAATGTATATTTTTATTTATTTATTTATTTATTTATTTATTTATTTATTTATTTATTTATTTATTTATTTATTACAGCTTTTATGCCACCCACTACCCAAAGGTCTCTGGGCAGCTTACAATCAAAGAATTAAAACAGTAAAACATCACATATTAATAAATAATTAAAACAATGATAAAAACCTTACACTAAAATCATTACACTAAAATTGCCATCAAAGGACCCACAGTCTATGTCAGGGCTGTTCAACTTTGAACAGGCCAAGGTCTACTTTTTCTGGCCCAAAGTGCCTGAGGGCTACTACACTAAAACTTCTACTTACGGATTTTCTCTGTTCCGAGCACATGCTCGTAAGTAAAAACTTTTGTAAGTAGAGCAGCGGTTTCCCATAGGAATTAATTCAAAACCAATTAATCTTTTCTGGACGGAAAAGATTTCAATGTGCCATGACTCTTGAACTGCGCTGGTCGGCTGAGACAGTGGGCTGGCAGACCCAGAACTTTGCTAGGGCAGTAGTGGTCCTTGGGATGGGGGAAGGGGGGTGGAGAACTTATCCCCTCACTTTTTTAAATTGATGGCCAGTGGGCTACTTTTGAACCCTTCATGGGCTACCAGTAGCTCGCAGTCTACCTGTTGGGCAGGCCTGGTCTATGTTGTATTAATTAAAAAACTTCTGTTTTTAATCTCCATGCAACCTTTTCTCTGTGTGTGCTGCTGGGGGCTTCTGCTTTTTTCAAGCTGGGAAGATACAAATGGACTTTTTCCTTGTGATCAGTTGATTAGTTTTTGTAAAGATGGAGGATATGTTTGTGAGTGATGTTTTGGATACATAGTTTGGGCATGATGGATCATGGGAACATCTGTCCCCTCATTCTCCTCACCATCACCCTCTGATTTATTTGTTTACAAAACTTATCCAATAGTGCCAGAACACCTCCAGATCAGAAATCTGGAGGTGATCTGTTTTTTTCCAAAACCATGAACAAAGCAGAAAAAACTCGGATGTGGTATGTGGTATTTCTATACACATTAAGAACTTTGAAATGCAACTGTCTTTTCTGGAACATTATACATCTCTTTCAAAACCAAATGGCTTGACAGTGAACCATAAAAGGAAAGGGAGAGGTGGGACCAGGGGAAGGAAGGAAAAACGCAGAGTCTGTGGACTGAATTATAAATACATTTCATCAGATGCGAATACTGAATTCCTGAATCCGTCTGTATCCCCTGTGTGAGCACCGACGACAAATTCAGCTGTAATACAAGCCTGCAAATCAAATTGTAGCAAAGCTGATTCAACTTGCCAGTATAATTGCAGCTTTATTCAATAAGGTAACTTTCTTACACGAGCCTCAATACTGCTTGTCACACTCACATTCTTTTCTTCCTTCTGGGCTCACAGAAACATTAAAGTCTCCCACTCATTTGAGGGAATTTGGGCTTCAGATGCAGTGTTTTGCCAGAGGCCTGGCAAAGAGCTTCAGAGCTCTGAATGGCCCAATGTAAAAGCTGGAAACTGGACTCTCAGAGTGAATTGTGGAGCTTAAAGAGGCTCCTTTTAATTCTTCTGACCTGTTCCTTATACCTATGTGCTGAGATTCAAAGCTCTGACTCACTGGTGAGGGGAATGAGGGCAAGGTGGGGTTTAAGCATTCCCTTGCATAGTAGTTGGTAAATCTGGACGTGGAGTTGCTGATTAGGATGGGTGCCCACCCCTAGCAGCCCAAAATGTAGTCAACTGGATTGGTTCTTATCAACAAATTAGGAGCAGAACTTTTGCAGTATTAATGGCTCATAACTCCTTGTTCAAATTCAGAGCACCTTTAGTTACTGTGAATTATGAGGAGCAGATCTTTTGTAAAGCTAATGGCTTATGAGCGCCTGTTCAAGATGAAACCACCTGCAGCTGCTTTGTGTTCCACCAGAGAGGGCTTGCAACAACAAACTCTTCCTTAAAACACCACTTTCTTTCCCAGCTATTCTAAGGACTGCAAGCAAGTTCAGGAGAAACTGGGAAACCTTGAAGGATGGCAGAAGATGTTACAGTCTCCGCTGATCAGCCTGAGAGCCCTCTCTCTGACCTACCTGCCAAGCCTAATTACAGTCCTAATATCACTAATGTCTCAGTGGGCTGCCTGTTAACGTAATCTCGGACGTCTGCCTGCTGTCTCTTTCTGGTTTCCAGTATCTAGGTTTGGCCTGTCTCCTTTCATGAATGTTTTACGACGGCTCTTAAGCCCTGCAGGTCAGATTTATGTTGGCTACACGATCATGTGGGATTAGCTTTTTCTGATCCACACTGTTCTGTCCGTTGGCGTTAGGTGAAAAGCACAGCCAGTGTGCAGCCAGACCCAGTAGGCTTGCTGTAGGCAACCCTAGGAGCTGGAGTGCTAGCACCACCGCTGTGACACCAGAAGTTACACTGACATCGGTTTGCCCTGTGCCATGCATCCTTTCTTCAACTTCTAGTGCTAAAAGCAGAGGAAGAGTAGAAGACTGATGTGGCGTAGAACAGCGCCAGCATGGGCTGGAGGTCGGAGGAGGAGACAGCCTTATGAATCATTGTACATCTCAACCCCAACAGACAGCCTGCCCGCCCACATCTTGTACCTGTTGCAGTCAGACTGAGTGGCCTTAGGAGGTATAAACATCTAACTAATAGTCCTGTCAAGCTAGACTGCGGAGATGTTATACCAGGCCTTTGTTTATTGAACTTTTTTGTTTGTTTGTTTCGTCAGTTTGTACATTTCCTTTGGATTTCTCCACACCAGAGCTTGCTAGCTGGGAGATTCTGAGAGTTGAAGTCCCCCACCCCCACCCCCCAAAAAATCAATATTTTTGATCCCTGGACCATTCCACCAGGGCAGTCCTATATATAGACTAAACGTATGATAGATTCAGGCATTAAGATTGGACTTTAGTGGGGTACCAAGAGAACTGTTCGAGTCTCTTTTACCAGCTGCTTGGACTCTAAGATCTCCAGGAGATACCCATTGTTGTCTGGATATTCCTGAGATTCATGTGACAAGGAGGTAGGAGAAGCCCTTTTCTTAAACAGTGGCCGGGCTCTGCACCTTTCTATATCTGCTTACAATTCCTTGCAAATGGCATTGAGAGATATCCTGCCTATCTCTCCAACCCAGAGGTTGTCCTTAGGCATCCATAATGATAGCCATTGATACCCTTGTTCTCCATGAACTTATCCAATCCTTTCTTAAAGCTGTCAAGGCTGACAGCTGTCACCACTTCTTCTGGCAGGGGTTCCACAGACCGGTGATCCTCTGGGTGAAAAAGTACTTTCTCTTATTTGTTTGAGATCTAGCCCCCCAAATTTTCATGGAGTGCCTGCTAGTTCTAATGTTGTGTGACAGGGAAAACAGTTTTTCCTTATCTACTTTGTCTACACCATATATGATTTTATAAACTTCAATCAGGTCACCTTTTAAGTGCCATTATTCAAGATGAGGCCCAGCTGTTGCAGCCTCAGATGGTAAAGAAGGTGTTCCAGTCCCCTAATCATTCTGGTTTCCCTCCTCTGCACTTTTTTCCATTTCCATAATATCCTTCTGGAGGTATAGTGACCAGAACTGGACACAATCCTCCAGATGGGGCCTCACCAATGATTTATAAAGAGGCAAAATGACACTTGCTGACTTATTTTCTATACCCTTCCTAATGATCTCTAGCATTGAGTTTGCTTTTTGAATTGCACATTGGGCATCGATCTCTAAAAGGTTTGCCATCACAGCTCTAACCTATAAAGCCCTATATCCGCTTGGGCCCAAGTTATCTCAAGGACCCCATCTCTCTTTATGAACCTACTTTGGTGCTAAAACCAACAGGAGATGCCTTCCTCTTAAGTCTTGTTACTAGAGATGGGCACAAATTGAAAAAATGATGTTTTGGTTTTTCATTTTTCGTTGCGGGTCCATTTTGGTTCGTTTTCATTTTTCATGAATTTTTTGAAAAAAATTCTTTTCGTTTTTTGTTTTTTGTTTTTACCCGCTTTTTGCACAACTTAAAGCATTTCTGTGCGTGGACGTCCCCCAATGCCCCAGACGAGAGGGAAAACACTAAAAAAATGATGCTGGCAGAGACACAGTGTAGACTAGGTATGCAGGGAGGCTGCAAAGGCAGCGGCAGGTGTTGCCCAGGGTGTAAGGCAGCCACAGAGTGACTCACTGGA
The DNA here is from genome assembly GCA_029282475.1 of Phrynocephalus forsythii. NCBI lineage: Eukaryota > Metazoa > Chordata > Lepidosauria > Squamata > Agamidae > Phrynocephalus > Phrynocephalus forsythii. The sequence continues at coordinate 101,251,421 of JAPFRF010000004.1, read as the reverse complement.
AGGTACTCACCAAGAGGTATGCATGCACACAGGGAGGCTGCAAGAGAAATCTCTTCTTTCTCTCCCCTAAGAGCCAGGCTGCAGCCAGCAGGGAGACAGAGACACACACCTGCCTGGCTGGCCTAAAGTAATGAGTCGCAGAGACAGCAATCCCACTCTAACTCCCACCGCAGACTGCAAGGAGGACGGGGGCTGCCAAGGCTTTTTATGCCCTCTGTGGCTGCCACACCTACCCAGTCTGCAACCTGGGCATGCTATTGGTTGAAATTATCCAAGAATTTACATGATTCCATCACATGGCTTGCATCCATTTTGTGGCTGGAATCCATTTTGTGTCATCCTTAAAGGGAAAAGAAAAAATACATTGCGATGGGAGAAAGACAAAAACAAACATTTTAAGGACTACAACCCCCTGGTAGGTAATAATTTCAAATAATTATCGCTTCGTTTTTACGGATGTCCAGGGCATTTTAATACCCAAGAAATCAATATTAGGCATCTGGGAGCCATTTTAGGTCGATGTCCCCTAGCTCCCCTTAAAGGAAAAAAAAATACAGCGATCTGAGAAAAGACATAAATGCATGGTTTAAAGACCCCAACCCCTGGTAGGTATTATCAGGCAGAATAAATAATTATCACTGGGTCTTTACGGATATTCAGAACATTTTTTAACATTTAAAAACAGCTCATTTCATTCCGCGTCGCCATTAATGAAAACGAAACATAACGAACCTAATTTTCATGGTTCTGTTCGGTTCATTCCAATTTCATCAAAATTTGCATTATTCATTTTGTTACATAACGAAATGAATAACAAATAACGGAATGAATTTTTTTTGTTTTGTGCGCATCTCTACTTGTTACCTTCACAGATGAGTTTCTTGGACACACAGGGAGAGTCTTCTCTCTTGTTGCTCCTAGCCTCTGAAACTCCCTCCCACAAGAGGCTAGAGTGGCTTCATCTTTACTGTCCTTGTGTGAAGACCTTTTTGTTCAGTCAAACTTCCCCTGAGTGAACAGCTGCTGAGTAGGCTTTTTAAAATGGATTGTTGTACCTAACTGCATTTAATCTGTTTTGGTATTGCCTTTGGTTTTTGGTATTTTATTCATTGATCCTTTTAATGTTGCATATTCATTATCATTAACTACTTCCTCTTTTTCATCTATTGTGAGTTTTTCCTGGCTGTTTGGCCATGTTCTGGAAGTTTTTCTTCCTGACGTTTCGCCAGACTCTGTGGCTGGCATCTTCAGAGGGCAAGGAGCTCAGAGAATGCCTATCTCTATGTTCTGGGTTATTGTCCCCAAATAAAATAGAAGCTACCAAGAAACAGGACTTCAGCAGTAGCTACATATGGGATCACAACATTAGGAACCTGCTTTCCAGGCAGATCAAACATGGCATAGAAATTTTCTTAACTAGTTTTAGCCGTAGAGAGGATTTTTAACTTTGCCAAGAAAAAGGAGAAATAAGATTTGTCTGTACAGTACCTGGTTTCCTACAGGAATTGGGATTTTGGAATGATGACAGTAGTTTAAATAGAAATAATCTTCCCCCATGGGGAAGCCTGTCACTTGGTGAGCTACCATTATAGCTACCAAGGTTAATGGGCAGCCTTAGTGCCCTTGCCCTTCAGTCCTAATGGTTCTTTTGTCTGTAAAATGGATCTGAGCTGTCTTTCAAATACAGGGGCATTCTCCAAAAGCTATTCTGGCGCCTTCAAGTAGAAGACTGAGTTTTGTTGTATACATGTTGTGATTTTTTTAAAATCAGGACACCCCTCCCCCAATACTGAGCTCTTTTCATCAACATCATCACAAATACTTTTGTTGTCTCTGCATGTTTCACATGATCTCTGGTTAAGAGTTGAAGCAGACATTACAGGCACCCTGGAGTTAGAACTCAAAGCAGGATAGTACTGTCTTGGAGAAAATTAGTTGTCTTTTGTGTTTGAAATGTTAGAATTCAAAATTATATCCTGCTGAAATCCTAAAGTCCAAGCAAAAGATAAGGCAACCAGGTTGGTAACGTTTGAACGGTGAGAAAAATCTCCTTCCTGTGACACTCACACAAAGACAGCTCTAAAGGATTTTCCTCTTCTAATCATGTGTTGTATATAAGGTATGTTTCTGTCAAGAGCTTAACAGAATTTGGACAAGCCTTTGTGGGACGCGGCTCAGACTTACACATCTTGCTCCTTTCTAAACCTCTGGCATACCTCATTTTCTTATCAAAGAGTGCTCCTCTTGCAGATTCTTCAATAAAAATAAAAATAAAATAAAAAAATAAAAATAAAAAGGCCAATACGTGATTTGTCAGTCTCAAATGTCATCTCTGTGTTGGCTTTCTCTAACCTCCCAACATCTTGTTGTTGATCAATACTGGCTAGTATTTGTGTGGTGTTAACTTTTGTGTTTAATTGCAGATCAAATGTTTGTGGAAATGACAAGAGGAAACTAGATGGAGTCTTGTCTCACATTCTCTTAAGTGACCTTTAAAATAACTGCATTCCATCTGGCATTTTTGTTAGAATTGTCTGAAAAGCCCTCTTTCTGAAGCTTTATGCCTCCATCACAGCAGATAAGGTCAGCAGTATCATTAGCCTGTAGACAGTAAAGGTCTGTGTGTGTGTGTGTGTGTGTGTGTGTGTGTGTGTGTGTGTGTGTGTGTGTGTGTTTACGTGTATTAAGACTTTTTGCCAGTTCTTTCTGAAGGCACTATCTTGAATTATTTCTTGTTTGTTTTAAAAAAATGTTTGACAGCTTTAAACTTACTCAAAAAAAAAATACTGTATTTCACTGGGTTGTATCAAACATATTCTTCGAATAGCATGAGGGATACCACTGGTAAACTGAACTGTCTTTTTCTCATTTTCTTCCTCTCCCTCTCTTGCACTTCTCTCTCTTCTCTCTTTGTTAGCCTTCGTATACCTCAAATATGTTTTGCAAGTGAGTTTATGGACCCTCCAGAAAAGACGTGAAAGGATTGTAAGGAGGAGGTGACAGGTGAAACTCATGTTGCTCAAAAAGAAAAGTTGTGTAACAGAGGTCTAAAACTACATGGAATTCTGTACATTTCTGTTAAAAAAATAGCCCAAATCCTCTTGTGTGATTTTTTTTGCCACTGTAAGGGAAATAACATCACAGCAGTGTCAGGTTGCCATTAATTAGAATCCCCACTGTGGTTTCTTTTCTTAAGGTGCGCAAGGAAAGTTGTGATGCTTAATTAATAGGGTGACAGGTTAAATGTTTGTCAGCAAAAACTATTACTAGATACCTGTTTTCCTTTCCCAAGCCAGTATGCATTTGCCCAGTGGAGACAGAAAGATTTCTACATTTGTTTGTCTACCCAAATTTCCAAATTTTTCATTTTTCCTTCTCCCTGGCACTGGCCAGTCAGGAGCTGTGCAAGGAGATACGTCATCCCGCCTCCCTGTCTGATTGGCCAGTGCCAGAGTGGGGGGGATGACATGTTGGAGGCTGTTTCCTCATTGGAGTTTCGCCCTGCGCGACCCAAAGGAAGGTAGGTCAGTGGTTTATTTTGTTCCGGAGGGTGGGTCCCGCTTCCAAACAGCAGCTGTGCTACCATGTTTTGTTTCAGAATCGGACCCCTTCCAAAATGAAACACCCATGTCTAATTTTTACATTAGCGAAGAAAATAACAGTGGCAGTACAGCAGTATAACATTTGGTAATGACTTAAGAAACCTGGACTTACATTCAGTTCAATTTCATGGGTGACCATCATGCATATGAATTTTATCTCAGCTGTTTCCTTATCTGTTCTTGATTTGTAATTATTCTGTTCTAAAATGGTTACCTTCAAGACTTCCACGGAGTGTCCTGATAGATTGAAATGGTTAGAGATGAGTTTCTGTGTATTGTGTTTTCTGATGTCAGATTTATGGCCATTGACCTGTAGAGATTGTCCTATTTGTCCTATGTGTAGAGTGCAGAGGGGCATTGTTGGCAAAAGATGCCATAATAGATCATATTGGATAAAGAGCAAGTGAAGCTGCCTGTGATACTGTTCACGGCATTATTAGGTCCTGGGATTGTGTTGCCAGAGTAGATGAGTGGGCAGACTTGGCATCTGAGTTTGTGGCAGGGTATAGTCATCTTGTCTGTGTTGCTGTTTTGTTATCCATTGTGTTTTGGGACTGCTTCCCACGGAGGGTTTGGAGCAGGGGTCCTCAAAGTTTTCAAACAGCGGGCGGGTCCACCACCACCCAGACACCACTGGGGGCCAGATCACAGTCCAAAAGCAGCTGCGGAGGCTGGCTTGCTCACAAAACAGGGGGTAGGTGGTGGGGGTTGCAATTGGTCCCAGGGGCCGGATTCAGGACCTTGGGGGGCCGCATCCGGCCCCGGGGCCTTAGGTTGAGGACCCCTGGTTTGGAGAGTGAGGTGTTCTTGTCAGGAATAGGATTGAGATTGCTTAGGATATGCACGGTTGTGGACGTACATGTGGACTGTAAGTGACAACTAGTGGAGTTCTGTCATTTAGTCCTCTGGATTTGTCTTGCAGCAGGTTATGTCTGGGTATGAGTCTGGATTTCATGCATGTAGATTGTACCTGAAAGTGCGCATGTGGGGGATAAAAAAGAGAAGACAGGCATATTCACACAGGATGGTCTATTCTTGGGAAAGCAGATTCTGCCTAATCCAATGTACTCTTGATTATATAAAGGTGGAAAGGAAAATCATTAATAAAAAAAAAGAATAATGCTTCACAGATAACAGACCTAGATGTGTGTTCATTAGGAGAATTTATGGTGGGCTTACTAACTTTAATGGATTTGTTTATAAGACAGAAATCAAATATACATGCAGGTCAATGGAGTAGATGCTTGAATATGTGGTCGGAATTATTGCATGCTTGCTGCTAAATGAAGGACAAGCTCTAGTGGTTCTCCACTTCTTGAGCACATAAAAAAAAATAATTGCTCAGATGACACATAATTCTTTTCATGTCTCTTATTTCTTTGATGATGTTGCCAAGTGTAGCTAGCGATCAAGCTTGAAGACCTATCGGCTTCAATAACAAAGGCACCCTATAATAAAATAATAAAAGATCATAGGTAAACTTTGGTGGCAATTATTAAATAATCACCAGTGGGAAATGTATCATCCCTGGAGGGTAATTGAACACAGGGGAAGCATCTTCTATAACTTGTTGAAGCATCAGGCAGAGTTGTCCAGTTTTTAAAGCACTACAGAAGAAATGGGCTTAGGTGAAGGAATCATGAGTATGACTGGAAAAAGTTTGTAACATAAATCTGGGGAAAAATCTCTGTGATTCTGACACGACAGGGAAGCAAAAAACACAACCACAGAATTTTGCTACCTAAGGTGGGGAACTAGGGGGCGTGGTGGCTCAGCGGGCTAGAGCAACGAAACTGTTGGCTGCAAAGTCAGCAGCTGAGCAGTTTGAATCCCGGGTGCCACACAGTGGAACAAGCTCCCACCGTTAATCCCAGCTCCTGCCAACCTAGCATGTAAATGTAAGTAGATAAATGCAAGTAGATAAAAAGCGGGAAGGTAAACAGTGTTCCATAAGCAGAAATGCATACTTGAAAACAGAGATGATCACTGCCCCTAGAGTCGGACACAAGTAGCACACATGTGCAGGGGAAACCTTTACCTTTACCGTAATTTGGGGAAAATCCTAGTGTCACGGGCTCCTGTCAGGTAGCTTGCAAACTATTATTTTATTGTGTGTGGTCAAGTTAGGGAGAGATATCACACAAACTGAGAGGGAGAGATGGAAGAGATCCTGTCCTTTTCCATTTCCACCCCCAAATCTTATAGCTCCCCCTTGCCCATTTTTCTTAATATGTGTTTTAAAGATACAGGAGAAGTTACAGTCAAAGAAGAATTGTACCCCTGGAAATTCTCTGGAAATATTTTTCCCCTCAGCAGGAGACGTCAGATACAGTCTGTCAGCCGTTCTGTTTCCATGCCAGCATAAGGCAGAATGAGGTATCTTCTCAGTAGCAGAGTTTGAGTTATAGAGGCATCAAATTTTTAGTCTTTCATTTGTTATTATTATTATTTTAAAAAAAAACAAATTCACTGCCAGAGGTGTGGAGAAGTCGTGTTGGAAAATTCTTTTTCCACAGGCCACTTATACAGATATGGCCCCATTATATTCTACTTTTACTGGGCAAAAGTAGGTATAATAAGAACATTTGAACCTTCATTTGGCTTCTTTACCGTGTTTGCTATCTACAGTAAGACCCCCGTATTCATTGATTCATTATCCATTGATTCAGTTATCCACAGTAGGCAGAATTAAAAAATTAAATAAATAATTTAGCAGCTGCAAAGTAAACTACTGTCACAGGTAGCAGCTGTAAAGCAAGCTATTGTCATAAAACAGCAGCCGTAAAGCAAGCTGCTGTTGCAAAACAGCAGCCGTAAAGCAAGCTACTGACACAAAAGCAGTTTGGGGGATTTTTGACATTCTCTCTTATCCACTGTTTTCATTATCCACAGGAATGTCTGGAACCAATCCCCAGCAGATACCAGGGTCCTACTGTACTTGCGTGATCAATAATTTAAATGTAATAGTCCTTTATATAAAACAAGACTATAATGTAACATCATCATTATGATCATCATTGTACAGTGTACCCTTAAGTCAATTCTGACTTATGGTGACACTTTCCAGGCTTTTCTAGGTTAGAGAGCACTCAGAAGTGGTTTCATAGTCTCTTCTTCTGGGGCCATCTTGGGACTATTCAGCTTGCTCAAGGCCACAAAGGCTGGCTCTACACCAGTGGTTCTCAACTCCCAGAAGCCTTCATCACTAGTTGAGCTGGCCAGGGTTTCTGGGAGTTGTAGTCCAGGAACATCCGGGGACCCACAGGTTGAGAACCACTGCTCTACATGGAGGAGGCATAGTGGGGAATAGAATTTCCAGCCTCTGAGTCTGCAGCCAGATGCCTAAACTACTGAGCTATCTGCTGGGTTATTTATGTAAGTAACTAGTTGGGTAGCCCTATAGAGTGGATATAGTACAGTATTTGTGCACACTCACCCTGGAACTGCTGGTCTGAAGACCTAAAATTGAAATCTTCTCTCTCCCAAACATTACCATGCTGAATAGCCTTTAAAAAAAACTTGGTTTTGGGTTGCTTGTGTTTCATTTCTTATTGTCATTCTAGTTTCCAGCTTTCACCAGCAGAAAGGATACAAATGAGGGATATTTGAAACTGTCACCTTGAGAGATTCTTCTAATTTTATCAGATCCTTTGGGCGTCTTTCAGAATTCACCAAATGTTTTGTATGATGACAAAAGCTGTAATTCACTTGGAATTTCTGTCAAGGTGATGACTTAGAGATAGATCTGCGTTTGGTAATGCATGGTTGTTTGCTTCGTTAACATTGATCATACCAGTGGACAATTTTGAGATAAGTATTTTCTGTGCAATTAACTGAATCAATTAAAAATTAAAATACAAATTAATCTAGAGATGAGCAGAACAAATTTGGCCAGTCTTATGAACATTTTTTCACCTCCCTTATATCTTCTCAGGTGTGAACGGGCATTAGATTGTAGTCTGAAGCTCAAACCACAGTTTATATCAAATCTATTGTGTCTAAATTTTACTTTTTCTTTAGCTTTAAAAAAAGGATGCATGTGATTCCAGTCCAGAGACATGCTGAGTATTTAATATAAAAGATTCAAGGAGTTTTTTTAATAGGAAAAAGAGATTTGACTGTTTATATGCTTTGGCTGAAAGGAAAATAGAATGTTTTTTAAACATTCCCTGCTGATTCTTATATTGCTCAATTTCTTTGAGGCAGATAGGTTGGGACCTCCTCTGGATATTACACTGGATTCCCTGAATTGTACAGCATTCAGTATACAATGGAGAATGCCTCGTCAGCACGCAAGCACCATTACTGGATATACTGTGAGTACCTCTTTAGTCTGGTTAGAAATAGTATAGTCACTTAGGGTGCTTTTACACAACCTCTAAAATCCACTGGCAACTTAAATTCGGACTAGAGATCATGGGGGTTTGTTCTGCTTCCTGTGTTCCCACCCTTCCGCATCCATTGCTCCTGTCTGGATCAGGGGAGGGAGAAAAAAAGGGAGAAAAGAATGCAGGCTCACCTCCGTCTGCTGTAGGAGCAGCCCCGTAGCGATTCCTGTCTGTTAAAGGGGCGGTGGGGTCAGCAAAAACAAACAGAAGGCAGGACAGCCTGGCATCCACAGCTTTACAATCCGCATCGGAATTTTTTTTTTACCTCCGGAGACCAGGTACTTGTAAAATGTGCTGGGGCGTGGTTAGGTGGGCGTGGTCATACTTAATTTTTTTTAAAGTCCGCAGCTGGTGGGAAAACAATTTTAAGCTCCGCATCTGGAAGCCCTTTGCCTCGGATTTTAGGGGTCGTGTAAAAACAGCCTTAGTCAGATATTCCTGTGTTCAGCATAAATCCCAACAGCATACTTACATAAAATGAAAAGAGGAGAGAGATGTGCCTACTTCCAAACCAACCTTGTTGTGAAGTTGCATGCGCTTTTTTTCAGACACGCATGTCTGTTTCCAAATTGTCTCAAGTACTGGGGCGGTTATCGCTTCTTTTTCACCAGGACAGCCTGCTTGTGCAGGCTGATGATGGGCTAGCCCCTGTCACATAACATGAAGCCAGCTTCCACCCAGCTGTTATCTGCCTCTGCAGAGCGCCGGTAGGCTGATTTGCATTGGACATTCAACACCCATTTCCATTCCTTGTCAGAAGAATGCTTTATTTTCTCAGGAAAATATATTTGAAAATGCAAAGACACAGTCTCAAAATGCCTTTCCTACATTATGATTTGGAGTGGCTTTTTTTTGTTTAAAGGTGCCTGATAAATCTTTCAATGGACAGTCTAGCCTTGAATTAGTGCTGGTGTTAGAGCCAGATGTGTGTTGGGAGATTATTAAAGCTACACTTTGAAGGAAAGAGCGTCTGTTTCAACGTGATCAGTGTTCACACAACAGGGTTCCAGTAGGTATAGAGAAAATATGTGGCCCGTAGTTAAGTACAAATAAATAAAAGCCAAAATAAAAGTGAAGCTAAAATGATTATATATATCAGTTTTTGAAGTAAAGGTGCATTTTGCTACTGTTCCATAATTTGTAATATCCGGAGTATAGATTGAGATCTTTATTTACGGATGTTAACCAAATAATATCCGGAGTGTAATGAAACTTTGGTGGTTTAAAACAACTGTTTTAAAAACAAAATGATCCCATTATGAAATGCAACCGAACTCCACTCTACCTTTATCTTAGAGCAGTGGTTCCCAACTTTGGCTAACTCAGATGTTCTTGGACTGCAACTTCCAGAAGCCTTGACCTCCTGCTGTGCTGCCCGGGGGTTTCTGGGAGTTGCAGTTTACGATCACCTGCGTTACCTAAGGTTGAGGACCACTGTCTTAGAGCCTTACATTGAATGTTTTACCATATCGACTGTGTCTTCTAACTTTTATGTTTCGCGGACTGGACATGTTTCAAGAAAGTTTACATTAAAATATAGCAATTATTCTTTTAGGCGCCAGAGTGTTTTGTTTTGTTTTGTTTGCTTTTGTTTGCTTTTGTTTTATTTTGTGTTTCTTGTTGAAATGGTTGCGCAGACTAACACGGCTACAACTTTGAAAACTAAACATTCAAACAATTGTAATTCCATAGGTGAGGTGTTTGAAAGTGGCCAACTATAGCTTGGGCACCAAATTCTGCCGCTCATCTGGTACATGCAGCTGGGATACTTGCAGCTACTCCTGTATCATCCATCCGGATGCTCTGGCTACCCACTTGATTGTACAATATCACTGTACTTGCAGCCATAGCACTTGCTGCTTCTAGGATGCAATTCTCTGCATCCTCAAAGAATTGATGGAGTTCTTTGAGGGTGCAATCTCTGAAGAACTTACTGCTAATATATATATTTGTATACCGCAAACCGATTTTCCTCAAACAGGAACTCTGGGTGGTTTACAGCAACAACTTATGAAACAATCCCAAAACATAATAATAGAAATAATAAGAAAAAGAATGAAAAAAAGAAAAAACCCAGTAATGCAAAGGCAACGATGGCAACAAGATAACAAATACCCAGCAAGAGGCAAAAACAACTCATAACAAACAATGAGCGCAGGGAGAACAGAACACACCTCGCAGTTGCCAAAGGCATCCTTGAACAGCCAGTTCTTTACGGATTTTTTAAAGGATGCCAGGGATGGCGCCTGGCGAATCTTGCTTGACAATTTGTTCCATGCCGCCAGGCTGGACATAGAGAAGGCCCAATTGCATGTTGCAACCATACGGGCCTCCCTAGGGGTGGCCACCCGGAGTGAGAATGCCATAGAGGCTCTAGTGGGGCTGGCCAGCTTTGACCTTTGGAAGATACACTGTGCCACATATTCAGGAACCAGGCCATGGAGGGTTTTGTATACCAAAACCAACACCTTGAACCTTACTCGAGAGGCAACGGGCAACCAATGCAGGTGAGCCAGAATTGGAGTGAGGCGATCAAACCTGCCCACACCAACCACCAATCTGGCTGCCATATTCTGCACCTGCTGCAGTCGCCGAATAAGGGTCAGGGGAAGCCCCATGTAGAGAGCATTACAATAATCTATCCTTGACATGACCAGTGCCTACACAACTGTTCTCAAATAGTCCCCATCAAGGTTTGGGCCAATCTCAACGATGAGCCTAAGGTTTCTGTCTCTGATTTAAAAAACTAGAAGAGACCTACTTGCTGGCCTGCGCATGAAAAGTAAGCATGCAGAGAAAGACATGGATACGTATTCACATGCCATTTTGGCCCGAGTTGCCAGTTCTTAAAGAAAAAGCACAGAATAACTGAATTCTGCTACTACTCTATCAGAACAGTTGATGTCTTGGGTGGTCCACCTGTTCAAACTTTCCTGCAAATCTTAAATAGTGTCACATTTCAAGCAGATAGGTTTTAGAGCAGCAGCTCCTGATTCAGACATTATGGATGCCTAAGGACAACCTCCGGGTTGGAGAGATAGGCAGGATATCTCTCAATACCATTTGCAGGGAATCTTAAGCAGGTGAAGACATCTGCTTGGGAATACCCTGAAGCAAATGGTGAGCCACTGTGTGAGACAGAATGCAGGACTGGATGGGCTGTGGCCTGTTCCAGCAAGGCTGCTCTTATGTTCTTAGGATACCCTTAAATTTTTCTGCTCAGAACTTCTCTGTTTCCTTTCACTTTTGCATTCAACCTGTTTTTACAGAGTCGGACAACATACTTCCCATAGTTAACTTTGGTAAGGTCTCCTGATTGGGTAGAGATACTTCACTAGTTTGGATTTTGTTTTCACTCCCCTCTCACACCCACACCCACACCCACACCCACACCCACACCCACACCCACACCCCACTAGTACTTAAATGCATATTTTGATGAAATTTAGGCAGTTAAGTTGCTATGTTAGACATCTCACATTGTCCCACCCTTCTAGTCTGTGTGATAGTGTGACCATAGGTCAAGAAAGACAAGACTCACCTACATTTAATAGTTGTGTAGAAGTGGAATTTTGTGGATGCAGCTTTTCATATCTCTCTAGGATAATTTGCACTAGCCCCAAACCCACTTTTTATCCACAGAAAAGTACAGGATTTAGGTTTGTTTATTTGTTTATTTGTTTTGCAGTTACTCATTTTACATTGTGATCTGGTACAGTAGTTTCTGGGAATTGGAGAGGAATTGGGACCCTCAACAATTCCCAGAAACCCTAGCCACCAGCATAACCAGTGGCCAAGGGTTCTGAAAGTTGTAGTTGCACGCAAAGGGCATCTGAGTCCCCAACTTTGAGAATGAAAGTCTTGCAGAAATCTACCTGGTGCACATCTACCTGTACTGAATATGAAAAACAAGTCCCACTGAGTTCAATCATATTTCCTAGCAGGAAAATGTATATAGGATTGCTTCTGTATGGGTTTGAGAGTACCCGTGTCATATATATGCAAATAAAGATGTTTATTTTAGGATTGATCGTTTGGATTGCTGCCACTGACAAGAATAATCTGTTTGTACCTGTCGCAATGCAAATGCATTTGCATTCTTATTAGTTTGTCTATTTTAACCATCTCCTTCTCAAGGTCTATTACACTGCGGTCACAGCTGATAAACCAATTAGGCAGCAGTCCCATGATGTTCCTCTCAGCCTGGACATGCTCAGCACGGTGAGTACCTGACCTTACGAACATGTAAATGGCTCAAGTTTGTCACATGCAAGTCATGACACATGGTCTCTGTTTTGCGTGGCCCATAATGTAGAGCGACAGAAAAAGGCTGGAGTCACCAGCATGTTTTGGTTGCATTTTAATATAAACATCTTTATTCAGTTTTTAAATGGAGCCCAACGTGGGTAACGAGCTTAATTTAAAGGGCGATATTGAGCGAAACCAAAACTGACAGATTCATGAATCCTTTCATAAACATAATCATGGTTTGAAATTGTCTAAAACTAAACAGATATGCGCTGTGACTATAAGATGAAGCATAGAGGGATTTTCTTTTCACCCTGGTCATAATAAGGTCTTCCGAGTGAGATGCGCCTTGCACAGTCCTTGCCCGCCTTCAAAAAAGGACTTAAAAACCTTGCTTTTTAGGGACGCGTTTGGTGACCCTTAATTTCATTCAGGGTTTTTTAAAATTTCTTTTTTCTTCGTGTTGATTTTTGTATTGGTTTCCATTGTTGGGCTAGTCTATGCCCTTATTGTTAACTGCCCGGAGTTCTTTAGGGAAGACGGGTGGTATAAAAATGAATAAACAAACAAACAAATAAATAAACAGTGTGCCTATCAAGGATCATGGCAAAATGGCAACGTGCATTGTGTATTTTGGGGATATGTTAAGAAGGCAAAGATTCACTGGAAAAGACAATAAGGTTGGGAAAGGTTGAAGGCAGCAGAAAAAGAGGATGACCAAGTACAAAATGGGCAGACTCTCTAAAGGAAGCTACAGGGTGGAGTTTGCAAGCAGGGCTGCTTTTGAGAGGACATTTGGAGATCCCTTGTTCTTTGGAAGTACAGTGGTACCTTGTATAAAGGAACTAATTCATTCCAAATGAAATTATGTTAAGCAAATTTTCCTTCATACAAATTTCCCATAGGAATGCATTGAAAACAGACTGATCCCATTTTTATGTTGTACAGATTCGCCCCATAGGCGATTCTGTTAAGCAAATTTCCCCTATCTCTGGAATTTTTTTTTTTGTACAAATTTTATGTTATACAAACTGTTTGTTATACAAGGGTCCACTGTACCATAGTTTGATGGTCTGTAACAAGACCAGAGGTTCACTCTATTTGTTATTCTGTTCCTTTTTCTATTGCTATGCCAGTACTGTACATGCAAGTGGGGTTACCGTTTTGGTCCCATTCCTGTGACTTTGTGTGTGTCTTATGTGGGATGTCAGGCCAAAACCAAAATGCAGCAAAAAAACAAAACAAAAAAACCCCAAAATGCAGGGCTTTTAGGGTAAGTGCCCCATTCAACAACACGTGTCACCCGCTCTGCCACCAGTGAATTTCAGATTGAGATTTGGCACTCTGCGCTCTACATCTTTGTGACTGTGGCCCCTGTACAGTAAGCAGAAATTCAGCTGCTGAATTAAGTTTTAGTTAGTTAGTTAGTTAGTTAGTTAGTTAGCTAGCTAGCTAGTTAGTTAGTTAGTAAGTTAGTTAGTTTTTATACTGGCCATCTGGCAACCAAGGCAGTTCTGGGCGATTTGTAACAAAGTTTTACAAAGGCAGAACCTATGAGGTCTGGGCCAATGATTCCAAAACCTGGGCCCTCAGATGCTGGTTGGACATCAGCATCCAGAAGCCTCAGCCAGTATGGCTAGTGGTTCAGGATCCAAAGAGAAGGATTCCAGTACAGTTTGGGGACCTAAGACTGGCGACTATTGATCTATCCATTGAAACCACACCAGAAGGGAGTGGTGGCTCTTTATAAAAACTAAACTCTTGAGTTTGCTTTTTGCCTTCCATTTTGTTTTCCTTTTCAAAATCAATACATATGAGAAACTGAAATTTAGGAGTCTACTTGCCTAAGTTAAAAACAACCAGGTTTACATGTACACATTTCCGTACATGTGGAAAAATGTATGACTAAGAGGACTGCTGTATTAGTAATTCCCGGGGACTTCTGACATGTGGTTCTCATCAGAACTGTTCCATGTGCATCACCTGACCAGGGTGTGCTCACTTTCTTTGTGCACCAGACATAAAGCAGTAAGTGAGTGAACAACAGAGCATTCAACTGCAATGCCGTTCACTCTGTGTGCTAATAGGACTTGATCTTTGTGAGTGGAATTTAAAAATAGCAGCCTCTGATGCTGCTGTTTGCCGGTTTATAAATTTAAGACAGAGGCCCCAGTTCTTCCATGCATGTATACTCCACGTGAACAAGCAAATACATTGTGAACAATGATTAATCTTTCCTCATTTCTTTCTTTTGGCTGCATATTTGTTTACTTGCTTTATATCCCATCTTCCTGTTAACGTGGCTTTCAGTTGCTCACTACGAGCTGGCCTAAGTTTAGTGGTGTAAATCTTCATTCTGAACTGCTTCTATTTCAGTGAAGTTGGTGGTTGTGTTTCTTCATGTACACAAATTGTGTGACCTGCCATTTGTCCAGAACCACAAACTTCAGAACTAGTAGTGACAATTTGCTACTGAAGTTTACTCTCTTGGACGTAAGGTTGCTGTCTGTTCCAAAGCAGTTTTCTTATTCACCGAATGTGGTGTCTACTTTGGTGATGTACTCATTGTGATATTGTTTCCATAATTTGCATATGTTACTTTTTGAGAGCTTATTCATAAAAAAGTATATCCATCCTGTGCCAGAAAGAATTAAATAAAACTGATGCATACTATAACTTATATATTTAAATGAAATGTACCATATTTTCCCATCTATAAGACACTTTCCCAACCCAAAATTAAAGTTTTTCAACCACGTGATTGTCTGCTCAGTTTACTTCTGTGTATAAGACAACTCTCAATTTTTAGTCTAACAATTTTAGACAAAACTATAGTCTTATACACGGAAATACTGTATTAATATTGCTCCTTTCTTAAGATATTTAAGATATTTGCATTTTTTTTTCTTTTACCAGGGCCAAGTGGATGGGCAAGCAGTTTTTGTAAGTAATCCCTTCTGGAAATTTTGCTTTGTTTGTTTGTTTTTTAAATGGAAAATGCACACAAATCCAGTGCAGGAATTCAGTTGAATGGGTCACGTGGAATAACATAAGGGTTTTGAGGGATATAATAACAGACCAAATTAGGGTGCATAAATACGATTGCCACAATTTTCTGGGTCACAAACCCTGGAAAGCACAAAGTGAAAGAAGGCTTGTTATGACTGCAAGCTAGACCTGTGGCTTGTTACTGGACCATCTGTTTTTTCACAGATATGTCAATGCACAAATTAAAGAGGTACCTTGAGCTACAAATGCCCTGAAATACAAAAAAACTTGAGATACGAAAAGGAAGTCTGTCCAGTGCACAATGCACTCTGGGAATATGAGTCTTCCTCAAAAAACTCAAGATATGAAAATTTCCTATGGAAAGCCCTGAGATACAAAAATGTTGCATTGTGCCCCATTCGGATCCATGATACCAAAATTTCACAATACGAAGCATCTTGAGGAATGAATTAATTTCATACTTCAGGATACCACTGTAGTTGATTTCCGGTTTGTTCCAGGTTTCTCTTTGTTGTACAGTAATACAGTGGTAACTCTACTTAGGAGCGGCTCTACTTATGACCAATTCGACTTAAGAGCGAAAAACCATTGGCGTATTAATTCCTCCCTTACAAATTTTAGATGTGATTTTTAATTTTTTTTTGATATGGTTGCTCTACTTATGAGTTGTTTAGTTTATGAGCATGCATTCGGATTAAACTCGTGAATAGAGTTACCACTGTACCTTGGTTTACAAGCATAATCTGTTCTGGAAACATGCTTGTAAACCAGAACACTCATATATCAAAACAATTTCCCCATAAGAAATAACAGAAACTTAGATGATTCATTCTGGGGACTGTGTGCACAAAATGCCAAAAGTCACAAAATATATTGGTTAGAAGTCCATGTCTACACTATGATTTAGGTACCTGGCTATGGAATCTGCTCTGCTTGGGATTAACAACTGGGTTTTACTCTGGTTTTAATGTGACAATAATAAAGTGCAATTTGTAGACATTTGTGCACTTGACTAGCTGCCCCATGCCTAGAAATGGTTTGAAAAATAAGAAAGGATGTTGAAAACAAATTAAATATAAATACAGTATAAAGAAAAATAACACCCTAACCTGCACTCTCCATTGAAAACATTCATGACTGGTGCAAGGGAAACCGCCGTTTCTCTCTCTTCCCCCTGCATTTGAGGCCTGTATGAGAGGGAACATTCCAGACAATCCCCCACAATCCAGCAGGGAGGGAGGAAGATAGCGCCACCATTGGCTCACTTCTGATCATGAGACCTGCTCCAGTGCATGTGTATCAAGACATTGCTCGTTGATCAAGGCAAAACTGATCAGAAATGGTTGCTCTTCTTGCAAAACACTCATAAACCAAGGTCTCTCTCTCTCTCTCTCTCTCTCTCTCTCTCTCTCTCTCTCTCTCTCTCTCTCTGTGTGTGTGTGTGTGTGTGTGTGTGTGTGTGTGTGTGTGTGTGTGTGTGTGTGTGTGTGTGTGTGTGTGTGTGTGTGTGTGTGTGTGTGTGTGTGTGTAGTGCTGTGGTTAAACTGCAGTACTGCAGCTAAAACTTGGCTCACAAGTCTTCTGTTCTTCTGAGGTCAGTAAGCTGGGCACTCAGCTTGCTTGAGTGGGCGAGCAATATCTAGCCTGCGTTATTAAATTGTAAACCACCCAGAAAGTGCTTTAAGCACCGTTTTATGATGGTTCCACTCCTACTTAGCTGACCGGGTCCAGAAAGTGGTGCTGTGGGACAGGTGCTCTGACTCATGGTTTCCTAGGGCTCTATATTGTCCCCCATGCTATTTAATATATACACGAAACTGCTGGAAGACGTCGCTAGTAGGTTTGGGCTGAGGAGTCAGCAATATGCTGATGATACTCAGCTCTACCTCTCATTTTCCACCAATCCAGGTGTGGTGGTTTCTGTTCTGAACTCATGCTTGGACTCGATAATGGACTGGATGACAGTCAATAAACTGAAGTTCAATCCATACAAGACAGAAGTGTTGGTGGATGTTCCTCCTGACAGATTAGAGGGCCATTCCCCTGTCCTGGATGGGGTTGCACTCCCCTTAAGGGACAGGGACCACAGCTTGGGGTTACTTCTGGACCTGGGTCTTACTCTGGAAGCCCAGGTGGACTCAGTGGCCAGGGGTGCCTTCTTACAGCTGCAGAGAATAGATCAACTCCGCTGTTACCTGGATGAGCGGAGCCTGGCAACAGTCACACAGGCACTGGTAACAACCAGAGTGGATTGTTGTAATGTGCTTTACGTGGGGCTGCCTTTGAAGACAGTCTAGCAGTTGCAAGTGGTACAGAACCGGGCCGCATGGCTAGTGAGTGGTGTTGCTGTGCGGACTAATATTACACTGGTTCTAAAAAATTATACTGGCTGCCAGTTGCTAATTCAAAGTGCTCATGCTTACATATAAAGCCCTAAACAGCTTAGGATCTGGTTACCTTAAGGACCGCCTTCTTCCATATGAGCCTGCCCATTCCTTAAGATATGGCTAGGAGGCCCTGCTGAAGGTGCCATCCTCAAAGAGGTCAAGGGGATGGCATGTCGAAACAGGGCCTTCTCGGCAGTTGCCCACCAACTTTCGAATGCACTCCCGACAGTGATCTGCCTGGCGCCAACACTTTTTTGGTTTTTTGGCGCCAGACAAAGATCTTCCTGTTCAGTCAGCATTTTAATTAGATAGTGGTTTTGGCTGTCTCATGAGCAGCAGGGTTTTATAATTTGTATTGCATATTGATTGTTTTATTTGTATTATATTTTATAGTTTTATTTATTATGTTTTATAGTTTTAATACATTGTTGTATGCTGGCCAGAGACTGCTTGGCAGTGGGGTGGCTAATTCTTTTTTTAAAAAATAAAAAAATAAGCAGTATGGGGCAGTATATAAGACAGCATGCTTTTTATATATACGTCTGTTTTGCAGGTTTTCGACATTGATTTATATTTTAAAAACACACATACTATGCAAAATCCTCTTGCATAGTTGTGCTGGTACAGGGGAAATGATGTACTGTAACTTGTACTGGCTAATTGTTGCTGCACAGTGGTTAAATGCCTGTACTGCAGGTAAAACTGCTCACGACCTGGGGTTCGATCCCAGGTAGCGGGCTCATGGTTGACTCAGCCTTCCATTCTTCTGAGGTTGATAAAATGAGTACTCAGTTTGCTGGGGGGGATGTGTAATCAGTTTAATGTGTATTAAACTGTAAACCGCCCAGAGACCACTTGAAGTGGTATGGGGCAGTATATAAGCAGAACACTTTGCTTGTTAATCATTCCTGCTTCTTGGATGCAGGTGGAGCTTCCTGATTGGCATGTGCTGAGGAAGACAAACAAGTACTTATTAATTAGCAGCAATTAGCCACTTTGAGCAGGGCCACAGTCGTTCCCTTCCACTGGAACAACTATGCTAGAGGATTGATTATGGACATGGATATATTCAGATTGTTTGCCAACAAAAGCTTCAGGATATGTAGCAAGCACGAAATTGCTTTGACTTTTTGTTAATACAGATAGGCATGTGGGAGTTGTTTAGTTTGTGTTTGTTGTAAACTCCTCTGATGGCACTAAGTGCGGAAGGGTACTGTGCAGCTGAAGGACTGATAGAGCAACTGATAGAAAAAGTAACACATTATTGAATAAAACATGACGAAACATGACAGTGGCTGATATACTATGTTATCTACAGATATATAACACAGGGGATAAGACTGGCATGTCCAAACTTCAGCCCTCCAGATGTTTTGGACAGCAACTCCCACAGCCCTTTGCCATTGGCAATCTAAGCTTAGAGTTCTGGGAGTTGTGATCCAAAACATCAGGAGGGCTGAAGTTTGGACATGCCTGGGCTAAGAGAATGGCTTTTCAAGAGAAAATCATCTGTCAAATCTGCTTTGATTTGGCTTCCTACATTGAGCAGCAGGTTTGACCTGATGTCCTTACAGGCTTCTTCCAACTCAATTATTTGAAAATTATTGATGAATTGAAACAGATATGCATGCTGACTTGTTCTGGGCATGTCTGAACCCCCCTATAGATGATGTAAAAAGTCATCTGTCAAATCTGCTTTGATTTGGCTTCCTACATTGGGGGAGAGGAAGCTTGCCTGGTGTTAAAGCCGTAAATTCTGCTCTGGATGGAAAATAGAAACATGTTGCATGTGTAGGATTGTGGTGCAGTCCTATGCATATCAACGAAATAGAAATTCTCATTGGGTTCAGCAAGACTTCTAAGTAAGTCCATTTGAAGTGGTGTCCTTAATTGGGTTTAGCTGTCCGAGATTCACCCAAAGGTATTTGGACAACAAAAATAAGCCATGTCTGCAACTTATACTGAGCCATTATTTACATTAGCCATGCTTGGTTGCTTCTGTTGTGTTGTTGCTGTTCAGTCATTCAGTCGTGTCCGACTCTTCGTGACCCCATGGCCTTCCTATCTTCCACTGCCTCCCGGAGTTTGGTCAAATCCATATTGGTTGCATCGATGACACCGTCCAACCATCTCATTCTCTGCCGTCCTCTTTTCCTTTTGCCTTCAATCTTTCCCAACATCAGGGACTTTTCCAAGGAGTCCTCTCTCCTCATGAGGTGGCCAAAGTACTGGAGCTTCAGCTTCAAAATCTGTCCTTCCAGTGAACATTCGGGGTTGATTTCTTTCAGAATGGATAGGTTTGATCTCCTTGCAGTCCAGGGGACTCTCAAGACTTTCCTCCAGCACCAAAGCTCAAAAGCATCAATTCTGCAGCGATCAGCCTTCTTTATAGTCTAGCTTTCACTTCCATACATCACTACTGGAAAAACCATAGCATTGACTATCCTGACCTTAGTTGGCAAAGTGATGTCTCTGCTCTTTAGGATGCCATCTAGGTTTGCCATTGCTTTCCTCCCAAGAAGCAGGCATATTTTTATTTCGTTGAAAGAAAATAAACTCTGTCATTGCCTCCATTTCTTCCCCTTCTGTTTGCCAGGAGGTGATGGGACCGGTGGCCATGATCTTAGTTTTTTTGATGTTGAGCTTCAGCCCATTTTTTCACTTTCCTCTTTCACCCTCATTAAGAGGTTCTTTAATTCCTCCTCACTTTCTGCTATCAGAGTACTATCATCTGCGTATCTGAGGTTGTTGATATTTCTTCCAGCAATCTTAATTCCGGCTTGTGATTCATCCAGACCTGCCTTTCACATGATGTACTCTGCATATAAGTTAAATAGGCAAGATGACAGTATACAGCCTTGTCGTACTCCTTTCCCAATTTTAAACCAGTCAGTTGTTCCATATCCAGTTCTGATGGTTGCTGCTTGTCCCACATATAGATTTCTTAGGAGACAGATAAGGTGGTCAGGCATTCCCATTCCTTTAAGGACTTGCCATAGTTTGTTGTGGTCCACACAGTCAAAGGCTTTGGCATAGTCAATGAAGGAGAAGTAGATGTTTTTCTGGAACTCTCTGACTTTCTCCATTATCCAGCACATGTTGGCGATTTGATCCTTCGAAATCCAGCTTGTACTTCTGGAAGTTCTCTTTCCACATACTGCTGAAGCCTGCCTTGTAGAATTTTGAGCATAACCTTGCTAGTGTGTGAAATGAGTGCAATTGTGCAATAGTTGGAGCATTCTTTGGCGTTTCCTTTTTTTGGGATTGGGATGTAGACCGATCTTTTCCAGTCCTCTGGCCACTGCTGGGTTTTCCAAATTTGCTGGCATATATCGTGTGCAGCACCTTTACAGCATCCTCTTTTAATATTTTAAAGAATTCAATTGGAATGCCATCACCTCCACTGGTCTTGTTGTTTGCAATGCTTTCTAAGGCCCACTTGACTTCATTTTCCAGGATGTCTGCCTCCAGGTCAGCAACTACGCTATCTTGGTTATCAGGGACATCCAAATCTTTCTAATATAATTCCTCTGTATATTCTTGCCATCTCTTCTTGATCTCTTCTGCTTCAGTTAGGTCCCTAGCATTTTTGTCCTTTATTATATCCATCTTTGCATGAAATGCCCCTTTAATATCTCCAATTTTCTTAAATAGATCTCTGGTTTTTCCTTTTCTGTTGTTTTCCTCTATTTCTTTGCACTGTTCGTTCAAGAAGGCCGCCCTTTCTCTCCTTGCTATTCTTTGGAAGTCTGCGTTCAATTTTCTGTATCTTTCCCTTTCTCCCTTGCATTTTGCGTTTCTTCTCTCCTCCGCTATTTGTAGGGCCTTGTTGGACAACCACTTTGCTTTCTTGCATTTTCTTTTCTTTGGAATAGTTTTCATTGCAGCCTCCTGTACAATGTTATAAGCCTCCATCCATAGTTCTTCAGGTGTTCTGTCCACCAAATCTAGTTCCTTAAATCTATTCTTCATTTCCACTGTGAAGTCATAAGGGATTTGACTTAGATTATACCTGACTGGCCCAGTGGTCTTCCCTACTTTCTTCAGTTTAAGTTTGAATTTTGAAATAAGAAGCTGATGATCTGAGCCAAATTCAGTACCAGCTCTTGTTTTTGCTGACTGTATAGAGCTCCTCCATCTTTGGCTGCAGAGAACATAATCAATCTGATTCCGGTATTGTCCATCTGGTGATGTCCATGTGTAGAGTCGCCTTTTGTGTTGTTGGAAAAGAGTATTTGCAATGACCAGCTTGTTCTCTTGACAAAACTCAATTAGCCTTTGGCCTGCTTCATTTGGAACTCCAAGGCCAAACTTGCCAGTTATTCCTTTTATCATTTATCATTTATCCCTTCTTTAGCATTCCAATCCCTATGAGAAGAACATCTTTCTTTGGTGTCAGTTCTAGAAGTTGTTGTAAGTCTTCATAAAATTGGTCAATCTCAGACTCTTCAGCACCGGTAGTTGGTGCATAAACTTGGATTACTGTGATGTTGAAAGGACTGCCTTGGAATCATACCGAAATCATTCTATTATTTTTAGGTTGTATCCCAGGACTGCTTTTCTCACTCTATTGTTGACTATGAAGACTACTCCATTCCTTCTATGGGATTCTTGCCCACAGTAGTAGATGTGATGGTCATCTGAACTGAATTCACCCATTCCTGTCCATTTAAGTTCACTGATGCCCAGGATGTCAATGTTTATTCTTTCCATCTCACGTTTGACCACATCCAGCTTACCCTGGTTCATAGATCTCACATTCCAGGTTCCTATGCAGAATATTTCTTTGCAACATTGGACTTTCCTTTCTCTTCCAGGCACGTCTGCAGCTGAGCGTCCTTTCGGCTTTGGACCAGCCACTTCATTAGCTCTGGAGCTACTTGTACTTGTCCTTCGCTCTTCCTCAGTAGCATGTTGGACGCCTTCCGACCTGAGGGGCTCATCTTCCAGCGTCATATCTTTTAGCCTTTTGTCTCTGTCCATGGAATGTTCTTGGCAGGGATACTGGGGTGGCTTGCCAGTTCCTACCCCAGGAAGTCTTCTATTGTGAATTGTGCCCAATATGAACGAACAAGACCATAATTTTATCCCCAAATTTTGATCTGTTTCCTTGTGTCCCCTTTTCTTAGCTCCAGTGTCAAGGTAAACAGCTCAGGATACCTGTCAGGGGCATGATATGATTGGAGGTTCAGAGGTCACAAGAAGTCAGAGTTAAACCATGACTTCCAACCATGGTTGTAAGAAAACACCCACAAATTCAGCAGTCTATAACTTGGCCTATTGTTATATGTAAATGTAGTCTGCTATTTTTAAAGAACATAACATCCAGTGTTTACTAAGGCATGTCTCCAGATTTGTTAAGTAAAACAAACAAGTTCCTTGTAAGACAGAGAACAGAAGTACAGAGAAAGAGTAGGTATTGTAAATAGTAGTAAAGCTGGAGTTGGCCTTCCTCTTCTCTTAAGCTATAGGGCTGGGTCCAGGTATCTTTCTTTAATGCAGTAAAGAAAGAGAATTGAAATCATTTCCTAAAGAAGGACAGATCCTCCCTTATTGTCTCTGAATCTGTGTGTAATCTTTTTTTTTAGCAGCTAGCTGCAGCCCTGGTAAGTGGCCCAGCAAACAGGATAAAAATGTTTTGCTGTTCTCCCTTCCTCCCCATGAGTGAGGAATGATTTTAAAAGAACCAGCACTATAGTAGTAGCACTAACATATGGCCTTGAGAGCTTCAGCTCTGTAGTTCTCATCCTGGCTCTAGTTCAGAAAGCAATTTTCATTTCTCTACCCCACCCCACCCCAATGTCTTGGGGGTGTAAACGAAGAAGCTGTGACTTGGCCTTCATATGCATACAACAATAGGATGGAGACAACAACACAGTGAGGTTTGGCAGACACATGACTGGTTCTCTGCACCTGGAAATGCTGTTTCCAGCTGTGTAGAAGTTGCTGTCATTTTTTTCCATGGATTGTGAGTAAGATTTTAAGTATCTGGAAGCAAGAAGGGGAGGGGAGAGGACAGAAAAAGCATGTAGAATGGCTCTCCCTTATCACCACTGAAATGTTTGTGTTTCTCCTTTGGGTTGTCTTGAGCCATTTGCTTATGTTAAAGATGTATAACCTCTGCGTTCTTCAAGCCCTTCGACAAACCCTATGATTTTGGCAGTGCCAAGCAGCTACTGTGCGGTTGTCCGTGGCGGCTACTGTGATGTTGTTATTTTCGGTTTCCACAGACATAAAGCACAACAGCTGTAGAAGCAATAACAGATGTCACAACGCTAACAGACTCTCCAAAGCATTGTCAGAAATTACAATGCCATTCATGACAACAGTTCACTCATTACACTGTACTCCAGTGCTCTGGATTCGCCATGTATCGAAAGCACCAGTCAACGAATGGCACCAATCGCAGGATCTTAATTTCATCACATGCGCGCACACATACCCTCAGCCTTTTGTGATACCTGTGCAGTTGACAGGTAGTGGAAAGAAAAGGGAGTCATTGAAAAATAATGAAAATTGGAGCACATAACATTTACCTCGACCATGGTAATTGCAAGCCAAGTCCTTAAGATAAACTTCGCAAAGCAAAGCAAAGTGTTCTGCTTATATACTGCCCCATAGCACTTAAAGCACTCTCTGACCAGTTTACAATTGATTTATGCAAACTACACATTGCCCCCCCCCAGTTAGATACTCATTTAACCATCCTTACAGGGATGGAAGGCAGAGTGAACCTTGAACCGGCTACCAGGGATTGAACCCTGGGTCATGAGCCCAGTTATAGCTGCACTACAGCAGTTGAACCACTGCTCTCGCAAGTTGGTTCTGTGGAAAATTTCAGAATAAAAAAAAAACTGTTTCCATTCAATCTTTGTGGGGTCTGATGAGGTTCGAATTTTCACATCACAACTCTTGTAAGGTTCTCTTTCGTGTGGATTTACAATTCAACTAAATCACAGCTTCGCTTGCTTTTTGAGGGTTGTCGGAGGATGTGCTGCAACTTTGTTGTCAACAGCAAACAAACCTTAAATGCAAATGTCTGAACAGTGCTGAAAGGTTAGTGTAGTTCAGATTTGTTGTCCTACTTTGAGGGAGCATCTCAGGGAAAAGCACTAGATAGTGTGTGCCCTGAGATGGTTTCTTTGCAAAACGAGCTTTTCTTTGATTTTCTTATACTTCACCTTTTGGGGTTTTTTTTTTTTTTTGGCACTTGAAGAGGAATTTTAGTCACAACTAAGCAGACTTCACACTGCAGCTAAGTACGATCAATGATCTCTGCCCAAATCCCAGTTCCTCAGTCTGCACTTAAAAAAATGAAGTAAATAAAAATGGCTCTTAGAATCTCACAGAAAGTCTCTGAAACTAATAGTCTGAAGCTAGAACGCAACGTGATGCTGACCTTGGGCTCAGTCTCAAATACAGCAGCCATCTGTTGCCTTCTTCTAGCCAAATCCAATGAATCCTGTGGCCTTCCAGATGTTATAGATATCTTTAGACTGTAGTGCCTATCGTGCTTGCTGCCACTGGTGGGATTTGGAGCCTAATGATGTCTGGTGGGCCACTTGCTCTCCACACTTGCTCCAGCCATTTCATGGGGCTAGGGAAATGCAAGATGTGATTTTATAATATCTATCTATCTATCTATCTATCTATCTATCTATCTATCTATCGATCGATCGATAGATAGATATAGATAGATAGATAGATAGATAGATAGATAGATAGATAGATAGATAGATTGATTGATTGATTGATATTTGGAACTCTACTCCAATATAACGTCTGGTGTGGGCAAGAGCATGCAGATGGACAGTGTAGTGAGATCCCATCCTGCATTTCCTTAACTACATCTTAAAGTAGAGTGAGAAAGTTAATTTTATTTTTATGTTTTGCATTTTATGGTTTTATTGTATGAATTGTTTGAATTTGTTAATTCTTGTAAAACGGCCAGAGTGACCTCGCTGCCAGATGGGTGGTATAAAAAGCCAATGAATGAATGAATAAACAAACAAACAAATAAATAAATAAATAAATAAATTTGGCAACAGACAAAGATCTTTTCTCTTCAGGTGAGCGTTCTCTCAGTGACCAGCTCCCTGAGTGGAGTTGTTGTGCCTTACAGCTTTGAATTTTTATTGCTTTTGTGTACCATTTGTTGCAGTGATTCTTTTTAATATTTGAAATCTTATAATTTTTAGCTTTAAATATGTTTCTTTTAATTGATGTAAGTTGCCTTGGGTCCCTTTTAAGGAGAAAGGCAGAGTGAAAATATTTTCAGCAAACAAGCAAGATGAGTCACTCCTATGGACTTAGGGCAGTTTTCTGCCTCCTGGATCCACCATTGGCCAGAGTGGAGAACACGTTGAACCATCGGAAGTACTAATTGGCTGAACTTCCAGTTCCAATCTTTTGGGAAAGGCAGAAACATTTAACTGAAACATGAAAACGGGGGGATTTTAGGCCAAGTTTCTTTGATCCGAAGTGGGTTGCAGGAATTTCATAGCACCCTACGGGCTGCGTTCTCCACCCCATCCTTTAAAAGGAGACAAAGATGAACTAAATGGCTTCTGGCTTGGTTGAAAGGTCAACCTTTCAGCTTTTATGGGAGCTGTTGTCCTGGTCCATGGCCATCTGTAGTTTGGTGACTTGTGACAAGAAAGAGCCTTCTTGGTAGCGACGGCTCACTTCTGGAAATCGCACCCCCTGCCGCCGTTTGACTGAAGCCTCATCCTGCATAATATATAGTCAAATCATGTGCAGGATAAGGCATGTTGTCTAGTGCCCTGTTGGCTAATGATTGAAGAATAGACCTGTTGAATTGTAGTTTGATGGTAAATCTGGGGGACTTAATTGAGACTGACCAAAGGATACTGGCCACAATGACTACATTTCTCAAGGAAATTCCACCCAGAGAGAGAGAGAGAGAGAGAGAGAGAGAGAGAGAGAGAGAGAGAGAGAGAGAGAGAGAGAGAGAGAGAGTTAGGCATTAGTAGTAATTCCTCTATATGTTTTGGTGTTCTGGAACAGAGATTAACACGATAGTCAGTGGGCAGGAGATATGTCACACAATTGGATTAATAATCTCCTGTAGTCCTCCATCAAAATTATGGTTGGGATGATTAGTTGGGACAGTTGGTTGAGACAGTTAATCGTTTATTATGAGCAAACAGTCAGGAAACTCAGAGAGGGGAGGGCAGACAAATATGGGTAACACAGAATCACACACGGATCACCACATATATAGGAAGATAGACATCATTACAGTTGTCCCCCGCCCTTTTGCGGTTCATATATTGCGGTCCTGGTACATTGTGGGTCCGGAGGAAAGGACTTCCCAGGCCCATCAGAGGCCCCAAAAGTGCTTCCCCACAAACCAGAAGTGATTTTGGTAAACCAGAAGTGACCTCAGGCTCACTAGAAAGCACTTTGGGGGCTCTGGGGGACCGGGAAGCCCCTTGCAGGGCCGTTCGGAGGAGCGCCAGGTCTGCAATAAGTACAAGAGCCCCCAGAGAGAGCCCCCCCCAGTCTTGACCCGACCCAGTATCCACATATTGCGGATTTTCAATTATTGCAGTCGGGTTGGGTCCCTAACCCCCGTAATAGGTGGGGGGTTACTGTACATTCTGCTTGCTTGAAATTTACTTTATAAGAACTAAGTAAGGCCTATAATCACCTATGCTCAGGTGTGATCTCATGCATTCGTAGTCATGATTCACCAACAGCACCGAATTGATGTGGAAGAACAAACAAATTAATCCTGCACAGCATAATGAGTATGAAAGCACAAGCAGGTGATGCTCTAAGTCAGGGGTCCTCAAAGTTTTCAAACAGCGGGCCGGTCCACCACCACCCAGACACCACTGGGGGCCGGATCCCAGTCCAAAAGCAGCTGCGGAGGCTGGCTTGCTCACAAAACAGGGGGTAGGTGGGGGGGGTTGCAATTGGTCCCAGGGGCCGGATTCAGGACCTTGGGGGGCCACATCCGGCCCCGGGGCCTTAGGTTGAGGACCCCTGCTCTAAGTGGTACCTAGACTAAGTGGTGCCTAGCGTTGTCTTTCTTCTGCAGTATAACAAATATTCTGTGCAGGAAACAGACAAGAGGTGGAATCCAGCAGAGTATCTAGCTCTTGTGAAAGTTCCAGAAAACTTTAGGTAGTTGCCCATGTCCTGGAGGGGCAATTTTTTTTAATGTTCATCACATCACTACTGCATGTTTGGTCTAAAGCACTGGGGGGCTCTGTGCTAGGCTTTTGTCTGTAGACAGATTTGTCTTCCTCAGCCAGGTGTCTTCCAGATCTATTAAACTGCAATTTCCAGGACCCCACATCAAGGATTCCGCCCCCCCAAATAGCCTTGCTATGCCACATAGAACAACAGTTAGTTTAACATTAAATGACCATGTGTTTTTCTGCCATTTCACGTGTTCAGAGATGTGTGGGCATTTGTGTGTATGCATGACTATATAAGTATCTATATGTGTTTTATTTTCTGCACTTGTATGCATATATACACATCTTCTCCACTTCTCCCCAATTTTCTTTACCAACAGGAAGTTGTTATTGGAGATTTGAAGCCAGGTACCCTCCACCGCGTGAGTGTTGGAGCTTATGGCTGGGCAGGAAAAGGCAGACCCAGCATGCCCAGAAATGTAACAACTTTGTCACAAGGTAAAAAAACATGCCTGAAGACCTTTTCCTTATGAATATGCAGTGGGTTGAAATTAGTACCAAACACTGCATTTTTCTACTGGGTACATGTGTCATGCCCAGGAGTCTGATGCCTGAATATTTTCCTCAGAGTCCCATAGAAATGTATAGACCTCCCTCCCTTCCATCTTTTCCTCTTCTCATTATTCCTCCCCCTTTCCTTGATTTAATTTACCATAAATAAATAAATAAATAAATAAATAAATAAATAAATAAATAAATAAATAAATAAATAAACAGAGACCTCTAGGAAAAACTCAGAAGCCTGATGTACTGTATGCTTCTTTTCTGTCTGTGTTGCACTGACAATTTCGCTTCACCATTTCAATCATATCAAAATTATTCTAAATGTCAAGATAGACTTCTTCATTGTTGCAATGATTCCAGACAGCATCAACATGGACATCCAACTGTACAAGCTTTATGTATTTTTATGTTGCTTTTATGTTCCATAAATACAAACATACTTCAAAGTTTAAAACATCCATCAGATTCAAAGCTATTAAAAACTGTGGGCAGAAATGCTTAAAAATATGAAAAGTAAACTTAAGTTGCAATTCAGGTCAGAATTTAATCCAAAATACAGTAGTGTAGAAATAATAATAATAATAATAATAATAATAATAATAATAATAATAATAATAATAATAATAATAATAATAATAATAATATGCAAGCCTCTCTTCTTCCCTCATTACAATCTTATAAAAGGCAGATGACTGAAGACCAAGAAAAGCTTAAAGAATGAATAATGAATCACATGAAGACCTGTGAAGAAATAATAAGATTACCATCAAATTCATGCCTAAGAAATTTCTAACCAATATAAATGCTGCAATACAGAATATTGAAAGCAGAACTTTGCAGGAAACCAACCAGTTAATGTATAGTGCTGCTTTGATAAGAACAGAAGAACTAATGCCAGAAAGAATAAGGAAGAAAGGTAGAATGCCAGCAGTACCAAAATGGAAGATAAGGCTCCAAAATAAAATTGGTACATTACGATCAGACGCTAGTAAACTGAAAGAAATGAAAGAAAAGAAGCTGAATAACAAGACCAAAGGCTATTTGATCGAGAAATACCATCTGGGCAAAAGGACAACCAAAGAAGTGCTAGAAATTGTCAAACAGCAAATAACAGCAGTCTCAAAGAAGATTCAAAGATATGAAGATTAAATAAAACAATTCCAACAAAATGGGCTTTTTCAGTGTAACCAGAAGAAGTTCTGCCAGTCAATTTCTACCAAGACTGCAAACCAGAAAACAGATAGCAGAGTAAAGCCCTCGTGAAATGAAATGCTATACTTCGGGTGGGATATTTGGGATAATTCAAAGAATTATAAGCAAGCAGGTTGGTTAGAGACGGTCAAATTGACCACAGATGCTGCTATCTTAAATGGAATATTACATCTCAAATGGTAAAAGCAAGAAAATTAAGAATTGGACTGCCCCTGGAGAAGATGAATTGCATGGATTTTGGCTAAAACGTTTAAGTTATATGCATTCAAGACTTGCTGAACAGTTTGACCAAACCATCCAGCAAGAT
Source organism: Phrynocephalus forsythii (assembly GCA_029282475.1). NCBI lineage: Eukaryota > Metazoa > Chordata > Lepidosauria > Squamata > Agamidae > Phrynocephalus > Phrynocephalus forsythii. The sequence goes on along the minus strand of JAPFRF010000004.1, from coordinate 101,221,535 downwards.
GAAATAGATCAATGGTTAACAACAGGAAGAACATACTTAATTATGAAAGATCTGAGCAAAGGATCTATACCAAGCAACTATCGTCCAATTACATGCTTGCCAGCAATGTTCAAATTCCTTACAGGAATAATTGCTGATACTATCCAGAGTCACTTGATACAAAACAATTTATACCCTATTGAACAAAAGGGCAATTGTAAGAATAGCCATGGCACCACTTATTGACAAGATAAGTGAAAACTGTAAGAGACGCAGAACCAACTTGCATGTTGCATGAATTATAAGAAAGCGTTAAACTCTTTGCCACATGATTGGATACTAAAAAGTTTGGACTTAGCAGGAATTACTGGAAGTATCCAAGAATTTACCAAGGCAACAATGAGAAAGTGGAATTCCAAGCTAACCATGGAGGGTGAAGAAATAGGTCGTGTCAACATCGGGAGAGGAATATTTCAAGGTGAGTCATTATCACCCCTGCTGTTTGTAATTGCTCTAATTCCACTCACAAAAATATTGAACAAGACAAATATGGGCTATCAAATAGCAAAAACATCAAGCTGAATAAACCATTTGCTATATATGGATGATTTGAAGCTGTATGGGAAATCACAACAAGAAATAGAGTAAATACTCAATACAGTGCAAATTTTCAGCAGTGACATTGGAATGGAATTCGGATTAAGACAAGTGTGTAACCCTCAGCATCATCAGATGAAAGATAGTAAAAACTGAAGGAATTGATATGCCTAATCATTTTATAAAAACATTGGATGAAGAAGAATCATATAAGTACAGTATCTTGGAGTACTACAAGCAGATAACATCAAACATAAAGAAGTAAAGAATAAAGTTAGCCAAGATGTGTTTGCCAGACGACGACGACGACGACGATGACGATAATAATAATAATAATAATAATAATAATAATAATAATAATAATAATAATAATAATAATAATAATAATAATAATAGTCCAAAAAGAATGTTTTAATTGCACTCTAAAAATGCAGGAACTTATAGCCAAAAAGGAGAAGCAAAAAGCAAAAAGCAGAGAATACATATCAAAAATACAAAAGCTCCTAAGAATAGAAGTATGTTAAAGAAAATGTGTTTTTAGCCTCTAAACATATTGAGAATACACACAAAGTAATTCTAACTGCTCATACAGCCAAACTAGTTTGAAACCTATGAAGGAAAATCCATGATGATTGTGTTTTTGTTTTTTGTTTATGAGTTTAATGTTGTTGTTTATACCCTTTCTTGTTCATCAACAACAAGACAATCCTTTCTGCAGGACCTGGAGGTATATGATCCTGGTGTACCAAGGGGAAAAAATTAATAAGAATTTATATTTTCCCTGCACTTTCTGTAACGCCAAGGGCCTGTAACTCAGAAACTGGCAGGTTGCCACTATGATGATAAAGCCTGGAGGAGCATCTGATACATTAAGATTCTGGAGGACCAAAGTACTGAACTGTAAAACCATAATCTTGGGAAACTAGAGTACTTGAAAACCAGAGTAGTGTAGTAATAGAGAACACTTTCACTTCTTTCCTTTATTTGCCTTCATATGAAACATGTTCATCTGTTAGGAATAAGAACATAAGAACAGCCTTGCTGGATCAGGCCACAGCCCATCCAGTCCAGCATTCTGTCTCATATAGTGGCTCACCATTTGCTTCAGGGTATTCCCAAGCAGATGTCTTCACCTGCTTACGATTCCCTGCAAATGGCATTTTATAGAGCAGTGGTTCTCAACCTGTGGGTCCCCAGATGTTCTGGGAGTTGCAGTCAAGGAACATCTGGGGACCCACAGGTTGAGAACCACTGGTATAGTGTGACCTTGCTTCCAGGTCTGGCTAGTTGTTTTTCAATGAGTTTAGTAAATTTTAGTTATTTACTAAAGCTTTATTTATAAAACAGCTTTCATTTTCTCCATTCCCCTTCAATTATTTTAACTCCGTACACAGAAAATTAAACATCTTGACAAATGCATATCAACAGCCACTAAATTTCAATACCTCTGAAGTGAGGGTGGGAGAGATTTCACAGTGCTTCTGATCAGAAGGCAAGGCATCATTTTAAGTACAAAAGAGTTGGTGTGTTATTAAAGACTCTGAAGGATAATTGCAAGCCAGTAGGTTTGCCTGGCACCTTTGTGAGTGCTTTTGAAAAAAACCTTTTTGAGATCATTTCGAAATGTCTTGTGCTCTAAGACATTTCAGCCTAAAGCTATAGCTGTTAAAAAAAAGGAGCTCTTGTCTTCAGACCTGATCGTCTCAAGGAACACCTCCTGGGAATGGGTTTTGTCTTAAGGTTGTAGGATCTAATTCTGCTTGAGCCCATCATAAATATTTAGGTAGTAATACTATACATACTTACTTGGGAGCAGGAACCTCTAAACCCTTTGATTTATTTTCTGAGTAAACATTCATAGGCTTGCTCTGTGTGAGAATAAATGAATAAATAAGCCTGGAGGTATATGGCCATGTTGCGAGAGTTATAAAGACCAGTTATGAATCTTAGAGGGGGATGAAGTTCGTGTTTGCAAATTCTGCTTTGTTTTTGTGCTGGCGGTCTCATAACGAGCAGGTGCAACCAGGGGGAATATGCTGGCTTGAGTGGATGAGTTTCCCCCAAAATGAAAGAACAGTGCGCTTCTTAGCACATTCTCAGTCCAGACATGAATCCCAATCTGACTCTCCTTCCTTCAGCTGAAAACAAAATATGTATTTATTTTGTTTTACTTACATTTATATCCCAATCAACTAGTAGCTAGGCTACTACTAAAATATATGCATGCGATCAAATGGAACTTAGAAGAGCAGCAGATCTCTATTAACATATACCCAAATAACAATAATAGCTCACAGTTATGCATCCAGTTTATTAATGCTTCATAAATATACCGTATGCTTGGAGCTAGCATTTAATACAGAAACTTTTTATAGTTATATGATATTTAGTTTTATGAGTTTTAATAACTTGCTAGGAGCATGATTGTTGTCCTTGTTGTTTGGGACTGTTGTAAACATGACCATTATGTGACTTGTGTACCATGAACGTATAACTTAATATTAGTTTATGCATTCCTAAAATCCAATTCCATAAAATCTTCTGCCAGAAATATAGTGGTCTCAAGGTTTCTTGCCATTTCTATACTTGGGGCCTTTTCACACGACCCCTAAGATCCGCTGGCCACTTAAATTTGAACCAGAGATCTTAGGGGTTTGCCGCTGTTCCTGCCTTCCCACCCCCTCCGCACTCCTGGCTGCTGGCTGCGTGAGGGGAGGGAGAAAAAAAGGAAGAAAAGAATGCCGCTCACCTCCGTTCTGCTGCCCCGACACTGCATTCAGATCTCTTAAAGGGGCAGGGGGCAAAAAAAGAACAAACAGAAGCAAGGAGAGCCTGGCAGTCACTACTGTTATATCCGCATCAGGAATTTTCACCTTCTGAGAGCAGGTACCTGAAAAGTGCGCTGGGACGCGCTTAGGTGGGCGTGGTCGCACTTAATTATCTGTAAACTCCGGAGCTGGTGGGGAAACAATTTTAAGCTCCGGAGCTTGGAGCCATTTGCGGCGGAGTTTAGGGGGTCATGTGAAAAGGCCCTTGGAGAAGTTGCTTTAGGTCCTCTTACGATGGAAATAAATGCATCCTAAATGAGAAACTATTATACTGCATTTTGGCATAAATGTTCAGTAGGCTGAAGCTTACATCACAATGCATTTCTAAGGACTAAAAGTTTGGCCCACTTTGCTCATCAGCCACTGCTTGTGAGTGCCCTCCACATCTTACCTCCTGAGTATTTTGGAACACAAGAAGGAGACATGCTTGTTGATCAAACTGTACTGTGTTTTAAAGGCACATAAGCCATTAAAGACATTCTTCAGAGTCTTCTCCTCACAAAAGAACAACAGTTACTTGTGTGTGATTCCTGAGAGTCCTCGGCTTCTCATGTTCAGCAGCAAGGACTGAAGACAGATAAATGTCATGGACTCAAGGTTGTTGCAGATGGAAATGTCTTCTAAAGAGCACGTGGCGGGTGGAACCTGATCTGCCCTTTATCCTTGTATGGAATAAGTTGGGCAGTGCCCCCTACTTTTGATGAAACATCTTGCCCCAAGTATCCATTTCCTATGATTTACTAGACACATGTACTTCTTTTGTTTTAGATAAATGTATGCCTCCAGATCCACCTTATCAGCCTCAAGTAATTGTTGTTTCTGACTCAGAAGTTGCTTTGTCATGGAGACCAGGACCCAGTGAAGGAAGTTCCCTATTCAGTACTACACTGTGGAGTTTATCAGGTGATCTTATTTATGAAATTTGCATATTATTACAATATTGTTTTATAGGAGTTGATGTATGTTGTTAAATATGAAGGCAAAGTCATACTTCAGCATAAATGATTTGGGCCCTCCAGTAGCTCTGGAATTTTCTGGTCTTAGTCATCCTGATAAGTGATGAAGGACTATATCCCAGTTATTTCTGTTGGTGCTTTCTGGTATTGGATTGCATCAATCATGGCATCTTGGAGGAATAGCTTGTAGAGATGGTCCAGTGAGTACAAGTGTAGGTCTTTCCAAGGGTGGGGAGAAATTTCAGGATGTGATTCTGGATGCACCTTTGTGATTGTTTGGTTGCTGGTCTATGATGTCACAGGCCCTTTTCTTGTTTCTTGTGGAACTTAGCATCTGTATTAATAATGTCTTCTGGAGAACTTCACTTACGGTACGTTCTGGGTTTCCTTAATAAGGCAGATTCTTTCAACTCCTTCTTAAGGACCTTCTGAAAGCTCATTAAGATCTTAATTTTTTAGGAAGGTGCAGCCTTCATTTTTTAAAAACACTTGAAATATTTGCATCATTGATGCATGTTGGTTTGTTGCTACTGAGTTGGGTTTTTATGTTATCTTGTAGATTGGAAAGACATTTTTAATTGTTAGATTAATGACTTTGCTGTAAGCTGCTGGGAACACATTCAAAATAAGACAGGGTAAAATGTTTAAAATTACACAAGGATATAACATATCCAAAAAATAGAGATCGAGATCTTTTTCTCTCCAGTGTCCTTCTGTTAGCATCAAGATCAAGTCATAATGCCTTCCATGTGCTTCTCTTTGGACAGCAGGAGCACATAAAGAAACATTTTCTTTGGCAGTTCTACAATTCCAGTTCTCTGGAGACTCCTGAAAAACCTAAGCATCTTGCAAAAGGATTGCAAAACCATTGAATTTCTCCTCTGTCTTCCAGTGGCTAAGAGCTTATTGATGTAACATGATGTTCTCAGCCATTATGTTTTCTAGCCTGTTATCTGTTATTTATCATTTCCTCAATAACACATTCCTGTCCATTTGAGGGTGACTGCTGGCCTTGATGCTTGAAATACTTGTGTGCTGCTGTGTTCAATGTCAACATTAGCAGTGGCAAGTTTATGACATCTTTTGGTGTCATATTGGTCCGTAGATGGAAGTGAGGTCACATTGTCCCCCGGACAATGCTTTAGTTCTCTGATATCACAGTAGTTTTGAGAACTCAGGAAGAGCTGACGGGCATGTTTTCCTAAATTAAACCCTACAACTTATTGCCTTGACAACCACCTTTATTCAGATGGATTGAGTGGGTTTGGTACATTTCAATGAACTGAAGTAGACAACAGTGGTGTTTGTGAATGCAATTTGTTTTGTTTATTACTATCCACTGAAAATGTAACCTTTTTATAATGGCTTGTTTGGAATCATCGTGTTGGTCACAGTGACTTCATATATACAGACAAATGTGAAAGGCGACATTTCCATATGTTTTAATTTTGCATATAAGATTGCCACACAGTTTACTGTACATTAGATGTTCCTGGCAAACAGATACTGTACATATAGTTGCAGCTACTGTTGGAAGTTTTCCTTCTGCCTTTGTTTGATTAGTATTAAAGGTATATGGTGGAGGTATTCCAAGATTCGTCTCTTGTATCCCATGTTTGGCTTAACTTTTTTTTTTTTGACATTCCTGGCTGTGAATCATCCCTCCTCTATCAAAGGATAAATCAACTTTGTGAACAGAGAACTCCCACCCACCCACACCTGTATTCCACTGTAGTTATATTTTGGTTTCTCTGCTGAATTGCTTGATGTTATTGTGCAGAAGGTATATCATACACATTGAGGAATGGATGCAAACATTGACAAGTTTTGAGTTTTGTGTAGTAATTAGGGTATCATGGGCAAATTTCAACTTTGATTATATTTTAGAAATGCTCTAACTATTTTAGTCAATAGGTCTAAATTCTTGTGGGTTTGCCTGGGTTTGTGCATGTGTGGGTGTGAAAAACTCATGTTCTTGTGGGAAGCTTTTGGTGCTGCTTCTGCTAGTGCTACTGCAATTGTAGTTGTTGATTTTGCTTCCAGTATAATTTTAACAGTGAAATAATGTATACAGTCATTCTGAATGAAGGATATCTCTTTCTGTCTTTTAAAAATAGCTCTGTTTATAATGTACATCAGGAAATCAGGAAATCACTCCTAATGCAATTTTAAAGTCTTGTCCCCATTTTCTTCTGGTGTAGAATGTTGGCACTCTCCCATAGTTTTCCCTGCTGTGAATTCAACCAAATAGAAGCTGGTTTAATAATTTTTTTTAGTTCCATAACTGGATTTTTCCAAGCTTTCTAAACTTTTATTTGTTTAGCCTTCTTCTGACACTTGCAGTTTCCCATGACCTAAGGAGTGATTTAGGAGCCAAGAAACTGTACATGTAGTATGTTTGAGTGCACTGGCCATATTCCGTAACATGAGTTACAGACTTTTAGGGGCTGCAGGGATGATAATGAATTACACAGGGCCTCTCTATCTGAGACCTCTGGATCCTTGGCCCGTGGTCCAAACATTCATTGTGTGCATCAACAGTGTATAAAATATTTTGCTTGGTCACCTATTTAAAATGGAATACAAAAACACACAGTGAATGGCACACTACAGAGTTTTTGATTTGATTTGTGTATCCAGAGTCAGGCTCTAAAATGTTGGTTGAGGTCGTAAGGCATGGAAACATTTATACCATTTGTGTGCACCATGGCGTGCGCATGCTGCTCATGTCCTGAGAAGCCATGCCATTTCCACTGTGTGAGGAGATATACGTGTGTAGAATTTCCCCTGATAATAGAAAATCAATGTACAGTGGTCCCCCGCCCTTTCGTGGTTCATATACTGAGGTCCCGCTATATTGCGGACTGCAGTATCCCCTGGGGTAAGGAGCAGTTGAGTACATAAGAACATAAGAACATAAGAAGAGCCATGCTGGATCAGGCCAAAGGCCCATCTAGTCCAGCTTCCTGTATCTCACAGCGGCCCCACCAGATGCGTTTGGGAGCGCATGAGACTAGATATCTGTCTCCTGATACCACTCCCCTGCATCTGGCCCTTGAAGTACCCTGGTTTAAAGCCTAGAGATTACACATCTCCATCATGGTTTGTAACCCGTGATGGACTTTTCCTCTAGGAATCTGTCCAATCCCCTTTTGAAGGCATCCAGGCCAGATGCCATCACCACATCCTGTGGCAGGGAGTTCCATAGACTTACAACGCGCTGGGTGAAAAAATATTTTCTTTTGTCAGTTCTTACTCTCCCAGCACTCAATTTGAGTGTATGTCCCCTAGTTCTGGTATTTTGAGAGAGGGAGAAGAGCTTCCCTCTATCCACTTTACTCATACCCTGCATTATTTTGTATGTCTCAATCATATCCCCCCTCAAGCGCCTTTTTTCCCAGACTAAAGAGGCCCAATTGTTTTAGCCTTTCTTCATAAGGGAGGTGCCCCAGCCCAGTAATCATTTTAGTTGCTCTCTTCTGCACCTTTTCCAGTTCCACTATGTCTTTCTTGAGATGCGGTGACCAGAATTGTACACAATACTCCAGGTGGGGCCTTACTATTGTTTTGTATAACGGCATTATAATGTTGGCTGTTTAATTTTCAATCCCCTTTTTGATAATCCCTAGCATGGAATTGGCCTTCTTCACTGCTGCCACACATTGGGGAGACACCTTCATGGAGCTGTCCACCAACACACCAAGATCTCTTTCCTGATCCGTCACAGATAACTCAGAGCCCATGAGTAGTTTCAAGGGTAGTACTATGACTGTAATGCTTTACTTGCAAAAAGTATTCTCCCAAGTTTTGAATATTATACAGTATATTTTAGATCCTTGATGGATGTTTTAGGGTCAGAAAACTATTTCCTCACATAGATTTTTAAAAACAACAACAGCGACACTTTAATATTGCACATTCCTAACAACAGAGTTGGGGAAGTCTTTTTACATCCTGTTGCCTATTAATCAAGCATAGTGTTTAAAAAGGGAGAAAACAGATGGTACAAGCGGCACTTTTGCGATAAAATTCTCCTCCCAACTCTGCCTGCAGGTCTTTGGTATGCCATGGTTGATATATTTGTTTTAGGTATTTTTCAGCGCAGTTACTGAGTTTCTATCAAAGCCATATCAGAGGAGAAAATGATTCTGAAAGCCCTCTGATTGCTCCACTAGGGCGTCAGAAGACATCATATTACAGACGTTTTTACTCTCAAGAAGATCCTTTGCAGGCGGCGATGTGTCTTTTTAAAGAACAAAATAATAATAAGGCTCTTGTATTGCCAGAAACATTGGCAGCTCCTTGGATTGGAGGGAGGGAGAAGATACATGTGAAATAACATTCCACTTGTATCGTCTCCTTCCCTTTCTCTCTCTCTATTCTGTGTAGGTCAGCTCTTGTCACAGTGGTATACAGTACAGTAGAGTGCCCCCCGACTTAAGAGCAGCTCAACTTAAGAGCAATTCGACTTAAGAGCGGAAAACTGTTGCCGTTTTAACTGCCACTTTACAAATTTTAGATACGGTCTGCTCGACTTACAAATATATATTTTTAATTTTTTCATTTTAAACTTATACAGTGGTACCTTGTATAAAGGAATTAATTCATTCCAAATTAAATTATGTTAAGCAAATTTTCCTTTATACAAATTTCCCATTGGAATGCATTGAAAATGGGGTAATCCCATTTTTATGTTGTACAGATTCGCCCCATAGGCAATTATGTTAAGCAAATTTCCCCTATCTCTGGAATTTTTATGTTGTACAAATTTTATGTTATGCAAACTGTTTGTTATACAAGGGTCCACTGTATTTTCAATTTTTAGATAGGTACCCCGACTTAAGAGTAGTTCGACTTAAGAGCATGCATCCAGAACGGATTAAATTAGCAAGTCGAGGCACCACTGTACTCTGGTTTGACCCAGGCAGCCATTTTGCCTATCAGAACCAATGCAGGGGAATCAAAGTCTTTATCCTCCAGAAAAATAAATAAATCTATCTTCTCTTTCAATGTTCAATAAATAAATAAATGTGTTTCCAAACCTTGCTGCACTGAGGTACGTCTAGCCTTCTCAAGCTTCTCTGGTGAGAGAAAGAGTGAGGAGTGCAGCTAGGTAGGCCATGGCAGCAGCTTTGCAGTCACAGTGAGCAAGAAGTCCACAGAATGCCCATCTTACACTGTATAACCTTCATTCATATACTGCTAGAGTTGCTTGCTGTTAGGATTGTGTTGAAACAGTAGCAGTCCTGAAGTTACACATCCAACCTGTTTTTCCTTCTCGGGGTGGGGGGTGAGGGAGGCTCCGAGGAAGGGCCAAAAGATTGGGTTGGCTCAGTGAGCAGGTGAGAGAAGTTGAAAAATTATATTTTGGGCCACAAGATAGAGCAGGGATGGCGAACCTATGGCATGCGTGCCAAAGGTGGCATGGAAAGAGCTTTTGTCTGGCACGTGACATGCTCCTTGCCCCCCCACTTCCCCCTCCGCTGGACCAGTCATGAGGAATTTGTGGAGGGGGAGTTGGGGGGGGCAGGGAGCATGTCGGGTGCCAGACCAACCCTACCGTTGCCATTGCCATTGCCGCCCTTGCCGCCGCCCCCTGCCACCCCTGACCCCGCCTCCGCCAACCCCGCCGCCATCACCAACGCCATCCCTGCCCCTGCCGCCGCTGCCGCCGCTAACCCTGACCCCATCGCCCTTACTGCCCTCGACCTCACCCACCCCTGACCCCCTGCTGCCGCCGATCCCAAAACCCCCACCGCCCCATCGCCATCGCCCTTGCAGCCCCTTCCACCGCCAATGACAATTACCCTGACCCCACCCCCTCCGTCACCCTTGCTGCCTTCGCCCCCTCCCCTCCTGTGCTGCCGACGATCTCAACTGTTGCCGCCGCTGCCGAGTTTGGGCACTCGGTGGCAAAAAGGTTTGCCATCCCTGAGATAGAGGGTCCCCGTCATCGGCCTAGATTTGCCCACCAGAAAAAAAGCGGATGACATTATTTACCAGGACTAGCAGGCCCCACCTGACAAAGAAATTTGTCCAGACTTCCAATTCATTATTTTTCCTTTAGGCATTTTATCTACAGTACTATGAAAATACAGTGGACCCTTGTATAATAAACGGCTTCTATAACATAAAAATCTGTACAACATAAAAAATTGTGGAGATAGGAGAAATTTAATAGAATCATAGAACCATAGAGTTGGAAGAGACCTCTGTACTACAGGGGTACCCAACTAGTTACTTACATAAATAATCCAGCAGATAGCTCAGTAGTTTAGGCATCTGGCTGCAGACTCAGAAGCTGGGAATTCTATTCCCCACTGTGCCTCCTCTGGGGAGAGCCAGCCTGTGTAGCCTTGAGCAAGCTGCACAGTCCCAGAGTGGGACTAACTCTCACCTAGAAAAGCCTGAAAAGTGTCACCATAAGTCAGAATTGACTTGATGGTATATTGTACAATGATGATGATGATGATGATATTACACTATAGTTTTGTTTTATATAAAGGGCTATTACATTTAAATTACTGAACAAGCTAGTACAGTATAGAATCAATCATAGAATCATAGGGTTGGAAGAGACCTCAAGGGCCATCCAGTCCAACCCCCTGCCATGCAGGAACCCCCATCACAGTATTTCCGACAGATGGCCATCCAGCCTCTGCTTAAAAACCTCCAAAGGAGACTCCATTTGCTTAACAGAATCACCTATGGGGCAAATCCATACCACATAAAAACGGTCGCAATTAGGGATTCAATTCATTCTTATGGGAGATTTGTATAAAGGAAAATTTGCTGAACAGAATTTCAGTTGGAACCAATTACAGTGGTGCTCCGACTTAAGAGCAGCTCGACTTAAGAGCAGCTTGACTAAAGAGTGGAAATCTGTTGGCATTTTAACTGCCACCTTACAAACTTTAGATATGGTCTGCTTGACTTACATTTTTTTTTTATTTTTAAACTTTTAAAATTTTTTTTAGATAGGTACCCCAATTTAAGAGTAGTTTGACTTAAGAGCATACATTTGGAAAGGATTAAATCCGTAAGTCGAGTTGCTAGTGTAATTCCTTTATACAAGGTACCACTGTAGGTTGCAACATATTTCTGAGACCTCTGAATTTAGGGGTCTTTCCTGGAAAAGAAAACCAGTAGAAACATTTAAGATGAGTTTTTTTTTCTTTTTTGAAAAGCAACCACACTTTCTTAATGTATCAAGTGACATCCTAAGTGAGGTTCCTTTTAAATATCTGTATCCTTCCTGTTCCACAGTATGCTAAAGCAATGTGAATTGTCATCTTATCAAGCAGATGCAGAAGTTTTAAGCTGAGGAAACAAATGTTCACATCTAAAACGGGGTCTTGCTGTTAAACAGAGAGCGGCACTTCCTTAAGAGAAATTGCTGGATGTCCTCAGTTTGGATTAACATTCAAAACTATACATTAACCAGTTGATTAATAGGATATTCCTTTCTTCCTGTTGTTGTGAACCTGAGGAAGGCATCATGTTGGGATATATTTTTCTTAGATTTAAGACAAGACAGTATTTTAAAGTTGAGTCATTCTTTCTTGGATTGTTTTGTGAAGGTGGTTGTTGACATTTTTTGTTCTGAAAATGGACACATTTTCATCTCCTGTGACTGGAGAACTTTTTTCCCACAAGTACACAGGCTTTCTTTTTATCCCTGTATCAACCCTTCTTGCTCAACAAAAATAACCTCAGACCCTCAATCTTGCTTGGTGTTGACCAGTTTAAAATACCACACAAGATCATTTTGGCATCACCTTTATACTTCAAATAAACAAAACATGCCTGGAATGTCTAGTTTGTGCTATAATTTTCATGAATATACTTCTCAGAGTTGGTTGCTGTTAGCTCTGTTTATAAACAATAGCAGAGTGGAAGCTTGAAGTTGCTTCCTGTCATAATAAATGTTACAAGGACATTTGAAAAAGGAATGCATAGCAGCTTAATCTTATCTTTTATATTAGACTCCGCTGTGCAGAGAGCTTTGCATATGAAAGGCTTGACTTGTTCCCACCCAGCAATGTGGGGAACAGATAGGAGACAGCATAGTCTTCTCTTGGTAGGTTGTCTTTGTAGTGCTAAGTGCTAAACTATACCGCCAGTGTATTCATGAACATAATTTGGGAGTGATTTGGACTGCAATCCTCATAAACCACTTGTTTAATATTATCGGGCTAACATTGTCCGTGTCTTTAAAAAGGAGGAATCTGGTAACTACTGATCAGTCAGTTTGACATTAACAGATTATAACGCAGTCGCTCTGAAAGCACCTTGGAAACAAAACTGTAATAACTAGACACCGTTATGGATTTGTCAAGAAACAATTATCCCAGACTAATCCTCTCTCATTTTTTTCGATTGGGTGATTGGGTAACTTCCTTGGTAGATACTGGGGATGTTGTAGACATAGTATATCTTGATTTCAGCAAAGCCTTTTGATAAAGTATCCTTTAATATCCTGATTAGCAATACAACTAGGTGTGGGCAGGATAAAACAGTTGTCAGGTGGGTACACAGTTGGTTACAGAAATGTACTCAGAGATTGATTCATATCATTGGTTCCTTCTCAAACTAGGAGGAATAACAAATGGGGCACCACAAAGCTCACTTCTGAGCCTAGTGCTCTTCAAAATTTTAATAATCACTTGATTGAGGGTGTGGAACTGGAATACATTTTGAGGAGGGCAACAAGGATGATCAGGAGTCTGGAAACCAAGCCCTGTGAGGAAAGACTAAATGCACTGAGCATGTTTAGCTGTGAGAAAAGAAGACTGCAGGGAGATAAGATAGCACTTTTTATATACTCGAAAGATAATCATACAAAGGAGGGATAGGATCTAATCATCCTAGAGTGCAGGGCATGTAACAATGATCCCAAACTATAGGAATCCAGTTTTAGGCTGAATATCAGCAAAAAGTTCTTAGCTATTAGAACAGTATGACAGTGGACTCAATTACCCCAGGAGGTAGTAAATGCTCCTGTGCTGGAAGCCAATTTGTTTAGATCTTTAAATGTGGGCCAGGCAAAGAAAGAGAGGGACATTTCCTTCTAGTACAACAAGAAACAGATCAAGATGTAATGCTTTTTTCCCTTTTAATAACCCATTAAGTTCTAATTTTAGACATACAAGGTTTCAAAAACTTGGTAAAATTTATAAGAATAGAGAAAATATAATGAGCTGATCATGTATATTATATATCTAAGGTTGTACACTAGACAGACTAGCTTAACGTACTTTATTATCTTTACTTCTTGTATTAGACAAAAATAGATGTAAGCATGTATCTACTATACAGTATATTGAATTAGTTAAATATAATCTAAGCTTTCAGGTAAACAAAGAATTGAGTTCTAGGATTGAGAATATTGCTAAGACAAACCTAGCTAATACAATATGGTAATCTATTGTATCTGTATTTTTTGTACTGGATGAAGACAGAAATAAGTGAAGACAAACATAATATTAATGGAAAAACATTAGAATAACATTAATGGAAAATATTTAGTAAATATGAAAATATGAAAATAATCTTGTTTAAGATCAGAAGAGAAATATGAAACATCTAGGCCAGTGATGGCGAACCTTTTAGAGACCAAGTGCCCAAACTGCAATTCAAAACCCAGTAATTTTTTTGCAAAGTGCCAATACAGTAATTTAACCTGTATACAAGTGGCTATGAAGGGACAATGTCGGGTGTCCACAGAAAGGGCTCCAAGTGCCACCTTTGGCACCCGTGCCATAGGTTTGCCATCACTGATCTAGGCCAATTTATTGAGAAAAAAACTACTCCTGATATATGTAACACGGCAGGAGATGAGCAATGTATCTGTTTTTACTTCGTTCATTTAAAAAAAAACTGGACCTAATGGCCTCATAAGTTCTTTCCAAATTAATTATTCTGTAATTCTACAATCCCCTGGTAGCATGATCAGTGACTTTCCTGGCTGAGGATTTTTTAGGAGTCATAGTTCAAATTTTTACTCTTGCAATCTCTGTTTATGCGCTAGTCCTTCTGTATTTCCTGCCACAAGCATCCAGCAGCTGCTTCTTTTATAGACTATTTTGTTTTTATTTGTTGTTTCTATTTCTTGTAATAAAATGAGCAGCTGAGTAATCCTGAAGAAGTCATGGCAATGCCTCTTCTTTCTGGAGTGATCCATTGGCAGCAGTACTAAATGTACAATGGTTTCCTAGCACGAAAGTGTTTTGGAGATTTGTTGGCCTTTCATTTGCTCACTTCCAAAAAGGCAGTGCTGTAAGTCCATCACAAAAGAAGAGGGAATAGTTTTGTATACATTTGCATCTTATTATTTTTAGATGAAAGTTGTTGTGATGGTACATCTTTAGTATTTATGTTGTATTGGGTATTATTACCTTGGGTATCGTATTATTTTAATCTTGTTTCTTTAGCATCCTGGTCCCATCAAGGATACCATAAATAACAGTATGGAAATATTTCAAATAATATAGAGTCACAGACTAAACAAAATGCAGAATTAATTACTAAAATTTGAATTAAAATGTACAGTATTTTCCCCTATATAAGACTATATTTTTGTCTTAAAATAGACTAAATTTGAGGGTTGTCTTATACATGGAAGTAAGCCAAGGAGAGAACCGTGCAGTTACAAAACTGTAATTTTGAAAAGTCTTATAAATGGGGGACATCTTATAGACAAAGAAAAGGTAATTCATCTCACTGTAGTAGTGAAGGCCTTTGAGCTGTAGCACTGTTCTATCTGCTGTTCAGGTGGCCCCTGTTGATAGACCACTCCAGGCCTACTCTTTTTTCTTGTTGCTATCTGTGTGCTGAACAGGTACAGGACATTGTGCAGGAGACTGTCCTGTGAACACACATTCAAACAGAGGATTGCTTTCTCTAAAGCAGGTTATGTGGCCTCCTTATCTAGAGAACAACCAGGCTGCACTGTTTGTGGTCATAGTGGGAGGCTTCAGTCATACCTTGTACCTCTTTCCATTGTGTCATTTTTGTTTAAAGATGAAATAATATTATTTCAAAAGTGGAGCTTTTCAAGTAAAGAAAGGAAAAGATACGGAAGGAATAAGCCAAACATACTTTTTTTTTTTTGAGAAGTGGTCTCAAAGGATATTTCTCTTAGGACAGATAAAGTATGTGGCTCAGGTAGGTGTATTAATTTTCAAAGTTTTCTGCTACTATCATTTCTCTCTTTTAATTTTTTTAAATATTTATTTTCTATCAATCCATTTAAAATAGGATAAAAGAACAATATCTATTGCAATACAATAATAGTAAATGTTCATAAATACTTACGCCTTCATCTATATACACAGTGTTTAGATTACCTCTTAATCTTTTCACGCAGCCTCTTCCATGGCTCATTATTGCATTTTTATGTCTAGCTGACACTGCTTAAAAATTAATCCATAGTCCAACCCATTGCCTACTTTGTGTCCTCTGTTTTTTGATTCAGTTGTTATTGGCATTTCTCCATGGGCTGAAGTGACTGGAGTTGGGGAGGGAGGGACCCAGAGGAAGACTCTAATTCTCACAACCATCTGTCATTTGTAGCTGATGCCCAGTGGGGTTTGTAAAGTCTAACAATAGGAATAAGTCAATTGAACCAGCCTGCCCTACCCCAGGTAAACTTCATTTATCCTTCTAAATCTTGGCTAATAAGAACCAATAGAAGGGAACCGATTGGATGAATTGGTGAAGTGGTAAATAGAGATGGGCACGAAACGAACAATTTTTCGTTTCCATTTTGTTTTTCGTTTCGTTATGTAACGAAATGACAAATGAAATTTGTCTCTAAATTGAAACGAAACGAACAGAAACACCGGAAATTTTGTCGTGCGTTTCGTTTCCATTGCTGCAATATGAGTGAATTGCTTAAAATCCTAAAAAAATCACAAAAATTGAAATAAATGGTAATGAAATGGTAATGAAATGAACGAAAACGAAAACAATTTTTTTGCAAAAATTCATGAAAAATGGAAACGAAACGAAACGGACCCTCCAAACAACAAAAACGAAATGCCATTTTTTTGATTCGTGCCCATCTCTAGTGGTGAATACATCTTTTGGTCAAGGGATAGGGCCTGTTGTCCCTTTGGGAAAAGGAAGTGATGCACTGTCTTCCCAAAGAGAATCTCCCTGGAGCCTGGACTCTATAAGAACTAATTCTCAATTACAGATATACCATGGGAGGGCAAGGTGTGGCTGGCCATTTTCAGATGTTCCTGGAAGAAACAGTAGCCGGCTATGTATTTGGTCTAGTTCCAAACTGGGGTTTCACCTCAAAATGGCCTTGGCTTTCATGAAAGTCTTTCATGTTCATCAACATGTCTTGTCTTTCCTGAAACAGCTTAAAATTCAAAACTGCATTTAGAGGATACATTTCCATTCTCCAAAATACAATACACTTTTTGGCTGTATTTGTAGCTGTAATGGGTCTAAAGGAGTTTCTGGTAATTTTCAAATTTAAAATTTACTGTGGTACCTTGTATAAAGGAATTAATTCGTTCCAAATGAAATTATGTTAAGCAAATTTTCCTTTATACAAATTACCATAGGAATGCATTGAAAATAGAGTAATCCTATTTTATGTTGTACAGATTCTCCCCATAGGCAATTACGTTAAGCAAATTTCCCCTATCTCCGGAATGTTTTATGTTGTATGGATTTTATGTTACACAAGCTGTTGTTATACAAGGGTCCACTGTACTTTAGAATTAGAAACTTGGACATAGTGATATTTGAATGTATTTTTAAGTGTAAACTGTAATACATCATCATCATCATTACTCACTAGCAAGTCAATTCACTATATTCAGAGGTGGTTTAACGTTCCCTTCCTTTGGGTGTTCTCTGGTACTCTGCACCTTGCTGACAGCTACACAGTCTGACTCTTCTGCCAGGAGGTACAGTGGGGAGTAGAGATGGGCATAAAACAGGTTTTTTTCATTCCATTATTCGTTATTCATTATTCATTTCATTATGTAACAAAACAAATAATGAAAATGGCAATGAAATTGGAATGGACTGAACAGAACCACGAAAATTAGGTTCATTACGTTTCATTTTCGTTAATGGCGATGTATTATGAAATGAGCTGTTTTAAATGTTAAAAAACGTCCTGAATATCCGTAAAAACCCAGCAATAATTATTTATTCTGCCTGATAATACCTACCAGGAGGTTTGGGGTCCTTAAAACGTGCATTTATGTCTTTTCTCAGATCGCTGTATTTTTTTCATTTAAGGGGAGTTAGGGGACATCGACCCAAAATGGCTCCCAGATGCCTAATATTGATTTCTTGTGTATTAAAACGCCCTGGACATCCGTAAAAACGCAGCAATAATTATTTATTACCTACCAGGGGGTTGGGATCCTTAAAACATTTGTTTTTGTCTTTCTCCCATCGCGATGTATTTTTCTTTTCCCTTTAAGGGTGACACAAAATGGATGCCAGGCCACAAAATGGATGCAAGCCATGTGATGGGATCATGTAAATTCTTGGACAATTTCAACCAATAGCATGCCCAGGATGCAGACTGGGTAGGTGTGGCAGCCACAGAGGGCATAAAAAGCTCTGGCAGCCCCCGTCCCTCTTGCAGTCTGCGGTGGGAGTTAGGGTGGGATTGTTGTCTCTGCGACTCATTACTTTAGGCCAGCCAGGCAGGTGTGTGTCTCTGTGTTCCTGCTGGCTGCAGCCTGGCTCTTAGGGGAGAGAAAAAAGAGATTTATCTTGCAGCCTCCCTGTGTGTGTGCGTACCTCTCGGTGAGTACCCTCCCCTGCCCTGCAGTGCAGTCACTCTGCGGCTGCCTTACACCCTGGGCAATGTCCGCCGCTGCCTTTGCAGCCTCCCTGCGTTCCTAGTCTATACTGTGTCTCTGCCAGCATCATTTTTTTTAGTGTTGTTCCTCTGGTCTGGGGCGTTGGGGGACACCCGCACGCGGAAATGCTTTAAATCACGCAAAAAGCGGGTAAAAACGAAAAACAAAAAAGAACCAACAAAACAATTTTTTTCAACAAATTCGCAAAAAATGAAAACGAACCGAAATGGGACCCGCAACGAAAAATGAAAAACTGAAACGTCATTTTTTTTCTATTCATGCTCATCTCTAGTGGGGAGTCAAATTCCCTTTCTCCATAGCTACTATATGGCTCCAGAGTAACCTCCAGAAAAAGGGAATGGTAAGTCACTTGAAGTACTGTATGCCTAGAAAAACCCTAGGGTTAGCATAAGTCAAGATTGACTTGATCGTATGCAGTTATTATCAACATTATTATTATTAAGCTGATGTGAAGACCAATTAGATGAGGACTGAATTGTGCACATGGAAGTTTTAAAAGCCCCATGAATATTGATTATAAATGCACAAACAAACAAGCCCAAAACTCAATACATCAAGATGAAATTTCTCTTGATATTATGTAAAAGTATGATTGCCATCTTGCGTGTCTCAGTTTGGAAAAGCAGACCTCATAATAAAATAAGTGCATCTTGCATAAAGGGAGCAGGCAGGTGCCAAACTTGCTGAGCTATCTTTCCAGGACACTAAATTGAACTACCTAGTGCTAACTATATCTGTCTCTTTTATTTATCCTAATCAGGCCTGATCTTGAAACCAACTGGACGGAAATTAGAGAGCAGATCCAGATGGACTCCATGGTTCTGAAGGGGCTAACTCCAAACAACAAGTACCAGTTTGCAGTGCGATCATCAAATTCCTACGGAACCAGTCTACCTAGTGCTCCCAGTGAGATAGTCAGGATGTTCAGTGAGTAGAAGTTTCTTCTTCATTGCTTGGCTCTTAAAAGCATCAAAGGAGTTAAAGAACTGAGCTTTGACTCTCTTGTATTTTTAAAGCCACGACTTTTCCTCATGACTGTCCGTACCTGAGGCCCAGCAGTTTCCAGAAGTGTGTTAAAGTCAAGCCATTGGTACAATTAAAGAAAGCTGTAGGCTAAAAAAAAAGCCATCTACTGCTCTCCTGTTGCCACTAGATTTTCATTTCTGTAGAAGAATGTGTGTGTGTGTGTGTGTGTGTGTGTGTGTGTGTGTGTGTGTGTGTGTGTGTGTGTGTGTGTGTGTGTGTAGCAGACTCATAGGTAATTGATAAGCAACATCTTAGGGAGAAATAACCCTGACAAGCCATATTGTTCACCTCTTCCTGCACTCCTTTAAAACAGAATTCTATATACTACATGCATAATTTAAAAGCCACAACAGCAAAATACCAAAGTGAAACTGTAACTCTTTGAAAGCTGGCAGTTTCAAACATTGATTTGATGTTGACTTGGATAATGGCATAAGTCAGTTTTGGGTTTTTGAAGAGATGCTGTGGAAGGAAGGCTGGATTCCCCACCTCAAACTGGTTTTGCAACTAGTTGACAAGATGAGAGCTATCTAGAAATTCCTTGACATGCCTTGAATGTGTATATATTGTGCGGCTGGTGGGGGTGGGGGGGGGGAGGCAGAAGACCCATTGCCTGTGATGTAAGGACACAAATAAGTGTGACACGAGGAACTGCAGCCGAAAAAGTAACCCCCTGGAAGGCTCGTTGCAGACAGTTGGGGGAAGGGAAGAAGAACAAGGGAGAAGCAAGAATGATATTGTACTATTAATGTGTGATAGAATACACAGCCAGCCCAAGGTCATGCATGGGTGGTGCTTTCTTGGAATGGATGACCACAGGTTCAGAGATGGGCAGTAGTACAAATGAGACGACTATAGCCATCCTGACATCTGCTGAGTCTAACCCTGCTCAGACTGCAACATGCAGTACAACCCGCTGTTTGTGGCATTGTTTCTTAGAAGGTAGAAGAAGGGACAAGGCGATCTGCTGTTCTGAACATAATCATAACCATCAGGGAAGAAACTGTAGAGTGAAGCTGGTGGAAACCTTAGAGGGAAGTAATTGTCTAATCTCAAAATTTGCAGTAGACGAAAGCAGCAAAAATAAAACTCAGTTGG
Source organism: Phrynocephalus forsythii (assembly GCA_029282475.1). Lineage (NCBI taxonomy): Eukaryota > Metazoa > Chordata > Lepidosauria > Squamata > Agamidae > Phrynocephalus > Phrynocephalus forsythii. Next base: position 101,201,189 of record JAPFRF010000004.1, on the reverse strand, counting down.
AGGAATACCCTGGAGTTTAGGGAAGACCCTTTCAAAAAGCTTAGAGAATCACTGAGCAAGAGCCTGGGGTTAAAAGTCCAGAATTGGGGACAGTTGCTCAAAAGAGAAAGTAAATCAGGAAAACTGTAGTATTATGGGAACACAGGAACATGTCTTTCATTGAGTCGGACTGCTGGCTCATATACTGTAGCCCGGTTCTGTCAGCTCTTTGATTTTTCATGCAGAATTTCCCCCTCGTAAGTCCCTTTTTTTAGTATAAAGGAAAGGAAAATATTAATCAAAACACACACCAATATGACAAAAATATAACAAATATAGCAAAAATAAACCCCATGCAGCCCACCTCCCTTGAGACTATAACAAAATTACAACTCTCATGGTATTGACCAGCCCATTTCCCTCCAGAAATACATTGAATATTCTCCGGGTGTATACCCTTTACCTTTCTGAAATACATATGCCAACATTTTATCCCATATTCCATTAAAGTCATTAGACTTACTCAAACCTTTCCTAATTTTAATTTCATAAGTCAATTTATAATTAATAGCCGGATTCATGTAAGTCCCATTTAAAGAACCTTGGCACATGAAGCATGTTCTCCAGCATTAAGCAGAGCCATAAACTTCTCCCAAGAAAAGTTTTTTAAAAAATGGGACCGTAGGATCAAGGAAGGTTGTAGGAGAGAAGCTCGCAGCTTGGATGCTGTCAAGAAGGCAAAGGTGAAGGATGAGCTGAGATTTACAAGGGATGTTAAAAAACACACAGAGGTCTTCTTGGACCACATTGGGAGTACAAATCAAGAAAGGAGGCTTTCATTTTCAGGCAAGGTGCTGAATCATTAATCGGTGATGAAATCGGGTGTCCATCATCTCCTGTAAAGAGAGATGTATTTAACCCGGGCCAAGTAGAACAAATAATATAAGAATACTGAAAAGGAGATCCTCTGTAGAAAGTGTCTAGCTCCAGGTTGCTGGCCGACATCGACAAGGGTGGGAAAACAAGATCTGAGATAAGTTAAACCACACATTATGGAGTAATGGGGACCTTAACGTTGGGTTGCCACAGTCACATTTGTTCTCTTTCTTCAAACCCTTGGTGGATTTGAAATCCCCAGAATCGTGGTGGATTTTCCTCCGGGGGTGAGACAGAAAACAGGGCTTCTAACAAGTAGGACACCAACGTTAAACCTGCTTCCTGGTTTTTGCCAATTTTGTCATTGATATTATTTTTAAACTCAAGTCTACTTTGTGTGTCAATTTCTTTTATGTCCCTTAGTTCTGATCACTCTTCTTGGGACTCCCTTTGTTGTTCATTCCATGGAATCCTTGGGTTGCTTAAACTTTTTAATTTTAACTTCTGAACAGCATGTTTATGGAAACATCTTCAAGGTGCAATAATGTTGTATGGGATTTGTAGCCTCCCACAAGGTCATCTGTCATTGTTCTAGGCGCGTGCTTCCCACATCCTGTTTTTGTGTTGACACAAAATCCTTTTATCATTTAATTTGCTAATGTAGGGTCACCATGTAACCTTTCTTAAACTGAGGGCTATCCTCATAGCTCAGAGAGACAGACATCTGGCTGCAGAGGCAGAGACTGGGAATTCAGTTCCCCACTGGATATCCTAGAAAAGCCAGCCGTGGTTACCTTGGGCAAGTTGCACTGTCCCAGAAGTACTCCCCGAAGAACAGAATGATAAACTACTGTACTTCTGAGAACTCTCTCTCTAGGAAACCTGAAAAGAGAGCCATAAATCAGAACTGACTCAGCGTTACAGAATTGTTATAAAATTTGTGTGTGATTCTCAGTCAGGTATGATAAACATACAGAGCTGCAGACACACACACACACACACACACACACAGAGAGAGAGAGAGAGGGGGGGGGAGCGGTCACTCCCATACATGTGTGTATATGAGAAAGGAATAGTTGTTATTCATTTTTTCTATGATAAACATACAGAGCTACAACCACACACACACACACACACACACACACACACACACACACACACAGAGTTCACTCCTGTACATGTGTGTGTTTATGAGAAAGGAATAGTTATTCATTTCTATGGGGAATACTACAAAGCAGGATTTGGTCTCTTGGCTACCAAGAAGGACATATTTGACCGGTACCACTGACCATGGGTGGCTTGGCCTTCAATGCCCAGGGATCCTATGTGGAGCACCAGTTCTACCAAGTCAAATGATATAACTGCCTACATTCATACATTTTGGGTGGCTGGCAGTGGCAACAGTCCCAAGGCGATGACTGTATCCTCTGTTGGAACTGGAAGACAGCACTATGTGTTCTAGGGAGCCCATTGGACTCAGGTGTAGGGGAGGAGGATGCCCCATCACCAGTGTTTGTCAAAACAAGAGCCAGTTACCAGTCTGCTTAGTTTCTGTAGCTGGAATAGGGAGGTAGGGCCTGTTCCATCACCTCAAGAAGCAATACCTCTTGAGCTCAACCCCACTTATGTGCATATAACATGTTTGTGTATAAATGCATCCCTCCTGGTATCCTTCCCAATACAACTGTATATGTTTTTCAGCAAATAAAACAGGGGCTGTTTTATCTTAGATAATGCACACACAGAGAACAGTAGATAAGCTTTCTAGAAGTCATTTACTAAATTTGCCTTAGCTCTTTGACCGTCAGCCACATGCACTGATATCCTTATGTTACTACACTTCAGAGATGGAATAGGATACCTAGCTCTTCTTATTTCTAGAGCTGGTCTAATGCGATATAGCTGAATGGAGTAGTGCGGAGGGGGACGATGAGTAGTCTTTCTGTCTAGTTCTAGCTTTCAAGTCAAAGTTTCTTCCTTATAAACTGGTAGAGCTCAGTAATTTGTGAAATACAAATGGCATAAACATGTAATATTGGACTCTTAATGTCCAATTAGCAACATCAAGAGGTATTCTCAAGTCTGTACTTATTTTAACATGAATTATTAGATAAAACATAATCCTTGAGGGGTTTCCCCTCCCCAATGTTTCCCTTGTGGGGTTTTCAGTTAATTACAGGCATAGGATTACAAGGATATTAAACTGTCTTAAGCAGACATCAGGTCATTGCACATTAAAGATCTGTATGGAAGGATCTTGTAATCCGGAAATACAATGTGACTCTTTTATCAGTTGTTTTGGTATTCACAGAATCTCCATTGCCATAACAATTGATTAGCTACTTGCAATGGAGAAGCAAACACTTCATTAATTACATGAAGTGCATGGTTATTCTTATACAGCAGTGGCAGAGTATTTCCACCTGCTCCCTTATAGAGATAATGTGGTACCTTGTATAAAGGGATTAATTTATTCCAAATGAAATTCTGTTAAGCACATTTTCCTTTATACAAATTTCCCATAGGAATGCATTGAAAACAGAGTAATCCCTAATCGCGACCATTTTTATGTTGTACAGATTCGCCCCATATGCGATTTTGTTAAGCAAATTTCCCCTATCTCCAGAATGTTTTATGTTGTACAGATTTTATGTTATGTATAGTGTTCTGTTATTATACTGCGTGATACAATTGGAGACATCCCCCCTCAAAATAAGATTTGATAGCTTCATCTTCATGTGTTAAAATACCACACTATGAAGACATGGCGAAATTACATAGCAGGACTGCTTCAAAGTAACTGTTTGTGTAGGATGCCTTTGTGGCTAGCAGAATTATGCCAAGAGCCAAATAGCTCAGTGGCTTACATATTTAGTTGCAGAGTCACTGGTTGGGAGTTTGATTCTTCCCTGTGCATATTTTGATAACGGCTGAATTAATCTATTGGGTCCTTTCCAGTGTTGCAGTTCAATGATGATGATGATGATGATGATGATGATGATTCACTGCCCAGCGTTCTTTTGAGGCAATGTGCTTGCACTGCTCTAATTATATGAGCAGTTGTACTGTTGTGAAGTGTGCACAGGGCGCATGTGAATATATATATATATATTTTTGCCATGGATGTATCGATGCTAATCAGGCTTTTCTTTCCTTACTGCCTGTAATGCAGACACTCATGTTTTACCTCTTGTAAGTGTGCGGGGGGAGAACACTTACCAAGCCTTTCAGTTTTTGAAAGTTTTTTAATAACCGCAAACCCAACCTTAACCAGAAACTTCCATTTTGGTGGCTTGCGAAATGACGGTTGTGCCATGTCCCTTTTTGTGTTGGATTGGGGGATTCTGAAAATCTCAGTCCAAAAAAGGTAACTTTTCCAAACACTGAAACTATGTAAAACAATTCATTTGACATGAGACAGAGGAATTGTGATTTTGTCTATGTACATATATTCATCAAATCCCATGAGATTTTTGCCTTCATGCATTTTTTTATGATTAACTGTTGCTAATTCGGAGATGGGAGAAAGCAGGGGAATTTCAGCAGGAAAAGAGCAGCTGAGATGAAATCAAGTGTACACTTAGGTTAGGGAAAAGTAATTCTGGAGGAAGAAAAGCGGGTAAATGAAATGCTGTCTCCTTTGATGTAAGGCTGCCTGCAGGGTTCTCCTCTCACATGATGTTCTCTGCAAGGAGCAATTCAGAAGATTGATGTCCAAGATCAATTTAATGGGGGATTAGACACCCTTTAAAACCTGCTAAACCTGCTGCTATATATTCACAGTCAAAGTGTTTAAAGAGATGCAGTGGGGAGTGTTTTTTCCCCCCCTGCACACTTAGAGTGGTTGTGGCTGAAATGGGATTGGGAATTCTAACCCACACTATTTATTGTGTGTACCTGATTCTCTTAATGTCCCCTTTTCTAGCTGGGTGATCACGTTTTTGTGCCAGAATCACACATGGGTGACTATACCAGTTTTGTCTTCTTAGGCCCAGAGGAGCTCGGGAGTGGAAGCTATGGGCATCGGTACATCATTGACTCTGAAAATGGCGACGGTGATGGGATTGATATTGATGATTCAGACTATGACATTTACATTGATGAGGTAACGTTGGAAGCTTGTCTCTGGCATTTCAAGGGTTTTTTTAAATCGTATTTAGACGAGGAGATCTAATATCAACTAATGTTGGCTTTGGTGACATATTAAGTCTCACTCTATGTATTATTGTGATTTGACTCGGTGCTAACTTTTCTTCCCTCTTGTCATGCCACAGCTGTGTTTAAATGTCCTCTTGAACATATCCATCATCTCTGTGGACAAAAAGAGTTCCTTGGAATTCTCCAGCAAGCAGAGAAAATCTCCAACTATTTTTCAAGAATGGAGTTTACTGTTAGTGTTTGGGAGTCACATGCACAACTTTGTTGGTTTTGTTTTATATTTCAGCTGCTATAAGTGTCAAAAACAAAGTCCTGACCTTATTTGTCAGGAAGAGTGAGTCAATAGCTAGCTGCAGGCAGCAAATACTATACTACAGAAAACAAAGGAGAGCAGAACTTTGAGTCCTACACCGCTAGCTCTAAGCTACCATGTTGCTGTCCAGTGGGATAGAAGATGATTCCTGTCATCAGTTGTTTGAACAACACAATACAGTTACCATGTTATTAGAAGCATAAGTTGCTGAAGTAAAAGGGTTTCGTTGTTCTTTCTCTTAGCAGAAACTTGCTACACTCACCATTGGCCTCCCTTGGTCTTTTGGCTGGTCATTGGGAGGTTTACACAGGAGGGATTTGTAGGTTGAACTGCTCAAGCACATAACTTTGAGAGAACTGTATGCCAAGAGGGAAAACATTGTAGTTGAAGAAAATGCACTTTCCCCTTGAATTAGGAGTGGGGGTTCTCTTTGCCTTAGGGAACAAATCTGTTTTGGTCTAGCAAATGACTTGACCTTCAATCCACCATTTTTCATCCAGTTCAGTGCCTTGCACCTGTTTTTCTAGGTGGGCAGTGAGGAAGGCAGGTGTCACATACACAATGTTTTATTTTAAAATCTATTTGAATTTGTTTTCTTGGTTCAGGATGGGAAGCTTGAGCTATGCATGTGGTTTGGACTTCATGTCTCACCTTCCCTTGCGTTGCACCCCCCAAAATCTGGAGGGTCAAAGGTTTCCTAACCTTTGTTCTATGAGACATGAGAATAAGAAAAACCTCAGAACTCTCAAAAACATATTTGAGTATTTCTGCAGTTGACTAGGTAAAAGTCGGGATCAGACCAGCTGGAACTGATCTCCTTTCCCATTTGATTCAGTGAATATCTGACTAATAAATCTCTAGGAGAGGACTGTATCTACTGCAAATGGAATCTCTACTTTCGGCTATAGCTTGTGAAAAAGTGAATGAGATAGAAGCTACCTAATATACAGGGAAACCATTTTTAATATGTGCCAGTGTGGTGGATTCTGACCAATATTGTTTATTTAATTGCCTATTCATACCATTGCCTAGTCCTACCATTGTTTTATTTGGTTTGGATTTGTTCACATAGTCCCATTGAATCCTTTAGTGGTTGTGGACTACAGATTCATCATGTTTTGAGAGCTTGCAGCACTACTATCCCCTCATGGCCACTAAAATGTAAATTTTAGAAAAAAAATAAAAAATGTTTTAGTTACTAAAGGGCAAAGCGGCCTTTTTATTTAAAAACAAACAAACCAAATTAAATCAATTACAGAAAGCTGCTGTAGTGATCTTAATAAAAATGCAAATTGGTCACACTCTTTTCCCCTTGTAGTCCTTGGGCTTTTGTCAAACCTGAAAAATAGCCCTCAGCCTACTCAGAGGTTGTCCCTCCTCAACCATATGATACAGAATCATGGAATCATGGAATTGGAAAGAGCTATAAGGCCACTGGGACTAACCTGCTGTTCAGTGTTACTGTATTCTACTGTAGAATTGGGCTTTCATTTATTGCTGAACCATAACCCCCAGTGATATCATTGGGGTTTATGGTTCAATAAACACCTGGGCTATAGTTGTTGGACTGATAAGAATAAAATTTTAATCTAAAAATTGGTATAGGTGAGTTGCCAATGCACCAATATAAATTGACAATACACCATTGGTGGTTCAACAAAGTTGCCACGCTTAGTTAGTTATAGCAAAAGGTTTATTAAAGACAGATAGAAATATACAGCACAGGACATTTAGACATTACAGAGAGTGGGTTAGCTTAGGATCCGAGCGCAGCATGGCCAGGTGGCCTTGCTGCTCTGGACCCCCGGAGTGATGGTGAGTGGTCTCCTTTTTTATACCTTTCTGTAGCCGCAGCTTACGTATGTCGTGCACATATCATACGTAATCATACCTGGTAAGTTATCATAATTCTTAGAAATGGTTTTTGTTTATTCTTTAGTTCGAGATTGTTATCCTTTTACTTGGCTAACTGCCGTGTGTTGCTGCTAACAAAATGGTGCTTTTGGTGCCATAAAATGGTGCCTACTCATGTCATGTGACCTTGTGTTGTCTTCGCTTCCCCGTTGGCTCTTATCTCAGTTAACCACAAGTATTTGTTACACTCTACAGGCTGGCATCTTCTTTTGTGTTTATGCCAACCTGACCCTGTGAGCTCATTTGGGTCTACTTATAATATATTTTGATTTTGAGGCATGTTAACCCGTTCCTATCAGGACACTGCCATGTGACAACGTGTGAGGGTCACACATTCCCTATTCTTGCTTTTACCAGATTATGTAGTGGTACCTCTTAAGGCGAATGCCCTATAAGACGAAAAACTCGTAAGATGAATGAAATTTCCAGGAATAGGCAAAACTCGTAAGATGAATTTTGCCTATGAGATGCCTCGTAAGACGAATTCAAAGCATTCCTATGGGGAACCACGTTAAACTGCATTTGGTAGGATGATTTTTTCATAAAACCAATTGACCTGTAGATTGTATTAAATCCGTCATAAGAGGTACCACTGTTCTAGGCATTGAAGCTTGAATTTCTTATATGCAGAATGTGTCCGACTTTTGAGCTATGACCTTTCACCCAAACCAGTATTGTATTTTAGCTAGATGGAGATCATTGTACATTCTCAGAAGAAACAGTCTTTTTTAGAATGGCTCTTTATGGAATGGCAGAATATGGCACTGAGTATTCCAAATTCCTAAGGTGTCCCATAGATGTAAAGAAATCATACTTTCTTCTGCCCTGATAGTTACTTGAACTCTTTCTAAAGTCCAGGTAGAAAGATCTTATTTGAATATCAAAGCAGGCTGCCAGATGAACAGTATAAAAATCCAACAAACAAACATACATACAAACAAACAAACCATGGTTGAAAGTCAATATCACAATCCATACTGTTACCATTTCTCAACAAAATCTATAAAGTTAACCTCTCACTATAAATGTATTATTTTTAACCCCCCATCAGCTCAAACCACTTCCTGCTATCAAAGGAGGCAACAGGAAGTTTTTTGTTGAAACGAAGATCACGCCAGAGGCAAGCGCGAGGCTTCTTTCCCGGCTGCGTGCCACTACTCCGTATCCCGTGGCTTCCCCTTCAACAGTGGCACCTCTGCCACGCACCACCACTGCTACCAGCACAACTCGTAAGGCCAGCAGCAGAAAGAACGAAGTGGCTTCGGTGGTACGGCAGTCTGATCTCTCCTGTGACGAGACCGTCTGCTCAACGGATAGCTTTTGTGTCAACGACTATGAACGGAGCGGCTCTCGCTGTCACTGCAACCTTGGCAAAGGAGGGGACAGTTGTTCAGAAGGTTGGTGTGTTTGGATGGTGCTGGCAGAACCTGTATTTGTTCAGCTTGGCATTGGGTGGTTTGCAAAGCAGCTTCTCATATGTTTGGATTGGGATTTTAATGTGCTGGTGGCATTCCAGGCAACCTAGCTGGGAGTGTACTGTAATGTGGAAAAAGTTCATTATATATCTGCTGTATTGCTTCCATCTCAATATTTGGGAGCCAGTACATCTCTAATGACCAGATGTGTGGAAGAAACAAGAGGAAGGAGCAGCTTTCATTCTGTTGTGCTTATGATCATCTAATGAGTGCCTGGTTGATGATTGTTGAAAAATTAAGTCCGCCATTTGGCAACGTTGCTTTTTGGTTCCCTGACGGTGGCTACAGCTTGGAGCAATTTTGCTTGGCTGATCCTGGTGCAACTGTATTTGTGAAAATGCTGGCCCGAACTACATTACTCATGGTTATATCTAGGCTGTAGATATAACCTAGGACTGCTTTTCAAGACTGTATAGGAACCCGAAGGCAAAAGAGAGTAGCAGATGTTTTGACTGGCATTGAGGGTATTTAAAGCACTGAGTTTGCCCATCTGCTGACTTCAGCTTGTGAGATCTGTCTGCCTGTCTCACCACATGTTGAAGTGCAGTTGTCAAAACTTCATAAAATATCTGTCCGTCCCCCCCACACACACACAATGTGACACCCAGAGGATGGCGCTTATAGTTTTAGCAAATTGGTGTGCCGCTTTCCTATTTGATCACCATCTGAACATACTCATCTTTAAACATGCCTCTGTTTCATTTGCTGCTGAAATTAGAACTGCCTACTCAGTCACTGGCCAGAATCCTAGGACTTACACCAACTTGCAAGTCAAGCACCGTAAAACACCGCAAATTGCTGCCAGTCAAGAAGTTGCCCCTTGTATTTTTCAGCATCTGCTAGGTAACAAAGCATCCCACCAGTGTCCAATGATACATGCAAGCCTTTTGAATTACTACCCATTTACTGCAGCAGTTTGTACCATTTGATTCATGCCAGTGTCCATAAATAATAGTACTGTATTCTGCCAAAAATGTAATCTGCTGCTTTTGACATTTGTATGTATGTTTTTTAATTAATGATTTTAATCACTTTGAATGTTTATTTGAAATTGCAAATGTATTTATTTATTCATTTGTTTTATAGCTTCTCCCCAAACTTAGATTCAGGATGGCTCAAAAATAGGATAAGAATAGAAATGGGCTATTTGTTTCGCAGGCTGTTGGTTCCGAAACGACACGCTGGAGCCGAGGTGATGATCGGAAGCCTTCAAAACGCAATCAGCTAATCCCTTGTCTTGCTCTGCGCCTGCATGGGGTTGAGCTCCAACGAGGAAGAGGCCTCCGACATCATTGTTCCCTTTCCCTGGCACTGGTCAATCAGACAGGGAGGCAGAATGGTGCATTTCCCTGCGTAGCTCCTGATTGGCTAGCGCCAGGGAGAAGGAACAATGACATCAGAGGCTTCTTCCTTGTTGGAAGAAGCAGGCGCAGAGCAAGGTAAGGGACTGGCTGATTGTGTCTTTTGGAGGCTTCCGAACACCAGCTGGGCTCCCGTGTGTCCCTAGATAAGAATACCAACCAACCAACCAAGCAGTTAGTCAGAAAGACAGAGATGGGTAATAATGTCAGATAGGCCTTACACTTTCATATGTTTTAATGAAGGCAGGTACAGTTAGATTTGTAAAGTAACCCTCCATTTCAGGTGCCACACTGGGGGAATCCAGGCAGATGTGTTCATAGATGGGGATACAGAATTGTCACTGAGTAGGAAAGATGGGATAGATACATGTGTATACACTATAAGCATGTGTAAAACATGCAACCTCCCAGTCTTTAGCAGCAAATGAGAAGGAGCAATCTTTGTTGCAGTGTGACTTCACTAGAGATGGGCACAGAGCACAATGAACCACTTTGTGCTCATTTCTAGTTTCTTCCTACTGTGTTGTCAATATTTATTAAGATAATAATACTGCCCCATGGGCCAAAAACAGCAGAACCTCTTTCTAGGACAGAACCACCTCTTTCTAAGACATTATCAGTGTAAGCAGTGGGGGAGGAAAAAAACTTAAGCATGAGAGAATGTTTCAAGCTTTATGAACTGATGTTAATTGCTTGTGGTATTTGATTTGGGTATTCCGAGCTAAGCAATATACACTCATTATTATCTTTCAGATGTTAATATTCAATATCCTCAATTCTTCGGTTTCTCATACGTCACCTTTGAACCTCTCAAAAATTCCTATCAGACATTTCAAATCACTGTTGAATTTAGGGTAAGTGTTTACAGTCCTGGAAATCCCTGCTGGTGATCTTCTACATTTCAGTTAGTGGGCAAGCACTAATCAGATCAATAAAAACCTCCCAGCTTACTCTTCGTATACCAAGAGTGGAGAATTCACGAATTTTGCAAAATTCCCCTAGTTGCCTTTTCTTCTGAAAACAATTGGGGAGAAATTCAGTTTGGAAATACAAACGAGTCATGAAAAGCATAGTAGGTTAGAATATATTTTCACATTTTTTTAACCAGGAGTGTTGTGGAGGAATTACAGCACAAACGATGGTTTTGCAATTTCCTTACCACACACTTGTTGCATTGTTGTACATTGTTGGCCATCATTTATGATGTCCACACTTTGGAAACCCCCTCCCATAGAAAGCTAGTCTAGTCTTATCCTTGCCGTCCTTCCCCAAGCAGGGAAAGTCTTTCCTCTACATGCAGCCTTTTCCTGTGGGAGTGAGCTACAGTATGTGGTGCTGTAATGCCTGTACTACAACCAAATACTAAGCGCCGAGGAGTACCCAACTTGCTGAGGGAGACCATGTGTAGCCTGCATAATTAAATTGTAAACTCCACAGAGAGTGTTTTAAGTGCTTTAGGGAAGTATATATACACACCACACTTTTTTAACATTGAGTTCTCTGTCTGAATGGATTATGGCACTGTTTTGAATGTGTTTAGGTGTTGCTTCTGTTTTTAAATGGATTGTCATGCCTTATTGCTTTGAATGTGTTTTCATATTGCTAATGTTTTTATTTGATAGTTTCTGTTCCTTTTATATTTGTGTACTTACTTTTGTTATGGTTAAATATTGTCTTTTAAAGATATAAGCCACCTTGGGTCCTTTTTAGGATAAAGGCAGGGTAAAAATATTTTAAATATTTTTAAAAAATGTTAAAAGTATATGGATAGTGTTTGGATGGGATAGATGTGGGTAGGGTTTTGCTTTTTTTTTGTCAAACTGGGTAAAATCACTTTTGGGAAACAGGAAAACTTTTGTTACTTGCCCATATTTTTCTGTATTTGCTGCTGTGTTCTCAGGAGAGAAATTCATGCTCCGCTGGATGTAAGACCCAATAATGACACAGCTGGTAGAGGTTATGGCCAGAGTCCTCTTGGTTATTTATGGTGGCTTAATCACAGTGGTGCAAGTCACAGAGGTGAATGTCATTAGTTACAGAGTCTCTGCTTGAATTCCTTATCACACGACAGTTTGGTGACTTGGAACACAATGAGGAATACAAATGGCAACTCGCTAACTAGCAGTACTTTACTGCTGTGATTAATGTCCTTGTGCCCTTACAAGATTAAATAACCAGCAAGGTTCAGTTGTTTCTAAATGAAATCCAAACTAAACCAAAACCACTTACTATAGTATTGCCTGTAGATTTTATCCACGGCTGCTAAGCATGGATAGTTGAGGGCATGAAGAAGAAGCATTCTTAACTTTGAGCCTGGTCTGTGCCATTCTCTTTCCATAGAACCATGACAAATTTTGGCCACTATCATCGTGAGCTTCCAATGGCCAGAAAGTCCTGCCACTGGAGTAACACAGGGTTGTGCTGTTTGTGCAAACGTTGTGCACATGAGGTGGGCAACATGAAAAAAAGCGGGAGGCCTGTGCAGCAGTAACACTTTGGCTGGATAGCACACTCCCGTATTGCTATGCCACCTGCACTTTCTATTCATCCGAAGCTATGTAAGGTTTTATTTACGAAGCCAGAGAGTCTTGAGGGTACAATATTTCTAGCAGAATGGTTAGAGTGCAGCAGAGTCTTGAAAAGCCACCAGTTAAATCCGTGCTTAGGGAGAAGTATGGGAAGATGTGTCACAGCCCCACCGAGCAGCCTGGGTCCTCCAGCAGAGCGGTAATGGTGGTGGTGGTGAGACAGTGGGTGGGTAGGTGGGACGGTGGGTATAAATTAATTTAAATAAGACTCAATATAGTTATCTGAAGGGTATTACTTGTCTTTTACTTGGTTTTACAATGCTCAGGCCGAAGCAGAGGATGGGTTGCTTCTGTATTGTGGAGAAAATGAGCATGGGCGCGGCGATTTCATGTCACTGGCAATCGTCCGGCGAAATGTTCAGTTTAGGTAAGCACTGCTGAGAAGTAACTTTACGATAACTACATATTGTATCATATTGTCTTTTTGGCTTATTTTTTATGTTATGATTCGGTTCTGGTTTATTATTGATCTCATTTATTTTCTGTCAGTATTCAAGATTTTCTGTCGATATCCTCTTGATGTTGTTTTCTTATTTAATTGCACTATTCTTTGTTTATTTAATGGCCCCTCAGAGGGCCCCTATATTGTCAGCATATAAATCAAATAAATAAATAAATATGGCTTTTTGAGTCTCACTAGCCTCTCAGTTGATAAAAATCTGTTTTAGAACAAAGCCTCCAAACTTTGATTAAAAATAGATTGGCCTTATTATATATCTTCTCAAGGACAGATAATAGGGAGCTTTGGATACCAGTTATTTAGATGGTAAGCTGTTTCTAACTAGGCACTTCTCCAGTTTGCACAGGAGTGTGTGTGTGTGGGTAGGGGGTAAGCCTTGCGTAGAACTGAAGTCACAAAATGCCTCTCTTGAAATGTGGTTGAGTTGCCACTTCCAGCATGCCTCACTGTGGGTTATGGTGCTTGTTTTGACATATAAAGCCCTAAATGGCTTAGGACCTAGATACCTAAAGGACCACCTCAAAATTAAACTGGATGGGCCTAGCAGGCAATCGGGATAAGAAATTATTTAGTTTATTGTTGATAAATAGCAATCATCAATCAATCGACCAAAACTTTTATTGGCATTACACTAAACCTATAAATTCCTGATAATATAAAATAAGCACCAGCAAATTACACCAAGGATCTTCATAAGGAGTCATCCTTTCACATCACAATAGCTAGGTATTTAGCTACAGGTTCAATCAGCTAGGTAGGTAGGTAGGTAGGTAGGTAGTGCCTTTAAAAACGGTTACATTGACTCATGCCTCTGGGTACAGTGGCACCTTGTATAAAGGAATTAATTTGTTCCAAATGAAATTATGTTAAGCAAATTTTCCTATATAAAAATTTCCCATAGGAATGCATTAAAAACAGAGTAATCCCTAATCGCTACCATTTTTATGTTTTACGGATTCGCCCCTATCTCCGGAATTTTTTATGTTGTACAGATTTTGTTATACAAACCATTTGTTATACGAGGGTCCACTTGTACTACTTTTGAGTATAAGAACATAAGAACATAAGAAGAGCCATGCTGGATCAGGCCAAAGGCTCATCTAGTCCAGCTTCCTGTATCTCACAGTGGCCCCACCAAATGCCTCTGGGAGCGCATGAGACTAGATATCTGTCTCCTGATACTACTCCCCTGCATCCAGCCCTTTAAGTACCCTGGTTTTAAGCCTGGAGATGACACATCTCCATCATGGTTTGTAACCTGTGATGGACTTCTCCTCCAGGAATCTGTCCAATCCCCTTTTGAAGGCATCCAGGCTAGATGCCATCACCACATCTTGTGGCAGGGAGTTCCAGAGACTAACAACGCGCTGGGTAAAAAAATATTTTCTTTTGTCTATTCTCACTCTCCCAACCCACAGTTTGAGTGGATGTCCCCTAGTTTTGGTAGTTTGTGAGAGGGAGAAGTATAAATGGAGGTGGACCAGTGACTTGGCACGGGGAGCCTGGGGATGCTGAGCTCAGGAAATGTTAGGTGGAGTCATTTACAGAAATTTTTCACTTTTAACTCTAGCCATGACCCAACTTCCAGGCATTTAGAGCCAAGTATTGCCATACTCTCTTGTTTTGGTCTCAGGTTCAACTGTGGCACTGGAATTGCAGTACTTACCAGTGAGAATAGAATTAAACTGGGCAGCTGGCATAGCGTGACTGTATTCAGAAATGGATTGGAAGGTTGGCTGAGGCTCGGTAACTATCCCCCCGTTTCTGGTAAATCTCAGGTGAGTCCACTTATAAAAGTTGATACATCTATAAACATATTTTTATCCCAAAGCAGGCTGGGATTCAAGGGCATCTCTGGATTCCAAAACAAATAACTTTGGTGTCCTTGGAGGGAAGATCTATATTCTTGGGTGCCAGAACAATGGGCTTAATGGCTTGTGATGTCCCTGGAGTTACTTGTAGAGTCTCTTGCTCTCTTTTGTACCCTGGCATCCCACACATCACCCAGTAAACTTAATTAGACTAGTGCTTTCACTTTCACTTTGCCTCAGGGGGACTATGTCCACCCTTAAATATCCTCAGATCAATAACTGCCATCTCCTACCAAGTTAAAGAGTTTGGTGATTATTAAGTATTATGGAAGCCAGGGAAAACTATTTCTAGGAAATTGGCCCAGACCCTGTTGCTTACATAGTAAATTGCACTAGAGTAACCCCATTGAATCCATGGAGGTTTAGTGAGTCAGCTCCTCCATCAGTTCCATCAATTCAAATGATCCCCCTCTAGCTGCAGTTTAGTAGGCTAAAGCGAATTGTAGTTAGAGCACACATATTTTTATCAATGGAATTAAAGATGAACTTCTCGTTTTGGAAGTGGACAGCTTCTGAAACAAAACGCGGGAGCCCAGGTGGCGTTCTGAACTCAGGGAACGCAAATAACTAATCCCTTACCTTGCGGGGCTAAAGTCCAATGAGGAAGAAGCCTCCAATGACATCTTTCCTTCTCCCTGGCGCTGGCCAATCAGGTGCTGTGCCCAACATTTTCCAGGTGTCTGAGAATCAGGAGAAGAACAAAAAACAAATTGAAAGCAGGTCTGGGGTGCCCTCTGTACTGTAGAACAATTGACCTGCAATGGGTAGATAGCCATCCTTCTTCAAATACATCATCAGGATTTCTTTTTCAATCGGTTGTTGTAGAACTGGCCTCTGCAGTTATATTGATGCACAGGACACAATGTAAAAGCACATGCTGCTGTAGCCTTGCTAAAGCTAAGGAGGCCCAAGTCTTGTCATATTGCTGGAAAGGATGCTTAACTAAACACAGTATGTCTGTGAAGATTCTCAGTCATCCAGGTGAGTTTATCTGGAAGTTGAGTCATGGCTACTGGACTTCTTTTTTGAGAGATAGAAACATTTCGCTGTTCATCCAAACAGCTTCATCGGTCTTAGACTCAACTTCCAGATAACTAAACACAGTGTTTTCCCATGTATAAGACTACATTTTTCTCTACAATAGAGTAAAAATTGAGGGACGTCTTATACATGGAAGAAAGTTGAGAACTGTGTGGTTGCAAAACTCTAATTTTGGGTTGGAAAAGTGGGGGTTGCTGTATACAAGGGGCATCTTATAGACAGAAAAATACACTATCATTTGTACAGTAGTGTATTGCATAGAAGAGAAGCAGTGTATAAATAAATAGAACAGAGAAATAAAGTGTTCTGCAAAGTGTTCTGCTTATATATATAAGTTTGCTTATGGTTTTCTTTTGGCCCATTTGCTCTCCCTTTCCTCTTTCTTAGGGTCAGTACAGCAAAATTACTTTCCGGACCCCTTTCTACCTTGGAGGTGCTCCTACTGCCTACTGGCTTGTGAGGTCTGCAGGTGTCAACCGTGGCTTTCAAGGCTGTGTCCAGTCACTCGTTGTCAATGGAAAGATGATTGACATGCGTCCTTGGCCATTGGGGAAAGCTCTCAGTGGTGCAGATGTAGGTAAGCAAAACCTGATTCTTTTGAATGGGACGGAAAAAGAGAGTGGGCTATTAACTCCTTTGCTGAAACTCCATTTGGTAGTGGGTTTGGACTTACTTGGATCTACTGTACATACCTCTGTATCCTTTTGTTTCCATGTTTAGATATAGATCAGTTAAATAGGATATTCTGAATTAAGATCCACTATTATTTTCATCTTCACAGGCAGAGGAGATAGTCCCGTCCCCCTAGTTTCATTCTGAAGACTTCCCCTGAGGATTCCTAGCCACATCGGGGAGCATGTATGTGCTAATCCAGGCATGCCCAAACTTTGGCCATCCTGATGTTTTGGACCACAACTCCCAGAATTCTAAGCTTAGATTGCCAATGACAAAGGACTGTGGGAGTTGTGGTTCCAAACATCTGGAGGGCTGATGTTTCGACATGCCTGTGCTAATCCCTCACATTCAGGCCAGCAGAAGACTCTCTTATCTCTGCCAAAGTCAGCACCTAAAGCAGTGGGTCCCAGCCTTGGGTAACCTTGGTGGACTTCAGCTCTTGGAAATCTCCATCAGTTAAAGAACAGGGATTAGCAAATTTGAAGCTTCCAAAACTGCCTCAGAGATTTTGGAGCTTAAAACACCAAGCAAATAAGCAGAAACCGCTTAAGCTCTTAGGGACTTTTTACACGACCCCTAAGATCCACTGGCCACTTAAATTCAGACCAGAGATCTTAGGGGTTCGTCGCTCTTCCTGTGTCCCCACCCCCCTCCGCACTTCCTGGCTGCTGGCTGCGTGAGGGGAGGGAGAAAAAGAGAAAGAAAAGCATGCCGCTCACCTCGTTCTGCCTCTCGTCTCTGTAAAAGTAGCTCTTAAAGGGGCAGGAGCCAAAAAACAACAAACAGAAGCCAGGAGAGCCCCGCACTCACTATCCTTACACCGGATCAAATAATTTTCACCTCCAAAGAGCAGGTACCTGAAAGCTGCGCTGGGACGCGCTAAAGTGGGTGGGGTCACACTTAATTTCCTGTTAACTCCGGAGCTGGTGGGTAAACATTTTAAAGCTCCGGAGCTGGGAGCCATTTGCCCCGGAGTTTAGGGGTCGTGTATAAACACCCTTGGTTGGTACTAGGCCTTGGCTACAACAATTCAAAGCAGATGGATGGGTGGATGGATGGATGGGTGGATGGATGGATGGATGGATGATGGCTGGCTGGCTGAATGAATTCCGTCCTGGTTTCCTTCCTAACTTAGTTGGAGTCTTGCATTCTTTGGGCCCCAGTGCAGTACAGAGAAGAGAGACTGATGTGAAGCTGGGGTCATCCATAAGGCTCTTGCATGGCACCATTTGGTTTGGCTTCTTTCAATCTAACCTGCCATACAAAGCTGGCAAGAGCTGTTGGCTTAATATAAAGCAAAAATGTAAAGAAGGAAAATCTCCACATTATAAAACGGATAAAAAGACCTTTTCAAGTGACTGCACTGTGTTAGTGGTAGAAACATGTAAAACCAGGCTTGTAAGTCTAGTGTTGCTTAGATAAAAGCTTGTTCGTGTTTTCTCTTCTTTCTTTGCCATTGTCGGTAACCATTGTGAGGCATTTTATTTATTTATTTATTTATTTATTTAAATACTTATATCCCGCTCCATCTTCCCGACGGGAACTCTGGGCGGCTAACAACACAAAAGCTAAAAAAGGTAAAAGCTAAAAATAGCAGGCTACCAAGCAAGGGCAGCGGAGGGCAAGATGGCGGCATACGGTTAGGGGTAGTGAAAAGACGAAAAACTAACTAATATGGACACCATAAGCTTCTTTGAAGAGGAAGGTCTTCAGAGCCCTCTTAAAGGCAGGCAGGGACTCCAGTGTACTACCTGTGTACTGTCTTCAAGATTTGAAGGGGAAACAAAAACAGTGTGGGAAATAGAGACAAAGCTGGTGCAGTGGCCCTAGAAAGCAGGCACTAAGGATAATATGGCCTTGAGAAGACACAAAGGACAATTTCACAGTGGAGTAAGGAACTATATGGGTTGCATACTGAGCTTGACATTCATCAGAAGTTCTCTCTATCTGTATTGGTTCTTGGATTAGCCTTGTAGCACTCCCAGGAGTCACTGTTATTTCATCAAATCCCTCTCTGTGTTTCTCTCTCTCTCTCTCTCTCTCTCTCTCTCTTGGTTTTTCTCTGTGTGCCTGCCGTGTTTCAGGATTATGCTTCAAAGGTGATTGGCAACATATTAAAATTCACAGCATCAAAACCATGACGTTATGCTAATATAAAACACACACACACACACACACACAAGGTTTTTGTTTGTTTATTTTTTGCCATTTCTGACCTGAAGTTTTAAGCTGGGGTGGGGACACAAGTGCCAAATCTTCCATTAGTGGCAATGAGCCACTATGATTTACACAATTGCATTTATGCCAGTGTAAATAACCAATAGACATCTGGCCGTAACATTCCAATAAGACTCTGTCCAACATAGTTGCTAAAAGCCTGTCTTTTAAAAGAGAGGTATTGACTTGTTACTGAGTGAACAACTAACCTGGGTCTCCAAAGGGAGGGTATTCCACTGCTCTTGAGCAGCTCCAGGGAAACACCCTCTCACACCCTCACCAAATGTTCTTGTGAAAGTAGTAGGGCAGTGGCCTCCTTTCATAGAATTGTTAGCCAATGACTGTGCCTAACTTTTCTGTCTCACATTTGATTGGTTGTCCCTGGTAAGATCCCTTAATTTTGGCCTGGCTCTCTTCCCTCCTTTTCCTGGTTGTGGTCTAGAAAACCTGCCCTTTTAATCTCATCCTGCCTCATAACATCCTGCTCATCTTTCAGTGTTTCTTATACCTTTCCTTTACCCCGCATTACCTCCAACCTTCCATTCTCTTCTTCATTTACGTATTCCAAGTAGCCAAGGAGTTGGATTAAATTGAATTTTTAATATGTCTCAAAGGTGTGGTCAAACGTGAATTTTAATACCTGGTTAGACACATACTGTAGATCATGCTTCAGAGGCCAAACAGTAAATTTTGTGTTATAAATTTTGTGTCCTTAGCTTGGGTGACAAGGATAGGGGTAGGTGTATGTGTGCTCTTTCTCTCTCTCTCTCTCTCTCTCTCTCTCTCTCTCTCTCACACACACACACACACACACACACACACACACACACACACACACACACACACACACACACACTTTAAGAGTCACTGAGTATAATTTACTCTACAGGAGAATTACAGGCCCTTGAAAAATGTCCTGATATGAAGTGCATGTGTTCACAGTCAAATTTTGTTAAAGTATATAACCCTATTATGACAGATGGGGATTAGTTATGTTCAAGGAAAAAATAAACTAGCAGGGATTAGCAGTGTTGTGGAAGAATAAATGTCCTTAGTGATTATGGAGCTAGGAGACAAATGAACAAGGCAATAGAGCTTAGTACAAAACTTACATTACATATCTACACACGACAAAGAGTAATATATAATAACAATAGACAAAGCACAGCATATAGAGAAGATACAACAGAGTGTGGGGAAAGCTGCCTCTCATGTTAGGCAGTCCCATTTTTACATTGGTTTGCTTGATACCTTTATACACAAAGCAATAAGGTGTAAGCCAATCACACACTACATGGGATGATGTGATTAAGCTATACCACCTGTGCTTAATCATTCTGACCTTCCAGTACTGATTATTCCTTACACTTGTGTCCTAGACCTAATACACATTCTTGTCTAGCTCATGACATGATACAATTTATAGAATCCATTTTGTAATATGTTAAATATATATTACAGACCTTTTGTCAAAACTACATTCCTTGACAAATTTACAGTACTGTAGAGAATCTTTCCCAGGATGCTTTGCATTGGCATTCATTAAATGTAAGCAAGAAAATCACGTAGCAAGCGGAGCAAGGTTAACACATACGCACTGGCACTCTTAGATATGTTCAAATACTATGTTGCACATTTAGGTGGAAAAACACTTTGTGATTGGCTGAAGTTACATGGTCTGATCAAGTTCCCAGGCTAAAATCTCACACATGCGCAGAAGCATGGTTATGAACAAACATTCTTGGGCATGCTCAGTAGTGTTAAATTTTAGACAAAGAAATACCCTTATTTGGGCATTGTGCAATCGTGTAAGCTTTTGATTGGCTAAGAACCTGCTGCAAGGTGATGTGGGTATTGTAGTCCTGTGGTTTTCAATAAAGGCTCTTGCTGGGTGCAGCAAGAGGGAGAGACTTGCTCCATTTTGCACCAGAAAACACGTGTTGGATTCTTTATTCTTTTCCTTTTGTTTCCAACCCACATTGGGCTTGCCGGCCAAGCCTTTTGTGGGTTCCCAAATCTTGAAGCCTTTTGGATCCAGGCTTCCATGGGAGGATTCCCAAACTCTCCAAGCCTAGCAGATTGGGCCTTCTGCTTCTCAACCCTTGCTTGCCAGGGCTTCCCACGGGAGTAATTCCCACACAGTACATGCATCTTAGGTAAATGGCTATAACATATGAAAAATGGAACATACAATGTCTAAACACAAACACAATGTCTGATCTATACTTATTATTTCATAAATCCACATTTTTGAGTCCACAGGTCTACCTTTTTCAAGAGCAGTCTGGAAGTGATTCACTCATTGTAGGAAGCTTTAAAAACTGAAAAACAGGCTTGTAGTTTAGATTTCATGGCCGCTTTCATTTGGTGGTGGAGTCTCCTTCTTTGGAGGTTTTTAAGCAGAGGCTGGCCATCTGTCGGAAATACTGTGATGGGGGCTCCTGCATGGCAGGGGGTTGGACTGGATGGCCTTTGAGGTCTCTTCCAACTTTATGATTCCATGATTCTAAGATAATATACATCCCATGTTTTATATTATCTGGAATGCACCAGTTTTAATAACAAAATAATGTTGGATGAGTGAACAGATGGGAAAGAAGAGGTGATCAGATGAAGGCATATGTCTGTAAATATCTTTGATAGGATTAATGGGTTTTTTATTCTTAAAGCCGAAGAGTTTAATTCAGTCCCCAAGATGTTTCCATTTTAACATGTTATCAAGAGCATCTTTCACTTTATAGGATTTGTTGCTAGTGGCATTTGCATCAACTTAGCTCATCAGTCTTTGGTTATGTGTTGAGCAGGATTTTTTTTTTTTAGTGAACACGTGGAGGTACCTCAGCTTCAATCTTATATATCAGGGAAGGGGAACATATAGCCCTCCAGATGTTGTTGGAATGTAAAATCCACCAGCAATGGAGAGCATAGTTAATTCCAAGCAGTAATGAAATCTGCAGCCTGCAATGTCTGTTAAGTTAAGTTCTGAATAGATGTCCATAGAATTGTTGAGATTTTACTGAACTGTGTCCCTGGGTCTGTCAGGGACAGCGAGTGGAGATCCTATGGGTTGTCCCTACAAGCAAGATTTAATGCAGCCCAATAAAGTGTTTGGAGATGTACAGCTTCTTCAGATATTACCCAAGGGAGTAATATCAGTTTCACAGCTTGGGTGTGCTCCTGGACTCAACCTTAAGCTTGGATGCACAGGTTTTATTAGTGGCCCGGAGTGCATTTGCACAGTTAAAGCTCTCCTCCTCTTCCCTCTTAGTCATCAGGCAAAGACCTTTCAGATAGGCCTTTAAACAATAAATGAGCTCACAAATGCTGCTCTTTAACTTGCAGGTTGTAAATGTTTTTGAATTCTTTTTATACTTGATTGTTTTAATCTTAATGTATTTTTTATGATGTGATATTTATGTAGTGTTTTTAAATTTCTTTTTGTACCCGTTGTGAACTGCCTTGGGTCCCCTATGGGGAGAAAGGTGGCAAACAAACATACAAATAAACAAATAAAACTAGTCCATAGTGTTGCTGTGATGACTGAATCCACTGAGCTCCTTAGAGAAAAGGGGTGGATTCTTAAACACTTAATATTTCATTCTGCATCTTCATCTAGCACCCCAAAGTTGTGTTTTTTAATTCCTAGCTTTCAAAGCCTTTTCATGAAGGCATTATTATCATAGTGATAAAATGGCTTTTATTTGCATTTCTGTTGATAGAGTATTTACCTGTATCTTTGGAACGTCATCATTTTAACTGAGCTTTGCTCTCAGCTTAGTGTACTGTCGGGAGAGAGACAGTGTAATTTACTGCTGCCTTTTTAAAAAGAAACCACTTTAGATGCACGTTTCACAAGAGATACATTGAAATATTTAAGTGCTGTTCAGAAGTAATGTAGAGGCATTCAAATCTGTCAGCCTTCGACAGGTTCTATACCATCACCTCCAGCCATCTTCCTGTTAGATGCCAAGATGATAAAGATGTTGATTATGGAAGCCATATGTTGGCAATATGGATAACCTGCCATGCAGATGGGGACTGCTAAGTATAAACAAAATAGGAGCTAATAAGCTTAGGCCCTGCTGCTTAACACCGCCAGCTCTTACTGTAGCTTTCTTTCAAATGCTAAAGAAATCCAATAGCACTCAAGAGAATCAAAGTTAAAGAGAAAAGAATCATGCTACTTTTAATATAAACAGCTTATTGACAGTTTGGAGATTTGAGCAGCCTGAACAGGACTATGTAAAGCTGATAAAATATAAGAGATATGCAGACTTTCTTGTGAACGATCACTTTTAATAAGTCAGTGTGTTTAGTTCTTGTTGCTGCCATTTTGTAAAGCTTTTGTATAGGGTATTTAAAACAAATAGAATAATTAACCATTCCTTCCAAGAATGACAAATCAGCATTCTTGTTACTTCTCTGTTTTTAGGTGAATGCAGCAGTGGAATTTGTGATGAAGCTTCCTGCATAAATGGTGGCACCTGCACAGCAAGTAAAGCAGATCGCTATATCTGTCTTTGCCCACTTGGTTTTAAAGGCCGTCATTGTGAAGAAGGTGAGAGAACAACAAACAGTCTAACATTGTGTTTAGCATGTTTGTGGAATAGATACTGTAGTCCCTGACAGACGTTTCTAGCATTTCTACCCTCTTCTGGGTATCAACTACAGTACCTAGAAAACCCTGGAAAGGGTCGCCATTAGGTATGGGCTATTTGCTTCGGAAGCTACCGGTTTCAAAATGACACGCACTAGCCCAGGTGGTGTTTGGAAGCCTCGGAAATGCAATGAGTCAATCCCTTACCTTGTTCTGTGCCCGCATGGGGCTGAGCTCCAATGAGGAAGAAGCCTCCGACATCATCATTCCTTCTCCCTGGCGCTGGCCAGTCAGACAGGGAGGCGGAATGCTGCATTTCCCTGCACAGCTCCTGATTGGCCAGCGCCAGGGAGAAGGAACAATGACATCACAGACTTCTTCCTCATTGGAGCTAGCCCCATGTGGGCGCAGAGCAAGGTAAGGGATTGGCTGATTGCATTTCGGAGGCTTCCAAACACCACCTGGCCTTGTGTGTGTAGTTTTGGAACCAGTAGCTTCCGAAACAAATAGCCCATCCCTAATCACCATGTCAGGATTGCCTTTATGGCTTGCAATTAGTGCTATAACTGATTACTACTGTCCAAGGTCCATGGATCTTCTGCAGAACCAAACATTTCCTATCCTTAAGAACAACTTCCTCATTTCCTTGTGGAGATGAAATAATGTGTTTCTTTGTCCTTGTCTAGGCTTTTCCCTCATAATACCTCAGTTCAACGAGACTTTGAAGTCCTTTGCCACTGTTCCCTGGCCTTTAGAACCACAGAACTATCTTTCTTTCATGGAATTTGAGATGACATTTCGCCCAGATTCGAGGGATGGTGTCCTTTTGTATAGTTATGACACTGGCAGCAAAGATTTCCTGTCTGTCACCGTGGTGAACAGCTATGTGGAGTTCAGGTTTGATTGTGGATCAGGAACAGCTGTTATCAGGTAAATGTGATTTGCTTATTCTTTAATTATGGCATTAATTAGTCATATTTTTTGCCATAATGAATTTTTAACATACTTTTTTCCTAGATGTACTATTTGAGCTTGTGTGTGTGTGTGTGTGTGTGTGTGTGTGTGTGTGTGTGTGTGTGTGTGTGTGTGTGTGTGTGTGTGTGTTGTGTGTGTGTTTGTAATTTTGTTGGGACAACTGATGAAATACAGGTATGTTGTTGCTCCAAATACTGGCTGTGCTAAATTGATAATGTGAAGGAAAGTGGCAAGTCTGTGACACCTTGAAGTGTAACAAATATAATGTCGAGCCATTTTTTTACTGTTGTTTCTGTTATGTTTGCATTTTTTTGTTAAATTTTTAGAGGACTTGAATTCTAAAGGCCAAACTAGAGACTGCATGCTGCTACCGCAAAAATGTCTTCTGTAAGTTACTGGTTTCCTGGCATAAAACCATTGAATTTGCATGGCATAGCCCTAAGGAATTATGTCTCGTACTGGTGGGGAAGCCACCCAATGTGACCAACTTGATTGAGAACAGCTGCCATCGGCCACCTTACTCTATTTTCCCTGGGACATTCCAGTTGACTAACATGTAACTGCTAAGAAAGAATGGGCAAAATTCTCATTAGTCCATGAGAATTTAGTGAGTCAGCTCCTCTGTAGGTTCTGCCTACTCTACAATTTATTGTGCGCCTCTGAATCAGTAGAACTTGCCAAGTTATCAGAGGCATTTGTTATCCGAGGTATTACTGTACTAGGCTAGGCAACAGAGTTTTGGAATGTCTTTATCTTTTTCTCTGGAATTTAGTGCATAGAAAATATTATTCTTCCTCCCGAGTTATAGCCCTAAATAACAAGAACCATAATTGTTGAAAGCAGGAGACCCATAATAATGAAGACCTATCCAGGAAAGAAAAGGACACAATATGAATATTTTTCCTTATTGCACGGCCTGCTTCATTTGGTTTCTTTATTACACATTGATCCAACATGATTATTATCCCATTATGCATTGATTTATCCAAGGTAATTAAAGCCTAATTGTTATTAAATAAAGCCTAGAAGAGAATAAAAATGGGTGGTACTGAGAGATAATTAAAGAGACGATGAAATAGTTGTTTACTGTATTCCCCCGCCCCCAGCACTTCTGAGATATTTATAGCTGGAGAAAAGTTAAAAGAGCTCATCAGCAGCAAAGTGTGAAGCATAGCATGCATTTGAAATTTAAGTGTGTGTATTGTTAAAACCAACATGACATTTCGGCTTCTTGCATAATGTTTTGCTAAATGTATCTTGTCTAATGAGAATTTAATTTACATATATTCGTTATATGTTGGCGGTTTTTCTCTCACAGGTTAGTGACAATTTATTAAAGATTTCTTTTGTGCTCTATAAATTCTTCCTGTGGGATGCCTAGCACGGCAGCTGCAAATTATGGTTGTTTCTCAAAAGTTCTTCTCATAATTAAGATGATGTGGCGGTTGAGCATCCCTTGAGAATGCCTAACGTGCAAAAAACATTGGCGTTGATACCATTATAATGAGTTCTGCAAAACACACAACACAAACAATCCATTGCCGTGATTCCTTTGGGGATATTTTTTTGGGATGGGGGAGGGTTACCTTCTTTCCCCCTCAACCTAGAGCTTGTAAGTCCTTAACTAGACATAGATGGTGTGGATTGCACTACAACCTACCTTGTCATTTGGTTTGTATAACATAAAATCTGTACAACATAAAAAATTCCGGAGATAGGGGAAATTTGCTTAACAGAATTGCCTATGGGGCGAATCCGTACAACATAAAAATGGGATCACTCTGTTTTCAATGCATTCCTATGGGAAATTTGTATAAAGGAAAATGTGCTGAACATAATTTCATTTGGAATGAATGAATTCCTTTATACAAGGTACCACTGTATCTCAATCCTGATGCCCTCTTTCTCTTTATGTCTGTTGTGCATACACAAATACAAGATCAAATGGACAAGTTGTACAGATTATTTTTCCAGAAGACAGGGCAGTGGAAACATCATTAGCCTTTCATTTTACACCTAGAAATAGATGGAAAACATGTGATAATGGATATGTATTTAAGTTTCAAAAACCCTTTGCAGTACTGTCTGCAAAACAGCCTATGTTTATAGTCCTCTAGATTATAATGGATGGCTGCGGTCCTCAGTGGGTTGGGTATCTGGTTGTTGAGCCAGACATAGAGTGTTTGATTTGCCACTGTGCCTCCTACGAGTTGAGCCAGCCTGTGTTGCCTGGATCAAGCTGCACTCCCAATCCATGTGCAGATGAAGAAGGGAATGGTTAACCACTTCTGAATATTCCCTATTTGGAAAACCCTGAAAGGGGTCACCATGAGTTAGAATTGGCTTGATCCCTCATGATGATGATTAGATTATAAAGAAACTCAAAATGGTATTTAAGTCACCTGAGACCTCTTAGTCCTGGGCTCTCATTGTGGATCATAATTTCAGGTTGTTCCCAGTGGTTTCACTATGTTTCAGGTAAAATGGGTTAAACGCTTCACCTGTAATTTCACAGGAAATTTGTATTGAAAAATTCCAAGTAGTTGAATGTTATAATCTCTGTTGTAAGCTGCCTTGGATCCTTTTCCAAGCAGAAAGGCAGGGTAAAAATACTCTAAAATAAATAAATAAATAAATAAATATGGAGCCATTGTTACAACTGGTGACAATTAAGTAGTTCCATAGCTGTGCAAGAAGCAAGTTACAAAG
This sequence comes from Phrynocephalus forsythii, assembly GCA_029282475.1. Taxonomy (NCBI): domain Eukaryota; kingdom Metazoa; phylum Chordata; class Lepidosauria; order Squamata; family Agamidae; genus Phrynocephalus; species Phrynocephalus forsythii. The sequence continues at coordinate 101,173,980 of JAPFRF010000004.1, read as the reverse complement.
TGCTCACAAAGGTTTGCCATTCCCTTCTTCTGGGGTGTCCTGGGACTACAGCTTGCTGAAGGCTACACAGGTTGGTTCTTCTCCCAGGGATTACAGAGTATCGAAATCCTAACTGCTGGAAACTCAGAAAAATCTTTCTGGCCTTTAAACAGCTGTCAAGTAAGTTATTTATTTGTATCTGTAAGCCAGCATTTAGAGAGTTTCCTGAAGGAAAAGTCCATCACAGGTTACAAACCATGATGGAGATGTATAATCTCCAGGTTTAAAACCAGGGTACTTCAAGGGCCAGATGCAGGGGAGTGGTATCAGGAGACAGATATCTAGTCTTATGCGCTCCCAAACGCATCTGGTGGGGCCACTGTGAGATACAGGAAGCTGGACTAGATGGGCCTTTGGCCTGATCCAGCATGGCTCTTCTTATGTTTTTATGTTCTTATCCAGAGTAGTGAGCAGAGGAATAAAGATGGTAGTCTCTGATGATTTCGTTTCCCCCACATTCATATTTCTTAACATCCCAAGTTATCCTAAAAATGAAAAAATAACAAAACCAAATTAAGACAAAGTTCTGATTTGCACCATCTGGATTCAGTAAGTATAGTAATTCTGATTATGAAAAAGAACATGTGGCATTTGCCTATTAGAGCTGCCTAGATGCCCTAAGCACATCCGATCTCACCTGATTTTGAAAGCTAAGGAGGGTCGGCCCTGGTTAGTACTTGGATGAGAGACCACCAGGGAATACCAGGTGCTGTAGGCGCCTGGAGTAGGAACTGGCAAATCACTCCAGTATTCCTGCCAAGAAAACTCCATGGACATGGAGTCACGAAGAGTCGGTCATGACTGTAACAACACAGCACACAAAGAGTGTCTAAAATCAAGAAGAAATAACAATCTTAATTTCAGCACAAACATAGTTTGCGCAAGTGAGGAAAATGAGGATTTAAATAAGATTTTAATATTTAATTGTCCAAAGCTGTAGGCCTCAGTTTTAACTTTTAGGCTTTTCCTTGAGTTTTACAAAAGCCACTGTCTTTTTATTATGGATTAGAGATGGGCACGGAACAAACATTTTTTCGTTTCCGTTACCGTTTGTCTTTTCTGTTACGTAACGAAATGACAAATGAAAATTGTGATGAAAATGAAACAAAACGAACAGAACCACAAAAATTGTGGTTGTTACGTTTTGTTTCCGTTAATGGCGACGCACAATGAAATGAGCTGTTTTAAATGTTAAAAAACGCCCTGGACATCCGTAAAAATGGAGCAGTAATTATTTATATTGTCTGATAATACCTACCGGGGGTTGGGGTCCTTAAAACATTTGTTTTTGTCTTCTCCCATCACGATGTATTTTTCTTTTCCCTTTAAAATGTATGTCACCACCAGCCACAAAATGGAGGCAAGCCATGTGATGTGGAATCATGTTCAACCAATAGCATGCCCAGGTTGCAGACTGGGCGGGCAGGTCTGGCAGCCACAGAGGGCATAAAAAGCTCTGGCCGCCCCCGTCCTCCTTGCAGTCTCTGGTGGGAGTTAGGGTGGGATTGCTGTCTCTGCGACTCTAGCTTCAGTCCTGCAGCCTCCCTGTGTGCATGCGTGCTGCATACCTCTCGGTGATTACCCTCCCCTGCCCCGCAGTGCAGTCACTCTGCAGCTGCCTTGCACCCTGGGCAACGCCCGCCGCTGCCTTTGCAGCCTCCCTGCATACCTAGTCTATACTGTGTCTCTGCCAGCATCCATTTTTTTAGTGTTTTCCCTCTGGTCTGGGGCATTGGGGGATGCCTGCACACGGAAATGCTTTAAAAATCGCGCAAAAAGCGGGTAGAAATGACAAACGAAAAAACGAAAAACGATAACGAAATTTTTCAAAAAATTCTCGACAAATGGAAACGAACTGAAACAGACCTCTCAACAACAAACAAAAAACCAAAACACCATTTTTCTGTTTTGTGCCCATGTCTATTATGGATATGAAACGAATTTGAAAGAAATTTTTGATGTATCCCCTACAGAGGATATTGTGATTATACTGTAATCACTGTACAGTTGCAGTGGATGATAAATTTTCTTTTAACTTCTTCATAGAAACTAATTATGGTACCTGCACTCCTTTGGAGGGAGATAACTTTTTATTAGACCTGATAATCACTGATACTTCACTTCTGCTTCTCAATCCTGTCTGTCACCTTTTGCAAGCTTCAGTTCTCAGTGTATGGCTTTTATCCAAACCAACAATTTAGAGAAGCAATTACAGGGTAAAATTGTGGTTTTCTGGACTCTTCCCCATTGGTTTAGATTGGGTTTGTGTGTGTGTGTGTGAATATGTCTGAAAATGCCCCTCATGGCTCTCTAATTCTATGGGCATTATTCTCTCAGTTAGCTCAGCTCAGTTCATTTTAAGATTTCTAGATGCATTTAAAGAAATTGTTAACCTTTTTGTTGGTTCTTTCACATTTGCTGTATGAGCCTTTAAAAAAAGGTTCTGAACACAGAGCATTCTTAGTTGAACAACTTTTTCTTCTTGGCTAGTGTGATTCACATATTTTCTGCTGACCAATAAATCCTGAAATTCTGAAGATTCCAGCTGTAAAAATAGCCAGCTTCTGAATTCAAAAAGTTTTCCCCCACCCCCGAGATACAGTGGAGCAGTATATTTTGAAATGGACTATTTGCAGAGTTGTTAGACACGATTCCTTAGTTTGCACTATCGTTCTGTCCATCTAATACAGAAAGTCTGTTTACTTTCATCAAAGTATGGAAGATGCATTTAAAAATTAAAGAAAGAAAACAAATATGTTTGTTTGTGGTGTTTCCTTTTTAAAATAGGAGTGAAGAACCCATCAGTTTGAACCAGTGGCATGAGCTCAAAGTGTCTCGCACAGCAAAAAATGGCATATTGCAAGTTGATCAGCAGAGACCAGTGGAAGGAATGGCAGAGGTAACATGTAGACAGAGTCATTGTATTATAAATGTTGATTCCCATCCACCCCACCCCCAGTTCTTCCTTGTGGTCTTTGTGATTGTAATACAGTGGTACCTCAACTTACGAATTTAATCTGTTCCGAATGCATGCTCTTATATCAAACTACTCTTAAGTCAGGGTACCTATTTTAAAAAAATGAAAAAATAAGTTAAAAAATGAAAAAATGAAAAAAAAAATGTAAGTCGAGCAGACCATATCTAATATTTGTAAGGTGGCAGTTAAAACACCAACAGTTTTCCACTCTTAAGTTGAACTGCTCTTAAGTCAAGCTGCTCTTAAGTCGGGGTGCCACTTTACTGGGTTTGTTCTGTACCTGTGTGAATAACCTTGGAATCTTCCCAAGCTTAAAAACCTATTAGTACCAGCTTATCCACCTTTTGACAGATTTTATATACAGTAATACTTCAGTTTGTGAGCATTTTGCAAGACATTGGCCTACAAGCAATGTCTTGCAAAACGAGCACCAAAGGTGCCCACAAACTGTGCAGCCGCCACGGCTGCAGCTGGGCAGGCCCTCCGTGCCTCTGCACTGCACACGGACAGACAAGGCCCCATTGCCGCCGCCGCTCCAATGGCTAGGCAGAACCCCATCACCACCACTGCACACACACCAGGTGAGGAAGGGTTGTCCATTGAGTGGCTGGGGGTGGGTTTTTGGGGGCGGGGAGCCAGCTAGCAGACAAAGGGCCAGCCGGCAGCGGTGGTGACCAGGAACTGCCAGCCTCTTATTTCCACATAGGAAATAATGGAACCTTCATTTCAGAATGCATCATGGAAGTTACCATTATTTCCTGTGTGGAAATTGTTTTTGATGTATGAGTATTTTGCTTTACGAGCATGTTTCCGGATGGGATTATGCTCGTAAATAAAAGTAGTACTAAAAGTAGTCCTGTATATATGTATTATAATAATATACCTGTATGTATATATATTTTATATATAAATATATTTGGCACGTGAGTGCATGCACGTGCACGCGCACACACACACACACACACACACACACACACACACACACAGAGTAAATAGTTAAACAGACAGAGAGACAGACAGACAGAGAGAGAGACAGATAGATAGACAGACAGATAGATAGATAGATAGATAGATAGATAGATATAGATAGATAGATAAAATATATTTTTAGATAAAATAGATATTTTGATGTTTATACATTCCTGTTTTTATAAAATCATATTTTTCTGCTTTAAAACTTTGTGTATTTTGTTGTTTACCACATTCCTGGTTTTTTATAACCTCTACAGGCCTGTTCAAAAACTGTTCTCTCCTCTCTCTCTCTCTCTCTCTCTCTCTCTCTCTCTCTCTCTCTTTGTATATATTGTAGCTCCCATCAGCCCTTGTTGTGAGGATAGCCAAGGAAAGCAGTGCTGGGGGTTTCATTCAAACAATATCTGCTTGGCTGGCTTTCCTGCCCTTATGTTGCCCACCCTCACTGACCACCACACATAGACTTGAGGGGGAGATTGTTTTGGAAGCAGCACATGGGATAACTTGGAATTACTCAAATGATTGCCTCTGGTGTCTTATTTTACTTACTTCGTTGACAGGGAGCTTTCACACAGATTAAGTGCAATCCTGAAATATTCATTGGTGGAGTACCAAATTATGATAATGTGAAGAAGAACTCTGGTGTGCTGAAACCCTTCTCTGGGAGTATTCAAAAGGTACATGCATTACAAAAGAATGTGTTTTTTAGTGGGTTCTGGATCCATGCTTCAAGAACACACACCAAAAGTGATGGAGCTTACTTAAGTTAATGAATAAACCCTGTTAATGTAATTTGGTCCCTGACTGTGCCTGGATTCCATCCATAATCTGTCTTTCCTGAAATAGTGAATAGAAAACTGGAAAGGTGGGGTTCTCCAGCTGTCTCCCATTCAGACAGCAGACCTAAGACCATTTGAGTTTACAATTGTGACGTCACCCCCTTTCACAGACTTGAGTTTTCAAAGGCACAACTGGGTTTATTTCAACATCCCACTGCTGTGCCACCAAATTGTGACGACACCTCCCTTTTACACGTGTAATTGTGATGGAAATTGTAATGTTGCCACCTGTTATTCACTTGGTAATGCTGCCACCTTTTAAACCGTCGCCTTATGAATTGGGACAGACTCAGATGTATAATATAAAAATAATAATGAAGTTTATTGAGAAAATAAATAAATGTAACAATGACTGAAGTTGGTATGTGTTGCCTTTAACATAGAATTGATTTAATCAACTCTTCAAGCCTCCCTGTCTTTAATAACTAGTAAACAGTAAAGCCCTCACTGCCTGACAGAACTCTAACAGAGCAGTTCTCTCTCCCAGCACTCACTCAACCTAACTGCCAACTCAACTTAACTGAACTGCCTCAACTGACTAGGCTCCACCCTTTTTATATCATACTATTCCCCGCCCTCCTGCTGGGATTGGCTGATGATTTGTATATTCATTACTCCTGTTTCCAGGGTGTTGTCACAATAATATGACCTTCTAACCATTCTGTGCTGCAAGAATTCAAGTTTGGCAGTTGCCAAAAATCTTATCAGAATATTTATCTCTGGAACTGAAATTCTAAAGTTTCTTCTTTTATATTTCAGAAAGCCAAAATAAATTAATGTGTGTAATTCTGATTAACTTTTCCTGCTAGAGTTATCAGATGTTGACCTGACTTACTAAAGGGTGCAGGAAACCATCTCTTTGACTGAAAGCATGCCTTTAAATGAGGAATTGCATTTATGCTGTAGGTGAAATTTTGGGCTTCAGTATACAAACAAAGGGCAGACTAGAAAGCCACCATGAATGCTGAAAACATTGAGGATAACCATGATAACATTGATAAACTAGGACTTGTGCAGTGTTTTATGTCTGAGATAGCAAACAAACTGTAAAACAATTGAAGCTCCTCCTGGACTAGTCATTTGCAGGCAGCCCTTGAACATTGTCTTGTGCTAATGACTAGTTTGCTTGAATCCTCTTTGGCTTAACTATGGATGTGGAAATATAGGGATGTCACTAGCAGGGGAGAGATTTTGGTAATTATTTGGTAATAATTTCCAACTCCCATTCAATTCCTTTCATTGGGTGTTAGCAGTGAGAAACAGGATTACCCAAAATTTTGGCTGTTGGATTAGCACCATGAATGTCTTCATTAATTGACTTCCTACTTGTGTCCATGACTTCCACATAATGTAATGGATTACACAGGAGTTGGAAAGCTGTGCGATGGAAGTAGGAAGTTGTTAATAATTACTGAAAAATCACTCATCTGTCATTCTTCCTCAGGCATAGGTTTCGCATGACGTCTTGCATGTATAATATCTGTTCTTGCCCTAGATCCCTGGAAACACTAAACTGGTTTCTGTGTTGCTTGGCATTTAATTATCAGAAAGCTTCTGAAAACTCTAGAGAACTGCTAGTTTGTTGTTGTTTCCATTTTAGGGCTTCTCTGTGAAACCACTCTTCAATTTGGAGAGGTGGTTCACAGCAGAGAGCCCAGGTCCACTGACAATAAGAACTAAGAACAAAGAGTAGGTGTCAATGGTAAATGTTCACAATGGAGAGAAGTGAAAAGCGGTGTGCCCCAGAGATCTGTCCCAGGACTAGTGCTTTTCAATCTGTTCATAAATGACCTGGAGACGGGGATAAGTAGTGAAGTGGCCGTGTTTGCGGATGACATGAAACTTTTCCGTGTGGTTAAAAACCAGAGAAGATTGTGAAGAGCTCCAGAAGGATCTCTCCAAACTGGGGGAATGGGCTGTGAAATGGCAAATGTGTTTTAATGTAGCCAAATGTAAAGTAATGCATATGGGGGAATCAAAACTTTATCTATCAACTCATGGGCCCTGAGCTATCCGTGATGGATCAGGAAAGAGATCTTGGTGTGTTGGTGGACAGCTCCATGAAGGTATCTACCCAATGTGTGGTAGCGGTGAAGAAGGCCAATTCCATGCTAGGATTATCAAAAAGGGGATTGACAATAAAACAGCCAACATTATAATGCCATTATACAAAACAATAGTAAGGCCGCACCTGGAGTATTGTGTACAATTTTGGTCACCGCATCTCAAAAAAGACACAGTGAAACTGGAAAAGGTGCAGAAGTAGCGACTAAAATGATTACTGGGCTGGGGCACCTCCCTTATGAGGAAAGGCTAAAATATGTGAGGCTCTTTAGTCTGAAAAAAAGGTGTCTGAGGGGGATATGATTGAGACCTACAAAATAATGCAGGGCATGAGTAAAGTGGATAGAGGGACACACTTCTCCCTCTCACAAAATACCAGAACTAGGGGACATCCACTCAAAGTGAGGGCTGGAAGAATAAGAACAGACGAAAATATTTTTATACCCAGCGCATTGTTAGTCTGTGGAACTCCCTGCCTCAGGATGTGGTGATAGCATCTGGCCTGGATGCCTTCAAAAGGGGATTGGACAGATTCCTGGAGGAAAAATCCATCACGGGTTACAAACCATGATGGAGATGTGTAATCTCCAGGCTTAAAATCGGGGTACTTCAAGGGCTGGATGCAGGGGAATGGTATCAGGAGACAGATATCTAGTCTTGTGTGCTCCCAGACACATCTGGTGGGGCCACTATGAGATACAGGAAGCTTAACTAGATGGGCCTTTGGCCTGATCCAGCATGGCTCTTAAGTTCTTATGTACTGTTGAATTGGGTTTTTAAAAAATCAGTGTAAAAGAATGTTTCTCCATGATGTGCATGGAAGCATGTGTTGTTTTTTTTTGTTGCATGAGAAGGGTGTTTTTTTATTGGAAAGCACAGTTAAATACTCTTCCGCCAGAGGGGTATTTATTCTCAATCCCTTGTAAAACAAATTTATTTTAAATCGTTTTGGTATACATTAGTCCCCTGCCACAATGCAGTTCATATATTGCAATCTCAGTATATTGTGGTTTTTTTTTTTGAGAGAATCATGCTTCCAAAGAGAGGTTTTTAACCCCCTGCTGACACCTCAGCAAACAGACCTGGCAGTGCGCACCAGAAGCAGGAGCAGCCCCAGATCTGTCTGCTTAGGTGTCAGGAGGGGGTTAAAACACTCTCTTTGGAAGTGCACGCCATCAGGAGCAGCCCAAAGTCTGTTTGCTGAGGTGTCAGGAGGCTTTAAAGCCTCTTTTTGGAAGTGTACGCTAGCAGGAGAAAACCCACATCTGTTTGCTGAGGTGTTAGGAGGGGGTTAAAACTAGAGATGGGCACGACTTAGCGGTATTCCCGTTTCCGTTACTCGTATCCGTTACTCTACGGAAACAGTAACGGGAATTACTCCGCCAGAATTCGAGCTTGAACCTACGAACGAACAATTTGGTCTGATTTGTCGTGCTCGTTACTTGCATCACGGCGATCACGCAATGCCAAGCGGCACAGAAAAAAGTTTTTAAAAGTTAAAAAAAAAACAACGATTCCCGGGCTTAAAAGTAGGCGAAAACTGTCTGAGGGCACCTACCAGGCCAGAAGGGTGTTTTATTTGGGGGGGGGTTCCCTGCCCCCCTCTCCTTGGCTATTGCTACTGCTGCGCTGCTGGTACCAGGCTGGGAGGGCGCATCCATTTGCCATGCAGTGCGGGGGATCCAAAATGGCGACCGCAATATTTTTTTTGAAATCGTTGCCCAAAAAATCACCCACCAAAGCACCACAGAAACATGCGAAAATTAGCTATTTTAAATGCTTGAATTTTTACAGTAGCAGCAGTGGGTTTTTCTTGCAAAAAAAAGTCTCCGTTGATTTTATTTTATTTTATTTTATTTTATTTTATTTTTTTACACCTGCACATTTGCAATGATGGGCTCGCCCATGGGAGTGGACCATGCAAATTTTCCACCAATCGCATGGCCACTTGGCCAGGTTGACCACAGAGACTTCTGGGATGTGCCAATCGGGCATAAACAGCCCACTAATCGTAGCCCAAACCCGAACCCTAAGCCTAAGCCTAACCCATATGCCAGTACACTGTCCTTCTAAGTGGGTCAGAGAGGCACCCAGAGGTGCACCCCAATACTCACTCTAACCTCACCCGTAACTAGCCTAACCCTAGCCCTTGCGCTAACCCGTCTTAACCCTAAGCCAGATCTACTTGCATTGCACTACATGCAAGTACGTGAGACACAGCGGGTGCAAAGAGTCTGCCAGTCCGTCACTTGTGGCTCTGGCTGACTCCTGCAGCTCCCTCCAGGAGCCCGCTACCCCCCCAAACCAGTACTAACGACAACGAAAAAATGAAAAAACGAACCGACTAATGTTTGCGAATTTTCGCGAAAAACGGAAACGAGCCGAAACGGACTGCCTCCGACACACGACAACTCGAAAACGTCATTTTCCCTAGTCGTGCCCATCTCTAGTTAAAACCTATATTTGGGAGCACACATCAGCAGGAGCAGCCCAAGGCATTGTGCAGATTTTCCTTCATCGTGGGTAGGTCAGGCACTTAACTCCCACAATACATGGGGGAGTATTGCATGTAAAGCCCTCTGTGGAGACTGCATATCCATGTTACCAACAAGATGCAAGGCCAGGGCTGGAGAGGAGGAGGACCAGCGGCAGCAAAGGATGGAGGAGAAAGCAGAGGCCGGAGGCAGCAGAGGCGGTGGGAGGGACGAGAGGAGCAATAAGAGCAGCAGCTGTGCTGTAGCACCAGGAGACAACCCAGAGGAGCAGTACCGGGTCCTAGGATGCAGCATCCGATCTGATGGCCTGGATCAGCTCTTGTCTGCCACCCAGCTGATGGTTGGTGAAGCCAGGCTGCTACGCCCTGGAGGGCCTGTCAGCTGCACCACCCAACGTTATCAAGATCTAGGATTCAGTGGCCAGCTTCACATCCTGGGAGCTGTGTCGCAGTCCCAGGAGTCAGCCGAGAGGAGCAGCATGAAGCAAAGCTGGGTTGCTGCAGCCACGGACCAGCTTTGCCACACACTTGCTGGCCAGTGGAAGCAAAAAGAAATCCTAACAGTGGTTATTGTTAATCAAATCAAATAACACCAAGGCATATTGCTTGATATATCATTTACAGAACTGGGCCCAGAATCAAAATCGTTCCTCTGTAGTTCGGAAAGTTCCTGAGTCTCTCTCAACTTTTAAATATAATTAGAGGTTCTATTGCTCTGAGGCATACAGCTCAGAAGAGCTAGTTTATGTTGTCTCTGCCTCTTTGTCCCCTTGAGGATAAACAGTGGAATCCTGTGGAAGGCTGTTCTTAGGAAACATGGTGATGAAAATAAGCAGATGTTAGACTAAATGTCCCAAAGAGGATTCCCCGCCTCTGTTTCTGGCTGATTAAAAAAAGGAAACACTCTAAGGTGAAGGTTTCAAGGATAAAATGTCCAGGGAGGGGAAAAGATTTTCTAAAAGTTTGCCTTGTCTTTTAAATAAAGATTGTTCTGAATGACCGGACGATTGACGTGAAGCAGGATCTCACATCTGCGATCAACCTGGAGAACACCGTCCATCCTTGTGTCACGGGCCCTTGTGCCAATGGGGGGTCGTGTGTGCCGAAGAAAGACAGCTACGAATGTGACTGCCCTTTGGGTTTTGATGGGCAACATTGCCAGAAAGGTAAGTCCTCTCGCCTGCTGCCATTTCAGTGCCCATCGAGCAGCTTTATATGGAAAATGTACCTGAAGATCGTACAGATAAGTATCAGCAAAAGGTGAACAAAAAGGTGGACTTTGAAGTCAGCTTATTTTATATGTCATATTTTAGTCATTTTATATGTCATATTTCATGTGTTGTAGCTGTTTTTAAATCTATGTGGAATGTTTTAAATGAGTTGAATATAGCAACCATGAAATTTTGTTGTTCCTGCAAGGGGGCAATGACAATAAAGATTCCTATTCCTATTCCTAAAAACCTCCTTTACTCCCCCCCCTTTCTCTTTTTCACTTATCAACATGGTCACAAAATGGGGAGAAAGCAACAGCAGAATCACTAAGCTTGGGAAAGGAACCCTCCTTGACCCCAAACTACAACTCTTTGATCCCTCAGATGTTATGATCACTAGCAGTGAGCTAAACAGGTTGCTGTTCCAAGCTCTGCGTCTTCTGAAGCAAAACACTGGTGCGAACCACTCCTCCTTTGCCCATGAGCTAAAAACTTAATGTCTCCCATTGCAATGAATGTAGGAAGTTGATCTGTTTGGACTGCAGACCCTAGAGTCCTACAACCACTACGGACTATGGGCTGGTTGGGTAGGGTCCACAAAGTCACCTTTTCAAGCTCTAGCTGCCACATAACCACAACTTTATAGTTTCATCCTGCACAAATGTACCTTGGTTTGGCCATTACCACTGCATAGAACAACCCATTTTAAAAAGTCAGGTTGGGTATGACTGCACAGTAGGAAGAATGCAGCTTGATTCTATATGATTCATTTCAAGAGAGGTTTCCCCCACCCCAAAAATGAATCCCTGTAACCATCCAGGTGATAAGTGTTCAGGAGTTAGCAGGGACTTAGGCAAAGAGACAGATTTGTATGGAGCTCCATTAGGAGAAAGCTTCCTTAAGGTGCTAACTAGGTGCTAATTGGCAATTCTCATCTCTCGCTCTTGCTTCTTTTTGAAATTGTTCTCCCAAGTGCTCTAGTGAAAGTGTGTTCCAGTGCTGAGTTGAAGCCCTTTTATTTGTTAAATAAATTGTTTGGAAACAAGAAACTCTTGGATGGAGTGATTACGTTACCAATTTTCATTGGATCACACTGCAGGAGGTGGACAAAAGTGAACAAATTTAAATCCTGACAGCTGGAATAACAATATCAAGTTTCCTGCTCAAAGGAGACAATTCAACATTGTGTAGTCACTAGAGTTTAATTCATCAGTGCCCGATCTGACAGAAGAATGTAGGATAAATGTTGTGGATGGTGACTCAAGTCACAGGGCTGACTGTCCAGTTGGACTTAAGTTCCACTAGTGACTCAACTCGGACTTGACTCCAGGTGTTTTTTCGGTGTTTCAGACTCAACTTGTGCCTTTCACAGGAGTAACTACACAATAGTATCTCAGCCATTGATTTTGTCCTAACCATTTGGAATTGTGCGTGGATTAGCTTTGTGAGGAAGAGATCATCGCTAACAATTCTCAAATGTAAATCCAGAATTGAGAAGATTCATAAATGAGTTTGGTGTTCTGTTTTGGTTTAGCTTTGTTTCTTGATTTGAAATTAGAAGACCATTCTAAAAGTTATCTCTCTTTTCCGGATCTTGTACCATCCTGATATTGGGAATTTTATGAATGAAGAAAGATTCATGCAGTTCATATCGAACTACAGACCGTTAATAATTATAAATATGGGGAGAGGGGAGTTTCTGTTACATACTCCTTGGGTTATAATTGTTATAGATTGTTTACACATAAGCAAGTGCCCATGCTTTTATTGTGACTTGGAAGTTTAAAGCTCCCAGAGCAGAAATAAAAAGAACGCTGGGAGCCAGCAGAGGGGAAAAGGAAGCGTCATCTAGTCTTGTTAATGGGGACTTAGCTCATTCCCTTAAGCAAGGGGATTTACAAGCCTTGTAACTTTATCCTCATTTGTATTAAGTGCTGTTGGCACTATGCAGCCTCTAATCCTTTGCTCTCCTTTGGTGTCCTTGTAATTTGACAGCAAGAACAAACCCTGAATCAGTCACACATCGGAGACCACCAAAGAATTCTTTACAAAACTGAAGGGGCTTTTGTTGTTTGCTCCTCTGCACTCAGAGAAAGCAAAGAACGGATACATTTCATTGAAGCCACTGGATTTCTTAAATTGGTTAAGATTCTCTATCCACAAATTGCATTATTAAGATTTGGTTCACTAGATGGCAGCATCTTTCTTCTGTAAGCTGTCCCATCTCTCACGGTGGGAAAGAGAGAGAAAACTTTCCGGAAAGTTAGGTTCCTGCAGTTAATTTGCATATGGACAGTGCATTGTGCTTTAGTGCACAGAACAGGCACACAGCCAGAGCTTGAAAAAGTTACATTCTTGTCCTAACCCTCTCCCAACCCTTCCAAGCAACCGTTCTGGCTGTGAGATTTAGGAAGCTGCAGTACAAATAGGTAAATTTCCAAGGTGCACATGCAATGTTTGTGTTCACCTGCGACCATACTTACATGTAGGAAACGTATTCTGCAAACTGCAGACATGGGCAACTGTTTTTTTCATCCTGTTGACTTTTTCATTCCCTTAGGGCAGTGGCTCCCAACCTGGGGGTCGGGACCCCTTTGGGGGTCGGACGGCCATTTCACAGGGGGCGCCATGAGCCAGTGAAGAAAAAGGCACAAACGGTTTGGGTCTAGAGGAGGAGGGGGGGAGTGAGTTACAGCTTGATAGATTGGAGGGGATGTCAGTCAATGGCACCAGAGGCTGAGATTGGTTGAGGGTGCCTTTAGAGGGAAGTTCTCTATGGCACCTGCCAAATGGGGCTTGTGACCTCTTCCTAGCAGGGCAAGGGATCACCACAACATAAGGAACTGTATTAAAGGCTTGCGGCATTTGGAAGGTTGAGAACCACTGCCTTAGGGGTTGTGTATTGGGGGATTATACAGCGTGGTTCCAGCAGGAAGCCAGTGGTGAACAGGGCTCATGCCAAAAGCAAACAAATTGACTTCTAGCTTTTTCACACTGCTGTCTCTTTTTCTCCCTCTTCTCCCCAGTTAGAAATGTGTTGGGTATGTCAAAGATTGCCTAAACTGATTATGTGAGCAGTGCTTTGGGCATTAGGACTGAGTGGCCCACAGACTTCATGTGGCTTCAGCCCACCCTTAACCATGGGTGGAAAGCATAGCGTCCATGTGAAGACCAGTGTTTGAAGTATTGAAATGTTCGGGCTGCAGTTAATTACAATTGGCATCTTTTCACAGTACTCTTTAGCCCTTATTTGGGTAAACAACAATGTTGGTCTGGTTCAGATAAACAACAGCCTCCACCGAAGTCTCTTAGTGTTCAGGCTACGCTACATGCTTCTTCAGAAATCACATGAATAAGCTTTCTAAGATCCAGACTCTCTCAAAAGAGACAGAGCCTGTAAGATTTGCTTGACCCTGTTTCTGGCTGCCACAATTTTTGTAAATTCACATAAGCAGAAAAACCATAGAATTTGTAGGGTTAGAAGATACCACCAAAACTCATTTAGTCTTGCCAAAGGAGGAAGGCCCCAGCTAAAACTATCCTTGACAGCTGGCCTTCCAACCTGTGTTTGAAAACCTCTAAAGAAGGAGAAGCTACCAAGAGAGTCCATTCCTAGTGACTAGGCCCCACCCCACCCCCAGCTTCTAGCCATGATATCAGTCAACTGCACATGATTAATTAATTAATTAATTAATTGTTTATTTACGGTCATAGACCAAAATGTTACATGGCAATCAAGTTCAAAAGACAATACCAATAATACAAATATAGTAGGACAAATTAAAAATTAATAATGTGTAGCCATGGAAATTAATAGGCATATAATTGTGTAGGAGAATAATAAATGAATATGCTAAACATTATATTAAAATGTGGGAAGGTATTATATCATACTCTGGATAATTGGGGGATCTAACATTCTGATGACAAAATCATCTTGCGGGATGTCATGACTGCCACACAAAATCTGGCCATTACCATAGTTATATTTATGTTCTTATCAGCTAGTAAATACTCAATATAAAATTTACTGGGTCTACCCGGGAGCCTTTGGAGAATTCGGTATAAAAGCTCTTTGCGTAGGTCCCTGTAAAAACTGCAATACAGAGGTACATGTTCCAGTGTTTTGACATCCCCGTGTTGCAGGGGCATAGACATAGATGAGAGGGAACCCCTTGAAATTTTCCGTCCAACAGTTTGGAAGGTAACACATTTAATACTGCACATGATTGGTTTCACCGCTGATTGGCGTCTCTGATTGAATGCTCAACAGCCAAAGGTCTTGTAGCTACACTCAAAGGAGAAATACTGTTTGTTTGAACTGGACCAGCTTTGTTCCTCTTCTTCTCCCTAACCCCAATGCTAAGATTTTAAAAGCCAAAAAAGACTTGTCTCTTGCATGCTTAAGAACTTTGTGCTCCATTCAAGATGGGGATTCTTTTGCAGCTGAAAAATAAAATCTGAATGTTCTTCTGCTTTACGCTGACATGCTGCAGAATGTGGAAATTACTGCTTGAACAGTAAGTAATTACTGTGAAGTGTGTTCCATAACTCTTCCGTGTCTCCTGTCTGTGTGTGCCTGCTCCATGAAGCTTTAGCATGATTTAAACTGCTTTTTGCCTGTTGCGCTAAATCACTCCACAATCATATCCTGGATTACAATGTCATGCTGTGGCGCTATTATGATTAGACTAATAAATAGCCACTCGTGTTGCAACCTGTGATTAGTTAGACTTGTCTCCAGGTAAACCTAAGCATATGTGGGCAAGTGATCTCATAAACACTATAGGAACTGTGCATTTTGTGCTTCAATTGCATAGCTGTTATAAAGGAATACAGCACACCTAATATTTTTAGAGGAAAAAAAGGAACAGGTAAGGAGAAGACCACTGAAATTCAAGTGAAGCATTACTGGTGTTAAGGGAATTCCCCAGAGCTGTAGGTTTGACCTGGAAGCATGGAATATAAGCTTGACATAGAAAAGGTTTCTATGCTAGGTGATGGCGTTGAAAGGACTTGAACTCATGTGCCACCCAGTTCCCAACTTTCATTTCTTCCTTGCCATCCTTCTTTTCTGTCCTCTTCAAAGAATCCAAATCCTGAATCTTGGCAAGATAAAGTAAAGAAAAATGTGCTTAAATTTGTATGTTGGAACTGAGTCACAGAACATGAATTCCAGTTAGTGCAATTTGAAGTGCATCCATACAGTATGTGGGACACATTTAAATGGAAAGGCAATTCATTTTCAGCCCCATTCAACCCTCGTTAAGCATGCCGAAACCCCATTGTTTTTACAGATGTATGTAAGATCTTATTTGTTTTCATTCAAACCAATGGGATGGGCATGTTTATATAAGAATACGTCCCACTGTGTTCAGTTGTACTTGCTCTTTAGGAAGAGTGCTTAGGATAGCAGCTAAAGTGTGTTAAAAAGGAACTGAAATAGTCTAAGCCTTTCTTCTGAATACATCAGTGTGACAGATGAGTATTGTATCATATATGCCAATACAAGATTTTGTAACAATTTGCTCCATAACTATGAGGTACTTCCTGGTCCCAAGCCCACACTCAACATTTGCTAGAGATTGATCCTCACTGTATATTTTATGTGGTGCATCTCTTTCGTTTTGCTTTACAGAATTTGTCTTTTGTACTGCATTCAGCTGATTTTGATTGTCACATTTAAATGTAAGGAAAATGGCACCTCAACTCTTTTCCTGCAAACAGGTCCCATACATTTTATTGGTATAGGATTCCAAGTACATGGCTAATTGCCTGAGCTCACTTTGTTTAGCAAAAGCCCAATGAAGTCAGTGGGCCATAGTTTTGTGTAACTGCAGTAGGAATGCATCCTTTAGGGCAGCCATTCTCAACCTTTCTTTTTGGCCACAATCGTAAACACGATCCAAAAGTGAACACGGAGGATAATAGTGAACACACACACAGATACACACACAGTATATAAAATTATTTTCATATGCATTATCAGAACTGGCCACTAGAGACCATGGTATGTATTCTTTACCAACAAGCATTAATAGCATTGACTCTTGCTACCTCTGGTGGTCAGCTATGGTAATACAAGTGAACATAGTATTTTTTTCTGAATTCTTTTATTTTAATATTTTCAGACCATAGATAAATGAATCAGTGAATACTGATTCCATGGATAAAGGGACTCTCCTTTAGGCCAAATCAGGATTGTATAATCCAGATAACAAATTTTATAAGGTGGTGTGTGAATAATTATTTCCAGTCTTTGGCAGCCTTCAGATGTCACAGGGCCCTTCAAGAGCCCTATGGCCCTTGTTGAGAATGACTGTTTTAGGGTATAATCCAATGAAAGAGAGATAAATATGCATTGGTCTATGACAGATTTTGGAGGGTCAGAACTGTGTATTCCGTCAGCCCCCAGACTTCGCAACCAGTAGCCAGCACTGAGACAGGGAGCATGTTATACTTCCTGTTTAGCAGTCACTAGAAAACAGCCCCTGTATGACAGCTGACCATTATGGCCAATTAATTAAGACTAACTGTGTGGCCTGCAGCTTGTGCATGTGACACAGGATTGAAGTGACGCGTGTAGTACAGTGTTTCTTCCACCTTTTCTCATTACATTCTTGCCGTTTCTCCTATACTGTCATTCAAACTCATTTTAAATAAATATATCAAAAATCAGTTCATAATGTAAAATTAAAAATCTCACTCCTAACCTTCCTTCTCTTGAAATTTCTTAAACACCTCCCCCAGGGAGTCTGCCCTTCATTTCGGGGTGGGGGGGAGATAAGATTTAGTACACTATCCTCCTTCTAGTTATGTGTACGATATATACTAGGATCAAGTACAGTGGATCTTGTATAACAAACAGTTTGTATAACATAAAATTTGTACAACATAAAAAATTCCAGAGATAGGGGAAATTTGCTTAGCATAATCGTCTGTGGGGCGAATCTGTACAACATGAAAATGGGATTACTCAGTTTTCAATACATTCCTATGGGAAATTTGTATAAAGGAATTAATTTGTTCCAAATGAAATTATGTTAAGCAATTTTTCCTTTATACAAGGTACCACTGTATTTGACTGGTTTTAATCACTGGTGGATAGCCCAGTGGTTTAGTTGTCTGGTTGCAGAGCCAAACTTTAGTAAGTAGAAGAGACCGCTTTCTTAATGCCTGAAGTGTTGAATAGCAAAAATAAATAAGAATAAGAATAAAAAAGAATGGAACTAACCTCAGTGGTAAAGCTGTGGGGCCAGAGGTTGGGGGTTGGATTCCCCACAGCTCTGCAGTTCTAGGATGATGATGATGATGATCATTATTCATTACCATCAATTAATCATAAATTAATGACAAATTTAATTATTTTGATCCACAAAAGCTCCTGCTGAAATAAATCTGTTAAAAATGCTACAATATTTTGCTTTTCTCTCAGTTTCTCTCTCCCCCACCCAATCCTTTTTCTCACTTTTAATCTTGTCAGTGTGCTAAGATAAGATAGCTAAATTGTCTTTAATGATATTTTAGCTTCTCTGACCTCACTGGAGTTCAGGGAAGAAATGTCCATGGTCAGAGTTAAGACATGTCCAGTTGCTGCTATACTGATCCATTTCACTGTTGATATCCTTTTCCCTGTTAGAAACGTTTTGGCTGTTTAAAGGTCTCTTTATATGGAAGAGCATTCAAGTATACAACTCACTTGCCCATATGTTAACATAGTCAATCCCATAAAGTAGTGCCACTGCATGGTTGCTCAGGTCATGTGCTTGGGTTTTTAGCTGCCCAACTTCCACTGGATTGCAGCCAAGGTGCCCAGAGGCAGGATATCTACCCTCCTGCCGAATGCAAAGGTTTGATGGGAAATCTTGAAAAACTGCAGTGGCAAATTAATGCATACAAAAAAATATATTCATGCATTCTTTACCCTGGACATGCCTGTCAACGGGCTCACACCGAGAGCTTTAAAGGCCATGGTTTGCCTTGGTTTAAATGTGCCTGCTTGTGATTACAGTGTAGAAGGGGAAGAGCATTCATGATGCCTCTCGCACACTTAGTCTAGGCTTAGAAGGCGGTTGGCCCACACTGTTGCTCTCGGCATAGCAGACACCTGGCTTTGTACAACCCTGGAGCTTGTGAACAGCGATGTACACCGTAGCCTGTATTGTGAATTACATTGCATTGTGACCAGCATGGTGCAAGCCTCAGTTTCCTCTTTCAGCCACATGGGACTTTTTCTCTAATTTCACGGCAGATGAAACGGCCATTTGCCTACCAGGTATTTCCATCTTTTGTTACCCTGCGTCCTTTCACCTTGCTTTTTACTCCTTTCACACAGGTATTGGCAATATGCTCTGTGAAGACAAACACACATGGCAAGAGTTTGAGAAAGGGCCCTTTTTGAATTGCAGCTCTTCCATTCCCCTACCAGCATGGGCTCCAGCCATGGTAGCTGGTGTGTTTTAGTCAAAGTATTTTCCCCTCCCACTTCTTTGACAAAGGGAGAAGCAGCCATAGGCAAAAGCCAAGACCAAACACATTAATAATGACAGAGAGCCAAGCTCTACAGTTCTAAGATTATAAAGTCCAAAGATATGTTACAGATCAAGTCCGAAATATGTTACACCAGAGGATGGTGGGACTAGGTTTTTCTTCTAAGTTGCTAATGCTGGATTCCACAATGTCTGAATAGGGCTCATGTCTCTTTGCTGAAAAATAAACAATCTTAGGAAATCCCGGTGTCACATATTTGCATTTGCCCTGGAGGGGTGGGGTTGGGAGGTTGAATTATTAATCATATCCTCTTTATATGGGAGTGTGAACTTTTAAAAGAGGCTCTCGCTTCCTGGCAGTGTTCACAGCAATGCCTGGAAAGCTGTGGAGAGATTTTTTTTATCTTCATGAAGTGTTGCCATGGGCTAGTTGAAAAGAACACCACGGGGAATTGTGTACCACAATGTTAAATTCCTGTACTGCAGCCAAAGCTGTGCTCACTACTCAGGGTTCAATCCCAGGTAGCCGGTTCAAGGTTGACTCAGCCTTCCATCCTTCCGAGGTTAGTGAAATGAGTACCCAGCTCACTGGGGGCGGGGGGGGGACAACAATATGTAGCCTGCATAATTAACTTGTAAACCTCCCAGGGAGTGCTTTAAGTGCAATGGGATGATATATACTGTAAGCAGCACAATTTGCTTTGCTTTGCTTTTGCTTTCATTTGAAGTTGCAATCAGGAGCTGTCCCCTGCAAGTGGGTGGATGGAGGGAGTACGCTTGATTCATGGGCTCGAAAGAAAGAAAGAAAGAAAGAAAGAAAGACAGACAGACAGACAGACAGACAGAGAGTGTTTTTTGCTTCTTGAGACTTTTGGGAGGAGAAATGCATACTGCCCAGAGAATTAACACACTGTGGTACCTTTTATAAAGGAATTAATTCATTCCAAATGAAATTCTGTTAAGTAAATTTTCCTTTAAACAAATTTCCCATAGGAGTGCATTGAAAACGGAGTAATCCCTAATATCACCATTTTTATGTTGTACGGATTCGGCCCATAGGCGATTCTGTTAAGCAGATTTCCCCTGTCTCCAGAATTTTTTTATGTTGTATAGAGTTTATGTTATACAAACCATTTGTTATACAAGGGCCCACTGTACATGTAAGAATTCTGGAGATTTTCAGGGGAAGTGGGCACAAAGCAACGAGCCCATGTTAAAATGTGAATGGCTAAAGTGCTCACAGTTTTTAAAAATGCACAGAAAAAGCAGAATCTAATAACTGCATGTAGTACTTTCAGAGTCTATGAATCCATGCCTGTGAATCCAGTTCCTTGCTGGAGTGAGTTATTATT
Source organism: Phrynocephalus forsythii (assembly GCA_029282475.1). Taxonomy (NCBI): domain Eukaryota; kingdom Metazoa; phylum Chordata; class Lepidosauria; order Squamata; family Agamidae; genus Phrynocephalus; species Phrynocephalus forsythii. The sequence continues at coordinate 101,153,543 of JAPFRF010000004.1, read as the reverse complement.
TTACTTGACGGTATCACAGAGGATACAGGAGGAAATTTTAAGAAATAGGGGCAAGGACTATAGGAGTAGCTCACCCTGGCCTCAGAGACTGCCCGGCTTCTTTTGTAGGAGCCATTTCTATTCCTAAACACCCAGACACAGGGACAGAGAATTCTCTTAATTCTTCATATCTAGGATGCTGTGTGTTGTGTCGTTACAGTCGTGACCGACTCTTTGTGACTCCATGTCCATGGAGTTTTCTTGGCAGGTATTCCCTGGTGGCCCCCATCCAGGTACTAACCAGGGCCAACCCTGCTTAGCTTCCAAAATCAGGGGAGATCGGATGTGCTTAGGGCATCTAGGCAACTACTAGGATGCTACCTGAAATGAAATCAAAAGCAGCCCTGAAGTCTCTGCAGATTTCATAGAATTGTGATGTTGGAATGGGCCTACAACGCCATTGAGTCTGACACACACACACCCGGTTCAAGGCAGGAATACAAATTTGCTACCTCTTTCTCCCATTATTTTCATTGCATGCAAAACTGGGAGGATCCTGTGTTAATTTGATCTTGATAGTTTCCTGGCTTCTATGAATGCGTGTCCTCTTTAGATCTTTAGAGAGGGAAAACAAACAAGAAGGCGATCTCCCTGTATTACCTCCTGCCCCCGTTGAGAATAACAGGCGAAGGGTGTGGGGTGCAGCTCCAGTGGCAGATTTGGGATGCTGTGAATGGACAACGCATAGTTGGCCAGTTTGTTTACTTCTCTATCCTTGTATCGCTATAGCCAGCTATGGAGAGGAAGGAATATGGGATTTTATTCTTCATGTGCCAAAAATAATTTGGCTGGCTTTAGGCAGTGTGCATCTTGATCTGAAGAGGGGAGATACCATTCGCTGCTCTGTCTCGGGCAGCCACATATTCTGGATTGGTCCTGGGCCAAGGAAATTGAGTTGTACAATCTCTTAATGCCACCCACCCAGTAGAACCTGGGGCTGAAAATACAGTCTGTGTGAACAGGACTGTGTTCTCCCTTCAGCTGCTGAAGATTTTTCCTGCCTCTTTAGCCAGACTTTGTCTGGTTACATTAACAGGAGTTTGTTGACCCAACAGTATTCTCCAAGCTCATTTTTACTGTGCTTTCCTCTTATCTTGCTGATAGGAAATTTTCTGATAAGCGGCACCTGGCATTTTAACATTGGCATTTCTCTCATTTTGCAGCTGTTATGGAAGCCATTGAAATTCCACAGTTCATTGGCCGCAGCTACTTAACATATGACAATCCGGATATTCTTAAAAGGTAAGCTAGCAGAAGTCAAAGCGTGGACATTGCTTGTAGTGGTGCGATCAGACTAAGACCTTGCATGAGGAAAGCCTCCTGAGTGTGAGTGGGTAAAGATGAGAAATGTGACTCCAGTTATATACTGTAGATGAATAAAAGGGATGCTTGAGGAATGTTAAAATGAAAATACTGTATAAGCATATCTTTACCCAATCAGATCAAGATCCACTTAGTCCTCCATCAGAAGTTAGAAAAATGTGATGTATTGTGAGCACAGGTTTGTATGCCAGTTATTACTGTATATCATTGCTATACTATATGGCACAGTGGTTAAATGCCTGTACGTCAGCTAAAACTGTGCTCACAACCTGGGGTTCAATCCCAGGTAGCAGGCTCGTGGTTGACTCAGCCTTCCATCCTTGATTGGTAAAATGAGTACCCAGCTTGCTTGGAAGGTGGGGAGCAATGTGTAGCCTGCATAATCAAGTTGTAAACCGCCCAGGAAGTGTGGTATATAAGTACCACAGTTTGATTTTTTTATCCTATAAGTCGGGGCAAATGTTCTGTAACACTTTGGACAGATAGCCTCATGTTCTCCATGGGGATAAAAATGCTTACAGAAGCATTTTTGACATTGATTCAAGTAATGTCAACACCTTGACAAGGAATTGTATAACCCTGAAAGACTTCTTGCCTCAGCTGAGAGTGAGGCAAAGGCTTTCCAAACTCAAATTTTCCTAGAATTTTGGCAAAGTTTTCCTCCCTTCTCCCTCTTTGAGGAAGAAAGTAACTGCATAATCCCTCCCACTCATGGATCCACCGGTGCCTGTCCTGCACTGGATCCTTTCAAGAATTAACTCATCAAGTCTGGCATCTGCAACATGTAAAGTGAAAAGCAACTGTGTGTCCAGCTAATGGGTGAACATGCTTCTTCTTCATTTCTGTAAGAAATGTCCTCAGCGACCCTGAGAATAGCCAAGCAAATTGATTCCCCCCCCCCGTCACTGGATTTCATGATCAGATGTAGGGATACTCATGCCTTCAGCCGTAGGTTGGACTCAGTGACCTTACAAGCAGCTTCCAACTCAGTTATTCTATTATTCAGATCGCTTTGTTTGGAGCCCTCTCTTTTAAAAGCATCCTTCCATCCATCTTGGAATTGTTGGGATCCAGCCTGATCCCAAAAAAGATATTTTTGCCACTGGACCAAAAAGATCTGTCTTGAGCATTTATTGGAGTCAGGCTGTAGCCCCTACATTGTGTGATCCTTGACAAATAACTCAGCAGCAATAAAACTACCTCTAGTGGAAGATCCTTTCTTCAAAGCAAGTTCCAAATGTTTAAAGATTATTTAACACAATTCAAATCAAGCTGTGCTTCTTTACTCATCAAATTCAGATTTTATAGGAAAAGAAGAGGCAGCTAGAATTCATGTAAAATTTTGTTTTACTGAATTAGACCTTCAGGTTTGAGGAGGAGAGTTTGATTAGAAAGCTTCAGTGTATTGCCTTTATCCTCACTGTGCAAATCTTAATTTCGTACAGTTTACAAAAATGTCTGTTTTGCTTTCCTGAACAGAGTCTCAGGATCAAGGACAAATGTGTTTATGAGGTTTAAGACAACATTAATGAATGGTCTCTTGCTTTGGAGAGGGGACAGCCCCATGAGACCCAACAGTGACTTCATCTCTCTAGGTCTTCAGGATGGTGCTTTGGTCTTCAGGTAGGCTGCTTGCCTCTCCTTATTAATTTGCCTGCTGCTAGAGGGTTTTTTAAAATACATGCCTGAGTGCTACACATACATCACTGGGCCTTTTTACACGACCCCTAAGATCCGCTGGCCACTTAAATTCGGACCAGAGATCTTAGGGGTTCGTCGCTCTTCCTCTGTCCCCAACCCCCTCCGCACTTCCTGGTTGCTGGCTGTGTGAGGGAGGGAGAAAAAAGAAAGAAAAGAATGCCGGTTTACCTCCGTTTTGTTCCCTGCAGCATTCAGATCTCTTAAAGGGGCAGGGTGCAAAAAAAGAACAAACAGAAGCCAGGAGAGCCCCGCACTCACTATCCTTACACCGGATCAAATATTTGTCACATCCAAAAAGCAGGCACCTGAAAGCTGCGCTGGGACGTGCTAAAGTGGGCGGGGTTGCACTTAATTTCCTGTTAACTCCGGAGCTGGTGGGTAAACATTTTTAATCTCCGGAGCTGGGAGCCATTTGCCCCTGAGTTTAGGGGTTGTGTATAAACGCCCCAAGTTATGTATACTAGAGGTGTACCATCCATCCTAGCTGTTCTGCCCAACTCCAGTGCCTAGCTTCCTGTTCAAAAAGGAAGCTACCGAAGTATTCTTAATACCTCTTAATCCACGTTGATCACCCCACAAAACAAAATGTATCGTGAGACAAGAGTCTGACAAAAGACAGTTTCTCTGGCTGGTTACATCTATCTGTGTATGTTGTAAACAGCCCAGAGTAGCCGTAATACTAGATGGGGGGTATGAAAGACAAACAAACTAACTAACTAACTAACTAACTAACTAACTAACTAAAAAATAAATAAACAAATAAATAAATAAATAAACAAACAAACAAACAAACAAACAAACAAATAAATAAATTTAAATAAATAAATAAATAAATTTTAAAAAATAAATAAATGACCCCAGCAGCTCATTTCCCCAGAACTGAAAGTTAAATAATGACCCCTTTTTGATGAAAGTTAAATACGGAAGTATCTGTTCCTGCCAGTCTTCTCCTTTGAAGTCCCCAAAGGGCACTGAGCGATGTGAATATTTGATTCACCATTTGACTACTTGTATTATGAGGCCAGGTCCCATGCTTTTTGAAGCATGGAAGTGTACATAAGCTGCATTTCATATTTAATTTTTTTCAAGTCCTTTGTTTCTTCACATTCCCGATTCCCCATGGGAAATAATATGTTACTAGGTGTACATAGAGTTTTGGACCTGCCTTTGAATGAAGGACTTTTTTCATGCATCTGAAAGCTGGGAATTGTTTTATGGGAGGGATTTGTAATAACTTCTGAAGGAAAACTCAAAAAAAAATGTAATAGAAATAGATGGTAAAGAAAATAACAATAGCAACAATGATTTGACAGTATGGCTAATGCATTCTAAAATGTAATATGCTGGAATAAATTTGAAATTAAGAATGTTATTGTACTCTTCTCCTTCCAAAACCCCTTCTCTTCTCTTATTTTTCCATTCACACTACCCCATCTGTTGACTCTACTTCCCTTGATATTTCCTTTCTATTTTGTATAAAATAAAAAGAAATTTTTAAAAAACAAATAATGAAGCACTTGACTCTGCACGTAACTCCTCTTCTTGAACAAGAATGCAAGGAGAATGGTTACAGCAGGGCTGTGAGGAATTCTTACTGTTTTCTCATTCTCAGCAAAAAAAAGTGTGTCTTGACAAGTGAAGCCATGTTGACAAAAATTGTCAATTGCTAAAAGAGTTTTCATTCCCTCATGAGATTAGAAGGTCAGGGACTTTTCTCCAACAGCAGTAGTATTAGCAAAATGTAAGCACTGGTTAAAACTCATTGTATAATGCATAAAAGCCACTACTGTAGTAGTATGGTGCAAAACCCCACATGTTTTGCTTTAAAATCCTTATATTTCGTACAGAAAACAAAAATTAGAAATTTTTCATATGCTTCTCTCAAAATGTATTGACATGCAGAACATACCCAGTCATCATAATTTTATGCAGAGGGAAAAATCCTTTTAAAAATTTCATTAGTACCTCCAAACAGAAAGAAAGAAAAGAAGCAAGATTAACTCTGGCCCTTTGTACATGACCCCTAAACTCCGCCGCAAATGGCTTTAAGCTCCGGAGCTTAAAAATGTTTCCCCACCAGCTCCGGAGTTTACAGGAAATTAAGTGCGACCACGCCCACTTTAGCGCGTCCCAGCACACCTTTCAAGTACCTGCTCTCCGGAGGTGAAAATTCTTTGATGCGGTGTAACAATAGTGAGTGCGGGGCTCTCCTCACTTCTGTTTGTTGTGTTTTGGCTCCCGCCCCTTTAAGAGCTACTTAAGAGACTGGAATGTTGCTGCGGCAAGAGCGGGAGGCAGAACGGAGGTGAGCCACGTCTCTTTTCTTCCTGTTTTTTCTCCCTCCCCTCACGCAGCCAGCAGCCAGGAGTGCGGAGGGGGTGGGAACGCAGGAACAGCGACAAACCCCTAAGATCTCTGGTCCGAATTTAAGTGGCCAGTGGATCTTAGGGGTCGTGTGAAAAGGCCCTCTCTTAGGATAAAGTATGCATGTTTGTTTAGTTTCTACAGAAAAGCAAAGGAAGATGAGGTTTCTCTTTTTATATGGTCTTCATTTCACTAATCCGTTCATGGTCTCTTGGACACGACAGAGCTTTCTCTAATTTGTCACCAGTTCATTTCTGCCAAAAATTGAAATGCAAACCTAGGAAATGACAGACAATAAAACTAGCATTCTCTCCTTGTGGGATTTCCCCCCCCCCTTCTAACTTCAGTACTCCAGCTATCTTTCAAGTGGTACTCCCTCTGCATGTGTGGTTCCATTACAGGTTTATCAAAGGACGTGCTATTCCTTTATGTTAGTTCTCTATGTCATTTCTTACAAGGCATGACCAATTGATAGCCTTACTCACAGAAATAAGGCCAGCAGGTTATATATATAGTATAACAAAATCATTGGTATGTTTATTAAAAAAACCGAGGAAACCAGAAGATACACGGCTCATTACTGGTCTCAGATCCCAAAAATTCTGCAGTAGAAAAGGGAAGGAAGAAAGCTGCTAGCTTTATCTTCAAAGTAATGGGTGCTTTCACCCTGACCGTTAAAATTCGGCTACAAGGGATCCAGAATCACTGTGCAATATTCAGACAGACTCCAAACCTATCACATTATATTATGTGCAGTTGGCCCTGAGAAGCAGAATGATTATAAGAGCCCCTCCTAAAATCCATGTGGTTAGATTCTCTGTTTCCTAGCAAAAGCTTCCTCTTATTTGTTTCAAGCTTCCGAGACTTGGCCCTTCTTCTCTATTTCTTCTTTCATCTCACCATCTCTCCATCCCTTTAACTTCATTCTTCACTTGCACATCTCCAGTCCTCATTAGTCCAAAGGTCTCTTCCACTCAGAGATTGCTCCAACCTTTCTCTCCTGCTTTCTGATACACCTGGAACTCTCTTCTGTGATGCTTGCGTAACCAACCTTTAGCCTTCATTCTCCATATTGGCAACCTAGGACCTTTGACATGTCACTGGGCTACAGTTCTCTGTTCTTTAGGCAAAGGGCAGAGTATGAAAAGTTACGTTTAAAAAGTAATTATACAGTATAACTTGTTATGATGCCCCTAAAGGTCATTAAAAGTAAAGATGAGAAAAATTAATTACTAGTTATATTATTAATCTTGTTCCTTTTGGGATGGAAATTCACATTAAAAAGAAGAAAATAAGCTGTATGGGGGTAGAAAATGCCCCAAGACAGTTTTGAGTTCTTCAAAAGTAACTACAAAGACATTATTTTGTCAAAGAAGCATAAACGTGGCCTAGCTGCTTCCAGAAGGTATACATTGCAGGTAACATCATCATTTTCAAATTATTACTTCCAGATTCTGCAACATTTCTCCTGCAAATGTACCAGGAGTGAAATGTATACTCCTGGTGAAGTAGTTTGGTGGTCTTTATCACCCAGCCAAGTGGTGAAGAACTGTTGACCACACATTAGCACTGCTGATATGCGGTAAACTCCCAGTTAAAGCAGGCACCATGGCACTCACTTGTGGTTTCCTGTGGTTATTCTTGCAGAGTTCATAGCTTTCCACAAAAGAGGAATTGAAATCTAGGCTGAAACCAGCCTTGAAAGTATTGCTCAGTCATACAGGAGCTGTACTCATATATCTTGGAAAACTGAATGTGGAATGCTAATTCCAAATCCTTCAGAAGAAAAACTGCTCATTTAGTAAATGTGAATGTTTGTTTATATTTCTGTTTCTATTCTGCCTGTGTCTCTGGTGCTTTTCCAAAAGGGAGATGTGTAGATCACTGGCCTGAGTTTACTGTATTATCTATTTTTTTTAATTTATTGTTTTCATTTGTATCTTCTCTGAGAACGGTGCACACCACAATGTTGTATACAACAAAGAGGAAAAGGCACTGAGAACGGTGCACACCACAATGTTGTATACAACAAAGAGGAATCAGATAAAGAAACCTAAATTACACCTAAATGTTAAAAACAAAAATAAAAGTCAATGACCTAAAGCCCACCAGGCAAATTTGTTATATAAAGGCAATGGATGCTTTCCACATAAGTGGTGGGATAACAGTTAACTAAAATTCAAAGGCCAGCCAAAACATTTCACCTAAATTTACACTGGCATACAAATCCACTGCTCACTGTCTAAAGATGATTCAGAAAGGAAAGATTACAACCTTTCAGAATGATGTTGAACTTTGAGAACTGATCAGTAGTACTGTATAGTTAAACTGAAATAAGAGTGAATTTCCAGAGAATTGAATTTGGGGTGAGATGTTTGAAGTATTCTAGGACAACGCTTTAACATTTTTAACACACTGGCTTAGTGGACAGTGCACATCACATTCACTCTGTGCCAGTCCCAGTCAGCAGTCCTACACACCTCATAGAATCATAGAGTTGGAAGAGACCTCAAGAGCCATCTAGTCCAACCCCCTGCCATTGCAGGAAGCCCCATCACAGGACTTTCCGACAGATGGCCATCCAGCCTCTACTTAAAAACCTCCAAAGAAGGAGACTTCACCATCCTCCGTGGCAGCATATTCCACTGCCGAACAGCTCTAACCATCATGAAGTTCTTCCTAATGTTCAAATGGAATCTTTTTTCCTGTAGTTTGAAACCACTGCCTCTGAAGCCATGGAAAACAAACCTGTTCCATCTTCAATGTGACATCCTTTCAAATATTTAAACATAGTTATCATATCCCTTCTCAGCCTTCTTTTTATAAGACTAAACATTACCAGCTCCCTGAGCCGCTCCTCGTAAGACATTTCTTCCAGACCCTCAATCATCTTGGTCGCCCTCCTCTGGAGCCGTTCAAGATTGTCAAATCCTGCACAAGAGTGAAAGGGCGAATTCCACACCAGCAGTCACAAAATAAATGTATTTTATGTGTGCAACACTGTACCTTACTCTAGAAACCTTTTATCTCCCAAGAAAGCTATATACTCTCTGTGCAGTTCATACTCAGTTATAATCAGTACTCTCCAATAAACATTTCCTAATTAATTCAGTTAATTTATTTATTGACTAAACTAGAGCTCTCTGGAATCTGATGAGCATTTTTGCTTTGATTTCAGCTATAATCTGGGCAGTGGCATTGCTACCATAGTAGTGAATGGCTCTTTCAATGATGGCCGATGGCATCGTGTTAAGGCGGTCCGGTAAGTTGTGTGTCCACGTTGATGTTCCTGTGTGTTGATGTTTTACCGTGGAACAGAAATAGGGCGATGTAAGTGAGAAAAGAAGCCTTCTTCCATATTCATCAGACCTTCTTGAAAATGAAGATAGAGGAAGACTTTCAGGGACATATTGAGTATGGGAGGGTATATGGTAGTGGCTCCGTTAGAGCTCTCTCTCCCACCAAGAGCAGGGTCTTGACACACATGCCCCAGCCATCCCATCTCCTCCACCCTTCAACATTCCCAACAGCCCACGTCCTTCCAGGTCCTGATGCATGAAACTCATGAGGCCACCTAGCAAGTACTTTCCACTGAGGACCATAGAGATGGGGAAAGAAGACATAGGCTCCATGTCCTGATCCTGTTAGACATAGAGCTATGGAGGCTGTAGAGGAGCTGTTCATAGAGCTATGAACAGCTCCTATATACTCTTCCTATCTCTAAGTTCTATTGCTTTCTTCATGGCGATTCATGGAGCTGTGGCACTCAGTTTGGCAACCCCTGGTATATTGAATGACCACTCTGAATTTCAGGCTTAGAGAGGTATGAAGACCAAATTCAAAGTCCATACACTGATGGAACAAGACTGTCAGAAAACAGGAAGTGGGTCTCCCCTTCCAATTCACCCTTCATAACTGCTGCAGAGAACTAGGAAATCCTATCCTCAGAGCAGAGTTTTCAGTAATGCAGAGTTTGCAAAATGACCTCCTGAGAGATCTGCAAAAGAGCTTCTTCCACCAGTGCAAGGACCCAATAGTTACCATATCTGCCCCTCATTTTCATCACACTCAAACATGTCCAGCAGTTTGTACCTTGTTTCTGCTCCAGCCTCATCAGGATGATGACTCAAGATACACTGTAGGTTTTCCAATGTCCTCCTGGAAATGTTGTGCTACAAACTCAGCTCTATGTGACAAATGGAACCCTCTCCAGATTCAATCCACTGTTTGAAATACTCCATATTCCTTTTAAAGATGTCTCTTCCTTTGAGATGGAAATTAATTCATTGTCTTCCAGTGTTGCCAGTTTATATATGTGATTGTGAGGTAAACTGAGAGAAAGTACACGTGGAAGGATGCTGCCATTTTTATTTTAGTTTCCGATTTCTATTCTGCAGTCTTGTTCTATGTGTTTGGGTTTCGGTTTGATTTCTTCACATTATATGCTATCAGTAATGGATTATATCAGTGTTTTATCAGCCCACATTTACAATAATGTAAATACAGCTTTGGAGAGTGCTTAATATATGCATTTATTCTAAAAACAGGTGAGCACTACAAGACACTTGAGTTTATCTCTAGTTCAGATTAAAACAGAGAACAAGGGACAATGATAGCAACCCTAGGGAAAACTCTTATTTCCTGAGAGGCACAAGGGGATATTTTTTGTGGTGCATGACATGTTTCAACCACCATGGTCTTATATATGCCATGATGCTACATGAACAGAACCTGTTTATAAATCTATGGTGAGGCCCCATCTGGAGTGTTGTGTACAGTTCTGGTCACCATACCTCCAGAAGGATATTACAGAAATGGAAAAAGTGCAGAAGAAGGCAAACAGAATGATTAGGGGATTGGAACACCTTCCTTACCATCTGAGGCTGCAACAGATGGGCCTCTTCTTGAACGACAGCACCTAAGTGGTGACCTGATTGAAGTTTATAAAATCATACATGATATGGACAAAATAGATAAGGAAAAACTATTTTCCCTATCGCACAACACTAGAACTAGGGGGCACTCCATGAAACTTTTGGGTACTAGATCTCAAACAAATAAGAGAAAGTAATTTTTCACCTAGAGGATCACTGGTCTATGGAACTCCCTGTCAGAAGAAGTGGTGACAGCTGTCAGCCTTGACAGCTTTAGGAAATGATTAGACAAGTTCATGAACAAGGGTATCAATGGCTATCATTATGGATGCCTAAGGACAACCTCCAGGTTGGAGCGATAGGCAGGATATCTCTCAATGCCATTTGCAGGGAATCGTAAGCAGGTGAAGACATTTGCTTGGGAATATCCTGAAGCCAATGGTGAGCCACTGTGTGAGACAGAATGCTGGACTGGATGTGTTGGGGCCTGTTACAGCAAGGCTGTTCTTATGTTCTTATGAGGAAAACTTTTGTGCTGCTTATCCATCCATATTGGTGTAAAACCATTTGTAACAATAGATCTATTTTTGTCACTTTAAGGGATGGACAGTCTGGAAAGATAACAGTGGATGATTATGGTGCTAGAACTGGCAAATCGCCAGGGATGATGAGACAGTTGAACATAAATGGGGACCTTTATGTTGGTAAGTGTCTGCTAAGCCCTATTATACATCTGTATTTTAAAAATGTGGGGAAAGTGCATCAAACATAAATACTGAGTACTAACAGATCAATGGGAAACAGAATTTCAGTTTCAATTACACTGAAGCAAAACAAGTTTCAACGGAGAAACCGTTGTGTTTGTTGATCATGCTGTCACACTTTTCTCTCTTTCAGTGTTTGTGTGTGTGAGCTCCTTTTGTAGGGTAGCAATTGTGGACCTCCAGCAGTTGTCTGCAACTTGCATCATAGCTCAGTGTTGGTCATGCTAGCCAGGGCTGCTAGTAATCGCAATTCAACAACATCTGGGGAGCCCTGTTTCCCTACCTCTACCTTAGTGCTTCAAGGTGCCCTTTCTGAACTATTGTCTGGACCAACTTCCACCATCTCCATCCATCTAAAATGTTCATTGACTTTGGCCCCTTTCATCCCATTGACCACACTGGCTGGAGTTGATGAGAATTGTAGTCCCAAACATGCAACCAATCCCATGTTAGCTTAAATGAAATTGCAGGGAGCTGTTCTGGGTTGCCATTAGAAAGATAGTCGTTTTGGCCGTGTTCGTTAGGAGCAACAGAAACATCACAAAAGCAGGAGCATGCTTTTTGTTTTCATGGCGCTCTTTCTCGGGATGGATGTCTAAAGATGGTAGTCGGGGGAAATACATTCCTGGGCATGATGGAAAAGTCATACTCTGTAAATCTTTTCCTTTTTTGTTTAGTATCCAGAGTGGAAGAAGAATTCTATGGAGTTCAAAAAGATTGACATATTTGTGCTATGGTCCATATCAACAGAATGTATTATCCTAATATAAGCAGCTCTATGGTTATAGGACAGTGGTGGTGAACCTTTGACACTCCAGATGTTTTGGACCAGTAAGCATTTTGCAACTGATGGTCCACAAGCACAAGAAAGACCATGTTACACTTTATGTCATTTCTTGTAACATCCAATCCCATACAGTTTCTAAGATGGTATACAGAAATGAAAAGACTTGTAGCATGGCATACTCCCCTTAAGAGGACTCTGTCTGCAGATTCTATTTTTTTGTTGGTCCCTTGGACTAAGTTATTTATTTATTATTATTTAATTATATATTTCTATACCGGCCATCTTCCCGAAGGAACTCCCAGCAGTGAACAGCAATAATATACAGTGGTACCTTGTATAAAGGAATTAATTCGTTCCAAATGAAATTATGTTAAACCAATTTTCCTTTATACAAATTTCCCATAGGAATGCATTGAAAACAGAGTAATCCCTAATCGTGACCATTTTTTTGTTGTATGGATTTGCCCCATAGGTGATTCTGTTGAGGGTCCACTGTATAACAATAATAAACAGATATCAAACACATCAAACCAATAAAAAACCAACGAAATAAAACAAGTAATAATACTCGGCAAGGTGGCGGAATTAAAAAAGCACTAAATGTTGCCAAATGCCTCTCTGAAAAGCAAGGCCTTCAATGTTTTTTTGAAGGCCGGCAGGGACTTTGCAAGGCGAATCTCACTTGGCAAGTGTTCCAAAACAAAGGCCCAGCCACAGAGAAGGCCCGGTTTCGAGTGATCGATTTCCTGGCCTCCCTGGGCGTGGCCACCCAAAGTGAGAAAGCCTGCAATGTTCTGGTGGGTCAGGCCTCAGTTGACCTTTGGAAGATCCACTCCGCCAAGGATTCAGGTCGCAAACCGTGGAGGGTTTTGTATATCAAAACCAGTACCTTGAACCTTATTTGGGACGCAATGGGAATCCAATGCATGCACCAATCACCAGTATGGCAGCTGCATTTTGCTCCCGCTGAAGTCTCCAAATAAGGGTCAAGGGCAACCCCATGTAAAGAGTGTTGCAATAATATATCCTCAAGATCATGAGCACCTGCACAACTGTTCTGAGGGAAGCCTCGTCCAGGTAGGGGTGAATCTGGGCAATCTGCTGGAGGTGGAAAAAGATGGACTTGGAAATGGCTACTACGTGAGGCCTCCAGAGATAGAGCCGTATCCAAGACCATGCCCAGATTCCTAACTCTATCTGCTAGCTGGAGGGTAGTACCCCCCAGACTGGAGAGATGGTGAATTACAGGCTTTGGGCTTTCTCCCACTTGGTTTCAAAGCTGTGGAATTCTCTCCCTGAGCACCTTTGTATGGAACCCAAGCTGGAAAAGTTTAGACGAGGTTTGAAAATGTACCTGTTCAACTTGGAGCCATAGGTGGCAGGTGTAGAGGGTGGTCAGCGACCATTGTATTTCATTTGAACTTTTTAACTGGTTTGTTAGCAGCTTGTTGTTAATTCTTCTTGATCATTGCTCAAAGGTACACACACATGCACACATGCACACACATTATTAAGGTTGTTAAATGTGCTGCATGTTGGTATGTAATTGATTTTATTGGAAAGCTCTCTGGTGTAGATAGAGTGCAATGTAATTAAACATCATTAATTTAATATTATTACTTGTAATCTGCTTCAGCTTAGAATGCTAAAAAGCTACTTCCCAGGGGAATTGGGAGGATTTTCAAGATTTATTTATTTATATAAAATATATTTACCCTGCCTTGCTCTTTGGAAAGGGCCCAAGGCGGCTTATACCATTGAAGAAATACAGTGGTCTCCCACCCTTTTTCAGTTCATATACAGTGGTACCCCAAAAGGGCTTGAGGGAGGGGGGAAGGTTTTAAAAGCCCATTGCTTTTTAAACATTTGCCAAGCCCTGAGCTCTAGCTGATTGGCGCCGGGGTGGGGAAACAAGCATTTTTCTCCCCGGGGAGGGGGTCAGGAGAAGCGGCGCACAGTGTTTAAAATGACTTTAAGCAACGGAGCCAAGCACTTGGCTCTGTTGCTTAGTCATTTTAAACATTGCGTCCCCCACCAGGCCTGATCCAACCTGCATCCACATATCACGGATTTTCAGGTTGTGGGTCGGGTCAGGTCCGTAACCCCCGCGATAGACGGGGGGGTTAATGTATATACAAAGTTGGCAACAATGAGTATACAATAGCTACCAACAAACATTAAAGACAGCAATTCAAAGCAAAGGTGCACTTCCCATGTACAGTGGTTTGCAAAAGTATTCGGCACCCTTGAACTTTTCCACATTTTGTCACATTACAGCCACAAACATGAATCAATTTTATTGGAATTGCACGTGAAAGACCAATACAAAGTGGTGTACACGTGAGAAGTGGAACAAAAATCATACATGATTCCAAACATTTTTTACAAATAAATAACTGCAAAGTGGGGTGTGCATAATTATTCAGCCCCCTTTGGTTTGAGTGCAGTCAGTTGCCCATAGTCATTGCCTGATGCGTGCTAATGTCTAGAGTGCACCTGTGTGTAATCTAATCTCAGTACAAATGCAGCTGCTCTGTGACAGCCTCAGAGGTTGTCTAAGAGAATACTGTATTGGGAGCAACAACACCATGAAGTGCAAAGAACACACCAGACAAGTCAGGGATAAAGTTATTAAGAAATTTAAAGCAGGCTTAGGCTACAAAAAGATTTCCAAAGCCTTGAACATCCCACGGAGCACTGTTCAAGCAATCCTTCAGAAATGGAAGGAGTATGGCACAACTGCAAACCTACCCAGACAAGGCCGTCCACCTAAACTCACAGGCCGAACAAGGAGAGCGCTGATCAGAAATGCAGCCAAGAGGCCCATGGTGACTCTGGACGAGCTGCAGAGATCTGCAGCTCAGGTGGGGGGATCTGTCCATAGAACAACTTTTAGTCATGTACTTCACAAAGTTGGCCTTCATGGAAGAGTGGCAAGAAGAAAGCCTTTGTTAACAGACAAGCATAAGAAGCCCCGTTTGCATTTTGCCACAAGTCATGTGGGGGACACAGCAAACATGTGGAAGAAGATGCTCTGGTCAGATGAGACCAAAATTGAACTTTTTGGCCAAAATGCAAAACACTATGTGTGGTGGAAAACTAACACTGCACATCACTCTGAACACACCATCCCTACTGTCAAATATGGTGGTGGCAGCATCATGCTATGGGGGTGCTTCTCTTCAGCAGGGACAGGGAAGCTGGTCAGAGCTGATGGGAAGATGGATGGAGCCAAATACAGGGCAATCTTGGAAGAAAACCTCTTGGAAAGACTTGAGATTGGGGCGGAGGTTCACCTTCCAGCAGGACAACGACCCTAAAGATAAAGCCAGGGCAACAATGGAATGGTTTAAAACAAAACATATCCATGTGTTTGAATGGCCCAGTCAAAGTCCAGATCTAAATCCAATCGAGAATCTGTGGCAAGATCTGAAAACTGCTGTTCACAAATGCTGTCCATCTAATCTGACTGAGATGGAGCTGTTTTGCAAAGAAGAATGGGCAAGGATTTCAGTCTCTAGATGTGCAAAGCTTGTAGACACATACCCTAAAAGACTGGCAGCTGTAATTGCTGCAAAAGGTGGTTCTACAAAGTATTGATTCAGGGGGCTGAATAATTATGCACACCCCACTTTGCAGTTATTTATTTGTAAAAAATGTTTGGAATCATGTATGATTTTTGTTCCACTTCTGACGTGTACACCACTTTGTATTGGTCTTTCACATGCAATTCCAATAAAATTGATTCATGTTTGTGGCTGTAATGTGACAAAATGTGGAAAAGTTCAAGGGAGCCGAATACTTTTGCAAACCACTATATATTGGGAATTGGGGGTTGCCTCCAGCTTCACTCTTCTTGTTCTATCACCTGTATATTTACTTTTATTTTTCTGTCTCTGCCAGGTGGAATGAAGGAGATAGCACTGCACACCAACAGGCAATACATGAGGGGACTGGTGGGCTGCATCTCCCACCTGACACTTTCCACAGATTATCACGTTTCGCTGGTTGAAGATGCAGCCGACGGGAAGAACATAAACACTTGTGGGGCAAAGTAACATTTTTTTTTAAACTGGCAGGAGCCTTTCTTACCCCGAACACCAGACATAACAAAATGACTGATCTTCCACAGTGAGGAGCCCTTCCAAGCAAGGCCCGGCAGCAAGAACCAAAACAAACAGAAATCTTAAAAGGGGACCACATTTCATGTTCCTTTCCTTTAGATCCTGGGCTCTCCTAGCCCTGCTGAGCATTCTGGGGCAGGAGCATCACACTTCCCTGCAAGCTCCTACATTTTTATTTATGGTTGGGGCTTTTACTGCTGAGACCCAAGCACCAAAATAGACATTGTCGGCTGTGTCAGTCAGTATCCAGTTTCAAACGTGCCCAGCTGATAAGAGCCACTTGCATCTGCCCACCACCGACTCAGGCGCACAATAAATGGCAGACAAGCATGGTTAGAAAGGTACCCTTGCTATGGAGAGTTCTGGACAGAAGCAGCATCTGCCTTACCCTCTACAGTTCATTGCAAGGGGAAGATCGAGGTCTCTGTCTGCATTTTGCTAGGGCTACACTCTTGGTTGCTACTCATTTCCCAGTACTTCTCCTTTACTAGGGCCAGTCCAGCATGAAAGTGTAGATCAGCTGGAGCTGTTCGCCTGGCTATTGAACTTTTGTGTTCAATGAATTGAATTGTGATTAGGCCAGCCACACCAGCCACCATGACTGCTGAGTAGCCTAGTCTGTTGGATTTGCACTCCTCTACGTTAAGAGTTCTGCCCCTTCGAGACTGCACTGAGAGGAGCCCCTTCCCCTGCCTCACAACCCCTGCTTCATGAATGCAGGCTGCTAGAGACGTACAAGATCGCCCGGTCTATTTCTGGATTGTGAAGCACCACATCCTAAATAAGTTGCGTCTCTTTATAACGTCCTTGGAAATTTCACTGGTAAATAGATGCTTTATGGAGAACTATCACGAGGTCGGATTTCTACAGTGTTTTTTTATCTCTATACCTGGGGAACACCCATGCAAACCCATGTGGTACAACACAAGAACAGGCTGGACCATATGAAATGCCACTTGGGAAGGTCACTTTCTTTCTTTCTTTTTCCTGCACTATGGACAGAGCCAGAGGAAACTGTCTTGTCCCCTGTAGTTCTCTCATCTCGGGAGGGGCGAGGATTGTGTTTGCTAAGAAATTACCAAAAGATGAAGAATTTTTGAGAGACCCACATTTGAAATGGAGCTAGGATGGGAGATTGCCATTTGTCCATCCAGGTCATGGTTTTCAAATGCTTAAGGATTTGTATCCCTGTGTATTCAATCCCGTTGAAGCTAAATTATGATTGCTACTCTCCCTCTCTTCATCTTAAGCAACCTAGCCGGCTGGATCAACACATTTGATTTCCTGATGTACCATTTGAACTGGGCTGCAGTAGTTGGCTGACCTGCCCTTTCAGCTTGTTTTCTAGGAAAATGTAGCTAAGTTAGTAAATTTCATATCTGCAGTGGCAGGGGAGGGAACACCTCAAGATTTTAGGGGAGGGGGGAAACAGATCAAACAATGTGAAACTGAAGGATTCTTGAGTCCAGTGGCCAGGCATACAAGGTGTAGTCAGCGGGGTGGTAAGAGGGTTGATTTTCTGCAGTGGCGCTGAAGGTTTTAGCAAGACCACCTTGCCGATTAAAAGAAAGTCCTGCATTAGCTCAGTGTTCAAATAGTGTTGTCAGATAATGCAGGTGCTACAATTTTACACATTTTTCTTTTCAAGGCTAAGAAACAATATTGAACATAACCTTTACAGCTTGTAATAGCAGTGTCTTCAACAGCTAACCAACTCTGTTGCATACTTTGGAATAGCTGTATTTATGCATTCCTTGATCCTAGCAGCCTCAACAAGAAATGGTAATATATTTACAGCTGTGTTCCTTCTTTCCAGATTATGTTTTCGGAAAAGAATAGTTCTTAATATTTAAAACCTACTTTTTTATTACAAGCAATGAATACCAACCACCACATTTTATAGCACTGATTTTTGTACTTGTATATTTTTATATAGGAGCCGCTTCGGCATTGATTGGCTAGATAATTTTTGCAAAAGAATTAGGTTCTGACCCATTTAGCATGCTGTACATCTTTCCCAAAAGAAACAAGTACAGTGAGGAAAAGTGGTTGTGTTTGCTTATTCTGTAGCTTCAGTGGAAGTTCTTGTGAGATTTAACATTCCTTCCTGGGCATGTGTGTGTATAAATTCAGACAGCTGAAACCGTACATTAATGAAACTATTATGGCCTGAAAGCATTGAAAATATGTTTGTGTTCTACTATAACATTTTGGCATCAAGCTTTATTATTATTATTTTACACAGAATCTGGGCAATGTTAGGTACTGGACAGCTGAAGATTTATTTATTTTATGACTAGCGGAGCTCAATAATTTTCATGCTTCCCAAGTGCACACCAAGGAGAGAAAGTTTATGAACCTCTGAAATAGAGTGTTGCAAGAATACAAGAGGATATTGTTGCTACAAAAAATTCAGGGTCAGACATTATTCTTTAAATTATTTTGCACATGGAGATGGAATTAAAAAGAAAGCTTATTCCTGAGGAAAGGTATATATAATAAGCATCTTAAAAGTGTGTAACAAAATACATTTATTGAAGTTCATGACAATATTCTGGCCAAGTTCATAAAGCACACATATTACAGAAAAATCAGTACATTGCCAAACAAACAGTTAAGCAAAGCAGCTTTCTGTTCATGCTAAATTCAGTATATTAGTACTATATAATATATATAGTTTCAGTCTCTCCTCTCCTCCCTAGCTGTGTTTCCCCAACATGATTCTTCAATTCTAAGTGTCAGGCTCACAAGATGACAGTTACCTGTTAAATGGCTATTTTTTTTCCATAGTGGTGTTTCAAAAACATGTCCCCAATCCATACACTTGATGCATATACAGAGACTAAGATGTGCAGTGAGCAGGCGGCATCAAACACCCCTTTACCAGATGGCACAAAAGACCTGGGAAACAACTACAGATTGGCATTCAGGGAGGTAGCAGAACTAGGACGTGTGGCATCAAAACCCTGGGACTTTCAGATTAGCAAACACTATAATATAATCTGTCACACACACCCTTCACATTTTCCCATTCCCTCTGAATTTGGGGAACAGTAACTTGAAGTGAAACAGAATTTTCCCAAGAATAGTGTACATTGTTTTAAGCTATTCCTCTTGCAATGAGAGGCATCTGATGACACTTGGCTAATGACTAGACAATTAAGAAGCATCCGCTTTGTAAAATACTTGATTGCCCTTCTTAACACAGACTGATACCCTTTTTCGCATGCTGGGATTCTGCCTGGGGGGTGCGAACTGGTACAGAGACTGTTATGATAACCACCTGCGTTTCCAAAGTTACACTTCACTACTTGTTGGCATTGGGAATGGGCCCAGTAAATGCTCACACGCAACCCACTAATTTCACGTGGAGATTTCAGGGAACAGTAGAGCGGTCAGTTACCACACCTCAAAGGTAACTGCAAAACAATCTCAAAAAGACATCCCCAAGACTGAAATATATAACAGTAGCGTACATTCGATTGCATATATTGTGCTAGCTTTGCATAAGAGACAGACATGATACCTGAGCTATTTTGGCATTGAATCATAATGTTCAGCAGTCCAGTTTACAGAGACTGGAAGCAAGGATATGTTGGATTAAATTGTTTGCAGAGGTGGGGGGTGGGTGACAGACAACACTGGTCTCTCTCCAGTCAGCTCAATATTACCACACTAAATATATATTTTTAAAAAGCACTGAGTTGAACTTCACAGCCATTGCAGATATCTTAATAGGCTATCTACATTTTTAATAAAAACCATCAGAATTACCAAGCTATATAAAACACAACATGTATTATACAAGTAACATTATTTACAATAATCCTATCCCCACCCCCACCCCACCCCCCAGTCCCTACCACTTCTGTATCTCTGCCTAATCTCACTGCAGGAGATTTCACATTCTCAGTGAAGGCTGTGAGGCCACACACTCCATGAAATATAGCAAACAACTGAAAATAAGAACCTTCCCAGCCTGCTATGCTTAAGTAGACAAGTCCTAAACCACTAACTGGTGTAGGCCCACTGAAAAGTATGTGTTCCAGTAGTTTGCAAACAACTGACTTATCACCACATATATTTGACAGACAGATTTCCTAAATCCTCTGTATACCTTGAAATATCTTCATCAGGTGTGTCAGAAGCATATATACCTGCTTAACATCATGTCAACTGAGAGTACACCTTAGAATGCACGTGGTACTACCTTGCATATTTACATTTCCAGGGACTTCCTGGCTGGGAGGGTCAATAGCGAAGGGAAGGAAGCTTGTCCAACTGATCTTCTCACAGAAGAAGCCACGTTTCTTAGAATCACTTGTGTTTTCAGGCCTCTACATCTAAGCACATCAAAGACCTGGAGTCCAAGTAACTCAAAGCAGCAAGTGTGAAAGCACGGGGATATTACTGCGCACCGTTAGAACTGAAACCTGTGGACACTGCTTGGCTCATTAGAGCAGTGGTTCTCAACCTGTGGGTCCCCAGATGTTCCTGGACTGCAACTCCCGGAAACCTTTTCTAGCACAGCGAGTGGTGGAGGCTTCTGGGAGTTGCAGTCCAGGAACATCTGGGGACCCACAGGTTGAGAACCACTGCATTAGAGGACCCGATCATCTTTGGTAGCTTGAGGCACTGTAGCAAGACATGCTTCCACTGAAGCTTGAGAAGGCAACAACAGGAACCTGGAAATGAACAGACTCTGGCAGAGGGTTTTTTTTTGGGGGGAGGGGACTTAAAATGCAGCTTTTCTGAATCGACGATAAACCATCCTTTTCCCTGTGTACTACTTCTTCTCCCTTTCCAGGTAAAAGAAACCTCAAGGCCTTAGCTGGCAGCAGTCTTTGATTTCGGACTGTATAGGCCGCATCCATCTTCTCTGTATGGCCCTTAGCAGTGATCCTGTAATGCAGAATCTCTTCTGGCAAAAAAAAAGAAAGGCCAAGAAGCCTTTTTCCTCAGAAACACTTGGCCACCTACTTAAAGCTGACTGCCTCACAACTTGAGATTTTGTGTGTGGGTCGCTTAAGGCTCCTTGGTGCTACATGACTGTCCATGGAAACAAGCTGCCCACCCATGCCAGTGGGTTCAGAGAACTGCTCAGGGCTGTTTTTGATGTGCACCTTAAAAGACAATAAAGGGCATGTAACTCAGAACAGCACAAACTGGCACCACATCCTCCTGCTTACAGATCAGCAAATGGTGGCAGAATCCACCGATCCCTTGCCTCCATGTGAACAGAGAACCAACAGGAAATGGACAGCAAAAGGAATCCAAGGTCTTCATATGAGAGGGAAGATAGTGAAACACATCAATTTGTTTCCAGAGTCATAGCTTACTACATCTGATAAATCATTTTATGAGGTATTTCATATACAGGTTACTAAAAATATATATACATCCTAAACACATCAAAAATGCCATTACAAAAAAAAACTTGTAAAAACCTCTGAATTCACAGTTCCTTCCCTCCACATCAGTAAAAACTAAACAAAAATGTTTAGTCAATCATATGCTTGTTTTAAAATGAGGTGTGTGTGTGTGGGGGAGATATGGCTCCAACCAAACAAAAAGCCAGAAAAAAACTTCAAAACTAGCTGATTGGCATGTGATTATTTTTTTTAAAAAAATTAAAATGTCACAAAAAAAAGAATGCAAGAAAACATTGTTTGCAAGAGGAATTTTCGCCAGTCTTAAGTTGGTCTTCTTTAGACTTGCTCTAGAAATGGCAAACAAACATTTCTTCCATCTTAGAACGGCAGAGCTCTGGATCAATGAGTCCAAGCCCTGTCAAGAAGTCCAATCCCTGTCAGTGGGAAGCTGAACTGTCAACCTCTGGCCCCACAGCTTCACTTCCATTCTTTTTTTATTCTTATTCTTAGTTGTTTTTGCTATGCAACACTTCAGGCATCAAGGAAAGCTTCTCTGCTATTTGCTAAATTTTAAACGCAGAAAGGCAAGATACGAAAGAACCAGTTGCGTACATTTCTATAGGTTCTTATAAAGCTAAATAGCACCACAAAGAATAGATATGCTTCATGGAAGACTTGGGGTTCCTTATACACCCCCTATCTTTTAATGCTTTATAAGCTAGTAGCATAGTGGTATTTAGCCTCAAAATAGTCCAGGAGTAGATAACAGCCACTGTATTAGATTTGAGGGGAACCAACTGGTTTAAGGCAGGAATAGGAAGGTTATGACCCTCCAGATCCTGTTAAGATGCCAACTCCCACCAAATCCAGCCAGTACAGCTACCGTAGCAGGAACAAGAAGTCTGACACCTAGAGTGCCACAGGTCTACCTGTACCCCCAACACACACGCACACGCACGCACACACACACACATCCTAAAAATTTAAATATGCTGAATGTTGAGGCATTTTCACCCCGACACAGACAGCAGAGTCTGGTTTGATCAGAAAGTGTTAAGTCAAAGTTAATCTAGACACGACCTAAGCTGTGAACGTGCAATTAATGTTTATATACGTATATAAAAGCTCTTGAGAACATTGGAAAAAATATGGGGCAAGTTGTCTTGTCCAGACGGACATGAGTCAGAGCCAAACCCTTGGTTTGTCTTAGTGATAGTGCTGTTGCACGGCCACATCTAGTTGACTGTGTTGCGTCTTATCATTCTGACTGACTGTACATGATTCTTCACAGTCTAGGATCTCAAAGACAAAAAGATAATGGCATGGGAGGAACACAGCTAACAGAATGGTGGCAGAAAATTTTTGTTGGTGTCTGAATTTCTCCCCCAGAGCATCTGTGTCCCATTTCTTCATTTTAGCACACAGTTTGGGTGTTTGGCTCTAAAACCCAAACCAGCATATTGGGCACATGCCCTGTTGGCACTAGAGCTGCATGTTGTTTCAAAAAGCTTCTGATCCATCTGTGATGCTGTTTTACTCATGTGTTTGGTGAATATGCTTCCTCAGCATATGTCAGATAGGGAGAGATGGAGATTTCTTTTGCTGCATGATAGTTACCTAGTGGAAAATGGTACCAGGATGAAGGTGTAATCGGAAAGAAAAATAAACACACTGTGTTGTCAGTGAGAAAGAACTATACCTTTCTGTGCAGAAAACCAGCTATAGACTACATGCACGTTAAGTATTTATATTATGGGTCATGCAGATCACCTTCTTTCTAAATATTTTATCCCAGAGCTATGCTGAATATATGGTTAATTTTTTAAACTTTTGGTAGGGTGATACAAATAAACTGCAGAATATTAGAATTAGGTTACTTCCTTTTTGAGAGTACAAACCCCCATGCTCCCAAGTGCTGGATAAATGCATTAAAACTAGCTTAAGAAAACAGAAGGCACTCCTCCTAATCCAGCAAACAATAACACCTTCAAATTTCAGCAATTGTTTGCTGTCACAGCTAATGCTCTAGTCCCTCAAAAGATGACTACAAAAATGTCAACAAGGAAGGATAAGAGTTCCTAAATAAAAGAAACCAGGGAACCTGGAAACAAGAGTGAGGATTCTCCCTCATGCTTAATGGAATACGTGGAAGAGTCACTCACACTGAAAGGCACTCCAGTAATGAAACCACTTTCTGAAGACAAATCAGAACTAGACATTTCCATTCCATTTTATCCCTCATCTCTTAAAATGACCATCCAAACTAAATATAGCTAGGGAAATGAATGCTCTTGGAAAACAGCTGAAAAGGGCAGGGCCTCAGTCTGCAAGACAACCCTGCTGAGCTAAGATGGAGGTTTCAGTTGCTCAGCACAGCAGAGCCCCCCCCCCACTGAATTTCTCAAGACTGCACTGCATGTTGTTGCCAATGAGGCAACCTTAATAGTTCTTCACGTCAAACATAATATATCTCAAAGTGTTTACTCCATATGCAGGGTGTAGTTACACCCTTGCACTAAAAGTAATACATTGCTACGTTGACTGCTAAGAGCTGATGTAGCAGTGTGTCAAAGATGGTGGTCCACCTGATGGTATCCCAGACCTCTTGACTTGTAACGTTCAACAATACTATCCACAATGCTTCAACACAGGGTTTCTAAAACATCTGCACACAAGTGAGATCTGCTCTCTGCTTGTTATATCTGAATATATTTCCAAGGACGTCCGAGGCAGCGATGGCTCTGTATGGGAAGATCACATGTAAAAAGTATTCCAGCTATTTCCCAGTACAATGTTTTTCAATGGAGACTGTAGACAGAAATGGGACAAATTTATTTTTTTGGTTTTACATGTTATTTGTGCTAGATGAGATATTTTGAAGACATGCTAAACATCTCACTGGATGAGTTCTCCTGCAAACTAATAAAGGCACAAAGGCATGAGTTTTGGAAGGATACATGTGACTAACTAAGGCATACTACTCATAGCAGTGAGGTACGCTTGTGGCTGTATGACTGAACCACTTCAGATGCACATGACTGAACAGTACTTGAAAACAAATCAGTGAAAATCCCTTCAAAGGAAAATGGTGGGTTGCAGAGAGACATTTTAACCTACTATGACAATCACAGGTCAGTATACAGCAGCCAATTCCCTTCCTTCTATTTTTATTTTTTAAAAGAACCAGAAATAAAGTTGCTTTCAAAAATAGCCATTGAACCGTTTTTCTATTCCTAAGATTTGAACATCAGTGTTACACTCTTGAGTCGGTTTGCACCCCTGAGTCATAACTATTGCATATACATCAATACAGCAGGTATGGAAACTAGCCAAATCTGGGCTTGTCTAACATGAGAAAGCCACAGCTGAGGCCGTGAAGGACAAAATATCTAAACTGGTGTAAATTCCATTCAAACTGGTTTAGCTCTGCACAGAAATAAAATAGCCAAATGAAAGGGTCCTATGCGTCCCATAGAACCAAGTGATAAAGACCATTTCAAGTGACAAAAGTCATGTTCAGAGCAGTTTGAGAAACAGTGCCTTAAAACCATCAGTAGTAGTGTGATGTTAATAGTATGGCAGTGTTTGTTGAGTACTGTTGTGTTCGTTTGGGTACGGTATCCTGAAAACCGGCAGCAGCAAGAGTGATGTAGTGTTTATGTTGTACAGTGTGGGGGTCCCCAAAACCTTAAAACTATTGGAAATACATATTGTTTCTCCAGATAACAAAAACCCAAATCCTGGCTTTAGTGTACATATATCTGTGATTCTGAAATAAAATAGCCCACATAACTGGCTTTATGTCAACAAGCCAGGGTGACCAACACTGCCCTCAATTTCCATTCAAACTAGGGAAATTAAAAGCAGCCATGAGAAGAGATCTTGAGGTTCTACTGACAGCAGGGCTAAGAAGGGGGAAGGTCTACTCAAAGGCAGACAGAGGCTACCTGCTGCTCTTTGGCATTAAAGAAAGGGTTAACTCAAAATACCTACCCCTAACTGGGGAATGAGTATCTCTGCCACCCATATTGTCACTTCCACTGTAAATTAAAACAACATTCGATTTCACTGAAATGAAATGATAAAACCCTCTGGGACATTTGTCTCCAAGGGTGATAAAAGCAGGTCCCAGCCAAGGAGCTGTATTCAGAGCACCATTTGATGGCCGCTAATCATTTGGTTTGTTGTGAAAGAAGTTAGTAAAGGACCACCCTGTATTTATGGCCTTTGGGGAGTCTTCATCCTCTTTGGAGGGGATCAAAAACTGTCGGGAATTGATTGAACATGGGCTTCCAAAGGAGGCATTTTCATTGTTGCTCTCCATAGATACTGGAGAATCCGGACAGCCTGCATTCCAGGAGGGCCCATTCCCTTGAGGTCTATAGCCTGCTGCTTTGTCCAAGTCTTCTTCTATGGAGGAAGCTCCTTCCATTTTTCTTAAACTGTTCACTGGCAGCTGCATCTGTGGCTTGTAGCCTGCAGCTGCAACACAATCCACTTCTAAATCTTCTCCGGAATTCACTTGAGCGGGATACATCGTCTGGACATCAATATAAACAACCTGCGAAGATCCCAGAGATCCATCTACAGGTGGGTTTGAGATCTCCTCCTCAATGACAGATGGGCAATAGGAGACAACAATGTGGCTCTCTGATTCGGAGTCAAAGCCATCTTCAGGAAGTTCCTCCGCCACAGGCGATGTCATGGCTGTATCTTCAATCTTCAGGCACGGGTGCTGTGTTTGAACCACTTCGATACTATTGGGGGTACAGGGGTTCATCTCCAAGGTTTTGGAATTAGGGTTCCCCTACAATCAAAAAGCAAAAATAAGATAATCATGCTCAGCATTCACAAGCTTGAAGAAACTGGAGTGCTTTGGATTAGAGGCAAAACTTTTCAGAGGTAATTTTGTAATGTTTATTCACCACCTTGTTCTTTTAAAACGATCTATACAACCTTTATTTGGTCTTAAAAGCCTGGGGAAATAATGAAGTTTTAGAAGGTTAGGGCGACCAGCCACCAGGATTTTCCTTTTACCAGACCTGTTCCTTGCACAGAGAGTAACAAAGATTAAATTTTACAGCATAAGATAAAACAGAAATAAAATATGCTCTAACACTTTAAAAGCATACAATATTTTAAGTAACCTATAAGGACATAATGTCCATTTGCTCCCAATCTATAAAGTCAGCATATTTCATCTAGGTAACTTGAATATATTAACATCCACTTACCTTGCAATGAGTAGTGTGTTCCTTGCTTATTATCCAAAGAACCACCACCACTTTGACTGAAAGGATTGGTTGGAACCCTGTATCATAGCTTTACACCATGCAACTGCGATAATGTCACCAGTGCCAGCCATTTGGGAGGAATTAAATGTTCTCACCCAATTCTCACCCCAGTTTCCAGGGACCCCTCAGGACCCCTCTTGTCCTGGGGAAACCTTAGGCACTGTGAAATGGGAAAAACTCTTTAATGTACCCAAATAAATGCCCCTAGTCCCATCTTTTTATCTACTGAAAGACACCAATATGTTGAAGAAACAACTACTTATCACAAAAGATACCTTTTTGTACATTATGTTTGGGAACAGAGCAAGGTGGAGGCAATCTCCACCAGCTGCAGGCAGCATCATGTAGACTACGCAACAGGTGTCTTTTCAACATGGGACCAGCTCTCATGGATGGTAGCTAAAGGATGTGTCCATGTGGGTATTTCACTAATTTCTCTCTCTCTCTCTCTCTCTCTCTCTCTCTCTCTCTCTCTCTCTCACACACACACACACACACACACACACACACACACACACACACACACACACACACACAGACACACACAGACACACACACACACACACACACACACACACACACACACACACACACACACACACACACACACACACAACTGCCCATGGCACAGTGGCTAAATGCCTGTACTGCAGGTAAAACTGTGCTCACAACCTGGGGTTGAATCCCAGGTTGCAGGCTCAAGGTTCACTCAACCTTCCATCCTTCCGAGGTTACTAAAATGAGTACCCAGCTTGCTGGGGGGGGGGGCAATGTGTAGCCTGCAGACTGTAATTACAAAACTGTAAACCGCCCAGAGACTACTTGAAGTGGTAATGGGTGGTATATAAGCAGAACACTTTGCTTTTGCTTTTTGTCCCCCAGATACTCAAAATTAATCCCAACCATTGCAATTAAGGAAGGGGGGGAGAGAAAGAGCAGTGAGGAGAGAAAAACCTTGGAACAAAGATGAGAGCTTTTTGTTTTTTAAAGCCTGTTTTAGACCTTGCTCTGTTTAAATGCCATTCAGCCCTCTTCCTACCCTCATTCTCTCAAAAGCAGAAGACATCTTTTCCTGCTGATTACATCCATGCATACTCCATTTTTATGTATTTATTTTGAATATTTTACCCCACCTTTCTTCTTGGAAAAGAACCCAAGGTGGCTTACAATAATGAGGGACAATATACAGCCCAGAACATTTAAGACATACAAATTCAGCACAAAAATGGAGATAAGGTCTCAATCTCTCCATCCTCCCAAACTCCATCATCTTTCAAACACTCACTAATGGCAGAACGGAAAAGTAAAATATATTAAAAATTACCTCAGGACCCTTTGGAAAATCAAGAGCTTTGCAGTTCTCCGGGTTTGGAATATCAGGATAGAAGGTTTCTTTAATCCTTTGGAAACAAGAATGTTAATGTCAAAAATAGCCACTGAACAATATTCCCTGTATGAAATGAGAGTTTCAGGCATAGTGTCAGGTACCCTCATTTTAAAAATCCTCAGGTAGTGGAGTCCCCACTGTCATGTCAGCTTCAGCAATGCTCCAGATGCCTCTAAACATACTTTGTGAAATGACTACCCCCCCAAAAGCACACACTTCTCCTCTTTCTCTAAGGCAGGATGAGAGTGAAGTGAGACCACAAAAATACTGGTTGACTATTAATTTATTGTACTGTACCTATATTCTGTCTTTCTGCCAAAGAATCACAATTATGGGCCCTAATGATGATGAACATCAATAAAAGAAATTGAAAAAAAATTGAATTAAAACAAAACAAACATAAAAAATATATCGGCAAAAAGAACTGATCACCCACACAATAAATGTCTTCCATGACAGCCTAGTTCAATTGCCAAAATGGAGCCTGAGTATAAATATCACGTGGAAAAACATTAGGGAGGCAGGGTAGCCAAGTCTCCCTCAGCCAGCTATTTTCAGAGTTTTGAAGCAACCCCCATCCTGTCCCTCTTTTGTGTTTCCTCCAAATCTTCATAAAGGGTGGTTAAGACTGAGGGAAAAGGCGCCCCTGCAGTTCTCAATGCTTGGCTTGACTTGCAAAGGAGAATACATTCTACCTTATCAAGGTTAATCAAAAAGTTACAGACCCCTTTCCAGTGCAAAGAAAAGAAAGAGAATGAATTGGGGGGGGATAGAAACAAATGGGTGGTTTCGATGCCTAATTGTGATGGCAATGAAAAGAAAGAATCCAAAACAGATGTTTAGAGCAGCCATTCTCAAACTCTTTTGGGGCATGGCCATAAACACCATATGACAGAAATACAGGCCATATCTGGATTTCATAAATTGTATAGCAAGCCTTCTAAGGTGGTGTGTGAATAACTGTTTCTGCTCCATGAACCCCTTCACATGTGCCAGGTGCCCCTAGGGCAGTGATGGCGAACCTTTTAGAGATCGAGTACCCAAACTGAGATTCAAAGCCCACTAATTCTTCACAAAGTGCCAATACAGCCATTTAACCTGAATACAGGTGGCTGTGAAGGGGTGATGTCGGGTGCCCATAGAAAGGGCTCTGAGTGCCACCTTTGGCACCTGAGCCATAGGTTCGCCAACACTGCCCTAGGGGGTCATACAGCCTCCCCCCCACACACACACACCTTGAAAATAGCTAGTCTGGACAACCCCTTGCAATATTTGACCAAGTGCTGAGATACAATATAGGATTTGCACTTTAGTGCAAGGGATCCAGTGTGAGCTCCGTGGTGCAGTGGTTAAATGTCTGAACTGCAGGTAAAACTGTGCTCACGACCTGGGGTTCAGTCCCAGGTAGCAGGCTCATGATGGACTCAGCCTTTCATCCTTCCGAGGTCGGTAAAATAAGTACCCAGCTTGCTGGGGGGGGGGGCAATGTGTAGCCTGCATACTGTAATTAAGCTGTAAACCTTCCACTTGAAGCGGTATGGGGGCAGTATATAAGCAGAACACTTTGCTTTGCCTCTTGAGCTAAACCTTAAGACCAATTCATTTTATTTCTTTTATTAGATTTATACCCTTTTTTTATTAGATTTATACCCATCTGGCCGACAGGCCACTCTGGGTGGCTTACAACAAAAAAGCCACTTACATATCACATAAAAATAACAACCAATATATGATAATGCCACAATAAAATCAGAAAACAAACCTATAATTAAAACAAATTAATCCAGTTCAAAAGTAGTGTATGTGGAATACAAGGATCTTCTGCTTGGTTGCCTACCATTCTAGTGAGTCAGCGATGTTTCCCTTGCTGCAGTTTATAATGAGCATTGGTCAGTCATTTATAAGCAATACAGTAGAAGCAAAGCAAGTAACAATAATGTCAAGCAAAAGGATATTAAATGCAAGGAGAGATTTATAATTACGGCTCCATCCAATGCCATTACGTAGTGCTCCTGGTATGGTTTTTTTCTTGTTGTGCATGCCATTGCACAGAACTTTGCAACCCTGACTGTCATTTCACTTGAAGAATCAGAAAGGAGACTGACACAATACTTGTCAGATCTCCCTGGCAATAGCTCATAGACTCACCACTATCACCACCCTGAGGCTACTCAGCATCACATGACAAGCGTAGTATCAGCCATGCTACCGAAGAGGAAAAATGAATGTTCTTATTCACCTCCCTGAGCGGCCTCACTCGTAGTAGGGAAGAAAAGTTTCATAAATGTAAATAGTTACCATTCTCTCTTCCTGTAGCAAAGGATGCTGGTCACTATCGCCAAGACAATGACGATAGCCACAGGGATAAGGATAGCAATGATTAATCCCACCGCTGCAAAATTGAAGAAATGAAAACTGTTAGAGCAATACAATTTCAGAGACTAGGACTCGGGGCAATGGTTTCAAACTACGGGAACAGAGATTCCATTTGAACATTAGGAAGAACTTCATGATGGTTAGAGCTGTTCGGCAGTGGAATATGCTGCCACGGAGGGTGGTAGAGTCTCCTTCTTTGGAGGTTTTTAAACAGAACTGGACGGCCACCAGTCAGAAATGCAGTGATGGGGATTCCTGCATGGCAGGGGGTTGGACTGGATGGCCCTTGAGGTCTCTTCCAACTTTGTGATTCTATGATTCTATGATCCCCAAATCAATTATGTCTTAGTCGGCTAGGCCCAAGTAACAGATCTGCTTCACTTTCTTTTTTATATATTAAACCAGCTTTCCAGGGAATTGCTGATCTTGTTGCTTTTTGGGAATGAAAGTGACTGACAGGCAGCTGCATATGCTTTGCTGCTGCTGGATTGGGGGGTTATGTCCTAAAGCAGGCTTACCCAAACTTCGGCCCTGCAGATATTTTGGACCACAACTCCCAGAATTCCAAGCCTGTATTTTCAATGGCAAAGGACTGTGGGAGTTGTGTCCAAAACATCTGCAGGGCCGAAGTTTGGGCATGACTGCCCTAAAGGAACTGCATTGTGCCAAATATCCTTTGCCCCAATTCTTGAATGTTATCTTGTTCTGGAATTAAATGCTCTACCCAAACCCACATCTGGAGAATACATTATCGAGAGGTCTAAGGGGTTGAAAAACATTCACTATCAATTTCTTTCTTTCTTTCTTTCTTTCTTTGATTTATATACCACAACCACCTAGCGAAAAGCTACTATGGGTGGTTCAAGTGCTTCGGACTTCAGCTTCCATCATCCCACCCTGGGTGTCCAATGGAAATATATTATGGGAGTGGAAATGCAAAACAGCTAGGAGCCGAAGGGATCCTTACTGCCTTTCCATTAAAGCGTGAATTCCATAAAGTTAAATCATAGGCTTCCAGATAAAATTCAGAAAAATAATGGGCAAAGATGGAACATTAAGAATGCAGGTTTGCATTTGATGGGTTTCTTCTGTTTATACCAGTGGTTCTCAACCTGTGGGTCCCCAGATGTTCCTGGACTGCAACTCCCAGAAACCTCTTCCAGCACAGCGAGTGGTGGAGGCTTCTGGGAGTTGCAGTCCAGGAACACCTGGGGACCCACAGGTTGAGAATCACTGGTTTATACTGTCACATGGTACATCTTTCTTGGGATGAATGATGTCATCAATTCATCACTGACAGACTGCCAATGATTAAAGCTCTCCTTTTGTAATTTCAGAGCACAGTGCCATGTATATAATAGAGTGAAATGTCAGTGAAGATTCTAAGTCATCCAGGTGAGTTTATCTGGAAGCTGAGTCATGGAAACTGGACTTCTTTTCTTGAGAGATTGAAATGTTTTGCTGCTCATCCAAACAGCTTTGTCAGTCTGAGGAAAGCTAGTTGTGAGTCCTCCATTTTATAGTTCACTTTGAACATTTATAGTTCATTTTCACAAAAAGAACAATAAAATGGAGGACTCACAACTAGCTTTCTTCAGACTGACAAAGCTGTTTGTATGAGCAGCAAAACGTTTCAAGATCTCAAGAAAAGAAGTCCACTTGCCATGACTCAACTTCCAGGTAATAGAGTAAAGTTGCATGTACCCCCAAACCACAAAAGGAAGCCATTCATCACTAGCATCACAGCTGCTCATGAGATGGAACTCTGAAACAGGATTTGGGTCAGTTTCCTTTCTGTTCACAATAGGACCCAAGAAGTCAATTACATTATCTTCAAACATCAGGATAGACAAAAGTATCCATCATACATAAGGTACACGTAGAGCAACATTCACCTCCTTTAAATCTCTCCTCAAAAGGAACCTTATCTGTGTTAAATTCCCTTTTAACACAGGGGTTCTCAACCTCGTGTCTTCAGATGTTTTTGGAGTAAAATCCCCAGAATCCTGTGCTGGTCAGGATTTCTGGGAGTTGTAGTCCTAGAAAATTGGTGGCGAACCTTTGGTACTCCAGATGTTATGGAGCACAACTCCCACAGTCCTTTGTCCCTGGCAATCTAGGCTCAGAATTCTGAGAGTTGTGGTCCAAAACATCTGGAGGGCCGAAGGTTCGCCACCACTGTCTTAGAACAAACAGATATCCAAGGTTGGGAACCACTACTTCAGCATAAATTTCCAAGGGTTCTCAGCCTTACCTTAAGAACATGTATAATTCTACTTCACTAGCCTCTCCCTATTCTCTCTCTCCTCCCCACTATCAATATTTTATTCTAACTTTCTTAGGACAGGAACCTGTCCATATGCTTCATTGACATGCAGGAGGATGAACAACCACAACTAAAACATTATGAGGATTTTTTTTAGTTATTCAGGATGTTGCCCAGAGACCGTCTGTGCACTTTAGCATTAGCCACACTAGGGCTCACATATCACAGAACACACACCCCACAACCACCTGAAATCTTCACCCCCTTACCATTTTCCTTAGTGATCACATGCAAACTACTTGCTGGTCCGGTTCCTGCAGCAGTGTAGCCACTTAACTTCAAGTGGTAGCTGGTCTTTCCTTGAAGCCCCGATATTTTTAATGTTTTCTGGTTCAAGTCAGTAATGTTAATTTCTTGGTGGCCTGGCAAAAATAAAATCCCATATGAGTAAAAAGAAACAGTAGAACAAGAACTGAAATAATAAGAATTAACAATAAGAACGTTGGGGAGGGCAGAGCAAGGGCTTCTCTGTGACAATTTGCTAAAATGAGTTTTATACAAAGATCATTACAAATAGGCGCTCAACTGCTATTGCAACTTTTTCCTGAGACAAGTTGGATTTAGTTGATGGTTATCAGTAAAAAAAAAAACAAAATGGTTCACAGAACCTTCTCAAGTTTGACAATGATATAATTGGCAGAGTATCATCTTATAAATACTTGGGGTGCTATGTCAAGGATAAATGGTATCGTTTATGCAAAATCCATTATAGAATTGAACAAGCTAGATTTTCCTTCCAGAAAATGAAGAAAGCCTTGACAAACTGGGACTTACCTATCAGACTCCATACTCAAATACTTGGATCCTATGTATTCAGTATACATCTCTATGGAGATGAAACTTGGACCCTTACAGAAACATTATGCAGGAAGCTGGAAGCATTTAAAATGTGCATGTACAGACAAATTCTGAAGATACCTTGGACAGCCAGAGTCACTAATGTAGCTGCATTACAGCCCATGAATGTAAAGCTAGAAATCCTCAATACCATAAAGAAAAGAAAATTGCAGTATTTCAGAAACATAATGCACAATAAGAAATACCATCTGCTGCAGGTTATCTTTTAAGGAAAAATAGACAGGAAGCATGGCTCAGGGCACAGAAGAATATTCTGGCTTAAGAACTTAAGCCAATGGTCCCCAGTGAGCACAGCTGATCTATTTAGAATAGCTTTAGATAGAAACCAGTTCAGGCTACTGATCACCAAGATTTTATGAGGACAAAGCACCTGAAGAAGAATTGCATCATGCTGTTTTGTTATCTGCAAACACTAAGCTCGCCTAATTAATATTGTAACTTTGTCCTTAGACAAGTTATCTTTAGCAGCGGAATTGCATGATCCCATTTTGTTATCTGCAGGCACCAAAGTGGTCTAATGAACATGGCTTTAAGAGCAGCCTGATATCCTGAAATTGTCCAGATTCTTCCCCAGTCCTATGACATGGCGATCTGAATTATTGGAACATTTTATTACTTAATGACATGTGTACAGTGTCTTACATCATGTTGCCACCATACTTTTATTTGTTCACCTTCCCCCATTTTCATGGTAACAGGGTCGTATGTGGGCACAAAAATAAATACAGTGGTACCTTGTATAAAGGAATTAATTCGTTCCAAATGAAATTATGTTAAGCAAATTTTCCTTTAAAAATTCCCAAAATACATTGAAAAAAGTAATCCCATTTTTATGTTGTGATGATTATGTTAAGCAAATTTCCCTATCTCCGGAAATGGACAAATGTTATGTTCTTTTGTTATACAAGGGTCCACTGTACTAGAAAAAATCCCTGTTGATGATACATGGAAATGGACCTTGATTCTTTGGTGAGGCAATTTATCTATGAGTATGTCCACTCATGTGCATCATTAACATGCCATACTAAAAAATAAATAAAGCCTTTTGTAATCATGTATTTAATCGTATAAATTATTATTCATTGCTTTACTGTGGGGGCGCTTTATGAGGCACACGTATATTGCTGTTGTAAAGGGGAGGCAGCGACAGAAGCAGAGCTCAAATCCACAGCAGGCTTGACGGGAATCAACAAAAACAGACAGAACTAATAAAAAAACTTAACACTAGTCAGATTCCAGCCCGACAGCAACATTTTTAATCCCACTCAGTGTGACGCTCCCCACCCCACAACACACACACAATCCCCTCAGCTAGGACACCATGTCCCTTGGTGTGTTCAGGTCACCCTTGGGACCTTTGTGGTTTTTATTCTAATAATTCATTTGTGGTGCTTTTATAAAGTGTGGGTTTTCCCTGGGTCTGCTGATATCTCTTTGTCATATGTGGAAGCAGCTATTTTTGCTATACACAAATGAATACATATCCAGAATACGACACACCCAGACTCTGGAACTCCCTCCCACTAGAGGCCAGGACTGCCTCATCTCTGTTGTCCTTCCGGAAAAAAGCAAAGACCTTTCTCTTCAGGCAAGCTTTCCCCGAATGATGGACTATCATCATGTGTCTTTTATATGAATCTACAGGTTCACATAGACTTTGTGTTTATAATTACTTATAACCTTGTAGCTTTAATGTAATGCTGTCTATTAGTGCTGTAAGATGTCCCTCAATTTCTTGTTCTCAATACCTGAACATGTCTTAATTGTACTGGACTGTATATTACCCCTCATTACTATAAGCTGCCTTGGGGGTAGGGTAAAAATACTCTAAAATAAATAAATAAATAAATAAATAAATAAATAAATAAATAAATAAATAAATAAATACCACTTAGTAAGTGAGCTATGCACCATCAAGTTGGATCCAATTTATAACAACCCTAATAGAGCTTTCAGCGGCGCATGGTGGCTCTGTGGGCTAGAGTGCTGGAAACTGTCGGCTGCAAAGTCGGCAGCTCGGTGGTTCAAATCCCAAGCTCCTGCTGTTAACCCCAGTTCCTGCCAACCCAGTAGCTTGAAAACATGTAAATGCAAATAGATAAAGAGGTATGGCCATAAAAAGCAGGAAGGTAAACCACGTTCCATGTGCAGAAATGTGTTCACCCATGCCGGTCACATGGCCGTGGACTTGCACAACACTGGCTCCTTTGGCTTGGAAATGGAGATGAGCACCGCCCATAGAGTCGGTCATGACTAGCATGCATGTCCAGGGGGAACCTTTACCTTTTACCTTTAATAGAGCTTTCAAAGTAAGTGAGATATTTGAGGAGTGGTTTTATCAGTTCACCTCCCCCCCAGTAAGTTTCCATGGTGATCTGAACCTTGATCTCTCAAGTCCTAGTCCATCATTCAGTCCACTACATCAGTCCACACCCAAATTAGTGCCTTCCACATGCTTAGGACTGTGACTTAGAAAAACATGACCATGCTAGTTAGAGATGGCGGATGGTATACAGACCAATATCACTTAATGTTATCTGACTGGGTAAGAGTGCTGTAAAAGGTTTTCCAGGATAAGCCAAATCAAAAGTGGTGGAACTTGTGCTAACAAACTTCATCTGCTTCATGGGATCATTCATGAACAGAAGCTGAAGCTATAACCTAACCCAGCCACCCCCATTACAACAGATTTAGGATGTGACAAATGATGGACATGATGAGAGGGTATATGGGACAAACGTACTTGATTAAATTGCTAATTGGCTGGCCCATGCTAGAAAGGAGATAATAAATCTATGGAAATTTAAGTTATGTACTGTAGACCAAGTGATGCGAATATGGCAACAATCCTACGTCTAATAAACTGGAGACACAGATCTCAAGAAATAGGAAATACATAAAACACATTTCAAAAGATGGAAGAATATTTTGGTAAACCTTTTCTTGACCACAGCACAGTTCATATTGTCTAAATGCAACTTGGAGATAATGCAAGACACAAACTCCCTCCTGGTGATTCTGCAGGCATAGATTTTATGACCTTGTAGGTGGTGCTGCCTTCCTTAAAGTCCAGTGCATATAAAGTTGACATGACTCTTCCCTCCCCACATCACAGTGGGCACTGCATACACCACTTTCTGTTTCTGCAGGCTCAGTGTCAACTTGACATCCACCCTAAGGAAGCCTCCATAAGATATTCTCTTAAACAGAAGTCACCCATTTCTGCAGGTCCAGCATCAATAAGGCAGATGTTCTCTGTTCTTAAGATGTTCTCTCAATAAACATAGTCATTTTGTAGTGGGAATCCCATGATGGCTCTGTGTATTCTTTTGGCAGCGGTTCTACAGGCACACAAGCAATTTCTGTAGCTTGGAGCCATACACAGTAAGCTAATTTCTCTGCTCCACAGGCTGTATGCTGGAATTTCACATGGCTTCCACACCCACACTTCCAAACGGTGCTGCAGCAAACCATCTCCACACTGTTTCTGTTAGCTACGATGAATTCCAATGTTCTGCCTCTAAATTCTCACTTCTCAGCTTCCTCTACTTAGGGATCAAACAGGAGAACTCTTTTCAAATTCTGCATCTACACATATATGTATATGCAAAACAGCATCATCTTCAGTCCTCATTTTAGGTGATATAAATGATCACCCCAGGAGGGAAGCAGGTGGATGCCTGTAGTGTGCCAGAGGGCAGTTCGGAGGCCAATTTTCAGAAATTTAAGCCAAATGTACTGTTCACAGCAGAATGTGTTATGGCCTCCTGATGATATTGACTTCATTATAAATTACTTCCTGTGTGTTTTGAGTTCTGGAACTAAGAGTAAATGGCCTTTCCTAAAGTCTTTGATTGTGAATGTTGGTATGGATTATGAAAACAATTGCCTTGATAATTACTGCTTATGCGTGAGAGGATATCTTCCTGGGGAAGATTTTTAAGGATATCATCAATATAGCTCTTTCTGCAGGTGAACACAATGGATTCTATCCCTATTTCATAGAGATCTGTCAGAATACATACTTTTCTCACCTTCATTTCTTGCAGTTCGCCATGCTCAGTTTCATGACTGGTCACCGGTGGAAGGTAAACATAAGCATACTCTTCGAGTTTGACTACTAAGGAACCCAACCCTGAGATGACCTCATTCTTTCATTCCCCTTAACATCTAGTTTGATGCAGAGATGGCAACAATATTTTCAAATCCAGGCTTTATTACAAAATTCTGAGAGAGGTGAGGTGTCCAATAAATAGAGGGGATGGCTTTTTTCTTCCAACATATATCCTCCCTTTGAAAGAATTAAATAGCAGTGAAATAATAACACAAGTCACTTTAATGTAACAGTGAAAAAGGCAGGTGATACCCACTTAACTGTGGGGTTTCCTTTCATTTCTGGGGTGTTTCTTCCCTGAGTCATAACTCAACATTCCTTTCCTGTGTTATAACACAGGTAGCACAATAGTTGTGAAGAGTCCGTGAGACATCATTTTGTTCAGTCTTGCAAAATTATTTTTGCATTCATCGCAGTGCCATCTCACTTGGTAGGCAAACCTAATCAAAATACCAAGTAATTCTTGCAGACAAAAGAATAATCTGCTTGCATGGCAGCATGGATTCAGTAGGTGTGCCTAGGAAATGTTTCAAAGTAATTTCTGGATGTACTGTAGCGTTGCTGCACCCAACAAATGCATGAAGCAAATCTTGGACAATTGTGTCCAAGTGCACTGTGACACTGTTGCCATCTCATCCAGTGGGCGTACATAGCTAAGCTTGGAAAACTGTATCTGGGCCCACTATACCATTGGTGTTGTCTCATCTGGACGACATGCTTACTCAACAGCACAAAATGGTTTCTAAGCACGTTGTAGCGTTGTTGCATCCTGTAGGCGTGTCCGTTGCATTGTGCGAAATTGTATCTCTGGGCATGGCAGCATCGTTTTAGCCAAAAGGCAAGTCCGAGAAATCTTGCCAAGTTGTGCTTCAGGGCACTGTGGCGACATCTCATCCATTTAGCACGCCTGACAAATTTAGCAAATTTGTATTTCAGCCGATCGTAGCGCCTCCTCATCCAGTAGGCATACTTAGTAAATCGTGCAAAGTTGTGCCTCAGAGCATTGTAGCGCCGTTGTGTCCAGTAGGTATACCTAGCAAAGCTTGAAAAAATATTTCTCAGCCTCCTGTAACGTTGGCTCATCTGCTGGTTACGCCTGACGCTCCTTTCCAACTTATTTCTAAGCGTATCATAGCACTGTCTCGTCTGGGAAATGTGCTTCGTATGCTGTGAAAACTTATATCTGAGGGCACTGCCACGCCGCTTCGTCCAGAAGGTATACCTCCTATGTCTTGCAAAATTATATATCTGAGCGCTGTAGTCTTGCCTCATTATTCTCACTGTGAATTTGAGTTTTTAGAAAGGGTTTGGTTGCACATGCAAAGGGAAAGAGGGAGACAGAAATATGGATTATTGCTTTGTGATGAAGCCATTTTACGTACCAAAACTTTTACTCAGTCTTTGTAATAAAGCAAAAAAACAAAAAGGAAGTGAGATGAAGTGAATTGAAAATGTTTGATACTATCTTAAGACCACTGAAAAAGTAAATAATAATGTGCTGCAAATTTTGTTGCAACTTGTGGCAACCCTTTCCTGAGTTTAAAGGTAAATAAGGTAGATATACAGTACTCAGAAGTGGTTTCCAATCCTTCCTTCCGGTGGAACTTTATAACTATGTAGTTTGTGCACAGCCACACAAGGGGGCAAGGTGCTTAATCTCAATGGTCACATATACTCCAGAGCAGGGGTGCCCAAATTTTTTGTAAGGAGGGCCAGATTTGGTTGCTGAGAATGTGTCAGGGGCCGGTTGCTCCCCCACCCTGCCACTCCACTGCAAGCCCCACCCACTGACTCCTTGCAGCCCCACCCACAGGAAGGAAGATGGGAACCAAGGAAGGGAGGGAGGGAGGTGGAAACCAAGAGAGGAAGGAAGGAAAGTGGGGGACAAGGAAGGGAGGGAGGGAGGGAGGTGGGGACCAAGGGAGGGAGCATGCCCCCAAGCTCCCCAGCGGTGGCGACAGCTCACCCGCCAGCCCACCCCAAAGCTCCTTGGTGGTGGCAGAGGCCCGCTGGCCTGCCCACCCCCACACATTCCCCTGCGGTGCTGGTGGCGGCAGACCACCCAGCCGCCCAAGCTTCCCAGCGGTGCCGGTGGCGGCGGCCTGCCCGCGCCGCCACCACCACGCGTGCTCCCAGCCTCACAGCAGCCCGCGCAATGGCTGGCCGGCCCGCCCGCCCAGCCCCACAAGCTTCCCAGCGGTGTCAATGTTAGCGGAATATTTTTTAAAAAAACATGAGGCGAAGGAGGGGGAGGGAGGGGTGGGCCAGCCAGCCGCGGGCCACTCAGAATGGCCTGACGGGCTGGATTTGGCCCCTGGGCTGGACTTTGGGCAGGCCTGCTCCAGAGGATCTCAGCTAGCCCTCGACCTGGAGGCACAGTGAGGATTTGAACTCACAGCCCCACCTTCATACCCTCAAAGCCAGTGGTTCCCTACAGACCTGAGTATGAATCAGTTCATTCCAGTTGGTGCCAGTTCATAAAGGTGACAGCACAGGTGCTGCTGTATCACCTTTTGCCTCCTCAACCTATGAGCCATTCACCAGGCCCAGCTTGCTTCCTTTTCCCACCTCTTTGGCTAATCTCCCAGTCATGAGAATAAGCACAGACTTCTCTGCCCTGTCCTTTTGTCTGAATGGGAGATCAGCCAAGAGGGTAGGGCAGAGAAGCCTGAGCTGCAGCCAGGACTGGAAGATCAGTTGAAGAGCCAGAGACTGGGCTTGGGGAGTGGCTGATTGACCCAGAAGAGGTGGGGGAGCAGCAGCACCTGTGTCATCCCTTTATGAACCAGGATCATCCAGTTCATGCCCATGTCAAGTTCCCAATTTTGGATCACCTAGGTCTTCTTGAACTGCAACTCCCAGAAACCCCAGCCAGCACAGCTGCTGGAGAAGACCTCTGGGAACCACAAACCAAGAACACCTGGGTTACACAAGGTTGGGAACCACTCCTCTAAGCTGCACAATTTCATGTCACTCCTGATGTACAATAACTTGATTGCCTTTTAGTATGTAGCATCTTACCTGACTAGTTTTGTTCTAGAAGGATTTGTGTTATGCTTTGTTTATATTGCTTTGGCCATATTCTGTTGCTGCTTTTAGAAATTGTTTGGGCAATCATGTGGTGTAAATACACAGAGCAACACAAAGGTTATACTGAACTGTGCAGCTGCACAACTGGTCACAGAAAGAAAACTACAAGCCGGAAACTATCCTGCACAACATAGCAGAATCTCCTAGGAACTGCAAACACTTGCACAATGTTTGCACTGCATACACTTGTCTTGGCTAGGGTTCTTCTGTGATTTCCAAAGAAATATAACTGGCTTCACAACAGTTCTCTTCTCAACTGGATTTAGGCCAAAGATGTCTGAACACATACTGCAAATATTCAAACTCTGACTTTTAGTTGGTGAGCACTAAAAACCTTCTCTGTGGATGAACCCATCTGTCAAGCGGGATCTGCTACCACTTGCCTTAGCAATAATCAGAATATAACTTTAGCTCCTTTCCATTAAATTTATGAGGTAATAAATTTGAGAATTTTTGGAAAATTCTTATTAGGGGGCTGGGAAGAGCCATATACAATCTGGATCTACCACAGAATATGCTTCCTACTTGAACTTAGAGCAACGGTTCTCAGTTTCCCTATATGTTAGATATGTGCGTGAATCAACTTGTCCCATTTTGTAGAAATTCACCAGGGAGACTACACATGTGCCATGTGTTCCCACTCATCACCTGGCAGCCCACCTTACAAGCTGGCATGTGTCTCCCAAGTCCTCCTCCTCCAGCAGTATCCCATGGCTTCCCTGCCCTGCTTCCTCCAGCAGCTGATCACTCCAATGAGCAGGAAATTTTGATGACGAGTGTTTGACTGCCGGAAGAGGCGGGGATGGGAAACCCAAGCTCCTGCCCAAACTGGACAGACACTGAAGGAGGAGGACCTGGGCAGCGTGCTCCAGCTTGTGAGTGGGGCATCCGGCTGCAGTGGTGGTGGAGGAGGGAATGTGTGGTTCCTTTGGTGTTGCGCCAACAAAATTATATGAAATGGGCCAAGGGGATTCATGCCCATTTCTAGTTCTGACCTTCAACAGAAGCCATTACCAGTGCAGCCCCTACAGACATTTGTGAAGCTAAAGTCAAAACGCAAAGGCAGGACCAACAGTTGAGCATCGTCAACATTTTAGAGAATGTAAACTACTGAACATAGATTGAGACTTGAGTCAAGGGATGCATATTTTATTACAGAAATGCATGTGAGATTACCCAAATGTACGACTGATACAGAATGAAGGATGAGGGCCGTCTCCA
The DNA here is from genome assembly GCA_029282475.1 of Phrynocephalus forsythii. NCBI lineage: Eukaryota > Metazoa > Chordata > Lepidosauria > Squamata > Agamidae > Phrynocephalus > Phrynocephalus forsythii. Next base: position 101,111,529 of record JAPFRF010000004.1, on the reverse strand, counting down.
GCCTAGTGTTCTCCAGATAGTTAGCGCCACTCATCTTCCCCAGTCACCATATATATATTCATCACACTGCTTGAGGATGTTGGGCTTTTTAGTCTAAAACATCTGGAGTGTGCCAGATGGCAGAAATTGGATTAACCAAACCACTCATGGAGCAACACCTCAATATAAACCCCTCCATCCAAAAGTAGATATAGGAAAAGCATTGGGGTTTTTGCTACTCCAGGCAGGACTGGAGACCAAAAAGTCAGGTGTGAAAGATTCAGCAAGGAGTACAGCAGAGGGATGACAGAAAGAAACTACAAACTGAGAGACAGATAAAATTGCTACTATAGTGATACCTCTTAAGACAAATGCCTCGTAAGACAAAAATCCTATGGGATACTTCACAAGACAAAAAAAGTTTCTCATGTGCCAGGTGGTGGTGGTGGTGGTGGTGGTGGCGATTTTTGTCTTTATTCTAACATCTGGAATGGATTAATCCATTCCTAATGCATTCCTATGGGAAACCGTGTTTCATAAGACAAAATTTTCATAAAACAAAGCAATCCATAGCCTCCGGAACAGATTAATCCATTTTCAATGCATTCCAATGGGAAACTGCATTCCGTAAGACAAAATGTTCTTAAAACAAATTGAACCATAGAACAAATTAAATTTGTTTTAAGAGGTACCACTGTGCTACTATTTGCAATTTTAAGTGTCCAGATTTTTCTTCTCTTTATGCTACAGGAGTTGTCTTTTTGCTTTCATTTCTGATATTTATCTTTCTTTTCTACACCAAAGGAGAAGGGATGGAAGGAAAAGGTCATACTGGTGAGAAATGGTGGACCTTTTTTATTCTGGGAAGCCAAGTTCCCTTTTGGGAAGGTTCCATGTTCTAGTAGTAGGGCAGCAGCCAAACAAAAGTTGAGAAGTAATTCTTATGATTCTCACCTACGTTGGCATTTCCCCACCAAGCGCAGGAAGCATCACTTCTTTTTCTATAAATGTCTTTACAGAAATAAGCCCCCAATGCAGCATTTTTCATTTTCTGCAGTGCACAAGTCAACTTCATGGGGTAGCCACCTCTATTTTCACTGGCCTTTTATGGCTGAACAGGTACAGCAGAATCTTGCAAGACAGACAGTGAACCCTGCTATCTACATCGAGCTCACTATCTGCATATAACCCAGCCTTAGGTAGCTCTTTGTTCCACCTTTAGGGCTTGTTCAGCTGCAACAGAAAACTGGGAATGCCAAGACCATTACAGGTCTCTTAGAAGGAAAGCTTGGAGGAGAAAACACACCGCTGTAACTTTCCTAAGAGTCCTGACCAAACTTATTTTGTTGTTTTTCTTGTTGTGTCGTTACATTCGTGACTGACTCTTCGTGACCCCATGTCCATGGAGTTTTCTTGGCAGGAATACTGGAGTGGTTTGCCAGTTCCTACTCCAGGCGCCTACAGCACCTGGTATTCCCAGGTGGTCGCCCATCCTAGTACTAACCAGGCCCAGCCCTACTTAGCTTCTGAGATCAGGCAAGATCAAATGTGCTCAGGGCATCTAGCCAGCTTGACCAAACGTATAGCAGATATCAAATATGAACACATGAGAGCATATTGAATCATAAGGAGGGAAGGTCGTCTAGCTGAGCTAAGTACAAGTTAAAGGCTGAGTGACCAAATCCCATTTCTAATTCCACCCCTTTCTTGGGAGAAAACAGCATTTCAAATCTAGGGAGTTCAACTGCACTTTAGAGATGCATCAATTCTAGTGTGTTTGGAATGAACCCAATTCCCTTCTGCCAGTAAAAGCCCTTTCTGTTGAGTAAGATCAGCCAACCGGTGAGCCAAAAAGGGAGCTGAGGAGAGGCAGGCTGAGGCAAGAGCTGAGATACACTCGATTCAAATGTCTTCTTGGGTCTTTGTCCTGAAACAGACCCAAGGTCGGGACAGAGCTAGGCCAAGCAGACATTTCCAGGCTCCCTCAGTTAAGAAAGGTTTGGATTCAACACTACGTCAGCATTGCGTCAGCTCAGATGGTTCTCCAAACATCTTGGCTAGTAGTCAGGGATGCGCTCAGGTGGAGAAAGAGGCTATTTCCAAAATGAAATGGATGGTAAACTGAAGGAGGTGCATTCATTGCTGTACGTGGCTGATTGCTGGACAGACCAGTGATTTGATTTGATTCTCTGTAGTGCCTCCTTGACAGGGGCTGAACTCAGTGATCTATAAGGCAACTGCAAGTTCCGTAGTTGTAAGATGATGGTATTAATCCTGTATCAATAATGGCTAAGAATGCTAAAATCCGGGCAGTTTTGTTTTCATTTCATTTCTCAAGATTGCTATTGACACTCACATACTCTCCAATTTCTATCTGGGGTGGTAACTTTTTTCCTCATGAGAATGTGTGTATATTCTGGTATGTATCTTCCTAATAGACATGATTTATATGTATCTTTCCTGACATGCTCATTTTTATGTGTTTCCCACTACCTGCATAATGTTTTGTGTACATTTTCCAGAAATACATGTTTCTGGAATACCTTTTGTTTGTGTCGAGTTATAAGGGTTGGAACCTGATAACAGTTTCCTCTTCATATCAGGAAATGAAAACACAGCTGCCTACTTTCATTGATAACCTTGAAGTATACAAACTGGATAAACCAATTTCAAACCTTGGTTAAGGTAAACTTCCTCTATCCTTAGTGGAAACACTTCATAAACGAAGATTCCCACCGATCACCTCAGCAGAGAACCAGATCAATTAAGATTTGAGCTCGTGTCACTTGGAAAGATTAGCAACTCAGTAATGAGAGAAATGTTTGAAAGGTCCTTGTACGTTAATGGTGCTGGTAAGGAAGGGGTCCCACATAATTTAATTCTGAAAGTTTGTTCTTATACCATGCCAGGCTAATCCTTAGATCTTACTAAGCCAACCATCTGGAACAAAACTCACAACTTTAGAATGAAAGTGTATATGTCATTTCTCAAAAATAAAATAAAATAAAATAAATTAATAAAATAAAATAAAATAAAATAAAATAAAATAAAATAAAATAAAATAAAGCCCTAGAGTAAGAGGGCTGCTTTCACATCCCATGAAAAGGTGGCTATTTGTTGTCTTGTCAGACAAAGCCTCCAGAGTCAGGAGTTCTCAGACATAGGCACTCCTAGCAACCAAACACCTCCATCAAAGCGCCTGTTGTATATACACCAGAAACAGAGATATTTCTGTAGTAACCTTCAAACATTCAGTGGCACAGTTCCTGATGGACAAGCTGCTTCTTGGTGTTGTTCCTACTAGATTTTAATAAGTAACAAAAACATCATGGATTTGGCTTTTAAAATCAGTTATCTCTGTGTGTGCATGTGTGCGTGTGTGCATGCGTGCGTGCGTGCGTGCGTGCGTGTGTGTGTGTGTGTGTGTGTGTGTGTGGTTCTGAGCCTGACTGCTCTTGGATCATCTGTCAGTGGTACCTCTTCCTCTGACTCTTGAATTAAAGAAAATGTTGCAGCCCCATCCACCATTCATGTTGTGGTCCCCAACTCTCATTGTGCAGGGAAATACCAGGAGCATTCCTGAATTTAACTGTCTCAACCACCTACTCCGGTATGAAACTTTCAGCTGAAGAGTAGAAGGAGAGGCAGTTAGAACCTAGAAAGTTTATGATAAGGAGGGTCAAGATAAAATGGTACTAATATCTCTATGGTTAATGCCTGCATGGGCAAATTTCCTCACAGGAAAACAGCCCAAAATAGCGGAGCTTGCTGGTCAGTATCCCCCTCTTGGAGTCCATGGAAGCTGGAGAACCCATTTTCAAAAGACTCTAATAAAACCATCCAGCTAAGAAACTTTCTATCAAGTTGATGTCAAATACAAGCTCTGATTTAACGTTGCTCAGGCCCCTCTTGCTCCCATGGTTCACTCAAGGCATCATGCTGATTCACAACACGTACAACCATGGGCAGAAGGACGCTCTGGAATGTGAAGTAGTTCATGCAAGATTGCTCCTCCTATATACTTGTTGCTCCTTGGTGGTTAAAGACAGCATTGACATCTGGATTTTTAAAATTATTACAATGAGGAGGAGGTTGCTGTTGTTTACGATAGTGATGATGATGTAATGTGAAGTCTGACCAGTTTGCACAGGTAGAATACCACTTTGGCTATGAGAAGTAGAGGAGACTGCTTCCGAAGAAGCTTCTGTAGGGGTAGCTTGACTTGGGCAACTGTTGGTGACAGTTTCTGTCAATAGCATACTTAAAGAGTGGTCCTCCTAGTTAAGATGCTCCCAGAAGAGGTGTGTTTTGTCGTTACAGTCGTGACCGACTCTTCGTGACCCCATGTCCATAGAGCTTTCTTGGCAGGAATACTGGGAGTGGTTTGCCAGTTCCTACTCCAGGCGCCTATAGCACCAGGTATTCCCTGGTGGTCTCCCATCCAAGTAGTAGCCAGGGCCAACCCTGCTTAGCTTCTGAAATCAGGCGAGACTGGATGTGCTTAGGGCATCTAGGCAGCTGGAAGAAGTAATATGATCTGCCTAATAGGCATCTTTGGATCTCTTCTTTGTCAGACTCCATTTGCCTTGAACATGGATGCTACTTTGCACAGTCTGGCTGCTAATTTATTACCAAAGGGTATGATGGCTTAATTTTACCCCAGAACTTGTGCACTAAGTAACTTGAACTAAGGATAGATAAACCTTCAAAACCTTAAGACCTAAACTTCTTCCTGTTACATTTTTGAAGAAATCAGAGAACTGGAGAAATTTTTATCAATGGACAGACCTAGCCTCACAAATTTTACCAGTTAAATTCAGTAGGTACCACTATTCTGGGATGGAGAAAACCTTGCTGTATTGGTCTACTACTGACATGATAAAGGGAGAAAAGGAGTACCAACCTTGCTTAAGGACTATAGACATTGCTACAAATAAACACGCTTTTAAATCCAGAGTTTTAAAATCTAAGCCTTCAAAACCTTCTTCCTAGCGCAAACTAGGATTAAGCTAGGATAAGTGGTATGGCTATAATGACAAACCATGGCTAACACAGGCTGACTTCAAGCCACAGCTTTACATCACAGTGAACTGGAAATCAAGGACACGTCAGTTGGCTTGAGTGTCTTAAATGTAACATGGCTCAGGACAGTAATTAGCAATCCTTGCTCCATTGACCATCAGTGGTATATGAGGGTGCAGCAGAGTGGTCTCAGGGGCTGATTATTCTCACTGATTGATCACTGATGTTGAGATTTGTAGCAAGAACAAAATGGATGACCAAACGAAAAAGGAGAACACAATAGTGGATACTTTGTGTCTGTACTGTGATGAATGCAATGCATTTGTGAATGAATATCATAAATTATTAGAAACAGATGTACTTTAATGTCTCTTGATATATATTTGATCGCAATTGGGCTGCTTCAGAGGTTGATGATGTAGTGACCCACAGAAGTGGAAAGGTTGGGAAACGGTAGCCTAGAATTTTGACCATTTTAAAGAGTGGTCCTGCCAGTAAAGTTGCCCAGTTGTTCCCAGAAAAATTGATGAGATATGCCTAATCAGTATCTCAGTTTTCTTATCCATTCCATATGTTAATTTTTTAATTTTTTAAAGAATCCTTTGCTCACACATATTTGGAATGACATATGACAATCGTATTACAGAACCTCGGCAGAATGAAGGACGCTTATTATACCCAACCATATTACTCGAATGACTAACCCAGTTATTATCTACTCTGCTCTACAGAATCTCATGCATAGCTCTTTTGTATCATCTACTACCTGTTCTTTTTATCAATGGAGATGCCCGAGTTTGAACAAGGACCTTTTGCCTAGAAAGCATATCCTCTACCACTAAGAATGCACCAAAAGTTAATCTGGCTGGAACAGGCTAGCAAGAATAAATGCTGGCTTTGTCCTGCATTCTCCATGTGTCTCCCTATTGGAATGCTAATAATGTCTCACTGTTTTGGGTACCACCAGGATCCTATGAGTGCCCACGGTCTTATGTTCTGCATGGGGGTGGGGGAATTTCACCCAGCGTGTTGTTAGTCTGTGGAACTCCCTGCCATAGGATGTGGTGATGGCATCTGGCCTGGATGCCTTCAAAACGGGATTGGACAGATTCCTGGAGGAAAAGTCCATCACAGGTTACAAACCACAATGGAGATGTGTCATCTCCAGGCTTAAAACCGGGGTATTTCAAGGGCCAGATACAAGGGAGTGGTATCAGGAGACAGATATCTAGTCTCGTGCACTCCCAGACGCATTTGGTGGGGCCACTGTGAGATACAGGAAGCTGGACTAGATGAACCTTTGGCCTGATCCAGCAGGGCTCTTCTTATGTGCTAATGAAACTGGTAAGGTCAAGTACATTTAAGCATGATAGCGATTATCTTGATAAGTACAGTGAAAAACACATAAGACATTTCCTGTACAGGGAACTAGACATTTTCAGCGATATTGTTGTGGCAAATGTAATGTTTGCTGTGTGGCTTGAAAATGTATTTAATTTATGTCCTGCTTTTCATCCCACAAATGATCTTGATATGGCTTGTAATACATGATATTAAGGACCTTGATTAAAAACAGAAGAAGAAAACCAAACAGCAAGCACCATATCAGTCTGCCGCTCGTCAAGTACAGAGCAGATTATATGCTAAGGGCCTGCCTGAATAAAAAGGCTTGCAGACAAGGAGCCTATCTAACCTCCGTCAGGAGGTTTAGAAACGGCCACCAAAAAGTCTCTGCCTTGTATTCTGCTTTTTATCCCCGCTAATGGTGACATAACTAAGAGAAGAGCCTTCCTTGAGGAGCTGAAAGCATAAAAGGCAAAGAATGCTGCTTATATACACTGCCCCAAAGTGCTTAAAGCACTCTCTGCGTGGTTTACAGTTTAATTTATCAACTGGGTACTCATTTCCACCGACCTCGGAAGGATGCAAGGCTGAGTGAACCTCAAGCCAGCTTCATGGGGTTGAACCCCAGGTCGTAAGCACAGTTTTGGGTGCAGTAGAGCCATTTAACCACTGCGCCACAAGTCCCTTGTTTGATCTTTCCAACTGTCTGGCCCTGAGTCACATAAGGAGAAAGGTTTTATTGTTATGTGAATGATAGGAATCTGGATAACCAAAGATTCAACAATATTTCCGTTCTCTCTGTGATCCCTGAATGTCACCCAAATGGCTGTGTTTGGGCAGTTATACAGCATATTTTGTCAATGATTCCAGACAGTCAATCAGGATTACTTACCTGATTCAAAGCTGTTTGGTTTTGTGGTGCCTTCCTCTCCTTTACCAAGGTGAAGCAAATAGCCTTTCAAAAAGCCCCGGGCATCTTTTACAGGTATGTCCTTCCATTTTATTAAGATGGAATCTGAGGTGGCAAGCTCAACATTAAAAACAGGTGCAACTCTTGGCTCTGGAGGGGAAACAGGTCAGGAGAAAAAAATATACATTTTGTTGTGGGTTTTTTTCTTTATCTTTTTAAAGATGTGGTGCAAATATTACACTAGAGCACTGGCTCCCAAACGTGCTTGCTCAAATCTTCTTGGACTACAACTCCCATTAGTGAAGGCTTCTGGGAGTTTTAGTCCCAAAACATAAGGAGACCCAAAGCTGAAAACTAGTGAACTAAAGCTTTTACATCTGTTGCATTTAAAGAAAATGAAGATGTATGCTATAGCTCACTGTAGTCTCCCAGGTGCCTTTGCTTCCCTAGCCCCAACAGGATCCCCATAAACACTACTCCAAATTATTTTGTAACCAAAAAGGCACACTGCCTCCCACTCCAGAAGGTCCCAGTGTCTTTGACCTGCCTTGTACACCAGATTTCCTGCACAGAGTGTACAGTGAAAATCTCCATCGAAAAGCTCCAGTTTCATCAGCCAAGAATGCAAACAGCAATGCTGGCTATGGATGATGGAAGCTGCAGTCTAACTCATATAGATAAAACCCAACTGGGAAAGCATGATATAAAGAATGGAAGAGTGCCCCAAAACTATCCATTTACATGCCTAAAATATACAGAGCACAGCAGACAGGCAGTTAGTTCTAAAACTGAATTTTAAGGTTTACATAATTTGTATTTTGGGTGTTGGTGTAATGGCAGATTTAGAGCCATTGGTCCGCTGGAGTTCAAAATGCAGGCAGTTGTATTAGTCCCTCTCCAAATGACAAACGGATCTTTTGCTAACTTAATGGCTCTTAGTTTATTATTATAGCAATATTTGCAACCATACAGTGTATTGCTTCTGGGTCATCTATCTTCTGCCTCATGTAAGGGATACAGCTAAACTCAGAAGGAATAAGGAAGCTGGTGTGGGTGGCAGATGATGTCATAGTCCTTGCTACTCAGAATGTCCCAAAGCTGTGACATTTGTTACTTTTTGCTCAGCTCGTCACCTTCAGCTTGCCTCAATCAGCCGTGCTAAACTCCAGCACGTGAAAACAGTTCAGGGGTTTTAATACACTTCTCCAGGCTCAAGAGCCCTTTTTGCCCTAGCCTGCAAGAATGAACCCATTTATAAATTCTGTTTTCATATGATGGTATGGATGAATGGCCTCATTCCAGAAAAAAAAAAACACAACTTTCATGAACACTCCTGTGAGTGCCATCAGAAGACTGGAGCTAGTCCTTTGATTTGAACTTGCACGACTGCGACGCAGATAAATCTTCCTTAGTGCGGCCATTCTCTGCTGCATCATGCAGTACAACGACTACAAATCTGTGACTAGCTCTTGCTCGTTTTGCTGAGGGTTGGTCTGCTTCTTTTTCAATCTCTTTCCAACTATGGCCCTGCTGGTACAATAAGGTAAAAGGTAAAGGTTCCCCCACACCTGCGTGCTAGTCGGTTCCGAATCTAGGGGCAGTGCTCATCCCCGTAATGTGCAAGTGCATGGCCACGTGGAAGGCCTGGCTGCAAGGAAACACTGTTTTGCCTTCCTGCTTTTTTCTCCTTGCATTTACAATGCTTTCGAACTGCTAGGTTGGCAGGAGCTGGGGTTATATCAGCGGGAGCTCGCTCCGCTGCGTGGCACCCGGGATTTGAACTGCCGAGCTGCCGACTTTGCAGCCGACAGTTTTCGGAAGCCTTAGTCCACTGAGCCACCAAGCCCTTTACCGATATGCTGGTACAATACAAAGCATCCTCACATATTGCATTACCGTTTGGTATGCTGGATTGACAGCTGCTGACAGGAAGACACTACAGAGGGTGCTAAGCACAGCTCAGTATATCACGGGCTGTCCCCTGAGTGCACTGGACGACATCGCTAGGGATCGTTGCCTCAGGAGGGTTGGAAAAATTCTTAAGGATGATTCACACCCCGGTCAGCACTTTTTTACCTTGTTACCATCAGGCAGAAGATATCGTAGTATAGCCTGCCGTACCAACAGACTGAAGAACAGTTTTTATCCATGGGCTGTCAGACTGCTGAATGGGAAATAATTCCAGGACAAGTATAGAAGAACTGACCTGTGGGCTGGCGCATTCTGTGTCAAGTACCCAGGGTGCAATAAGACTGAGTGGTTGCTAGTGGGATGGGGGCGGGATGGTGGTGGGGGTGGGCATGGGAGACTCAGCTAATTTCATTGTGCACATGTTGTACATTGACAATAAAGGAATTATTATTATTATTATTATTATTATTATTATTATTATTATTATTATTATTATTATTATTATTATTATTATTATTATTAAAAAATAATAGCTATGTTCTGGCTTCTGACAAAATATCTGAAGAAACCCATAGTGTAAAGTATACACTATTCTAAGTGGTAAGATTTAATGCACTTTTGGATAAATCACTCTGTTCTTAATTCACATCTGGGCTCTTGTTCAATAAACCCTCCATCACATTAACACCTATATTATCATCTGATAACTTCTAGCACAAGAATAAAGTCTGCTTACCCAGTTCTTTTATGTAACTATTTATATGTTTCAGTAGCTGATATCCATCATCTTTGCAACCATAGAGAGAAAAATGGTATCGGATTCCCATCTGGAAGTGAGCTGTGTGACAGGATTATCATTGAAAGATCTGTTATATTACTGTAACTTGGCATGAGAATGTAGACTTTCACACAAAGGAAAACTAAAAGCAATGTACAATAACAGAATAAGTTTATGTTGGAGATCTTAGTCTGCTTGGCCCAATTGCGTTAAGTATAGAGTCAGATATAGAGTTAATTTATAATAACTTCAGAAAAGGTTTTATTATTGCAGACTTTGTTATTTCAGCAGTAATAAGTCAAAAATATAAAAACAGAGTGAAAAAGAAAATAATCATTTATCTTATATATTCCATGTTAATCTAATTTATCTTGAGGAATCTATCTAAACTAATTAACTCTCCCTCCTCTTCTTCCCCCTCCTTCTCCCTCACCTCCCCTACCTACCCCCACAACTCTATATACTACAGCCAATGAATATCTGGACTACAGCCAATGAATATCTAGTATGAAATGTACAGTGGAACCTTGACTTACGTCCTGCTTGACTTACGTCATATTTGACTTACGTCCACGAGGGGCGTGTTTGACTTGCGTCGCAGGCTCCGAGTTACGTCTTGGAGCCCCGGCACAAGGCCCTGGAATCGGGTGGCAGCTAGGACCCAGCGTCCCGGCTGCCGCCTCCAAACTGCTCTTGCCTTTGGAGGGAGCTCGGGGCTGGCTTCGGCGGGGGCTGGCCTCGCCAGAAGCCGCCGCTGCCACCGGAGGAGAGGAAGAAGGGCCGGGAGCTTCTGCTTTATTCCTCTCTTCCGGTGGTGGCGGCGGCGGCTTCGGCGAGTCCAGCTCCGAGCATCGAGAGCTGGTCCTCGGCCTTGCCGCAGGAGGGCTTTCCAATGCGGCAGCGGAGGCCACCAAAGTCGCCGAAGAGGACGAGGAGGAGGAAGACGGTGGCGGGGGTGAGGAAGGCGGCAATGTAAGGTTCCTTTTCAGCCTTCCCCACCGCAACAGAAGTGAGTTGGTGCCGCTGCCAGGAGCCGCTTTATTGCCCCTGCCTGCGCTCCGTTGGCCGCCAGCGCAAGCGAAGGGGCCCCTCCGCCGCCGGTTCCTCCGGCCGCCCCAGCCCCTCGCCTCCTCCGCCGTGACTAGCCTCCGAACATTGCATCCGCCACCGTCACGGCGGGGTGGTGGTGGTGGTGGTTCATTTGCCGCCTTCCAGTGGGCTGGGTCCGGGCAGCTTCCTTCAGTGCCGGCGGCTGGCACACACACTTCCCCGGGGAACCTGGGAAACTAGCGGGGGAAGGGGAGGAAGCCTGGGAAGAGACCCCAGGAGAACGGGGTGGGAGGGGGCGTGGAGGGAGGCAAAGAGAAGCCAAGCAGCCTCTCTCTTTCTTTCTCTCTCTCTGTCTCTCTGTCTGTCTCTCTCTCTCTCTCTCTCTCTCTTTCTCTCTCTCACACTCTCTCTCTCTCACACAAGCACACACTCTCTCTCTCTCTCACACACACACACACACACTCTCTCTCTCACACACACACACACTCTCTCTCACACACACACACATTCTCTCTCTCTCTCTCACACACACACACATTCTCTCTCTCACACACAAACTCTTACTCTCTCTCTCACACACACACACACTCTCTCTCACACACACACACACATTCTCTCTCACACACACAAACTCTTACTCTCTCTCTCTCTCTCTCTCACACACACACACACAGTCCCTCTCTCTCTCTCTCCCTGAGCAACTGTGGGGAGAGGACACACACACACACACACACACACACACACACACACACACACACACAGGGGGCGGCACCAGGGGCTCCTGATCACTTCACACTTGGCCTGGCCCTGGGGCTGCACACCAAACTTTCTGCCTGCCAAGGTCCCAGCCCTTCTTCCTCTCATCCTGCAGCGGCTTCGGCAAGGCCGAGAAACTCGAGGTTGGCCTCACCGGGACCCACCGCCGCTGCCGGAGCACAGTGAACACCGGAGCGGGCCGGCCTTCCTCCTTCTCCTCCGACCAGGCCGAGCTCCACCCGAGCGAGTGCCTGGCTCTGCTCCGGGCTAGGCCTGCTTCTCCCCACCACCTTCTTCCACCTCTCCCTGGCGGGCATAAAATTTGTTAATTTTAATAAAAATTTGTTAATGTTAATTAAAATTTGTTAATTTAATAAAAGTTCATTTATTTCATCTACAATGCTGTCTTATTTTATAGTACAGCATGGATTATTGCTGTCTGGTTAGACAGTCAAATTTGTGTTAAATTGCTGTTTTCGGGGGTCTTTTTCATCATCTGGAACGGATTAATCCACTTTCCCATTACTTTCTATGGGAAAAGTTCGTTTGACTTAAGTCATGTTTGACTTAAGTCCAGACCTCCGGAACGGATTAATGACGTAAGTCAAGGTTCCACTGTATATCCCATCTCATATTATATTTCATACCTCATTCTGCTGCTATATGTCTGAAGAAGTGGACATGTCCACGAAACGTTACATTAAAATATGAAAGTTAGTCTTTAAGGTGCCACATGTTTGTGTCTTTTGTTTTGTTTTGTTTTGTTTTTCTTTGATTTTGCCTGAAATTCTTGAAAAGACTAACACGGCTACCCTCTATGAAATTTCTACCTAAACTAAGTAAACCAACCCCTAGAGCTGGATGGCATGAATACAAGTGTGAGTCTCCATTTAAGAGACAGGAAAACAGTCACTTTTCTTAACTGTAAAAGCCAAGACACCAGCTAAAGAGAAGGGGCAGAAAAGAGCAAAGTACAGAAAGACCAATAACATGCCAGAACAGGGTGATTGACAGATAACCTCACTGGGATACTATTAATCTGCATTTTTTAACAGTTTACACCTGGTGTTTTTCCTCCATCTACTACTAGATGAGATGCAGCAGAAAATGACAGATAGGTGTGGGGGAACAAAACTGGAAAGAAAAAAATGATATTCATCTTCTAAAAGAAAGAGCTTTTGCTTTGTGACAAATGCAAACCCTAAATTATGCCCAGAAATCATGAAGCTGGGATTCTCCACTTTCTCATAGAATGCTTCCATGAGAAATATGGCTACTTTTGATTTATCTATGTTTATCTGATTAATTATTTGGCCAATTTATTTTCTTCTCTCACCTGGCGCACTAAGACTCAAGGAAGAGTCTACACTTCCTACTCATTTTGGGGGAACTAACTTGAGTTGCACTTTCTAACATTTCATCCTTCAGTTTTTCACACATGGCTAAGTTTTGTAACAAAATTCTTTGCTCATATATGTACCAAAATCAATGTCTCCAAGACAATAATCTTTCCAAGAGAAAAATCCTCTTGCAGAGCTACACAAATGATGCAACTGCGGGAGGCAAACTGGCCCAAATTCAGAATGCAATCCAAACGTCATCAGTTGGATGCGGAATAACACAACTCCCTGTGCAACAGACAAGGTCTATGCTTATTTCTTGAGACAATTCGCTTCCAATAGTTACACCATATCTGTTACATCAGGATAACTAGGGAAGAGGATCTGAGCCGATGTGCAGTTTTATACATTTTTTTTAAAAAAATGCAAACTGATTATGGAAGACGAAGAGGGGGAAAATTACAATATATTGAAAACTGGACAATACCCGACATAGAATCAGCTTCTGAGGAATGCTTCTCCTCCCCTGTCCTTTATTTCTAAGTAGCTGCCTGTGTGTTTTTAGTTTGCGGCTTAACTCGGTGGGCAATCTATCACAGGATCCACACCATACACTATACAGTGGACCCTCGTAAAACAAGTGGTTTGTTTAACAGAAAATCCACTTAAAGGAAGAAAATCCCAGAGATAGGGGGAAATCACTTAACAGAATCGCCTATGGGGCAAATCCATACCACAGAAAAACAGCCGCGATTAGGGATTAATCCGTTTTCAATGCATTCCTATGGGAAATTTCTACAAAGAAAAATTTGCTTAACAGAATTTCATTTTGAATGAATTAATTCCTTTATACAAGGTTTCACTGTATTCATTCATTATTATTTTTAGGAACTATCAGTTAAGACATAATGCTCAAATACAGTCGCGTAATATAATAAAGCACAATCTGAATCAATGGAAATTAACAGAGGAGTTCGCTCATGAAATTTCTACCAGTTCAGTGAGCCTACTCTAGTTTCAACTAATGCTAAGTAACAGGATCTCAGCCAGTGAATGGAACTTGAATGAATAACAGCAACTTTAAATTATTAGTTTAAAGCAACCTTAAAATTCTATAGTACTATATTGTTTTAACAGAGTAAATCATCAGAGCAATTTTCCACATTATGTCTTCATTCTTTGTTAAAACCAAGACCACAGATAACTCATATTGTCCAGCATATTTCTGAGTAGCTATCAATTAGCTTCCAGTTGTCTGACCTGACCCAATATGCCCTTCAGGGATCTTAAACTATTAGAATGAAGGCAATCTGTTATCCCATTACAGTGGTACCTCGACTTACGAATTTAATCCGTTCCGAATGCATGCCCTTAAATCGAAATACTCTTAAGTCAGGGTACCTATCTAAAAACCTGAAAAAATAAGTTAATTTTTTTTAAAAAATGAAAACAAATATTTGTAAGTAGCGAAGACCATATGTAAAATTTGTGAGGCGGCAGTTAAAATGCCAACAGTTTTCCGCTCTTAAGTCAAATTGCTCTTAAGTCAAGCTGCTCTTAAAGGTCAAGGTACCACTGTATATTCCTATTGTATATGGCTTTGTTTTGAGCATTATACTGAGTTCAGTACCTGTCCATTTAACCCACTGTAGTCCCATCTATGACAGCATTTCTTAAATACTTCTCTTGATGTAATACTACCTCAATGTCTCAACTAGGGGAGTCAGATATTAAATGTTACACATGCATCCACTTCTAGAGATGGCTGGCTCTAATGGGACAGTCACTTTAGGTGGTGCACGCTCAGGACTGCTGAGTGTGTCTTGTGTTCCAGGCAGTTTTAGAGCTCTCTTTTCTCAAATGCAGTGGAAGGGGTACTGCCATGCTGTTGGTACTGAAACCACATTTTGCTGCAAGCCTAGATAACTCCTGTACATGGGCTGAATATAAAATAGATAAATAGATAAATAGATAAATAAATAAATAAATTTCTTGGGTTCTCCCTACTCTCAGTAGTACTGCCCATGTTTGAACACATACACCCCCTCAAAAAAAAAAGTACTGTAAAGAGAAAGGAATTATCTCCTACCAGATTTGATTACAGCATTTGTCACACCAGTAGGAAATGTCTTCCAGTCAACAACACAAGGCTCTGGCCCATAACACCACCTCACTGTATAGCCACAAGTCACACTGTGGTCAGGATGCCAAGTAATATTAATGCCATCTCCTGTTGCAACACCATTCTCAGTTGGGACATCACCTGTTAACATGGATAAAGGTCATGTTTACTTTCTACATCTAGACCGTTTCTCGGCTTGCTCAAAGCTACTCATGATGACAATGCCCTTCCGGCCTGTTGGGTTGAGAACCACAATACAGTATTAAAGTGGAATCTACTCCAAATGCAAAACCCAACAAGTAAAGATGCAACATTTGGTTCCCCCCACCCACACGCTGATTCCCAGAATTCTCCAGGTAGAATCGGAAGAGTTTTAGTGCACAGACCCACCCCTATAGGCACCTACATTTCATTTGCATAGATCAATGCCTATTTCAGAGAATGGATGACCTTCTAAGGCTTGTACTGTGAGAAAATGGCAGATGCTGTGGTGCTTCCTGTGAGTGATAGTTTCACTGCCTTTTAGGCTCTATTGAGGTTGCCTCCTGAAGAACTACCAGGCCCAGCAGCTTCCTTTTTCTTATATTAACATTGGGAATTAAAGGCCTACAAAATGTAGGTGTCTGGAGGTGGGAGCCTCTTGGCTGGCACTCCCAGAATCCGCATGAGGAATTTTTGGAGAATTCTGGCACTTGAGGCCTAAAAAATAATGCCCAAGTGGTATATCTGGTATAGCCTTCATAGGGTTCTTCACATCTTCTCCTTTGATCTCAGTGAACATGGTATATTTTCAAACAGAGAAAAAGACAGAATAGCACAAATACTGAAACTCTTGACATTGATGGTAGGTGATCCATCCATAAAACAATTGAAGACAATCTGATTTTAACGTGCAATGAGTGCAACTGCTGAAGTAACAGCTGCAGCTCTGTTTAGCAGATTTGGACAGCTCCAGAACAGTGGCCTGAGGGTTACTGACTCATTATGAATCTAAAAGAATGGTGAAAAAAGAATGGTGCAAAGAATGGTGCAAAAATTTATAATACAGTGGATCTTCATATAACAAACAGTTTGTATAACATGAAATCCGTACAACATAAACAATTCTGGAGATAGGGGAAATTTGCTTAACAGAATTGTCCATAGGGAGAATCCGTACAACATAAAAATGGTCACGATTAGGGATTACTCCATTTTCAATGCATTCCTATGAGAAATTTGTATAATTTCTAAAAATTAACCACACACTCCATCTATCTTTTTTTTTGGTGGCTATTAGATAACCCAATCTAAAACCCTCTTATTTTGGAATAACTGAGAATACTGTACTTACATATACTAGAATGTTGGTGGTATCATACAGTCTTTGTTTGTTTGTCTGTTTATCTGAGCATTACCCAGATGACAAACTAGATAATGACCCTTACCAAGAATGAAATTAAGATACAATGAAATTAATACAAATTCCAAGCAAACTTGAAGACATGGGTGTTAGCATTTCCCCTTTTTTCTCCAAATGGGGTGATTAGTAGTAAAATCAATTTATTAAACTACTGAGTCTTCAGCTGCTTATTCTGGAGTAACACCAAGAACCCAATATAAATTTGAACGGGCATGCTACAAAGACTTCCACCTAATGGCACTCAGAAGTGATGTATTTTGGACCTTGCCTGAGGTTCAGTTCCTGCACTGAAGTTGCCAATTATGCCAGCAGTATTTCTTAAGCAGAGTTTCTTAAATGAACCACGTGTGACCACGTACAAACACACCATTCTCTCCTCTAGGCATCCAGAACATTTGCAGAATGCAGGGAGCACAGGCTGCGTTGCCTGCCAGCATATTTTCTCCTGCAGCTCTGCAAATGAGTCACCCACCATGACTGCACAAACTCTGACTCACAATGCCTCAGAGTTCAGTTTTCACGTGGATAACACAGAGACATCCCATCATTCAAAAGTTTCCTTTCTGAGAAATGTCTTATTAAACAGAAAAACAACACCCAGCCAGCCATTCCTTTGAGTCACAGCTACAGGATTACATGAAGTCAAGGAACTTAAAATTCTTGGTGTGGGAGGACTGAACGGTATATTAGCACCAAGGGCCTTAACATAACTCTAGGCTAGTTGCAATGAAAATTTATTCAGTCAATACTTCAGCATAAAAGAAGCAATGTTCAAACCTGATGTTTTGAATGATATGAAAAGGACTTCAATGATCGTGGATTACAATATGTCTTAATGGGCACCAGACCTTAAAAACTAACTAATCAGTTATCTATCTATCTATCTATCTATCTATCTATCTATCTATCTATCTATCTATCTATCTATCTATCTATCTATCTATCTATCTATCTATCTATTGATTTACTATCTATAAACCAAAGCACTTGTATATCAAAGCAAATTTCCCCATAAGAAATAATGGAAAATCGGATTACCAAGGTACTCTTAAACCTAACACAATAATTGGTTCTGATTCTCTTGAAACATCCTTTGACTGATTTTATTTAGCAGTGTAATATCCAAAGACAGATTGAATTGTAACTAAACTTCAAATAATAACAGCATCTTCAATTTCCCCATTTGAGAACATTTAATGGTTTGCAAAATCGGAACTTTTCCACATTTTGTCACTTACAGCCACAAACATTCAAACCTTGAACTAAAAATCAATGATTCCTTTTTACAAATAAATAACTCTGGGGTGTGCAGTTTGGTTCTGAATTGCCTGATGAGTGCTAGTCTCTTGAAATAATCATCCTAAAAGGATGTGACTGATTTTATTTAAATTAAATTACGTTATACAAATTTTATGTTGTAATATCCCATAAATACATTGACAGATTGAACTGTCCCCCACCACTCCCCCTTTCCTCAAACTCAGACTTCCCTGCCTTCTTTTTACTGGTCCCGGCGTGGCCGCAGTGTGGCCTGCTCCTTTGGAAATAATATGCAGCCATCTTCACCGGCATGCATCTTCACCAGCTTCCCCACCATCACTTTCCCTCCGCCCACTTCACTTCGCGGCCGCCCCGGAGCTGCCGCCCGCCTTGCCGCCCCTGCCAGACGCAGCCACCGTCACTGGCCTCGCGGCCACCACCCGAGAGCCGCCGCCCCCTACTTTTTTTCTTTACAAATTTTTTTTGTAAAACCCTCCGTTATTTATATACAACAACCTGCCTGGGATAAAGTAAAAATTTAAAGCTTAGGCTAAAAAAGATTTCCAAAGCCTTGAACATCCCACGAGTTGTTTCAGAAATGGAAGGAGTATGGCACAACTGCAAACCTAAGACAAGGCCGTCCTTAAACTCACAGGCCAAACAAGGAGAGCGCTTTTGGTGACCTTTTCTTTTGTCCATTTTTCGTGTACTGCACAAAGTTGGCCTTCATGGAAGTCCCTTTGTTAACAGACAGATAAAAAGTCCCGTTTGCAGTTTGCCACAAGTCATGTGGGGGACACAGCAAACATGTGGAAGAAGATGCTCTGGTCTGAGACCAAAATTGAACTTTTTGGCCAAAATGAAAAACGCTATGTGTGGCGGAAAACTAACACTGCACATCACTCTGATCCCTACTGAATAAATCACTAATGGTCAAATGGGAAGATGGATGGAGCCAAATACAGGGCAATCTTGGAAGAAAACTCTTGCTGCAAAAGACTTGAGACTGGGGCAGAGGTTCACCTTCCAGCAGGACATCTAAAGCCAGCAACAATGGAATGGTTTAAAACAAAACATATCCATGTGTTAGAATAGCTGATCTAAATCCAATTGAGAATCTGTGGCAAGATCTGAAAACTGCTGTTCAGGCGCTGTCCATCTTATCTGACTGAGCTGGAGCTGTTTTGCAAAGAAGAATGGGCAATGATTTCAGTCTCTAGATGTGCAAAGCTTGTAGACACATACCCTAAAAGGCTGGCAGCTGTAATTGCTGCAAAAGGTGGTTCTACAAAGTATTGACTCCAATAATTACGCTTTGCAGTTATTTATTTGTAAAAATGTTTGGAATCATGTATGATTTTTGTTCCACTTTTCAGACATCACTTTGTATTGGTCTTTCAATGCAATTCCAATGAAACTGATTCATGTTTGTGGTTGTAATGTGACAAAATGTGGAAAAGTTCAAGGGCGCCGAATACTTTTGCAAACCACTGTACCACCTGCCTGTATAAAAATAACTCAAGGCGGCGAGTTGTTTGAGAGGGAAGGGAAGGGCCTTCTTTTTCTTTTCTTTTCTTTTTTACCGTTAAGTCCTCCAGATAAAACCTGCCAAACCTGTCCTTTCTCCAAGGCCATGTACTATGAATAAATACTAATAAACCAAACTGGCTGCTGAAGAGCCTTCATACATCTACCACAAAATCTCTGCAAGCTGCAAAGGGTTCCAGAATGTAGGCTAATTCTTTCAAGCAGGACACCCTTTAGAGCAACTCCATAGGCTGTAGAGACAGGCACAGACCACTCGTTCAACAGTTCATGCTGGTTATTTTTTTAAAAATAGCTGTTTTCCTCTTTTTAAATGATTTTTTTAAAAAAATCTCACAAAGAAATGATAACATGCGATGCAAAAATGTCTTGTGATTTCCTCTTTTAAAATATATGAAATGTCTTTTAAGAATAGAATAGAATAGAATATTGTCACTGTCCTCTTGCAGGAACAATAAAATTTCACAGTTGCTATATTAACTCAGATATTTTAAAACATTCCCCATATATTTAAAACAGTTACAACACCAATTATTAGTTTCCACTAAAGGCCAATATTGCTCTGGAGAAGAAGCAGTTCTTGAGACGGTTCGTTCTCGCCCTCAATTATATCTCCATCCCAATGGTAGCAGCTCAAAGAGGCAGTGACCAGGTTGTGATGGATTTCTTAATATATCATGCTTTACAGTGGCACCTGGTAGTATAAATTTGTTCTAAGGTGGGGAGTGAACAACCCACAATGCTCTCCACTATATTAATAATTCTGTGCAACACTATCCTATCCCGATGGGTGCAACTTCTGTACTATACACATAGACTGTAAGTAATCACGCTCTCAATAGCACAACGATAGAAGGCAAGCAAGCAGCTTTTGCAGATGATTTTTCCTTAAAGTTCTCAAAAAATATAGTCTCTGCTGAGCCTTCTTTGCAAGCCCCTTTGTTTTGACACTCCAGGACAGATCCTCCTTTAACTCAATGCCCCAAAATCTAAACCTTGTAACCCTCTCCACACTGAAAAGGCATTCTCACTCAAAATGTTTAGTCCATGAAAGCCAATTCAAGGCTTTATAAAATTTAACTACCCTATAAAGAACAGGTGAGACCCAAGATACTGTACATTTCTCCATTTCGATAGCACCTGCAGCATTAGCATTCACCGCCTTGTAAATTCCTACATTCTTCTCCTGCTTCATTCTGAAGCAAGTAACTTCCAACTTTTGAGATTGCTCCTTCCTTGATGTTTGCACCTCTCTCTTGGCAGGCTGTGTGAAACATTCTCCTACCCTACAACAAAAAGGGCTTAAACTTGTCAGTCCCACCCAGAGTAGACTCAATGATTCAATGGAACTTATATATTTACTGTCTTATCAACTTCTCACTGGTTCCGTGGCTCTATTCTAGTTGGAATGAACAACTGGACTTCAGTCACAGTAACTAGCAGGGCGATTCTACCCTGTTAGAACTTAGGTGGGTCAGGAATACTTTGTGACCTGCAATGAACAAGCCATACAGGAACTGAAAACTTGCTGGTGTAAATTATGCTACATAATGTTAAGGCTGATGATGTCATCAGCAGAGGCCATCAAAAATCAATCATTTCCAGCGTCTCCTGAACCACCCCAAGTTCCCAGGTAATCTCTATTATCATTAGGAAGCCATAAAATAGGATAGTGCCGTCTTTAATTTCCAATTACCACCAAAGCCACCACCACCTTATGCAGTATATATGACATCATCCCGTATTCGAGACACAAACACAACCATCAGGCTAAAACCACAGAGGAACAGGCACCCTTGTTGGGCAAGCAGGCAGGAAATAGCAAGCTCTAGATGCTGGAAACTATTACAGAAAATTAAGCCAAAAAATAAAATGAGCGGGCTACAGATGGCATTTTGTGTTAACACAAATTATATATATATATAATTTGTTTTCAACCTTTCTTATTTTTCAAACCATTTCTAATGGGGCAGCTAGCCAAGTGTGTCTAGGGCTACAAACTGCACTTTATTATAGGCACATTAAAAATCCAGAGTAAAATCCAGTAGTTAGTCCCAAACAGCAGATTCTGCAGCCAGGTACCTAAACCATGGTGTGGACATGGGACTTCTAGCCAACTTCTTTTGTGAGTTTTGGCATTTTGTGTGTACAGTATGTGGTCTATGGGACCCCAGAATGAATCATCTGAGTTTCCATCATTTCTTATGGGAAAATTTCTTTGATAAAATAAGAGTGTTTTGGTTTAAAAGCATGTTTCTGGAACAAATTATGCTTGTAAACCAAGGCATTACTATAGCTTTCAGAGGTTGCCCGCCAGGTCCATGTTCGGGGGAATACCCCCAACATGGACCTGGGAGCCCTTTCTCAAGTGGCAATGGCGGCCCCAGTAGCAGTGGTGGACCCAGGCTGGCCTGCTGGACCCGTCTGGGTTTTCTGGCGGTGCCTGGTGCAGTTCCGGCGGTGTGCATGGCGGATGCAGTGGTGGGCCCAGGTCGGCTTGCTGGGCCTGCATGCCAGAAACACCGAACGGGCCCAGCAAGCCAGACTGGGCCCGCCTCTGTGGCCGCGCGCGCACTGCCAGAATCACTGCTGGAGAAAATGAGTGAGGCCAGCAGGCCGGCCTATGCCCACCACCGCTGCTGGAGCTGCCGGCGCCACTGTTACTGCTGGTGCAAAACCCACCCCCGACGACAACGCCATTCCCCTGACAACGACATCACCAACGCCGACGCCGATGCCCCCAACATTAACCTCATTGCCCGCCCTGCCCTGCCAACCCCCGCCCCTGCCACCACCTCTGCCCCGGGCACCACTCCCACCACTGCTGCTGCTGTCACTACCGCCACCCCACTGCCCCCACAGCCACCCCCGCCTGCACCCCCGCTGCCTACATCGTCCTCCACATTCCTTCCGACACCCCCCACTGCCGCCACTCCCACCACCCGACACCACCCCCCGACACCAACATCATCCCCACCGTCCCTGTCGCCCTGGCCCCGCCACTACCACTACCGTTGCTGCCGCTGCCCCGCCCCCACCACTGTCCCTGCCGCTGCCGCTGCCCTCGCCACCACCACCAACCCCAATGCCAACACTGTCCCTGCCACCCGCCCCTGCCGCTACCGCTACTGTCGCTGCCCCCCCCCTGCTGCTGTTGCTCCCGCCGTCCCTGCCACCCCCACCCCCACCCCCACCCCCACATTGTCCCCACAGCCCCTGCCGCCATGTCCCCGCCCCGCTGCCCCCTGCTGCTGCCGCCCACCCCACCCCCACCCACCTGGACGGCAACATCGCCCCCACCATCCCTGCCGCCACCCCCGCCACCGTGACCACAAGCCGACCTATGGGTTTGGCAGGTAGGCTGCAGACTGTTCAAAATTGGACAGCCCTGTACTATAATAATATATTTTTAAGTATTTTAATTGTATTGTATTATATTTAAATGTTTTGATTGCTTTTAATTGCTCATTTTAATTTTGAATTGTAAGCTGCCCAGAGACCTTCAGTTAGTGGGCGACATGAGGAAGTGGACTTGTTTGTGAAGGCTGACATTAAAATATAGTAGTTTTTCAACTGCTGCAATCTTTTTGCCTTTATTTTATTTTCTTTTATTTTGTTCTGATCAATTCAGCAGCATTCCATTCCAAGCCTCCTCCTGCTGTTGATTAGGAACAACTACTCAAGGATAGAATGCATTGTATTGTTAAATGCATTTCTCCCAACTTCAAAATAAATTAAAATTAAGCCTTCAAAGAGATAGGCATGGAATTCTCTAAACTGGACTCTTTACCACAACGTAGAATGCTGCAAAAGTTTACACTCAGATAAATTTGAGCACAACATTCCCCTTTCCCCCTGTTTGCTTTATCCAATTAATCCAAGTAGCTCTCTGGATCCGGAGCCAGATGCATGCAAACAAAAATACTAAGAAATCTCGAAACAAAACAAGGCAAACATCTCCCAAGAGAAAAACATACATTCCAACCAAAACCACATGCGAATAAACAAGAAGAATATGCCAATGGGTTTAGGTCTCACACGGGTCACATCTGGAGTAGAGGCAAGATGTTTTTCTGTATCACGTCCTCCCTCTGGGAGGCGAAAAAGGATTTAGGTCACCACGGCCAAGGCAGCTGTGCAAAAAAAAGGTTGTCAAAGCAGAGCAGCTGAAAAGCCCTGGGTTTGTACAACACAGGAGAGGAGGGGCACAGCGTCCCTTTGAAGCCCACATCTGGTTTCCCAGTGGTACGTCAGTTCATGAGCTGTCCAAGGTGGCCTGGGAACTCCAAGCACATGCCTCGGCCTCTCTTGTCCACAAGGAAAGCAGCCCACCGAGGTCTGCGAGATGCAGACAGGAGAAACAGTGCTTCCTCTCTCTCAGCAACAACCCAATTTTGGTTCCCATGTCAACCATCCACAGACAAATGGCTAACCTGCATCCCCCAAAGGAGACCACCTGGAACTGAGTCACCAAAAAAAAAAGCAAGTTTGACCCTGAAGTATGGCATGTTAAAAACAAAGAAGCAAACAGTGGGACCAAGAAACATTTTTTTTAAATTTGTCAGCAGACAAAGACTTCTTTCAATCTGTTAGATGTTGTTGTTTAATTTGTGGTTTTAGTTTGTTTATTTTTATTTTTTATTTCTGTTTTGTATAAGTCAATTATACTTGAAGATACCAGAGTCACTAAAGTGGCCATATTACAGCGCGTGAATAAAAAAGCTAGAAACTCTCAGTACCATAAAGAGAAGAAAATTACAATATTTTAGCCACTTAATATTCAGTATCAAATACCATTGGCTGCAGGTTATCCTTCCAGGAAAAATAGACAGGAAGTGTAGCCTGGGATGTAGAAGAACATTCTGGATTAAGAACTTAAGCCAGTGGTCTGCAGTGAGCACAGCTTCTCTATTTACAACAGCTTTAGATTAAAAAAAAAACAGATTATGCTACTGATTGGCTATGTTCTACAAGACATGGCACTTAAAGAAGATAAGTCTATTATGTAACTATTGTATTGTGGTTTGTTTGTTTATTTATTTATTTACAGTATATATATATATATATATATATATATATATATATATATATATATATATATATATATATATATATATATATATATATATATATATATATATTTGTTTTAATAGATTTTCATGGGTATAGGTATGCATGTTAGGGTGGATTCGGGTTTCTTCCGTGTAGAAATCTGGTTGTTCTGGCGACGTTTCGACGAGGTCTCACTCGTCATCTTCAGGCTGGTGTTCTGGCTTCTTTCTTCTTGAAGCAAAGTGTGGTCTCAGTTGAAGTCCTTCTATAAATACTGCTGGGGGGTGTGGTTTGCTTGCTTTGTTGCTGATTGCAGGTTCCTTTGTTCCTTTGTTCTTTTGTGATCTGCTGTGTGGCTGAGGCGATCGTTAAGGGATTAACTGCTGATGGCTGTTTAGATGGCTGTTTACATGCTGGTGGGTTAGATGGCTGGTGGGTTCTGGCAGTATCCTGGGCTTTGGTGGAGAGGGGTCCTGTGTCTTGTGAATTCATTTTGGTCTGGCTACGTGTCTGTGGTCTCCCAATGTTTTTTTGGGGTGTGTGAGTGTGCTCCATGTGGTGACTGGAGTGGGGTGCCGCAGTAGATGGTGCAGTCGTGGTTTTGTTATTGGATGGTGGTTTCGTTTCATCTGTGGGAAGGGTCTGGGTTTGTGTTTGGTGTGGATGGAAGGTGGTGGCATCTTGTGTCCTTTTGGACCTGGTGTCAGTCTTTGTGACAGGGGCTCGTCTGTTGACCAGGGCTAGTTTCAGATGTCAGGCAAGCGGGAGGTGTCATCACGTTTATTCATGTTGTTTGGGTGTTTTTCTATTTCAATGGCTTCCATGATTATTCGACTGTTGAAGTGTTCAGTTTTGGAGATGAGTTTGGTTCTTTCAAAGTCAATTTCATGACCTGTTGTTTTTATGTGCTGGAAGAGAGAGGAAGATTTTTCTTCTTTTTTGACTGCGTTCTTGTGTTCTGCGATGCGTGCGCTTATTCTCCTGTTTGTTTGTCCGATGTATGTGGCTGGACAGACTTTGCATGGTATTTCGTAGACTCCTTGGTTTTCTAGCTCAATCTTGTCTTTGGGGTTTCTTAAGATGTTGGCTATTTTTTGGTCGGTGCAAAAGGCTGTCTTGATATTGTGTTTGGTCGGTGCAAAAGGCTGTCTTGATATTGTGTTTCTTTGTCAGCGAGGCGTTTGGTTCTGGAGATGAGGGTTTTTGCTACGGAGTGAATTGTATTTTGGGGTGTAGGCTGTTGAGATGTGTGAGGAAGTTGTTCAGTTTATCTTTCCCGTGTGGCCAGATAACAAAGGTGTCGTCAACATATCTACCAGAAAAAAACACATACAAACCGCTACTTAAATGCACAATCACACCACCACCCTGCACAGATCAACTCCGTAGCAAAAACCCTCATCTCCAGAACCAAACGCCTCGCTGACAAAGACCACCTAAAAACTGAATTACACACTCTCTCGAATGTTTTAATTGCGAACGGATTCCAAAAAAACACCATCACCAAACTAATCCAAAAGGAAACACCCCCCAAGAACCAAGAAACAGAAGAGAACAACGGCACCGCCCTCCTCCCTTACATCAAAGGCACCACAGACAAAATCAGCAAAATTCTCCACAAACACAATATCAAGACAGCCTTTTGCACCGACCAAAAAATAGCCAACATCTTAAGAAACCCCAAAGACAAGATTGAGCTAGAAAACCAAGGAGTCTACGAAATACCATGCAAAGTCTGTCCAGCCACATACATCGGACAAACAAACAGGAGAATAAGCGCACGCATCGCAGAACACAAGAACGCAGTCAAAAAAGAAGAAAAATCTTCCTCTCTCTTCCAGCACATAAAAACAACAGGTCATGAAATTGACTTTGAAAGAACCAAACTCATCTCCAAAACTGAACACTTCAACAGTCGAATAATCATGGAAGCCATTGAAATAGAAAAACACCCAAACAACATGAATAAACGTGATGACACCTCCCGCTTGCCTGACATCTGGAAACTAGCCCTGGTCAACAGACGAGCCCCTGTCACAAAGACTGACACCAGGTCCAAAAGGACACAAGATGCCACCACCTTCCATCCACACCAAACACAAACCCAGACCCTTCCCACAGATGAAACGAAACCACCATCCAATAACAAAACCACGACTGCACCATCTACTGCGGCACCCCACTCCAGTCACCACATGGAGCACACTCACACACCCCAAAAAAACATTGGGAGACCACAGACACGTAGCCAGACCAAAATGAATTCACAAGACACAGGACCCCTCTCCACCAAAGCCCAGGATACTGCCAGAACCCACCAGCCATCTAACCCACCAGCATGTAAACAGCCATCTAAACAGCCATCAGCAGTTAATCCCTTAACGATCGCCTCAGCCACACAGCAGATCACAAAAGAACAAAGGAACAAAGGAACCTGCAATCAGCAACAAAGCAAGCAAACCACACCCCCCAGCAGTATTTATAGAAGGACTTCAACTGAGACCACACTTTGCTTCAAGAAGAAAGAAGCCAGAACACCAGCCTGAAGATGACGAGTGAGACCTCGTCGAAACGTCGCCAGAACAACCAGATTTCTACACGGGAAGAAACCCGAATCCACCCTAACATGCATACCTATACCCGTGAAAATCTACGAAAACAAATATCCGACCTCTACGGGGAGGAAACCTTCCAGCTGACCAGAACCTACGAGAAACTAGAAGTCCGAAGAGCCACCATCTTATGTGACATTGCATTCCTACGCAACTGCCGAGACAAAAATGTGATCCCCACAAGCTTCCAACTGAAATTCCACTCAAAACCCCATCCAGCGAAAGGATCCTGAAAAGAACAGAACTAGCCCTAATCAGAAGCGAACTACACAGGAAAAGATACCTACTAGATCAAACCAACAGAGACCTACTCACTCTCCACCTCAAACTCAGCAACAAAATCCACCCAACACTCTGGAACAAATCCAAGCAACTCGCCGCCTGAGAGCTGAAACAGAGACCTCCCACAAGACAGACACACACACCAACAAACTCCACAAACTGGAAAACGCCAGAAGCCCAACCCCCACACAACAGCCCATGAAACAAACAGTTCACAACATATCAGATAGGACACTCACCATCGCAGAGACCAAAGTCCTCTCCAAAGGATTCAACTTTGCCGTCGCCCCCAGACACATCCCCACTGAAAACATCATATGCGGAGTGGAAGCCAGCCTAACCAAAATCAACCCAGATGAAGCCAACAAAATCAGACTCGAAGTCACCAATGTCCTCTGCTCCAGCAAACCACCCAGAAGCAATTTACACAAAGAAGAACAAAAAGCCCTCAACAACCTGAGGAAAGACAACAACATAATCATTCTCCCAGCAGACAAAGGCAATGCCACAGTGGTGATGAACACATCCGACTACCAAGCCAAACTATCCAACCTACTACAAGACCCGGCTTACATACCTTTGAACACAGACCCCACCACCTACCTGGAAAAAACCACCAAAGCCAAAATAAAAACCTCTCCCTTAAGTGAAGAAATCAAGCCAAGCATCATCCCCAGAGAGAAATCATCCAGATGCCCCAAGCTCTACGGCCTCCCCAAGATTCACAAAGAAGGAACACCTCTCAGACCCATAGTCAGCTCCATAGGCTCACCTCTACAAAACCTCGCCAAATTTCTTGCCAAACAACTCCAGCCCTATACAGAATCCATCACTTCATACGTACAAAACTCGTTCCACTTCATAGAAATTATAAAGAAACAAGACCTACAACCCAATGACCTACTCGTGAGCTTCGATGTTGTTTCGCTCTTCACACAAGTGCCCATTCAAGAAGCCTTGACAGCTATCCACAACAAATACAACCCCCAAGCACATCCTAGATCTGACCAACCACTGCCTAACCAACACATACTTCATCCACAATGGACAAAGATACAAACAGATAGAAGGAGCACCCATGGGATCACCCCTCTCACCGGTCATCGCAAACCTATATATGGAACACTTTGAAACCAACGCGTTACAGAAGTCCGAACATAAACCCAAACTCTGGCTCAGATATGTTGACGACACCTTTGTTATCTGGCCACACGGGAAAGATAAACTGAACAACTTCCTCACACATCTCAACAGCCTACACCCCAAAATACAATTCACTATGGAAATAGAAGCCAACAACCAACTTCCCTTCCTAGACGTCCTAATCTACAAAAACCCGACGGCTCCTTAGGACATACCATCTACCAGAAAAAAACACATACAAACCGCTACTTAAAAGCACAATCACACCACCACCCTGCACAGATCAACTCCGTAGCAAAAACCCTCATCTCCAGAACCAAACGCCTCGCTGACAAAGACCACCTAAAAACTGAATTACACACTCTCTCGAATGTTTTAATTGCGAACGGATTCCAAAAAAACACCATCACCAAACTAATCCAAAAGGAAACACCCCCAAGAACCAAGAAACAGAAGAGAACAACGGCACCGCCCTCCTCCCTTACATCAAAGGCACCACAGACAAAATCAGCAAAATTCTCCACAAACACAATATCAAGACAGCCTTTTGCACCGACCAAAAAATAGCCAACATTTTAAGAAACCCCAAAGACAAGATTGAGCTAGAAAACCAAGGAGTCTACGAAATACCATGCAAAGTCTGTCCAGCCACATACATCGGACAGACAAACAGGAGAATAAGCGCACGCATCGCAGAACACAAGAACGCAGTCAAAAAAGAAGAAAAATCTTCCTCTCTCTTCCAGCACATAAAAACAACAGGTCATGAAATTGATTTTGAAAGAACCAAACTCATCTCCAAAACTGAACACTTCAACAGTCAAATAATCATGGAAGCCATTGAAATAGAGAAACACCCAAACAACATGAATAAACGCGATGACACCTCCCGCTTGCCTGACATCTGGAAACTAGCCCTGGTCAACAGACGAGCCTCTGTCACAAAGACTGACACCAGGTCCAAAAGGACACAAGACGCCACCACCTTCCATCCACACCAAACACAAACCCAGACCCATCCCACAGATGAAACGAAACCACCATCCAATAACAAAACCACGACTGCACCATCTACTGCGGCACCCCACTCCAGTCACCACATGGAGCACACTTACACACGCCAAAAAAATTGGGAGACCACAGACACGTAGCCAGACCAAAATGAATTCACAAGACACAGGACCCCACTCCACCAAAGCCCAGGATGCTGCCAGAACGCCCATCACCAAGGTCGTTAAGAAACAAAAGGCTGATAGACACACATCCAGCACCTCACCCACACAGGATGTCTCTAAACAGCCATCTAACCCACCAGCAGTTAATCCCTTAACGATCGCCTCAGCCACACAGCAGATCACAAAAGAACAAAGGAACCTACAATCAGCAACAGAGCAAGCAAACCACACACCCCCAGCAGTATTTATAGAAGGACTTCAACTGAGATCACGCTTTGCTTCAAGAAGAAAGAAGCCAGAACACCAGCCTGAAGATGACGAGTGAGACCTCGTCGAAACGTCGCCAAAACAACCAGATTTCTACACGGAAGAAACCCGAATCCACCCTAACATGCATATATATATATATATATATATATATATATATATATATATATATATATATATATATATATATATATATATATATATATATATATATATATACTGCTCCATCTAGCTACACAGCTACTCTGGGAGGTTTATAACGTTGTTTATGTATTATTATTGTTGTAAACTACTCAGAGTGGTCTTGTTGCCAGATGGGCAGTCTAAAAATCAATCAATCAATAAAGAACTGCACCTCCACAGGCT
The DNA here is from genome assembly GCA_029282475.1 of Phrynocephalus forsythii. Lineage (NCBI taxonomy): Eukaryota > Metazoa > Chordata > Lepidosauria > Squamata > Agamidae > Phrynocephalus > Phrynocephalus forsythii. The sequence continues at coordinate 101,081,213 of JAPFRF010000004.1, read as the reverse complement.
GGACCTCGAAGGCACATGCTCAAAAGAAAACAACAACCTAATTTTGCATTTTATTTTATTTTTGGTTTTCTTTTAAACCAGTGGTTCTCAACCTGTGGGTCCCCAGATGTTCCTGAACCGCAACTCCCAGGAACCCTCACCAGCTCAACTAGTGATGAAGACTTCTGGGATTTGTAGTCCAGGAACATTTGGGGACTCACATGTTGAGAACCACTGTTTTAAACCAATGCAATGGTTATGTGCTGTAAAGGCTTTTGCTAAATGATAAATGGGTTAATTAAGGCCCTATGCCCCTTCCAGAGGCCAGTTTTAACTTTGGGGGGGGGGCACTGAGGTGAAAGAAGTGATGGGGTGGTCTCAAATTTCCCTCCACTTTGTCATCTATGTTATTTAACACATACACGAAACAATCTGGAGAAGCTGTCTAGAGTTCTGGGGTTCAGTGTTACCCATGAGCTGGTGACACTCAAGTTAAACAGCTGCTTCAGTCTGAAATTGGTGTCTGAGGTGAATAATAAAGAGGGTGAAAGTTGAAGCTCAATCCAAACTTGACAGAGGTACTCCTGGTGAGTTGAAAGGCAGATCAGGGAACAAAGACCAAACCTGAGCTACGTGGGATTACACTTCCACCCCGCTGAAAACTCAGGTCCGTTGCTTGAGTGTCCGATTCATTTCTTGAGTCAAAGACCATGCATTAGAAAAGGTCTGACTCTGTAGGAATATCTGACTGCTCTCCCTAGACAACCCACAAATATTTCTCACTGATCTTCTGTGTTCACTTCCTCCACCCCAGCTTTCTTTGTCCCGCCACTGGTACCAGAAGTAGAATAACATGTACAGTACAGGGATGCAACCTGTACTGGATGAGATTACCCCCCAAAAGAAACATAGTTTGGGGGGCTCACCTGGACTCATTCTTAGGTCGGGTGCTAAGTTCATCAGGAGAGACCTTTCTCTCCATCCCGCCACCCTCACAGGTATGTCTCATGTGGGAACACATGAAAGGACCTTCACAACTGCTGTTCTCAGACTTTGGAACTCCCTCCCACTGGAGGCCAAGACTGCCCCATTTCTGCTGTCTTTCTGAAAGCAGGCAAAGCCCTTCCTCTTCAAGCAAGCTTTCCCTGAATGATGGACTAACTATTATGTGACTTTTAGATGGATTACTGTGCATGATTGCATTGACCGATCTCATAAGAATGCCAGTGTTTCCATGCTAGTTTCCATCCCTCATCATGGATTTTTCTTTTCTTTTTGCGTGCTCTTGGTAGCTGTAATGTTACCTTTTAATGTTGTAAGATACCTCCTCTAATTCCTTATTTTTAACTTGAATATGTTTTGAATGTTCATCTGGACTGCATATTGTCCCTCATTATTGTAATTGGGTCCTTTTCCAAGGAGAAAGGTGAGGTAAAAATATTCAAAGTAAATAAACGTGAAAATTGTTAGAGACATTCTGGCACTTCCACAGTTGTCCAGGGACCAGTAGCTCAAAGAGAGAGTCACTTCCCATGTGTCACCCCCAAAAGATGATTCTAGTGCCGCCCAGAGACCACTTGGTAGTGGGATGGCTAAATTTTTAAAAATAAATAAGTAAATAAATTTCTGCATGCTTGGGGCAGGGCCCCACTCCCCACATGTGAGGGGTTCCTGCTGCAAATGGGTGGCAACTCCGGCTCAGCTGTGCAGCCATGCAGTTTTGGGGGGTCAACTAAAAGCTTTAATTCCTTACCTCATGGGCAGAGATACCTAATATGTAATTCAACACTCTGAGCTATTTTTATACAACACAACCTTTGGATTGGAAGAACAGACCTCCAAACTAGGCACAGGTAGGTTAATTAAGGTTTTTAGTGATCCAGGATACCAAAGTGTTGGAGCTTACTGACACACACACACACACACACACACACACACACACACACACACACACACACACACACACACACACACACACACACACACACACACACACACACACAAATAATGTGTAAGTGTAGCAAAATTTAGTTTTCCTGGTAAAATGTTTCATTTGTTTGTTTGTTTTAAAACAACAACAGAGTACTGTATAACAGAACAGAATATAGCAGAACATAAAAGGCCTATTGGCCTTTTACGGCATCTTGAAAGAAAATGATTAATCCGTGTGTCCCAAATGCGGTCACAACACCTCAGTGGTTTTTAAAAAAACCATACACTGTGCATGGAACACCATCAAATAACTCCCCAGCATTTGCAACTTCAATGGTGTCCAATGGCATGTCTAGGAAAGGACTCTGACAGAGCAAGTACAGCTGTTGACTGGCTGAAGACATCAAAAGTGGGCTCCCTCAAAGGTGTGATCATGGAAAGCAACTTTATATATTGAACGGATATCGAGAGAAATGCCAGAACCGCAGATTGGTCGAGCACCAATTCTGCTTGAGCGCCTGGCTTTCCACGTAAGATTGTGTTACAGATGGCATAAAGGTCAGTGCTATTAATAATTTCTCTTTTCTGTTCCAGAAATTATTGGTTACAAAAGCAATCCCTACTTTGGAAGCCATTAGGAAAGGTAGAGGGAATACCAAGAGAGATTTTAGTAGTTACTAAAGGCAGCAGCCTCAACTCTTATCTAATGAGGAGGACAGATAGAAGATATGAAGAAAAGCAAGAGAATACAACTTAACATCTTGCCACAGAAAAGTGCCAAGTTTAAAGCGATATAATTTTCCTTTACTTCATTCTCACAGCTGAGAATTTTTTAAAAAGCTAACCAACAAACATTCTGAGTGTTTGTACATCTTTTGCAGTAGTAGTAGTAGTAGTAGTAGTAGTAGTAGTAGTAGTAGTAGTAGTAGTAGTAGTAGTGGTGGTGGTGTGGAAAGAGAGAGAGAGAGAGAAATTTACAATAGCACAAAAAAACCCCAACCTTGTATTTTATGAAATGCACAGGAGAGGGGCATTTGGTGCAAAATGTTAATGCAAAATACATGCTTTTCATGGAAAAATTAAAGCACACTTTTTGCTACTGATGATGATGGTAGTTACATGGAAAAAAATGATATTCTCACTCTCCACCTGAAGCAAAAAAATCTCACAAAGGTAGACAATTATTTCATTGGGGTATCTCAGTGTATCAAGACACCCTTTTATATTGAGAATGGGGTGGGTAGGGAATGAACATTTGTTGCATCATTACTCTCATACAGAGTTCTGAAAAAGCCGGGGAGACTACGGATGCAGTTCATTGGGGAACTAGTGAAGACCACCACTTTGCCAACACAGGAGCGCAAAGTCTGACACTGGCACAAAGTTTTGTCCTTTCACAATGAGATTCGGAATACCCAAATTATACTTGTTCAAGGAGGGTTCTTGGTACCTCTAGCTCAATCCCCCCCCCAAAAGTCAAACCATCAACTATGCAGTCGTTACATGAGTTGGTTGACCCAAGGGGATCCTGGCAAGGGAGTCAAATTCCATTATCAGACAAACACATAAGATACATTTCTTCTACCTAGAAGTAAACACACTGCCCCAGTCTAGGCTGGGACTAACAATCTGGAAGTAGGGAATTTTAATCCTCCCATTCCTTTGATTTTTATGGAAAAGCATTCAACCTTCCTCCCACATTTCTGTTAGACCAACACAACTAGGTAAGAGAATTCAGGCCATTTGTTTCTTCAATGCACAACCCTTCAAATATGTCACAAACTTCCAGAAATCTTACTTACCGACTGCAATTTCAGCACTATTTATCAGAGAAGGGGGGGAGGGTCCAGCCTTATTTTTTGCCACCACAGTAATGACGCAATCGCTGCCCCCAAGATTTATTGATGTGTGGTTGTTGGATTCAGGAACCTCCTTCTTTTCCGTGGCGATCTTTGAGAGGGACCAGGACACTTCATAAGCTTGTATCTTCCCGTTTCTTTCCACAAAAGGTAGTGACTGTTTAAAAAGAAAAAGGTATAGTATGGCAAGGCAATCATTAGTCCAAGGAAAGCAGAAAAGAAGGATAAAAGGAAAGTAAGTACCTCCTAAAGAGATCATTGGCAGACTCGAATAATGGCTAGGTCTTGTGACCATCCAGCCATTCATACACTGCTAGGAAACTGACCATTATCTGATACAGAGCTCTAACGAACCCCTAACCTATAGTATTAGAGCTGGCCGGCAGAGCATTCTAAGGCTTGAGAAAGCAACTAATTCAGCTTTTTGCTCAAAGTGGGGGGGGGGCAGATACCCTAGAAGATGGTTAAACACAACGTAAGAGAGGTTGCAGCTTCTGTTTCCTGCAAAGATTAAGGTCCGAATCAAGTCAGCCTTGCACACAAGCAGAGAAGTGAGAAACATTAACTGTTATCACCATAAAAGCAAAGTGTGCTGCTTATATACCACCCCATAGCCCTTAAAGCATTCTCTGGGCTGTTTACAATTTAGTTATGTAGGCTGTACCTAGCTCCCCCACTCCCTTCGCAAGCTGGGTATTCATTTTGCCAATCTTGGAAGGATAGAATGCTGAGTCAACCATGAGACGGCTACCTGGAATTAAAGCCCAGGTCGTGAGCACAATTTTGGCTGCAGTACAGCAGTTTAATCGCTGTGCCACGGGGCTTGTTCCAATAATAACAGGAATGCACTTAAGAGATAGCATTGCAAGGGGAAACCCAAATGTACCAATTGTGATCTCAAACACAAGACAGCCTCTTTTAGGACTCTAGTACAGCCCCTCAAAGCTAGTGCAGTCCAGTTCCTTTGGAGCACAGTTCTCATCAGTTTTCAGAAAGGGCTGACACGACCCTTCAATGCCAGGGTCTAGCTTTTGGTTATGGTGAATTGCAATGGTATCAGAAGAGCAAAGGGAAAAGTGCTAGCAGCTGAGTTTATACAGTGGATCTAGTCAATGTATAATTTATGAATGAGGAAAGGTTTGGAGAATATCTCCCCAACAGAACCCAACAGTGGAGTTCTGTCGAGTTTTCTGAGAGACCCACCTTCCGTTTTATTATAGTTATTATTATTCTTTGATGGCGCAGTCAGACCCTCTTAATCCTGCCATTCTGTGAAAGTCTGAACTCTCTCCCTGCACCATTTGCCCAAACAGAACATTTAGAAGGACAAAAATTTCTGAAAATATTTATTCCTTCCTTGGGTAGGATTAAATTTTAATGAAACGTTTCTCATGCTGGCAAGAACCAAACCAACACTCATGGATGACAGATTACGTGAAGGCTCATCTTCACTTGTGAGTAGAAGTGGGCACAAATCAGAAAACCCGTGGTTCGGGTTCATCTAGTTCGGGCCCACCCTTGGTTCGGTTCGAGTTCGTATGAATTTTTTAAAAAATTATATGAACTCGAACTGATCCGAACCGGTTCGGAATCTTACTGGCAGCGCCGGAGGCTTGGTGGCGGTGGCGACAGATCCTGGCCCCTGCGGCAGGGGCTTTTTGAGGCGCTGGCCTCTTTTTTGTTGTTTTTGTTTTCAAGTGCCCACTGTGCGGCCCCAGGGGCCAGGCGGGCGCTTCTTTTATTACTATTTTTCTTTATTTTAGAGTACTGACCCGGCCTCCTTTATTTTATTCTATTTTATTTTATTTTTATTTTTATTTTTTACTTCCGACCACGTGGCCCGCGCTACAGCTGCAGTGTAGCCGGTCGGCTTTTCCCTGCAGCTAGGAAGACCGAAGACCATCCAGCACCAGGTAGGAGACATCGGTTCCTTCTAAATTCACTCCGGGGTACGTTATTCATCTTGTTAGGTAACAAAATAAATAACGAATAACAAAACAAATTAAAAGTTTGTTTCGTGCCCATCTCTATCTGCAAGACCTGTTTTTAAGAGAAAGGCTTCAATGGCTAGGCCCTTTCTGTGAGTACATGTGAGCTCATTAGAGATCCTTTGCAGCTGTGTGGGAGCCGATGGTGAGCATCATGTGTTTTGCTGCTCTATTTATCTGGTAGTTTTTACAGCATTGGTTAAGTCTCTGGGCAAAGTCGAACTTTCGTTATCCATCATTAATGTCTATATTTGCTTTCATTTCTCAAAAGCAGGGTATTTTCCAAAAGAATGGGGGGGGGAACAAATTTAAACCATAAAGTATTGATTGATGCTATTAACCCCAAAGTAAGAAAAGTCACCTAATAAACCCCTCTCAAAACATCAGCACATTGATGTACACTAAGTAAATAATACCCTATAACCACATCAGCCTCTACACTCTACACTCTATCACTATGCATCATATGGCATAATAGACAATTGTGTATAATGTATAGAAAGGATGAAATGTGATATAGTCTTTGCTAGTGCAACATCTACAAACAGTCGAATTTCAGCACACTCAGGTGCACCCTCTCCATCTGTCCAGTCCAAATGCCTCTAGTACACATTAAAATTCCCACTGCAGGGATAATGCTTGGACAGGGTTATAGTTTCACCCAAATCCTCTGAATAAGCCAGAAGGCAACACATTATTTACAATCCTGGGATCTGGATCATGTGCTGGATAGAGAATATTACAGGGATCTCACTGCAAATCAATACATGAATGCCACATGAGAGGGACAAGCAACACAGCTTTTTCTGCACATAAAACATATATTGCCACAAGAGTCTATTCATGGCAGCTTTTGCATTACTACTTGGAAAGCATTTTTGCAAAAATTGATGGCTGAGAGAAGAAAATTTTCTTTCCGCTGGTTATCCTGTTTCAATCACAAAGGTGTGATTAGCCTTGAAGAAAGTTTAATTGGTACATAAATTGTACTGCCTCAAGGGAACTGTATAGCTAATAAGAAATTAAAAACAAATAACTGAATAGCTACCTTCCAAAAGATGATTACAGTGTCTCCATCATTAACCCTCTCTCTCCAGATATCCAGCTGACCTGCAGGAGCTAGAAGAAGAGAATTTTCATTTGTATTGTATTGTATTGTATTGTATTGTATTGTATTGTATTGTATGCATAACTGGTGTGGAGTTCTGAGACTTCAGCTCTGAGGAGCCACCAGCCAACATTCCCCACAAAATTATCTGATGCCCAGGAACCATACTAGCTTGGCAATTCTAGAACATATCTACCAAAAAAAAGGTAAAATGTTCAGCCTCTCTCTGCCACTCCATATACTTACGGGCTTCTTGAGTTCTGTGCAGTGTGGTCTGGCGCCAGCTGCTCCATTTCCAGAAGAAAGGTTCAGCAGCTGAACAGCGAACTTGAAATATATATGACATGTAGGGAAGCAGACTGTCCACCGAGACTGTGTAATAGGAATTTTCTGCCCCATCCAGATAGAAAGTTGCATTGTTTGTCTTGTGGCTGGTTTCTATGTTGCCAAGATGCAAATTCTGTGGTTTCAAAAACATCAAAAAAACTGAACAAAACACATCTCCTAAAAACAAAGGTGCTGGACCACTAGAATCATCCTCATCATCATTTTATAAAGGCAAGTAGGTAAGAAAGGGCTGTATCTTAAAAAGTAACATTTCTAGGTTCTTCTGCACAGAAATAACAACCATTACATTCTCTCTCTCTCTCTCTCTCTCTCTCTCTCTCTCTCTCTCTCTCTCTCTCTCTCTCTCTCTCTCTCTCTCTCTCTGTATGTGTGTATGTATTTGTGCACATGCATCCACATACTCATACCCGCACCCATTCTAAGCAACTGGAGTGCAGTGCAAACCAAGAATCACCTACCAGTTCTTCTGCAGATGGACTAGTGTCAACTCGAACCTGACATTTAAGTTGGATTTCGGCAAAGCTGCCAGGCAGATACCATGACAGGCCGATGCTGGTTGGGTTATTGTCACTCACAGTTAACTTTTCAGGTGGCTGTGGATGAACTGAGAAAGACAAAAATCCAACTGAAATCATGATTATTTTATTTCTGTTTATTCAGTTCTGGTTATCAGCATGTCACACCAGGCAACAATAAGAGCACTATTACTGCAGGGGCAAAACACATAATGCCTTTTGGATGAAGAAAAGCAAAACCTACATGCACAGCTTGTAGGAACCTCATGGTGCAGTGGTAAAACTGCTGTACTACAGTGAAAACTCTGCACACAACCTGGGTTCAGTCCTAGGTAGCCAGCACAAGATTCTGAGGTTAGTAAAATGAGCATCCAGCTTAGGAGCGCGGGCAGCATTTTGTGTACCCTGCATAATTACACTGACCAGGGAGTGCTTTAAGAGCTATGTAACAACATATAAGACCACAAATTTACTTTATATATTCACCCTGCCCCATAGTGTTTAAAAATCTCTCTGGGTAGTTTACACTTCAATCATGCAGGCTACACATTGCATAATTTTTAAAAAACCCTCAAAACAAAAAACATGTATCTTATGGGAAATCATGCACATAAACATACAATGGTGTGTGTGTGCCTGATTAAGATGTGCAAGTCAGAAAATGTGAAAATATTCATAAATGAACATATTGTATAAGTACTGTATGCAAACAAACATGCATATAAAATATAGGATGGAGAGCAAATACTTGCTGTATTTGCAAGCTGATGCAAATCATAGGCCAAAGTGAACTTGCAACTGAAGAAAAGAGAAAGTCAGCAAAAGCAAAAATTTCCATATCCCTCCATCTTTTATCCACAGGGTCCATAATCACTGATTCAATTATCCACTGTCTGAAAACACTGAATACAACCCCAGAGACATTCATAATCATATGTATTTCTGGGATGTATTTATCAGACCTGGGCATTGGAGAGTGCCTAAGCCCATGGAATGCACAGTGTCTGATACCTCCAATTTTTTTGGCATCCACAGGGGCTTGGATCCACCCCCCACCCCACACACACACACCTACATGGATATCACACTCTTACTGTATAAATAAACACATGACTTGGCATCTCTCCTGGCAAAACGTCAGGTCTTAGAGAAACAGCCACTGATTAATTCTCTTCTTTTTCTTCTTCTGCTTCCTACCAGAGACTAGAGGTCAGTTTGGCAGTGGCACCAGGCTGAAATTCAAGCAGTATCCATGGTTCCTCAGTCCATAAGAACTTCTCCTTCCTGCAATTCGTTTCTCATTTATTTTGCAGCCAATGATTTGTTATGACAATCCATGCTTTCGTTTCTTTGCATTCTAGCTTTCTCTGTCTTATGTCTTGGTCTTGATTTCTTTAGTACTTATTTTCTGTTTTCCCCACTTGGTTCAAGAAATTCTCCACACCCTGGGAGAAATCTGCTTTTGCAGGACTGTGTGTGTGTGTGCGTGCGTGTGTGTGTGCATGTGTGTGCGTGTGCGTGTCATATAATACACATATAACTGAAAATACACAGCACTGTAGAACGGGCAATATCAATTTTGTTGCCTATTACAAGCTAGAGGCCATCTCTAGTCCAATTTTTCTTAGTACTGAATGGTAACTTCTAAAAGAGACTGACACTGTAAATAAACTAAAATTTAAATAGATATTTTCTTACCCCTGTGTTTTATGTCAATGGAAAGAGAGGCTTCTGATTGACCAAGATCATTTGAAGCATGGACTGTGAAGTTATAGATTCTCCGGTTGTTTTGAATTGGGAAATGACACTGGTAACGCTTACCATCGCCTGTGTATGTAACATTTTCCCCAGATATTCTGCAAAGGTTAAGGGAAATGAGATGGTGAGCATTCAAGGAATTTGGTGTATTAAAAAAAACGCGATTTGCAGATGTTGGAATTAAGTTATCTCTGAACAGGTTACAAGAAATACAAAAGATCCCAAGTGATTAAATAGTCATGACTATTATTTGCTTTCAGCACAATAGTTTAGAATATTTGCAAACACTCAGTCTTCGCTCTGTTCTTCTTCTTGCCCTCCATTCTTTTTCTAATTCAAATAAGCTATGATGAAGGTCTATGATGAGGTTCTATGACAAAGCTCAGATTTCTAAACTAACTTTAAAGATATGAAGCACAGTTCTTGGCACTGACCTAACAAGAAATGGTAAACTGCCTAGATGGCACAGTAGACAAATCCAATGAATGAATGAATGGATGAATGAATGAATGAATGAATGAATGAATCCATCCATCCATCCATCCATCCATCCATCCATCCATCCATCCATCCATACATCCATCCATCCATACATACATACATAAGTGTGGCTTCTGACTTTCTACCTCCCTCTCTTCATTCATACGGAAGACAGCCAGGACTTGATGTTCTTACAGGCCCCTTCCAACTTCACTATTCTGTGATCCTATGATATCCCCATCAAGCCAGCTGTTTAATGCCACCCTCAGCAAAGCAAGAGAAAGACTTCTCCACCCTTTTGTCTCAATACTATGAAATTCACGGGAAGAACAGGAGTGGGCTTCAAAAGCAAATCCACACAAAAAAGTAGGTTTTTCTTATCCAAAGGAGCTGTTTGCAGTATATGTATTTTTTTTGTCGCCTCCTTTTTCTTGCATGAAGAAGGATCTCACTTTGCCAAACCATGGAGCCTTACTCAATTTGTTACGGATCTGTTTCAGTTTTCTCAGGGGCCTATATACAGTAGACTAGGTTGATCCTCTTTTGGGAAGGACTGTGCATTTTACTGCACTCAGCACCTGAACCTGGATTTTAATCCGAGCTAAATAAAGATTTGTTGGCTAGTGACCTCTTATTTTCTGTGACCCTTAATAAGTACTTGAACCTCATTTCTCAAACTATGCAAAGCAAAGCTCCCTTAACTGACCTAAATAGGGACTAACTCCATGGGCCAAGGAATCCTGGTTCACCAATCCATTTACCTGCCCCATACCACAGGTGTCATCAATGGATACTCTGTACAGGTACAGTCTTCAGCACAATAAACAATATAGAATGAATAGTGTGAGATGTCTTCATCCCAGTCCATCCATCCATCCATCCATCCATCCATCCATCCATCCAATTAAACATTATTTAAACAAATGACAGTTTTTACATTAAAAATGCTTTATGGCATCTCTCTGTCTGACAATTATAACACATCTGCACCCTTTCCTACCACTGTTGCGATGCACTTATAACACGCTTTGGATACCTTTAGTCTACAGAAAAATAAAATTACCGTTCCAATAAAGTGTATATTGTTCTTCGTTGGCCATACAGTCTAGTAGGTCTTCCTTGTTCCCATTTGCACACTATTTTCTTAAGATCTCTTGTTTCACAACTTACATTCTGTGGTACATCAGGGGAGTCTGTAGCAATGGAAACAATGAAAAAGCAGTTAGAATCATACAATCATACAATCACAAAGATGGAAGAGACCACAAGGGCCATCCAGTCCAACCCCTTGCCATGCAGGAACCCCCATCATAGTATTTCCGACAGATGGCCATCCAGCCTCTGCTTAAAAACCTCCAAAGAAGGAGACTCCACCACCCTCTAACTGTCATGAAGTTCTTCCCAATGTTCAAATGAATTTGGGGCTTCAAATGAAGTTTTATAATTGACATAATATAATAGATTGTGGGTCGTTTTTATTATTTTAATTATTTATTGGCATTTTGATGTTTTAACTGTTTTCTTTTGATTGTAAGCCACCCAGAGACCTTTGGGTAGCGGGCGGCATATAAGCTGTATAAATAAATAAATAAATAAATAAATAAATAAATAAATAAATAAATAAATAAATAAATGGGATCTCTTTTCCTGTAGTTTGAGACCATTGTTTGAGCCTAGTCTCTGAAGCCATGGAAAACAAGCCAGTCCCCTCTTCAATATAACATCCTTTCAAATATTTAAACACGGCTACCATATCCCCTCTCAGCCTTCTTTTTGTAAGATTAAACATTCCCAGCCTACCTGCAAAATCTTGCTGTCTCCCATGCTGAAGCCATCTGCTAAGCTGTTAGATAAGGAAGGAAGAGCCTCCACTGGGACAAAACCCGGTGGCATCCCTCATACTAAGACAGCCTGACCAGCAATGACTAAGCTCACAAGAATTGCTAGATAGCTCCATGGATTAGGCATCCGGCTGCGGAGCCAGAGGTTGGGAGTTCGATTCCCGCACTGTGCATCGTTGACAGGGGCTGGACTTGATGACCCATAGGGTCCCCTTCCAACTCAGCAGTTCTATGATTGCTTGTCTCCAGTGTGAGAATTGAGTGAGTACTTCTTGACGTTCTGTGATTCGTTCAAAATATTTCTGCCCAACATTCTGCGAAGCAAAACAGAGATGCACATGGGCACACGCATGCACTCACAAAAGAACGGACCGAAGGACTATCCATTGTGCAGAGTCACGCTGACTCTGACAGAGCAGGTGACATTGAGCCATCTCCATTCATTTTTCTGACACCATCCATAATGTCCTACTCCTCTATTATGTGTATCCTTAACAAGCCCCAAACATAAATATAAGCAGTGTGGTGGTCAAGTTTGTGGATGACACAAAACTTTTCTGTGTGGTAAAAACCAGAGAAGATTGTGAAGGATCCTCCAGAAGGATCTCTCCAAACTGGGGCAATGGGGTGCCCAATGGCAAATGCATTTCAATGTAGCAAAATGGAAAGTAATGCATATTGGGGTGAAAAATCCAAACTTTATCAACTCATGGGCTCTGAGTTATCCGTGAAGGATAAGGAAAGAGATCTTGGTGTGTTGGTGGACAGCTCAACAATCCAATGCTCAGGATTATCAAAAAGGGGATTGAAAATAAAACAGCCAACATTATAATGCCATTATACAAAACGGTAGTAAGGCCACGCCTGGAGTATTGTGTGCAATTCTGGTCATCGCATTTCAAGAAAGACATAGTGGAACTGGAAAAGATGCAGAAGAGAGTGACTAAAATGATTACTGGGCTGGGTCACCTCCCTTTTGATGAAAGGCTAAAACATTTGGGGCTCTTTAGTCCGCAAAAATGGCGCCAGAGGGGGGATATGATTGAGACGTACAAAATAATGCAGGCCATGAGTAAAGTGGATAGAGGGAAGCTCTTCTCCCTCTCACAAAATACCAGAACTAGGGGACATACACTCAAATTGAGGGCTGGGAGAGTGAGAATAGACAAAAGAAAATATTTTTTCACCCAGAGTGTTGTTAGTCTGTGGAACTCCCTGCCACAGGATGTGGTGATGGCATCTGGCCTGGATGCCTTCAAAAGGTGACTGCACAGATTCATGGAGGAAAAGTCTATCACAGGTTACAAACCATGATAGATATGTATCATCTCCAGGCTTAAAGCCGGGTTACTTCAAGAACCAGATGCAGGGGAGTGGTACCAGGAGACAGATATCTAGTCTCGTGCGCTCCCAGATGCATCTGGTGGGGCCACTGTGAGATACAGGAAGATAGACTAGATGGGCCTTTGGCCTGATCCAGCATGGCTTTTCTTATGTTCTTATGTTCTTATAGTATACTTTCCTCATAATGAAACTTGTCCAGTCCTAAAAGAAACACAGAGCAAATACAGAGCAAACACAGAGCAAACACAGGACTAACAGAGCGATTGGAAAGACACAAGCAACCTACCCAATGCTTCTAACTATATAAATATTCTTGCAACAAGGATTTTGACTGTCCATTTCTACACTACTTCCAGATCTATCCCCACCCTTTTAGCCATTGAGATCCATACAGTACTCCACATGTGATTTATGGAGGGAGAGTATGATAGTAGCAGTTTTATTTCCAATTTCTCTTTCAATTATACTTGGAAAGGAAGAGAAGAACACAACCTGGGAGTATTGTGAGCTGCCCAGAGACCTTTGGGTAGTGGGCAGCATACAAGCTATATAACTAACTAACTAACTAACTAACTAACTAAAGTGTGTGTGTGTGTGTGTGTGTGTGTGTGTGTGTGTGTGTGTGTGTGTGTGTGTGTGTGTGTGTGTGTGTGTGTGTGTGTGTGTGTGTGTATCTATATATATCTATATATATCTAGATATCTAGATAGATAGATAGATAGATAGATAGATAGATAGATAGATAGATAGATAGATAGATAGATATAGCTTGTATGCTGCCCACTATATACATATAAAACGCCTGGAGCTCTGGGATCTTGCTTGGGGCTCTCTCCCGCCTGCTGGTACAAAAGACTACCTAGATGCAGAGGCATTATTAACTGTGGCTGATTGCAGGGAACATATAACCCCACTGATACAGCAGCTCCACTGGCTGCCAATCCATGTCCAGGAACAACTGAAAGTGCTGGTTCCAGCCCATAAGGTCCTAAATGACTTGTGGTCCAATATATCTCAAGGACTATGCCTCCCTTTATATGGCTCCCTGTGTGTTAAAATTTTCAGGAGAGGCCTTTCTCTTGGTCCATCACCCTTACAGGTGTGTTTGGTAGTAACACAGGAGATGACCTTCTCTGCTGCTCCTCCCAGGCCCCTGAACTCCTGGCTGGCCCCATCTCAGCAGTCCTTTTGAAAGCAAAGACTTTTCTCTCCACCCAAACTTTTCTTCAAATGGCTGCTTGGCCAAGGAAGCATTTTATTCTGTATTATATCTTTTAAGGGAGCATTCCATTCTGCATTATATTTGTATTTTTAATATGATTCTTATTATGAGTTCTAAATATGATAATTGTTCAATGGCTTCTGAATATTGCAATAACTTTTAACTTTGTTTCTTTCAAATACTGTTAGCGGCTTAGGATCCTTCAAGAGAAAGGTGGCATCTAAATAAATAATAAACAAACAAACTCAACAGATAATCTGCCTTTAGAAAAAAATCACAGTCACTAGCAATATATTCTCACTGAGCTACCGACTACACACATCCCAAAACCATTTTCTTTGCTATCTGCTGACAGATCAGATCCTATCAGTCTATATATGAAGCTAGAGATAGAGAAGGCTTGCAGGAGAAAGGAAAGATCATGCCAAGTTGCATTGGATGTATGCTTCTGAACACTTCCCATGAACTGGGCTCAGAGATCTATAATCTCACTATACTGGAGGTGATACTCTAATTATCCGCAGCACTGGGCAAGGGGTCTCCGCCCCATGCATGCATGGTTTCAGCTGCAACCAGAAGGTATTGTGTGGCCCTGATCCAGTGCTGCATGGCCATGCAACCACATAGCTAGTGGGAACGTTGCTCCATGGAAGACCCAAGTATCATGGATGGGACTTCAACAGGTCTTCACTACTCTCCTGTGCCTCCCAACAGCACTTTGTGTAGCAGGTGGGGGATAGCATGCCACTTCTCCTTTTAGAATTGAAAGGTTTTTGTGTGGGGGCAGAGGTGAGGGCCACCATGAAAGCTAGCTGTCTATAAGTGATATTAACAAACTTAATACAAGATAAGTCTGGTGGATGAAGCAGACAACTGGGCAGACTCACAGCTTTAGGTGGCAATTTGTTAATCTCTACTGGAGGATGAAACTGTAAATTAAATTCTCCCTAAAATAGTGAAACCTGCTACGGCTCGATGTGTAAAGTGAGCTGCTGCTTCCTTCCAAATGACCCAATGCCAAACAAAAGCAAAGTGATGCGGTGGTACCCCAGTTCATGAAGTTTATCCGTTCCTCGGAATGCTTCGTGAACCAGAAATTTCATAAACCGGAACCGCACAGGGCCCGCAATGCATCCTGGGAAATGAAGTCCTTTTTTAAAAAACACCCGTAAACCGGTATTTTCCGAAGTTTTCTGGGGGGGGGATCGTAAACAGAGGCATTACTTTCAATGGACTTCATTTCGTAAACCGGAAATGACTTTAACTAGGGTGTTTGTAATCCAGGGTACCACTTTATGTGAAAACTGGCATAGTCTAATTACTCATGCAGGTATGAAGCATGCAGCCTCCACCCCCACACACACCCCAACAGGGCCATTCTCTCAAACACCCTAGGGCAGTGATGGTAAACCTTCAGCACTCCAGATGTTTTGGACCACAACTCCCACAGTCCATTGTCATTGGCAATCTAGGTTTGGAATTCTGGGAGTTGTAGTCCAAAACATCTGGAGTGCCAAAGGTCCACCACCACTGCCCTAGAGGTTCCCCAATTTTCTTATACATGCCAACATTTCTACAATCTTATTATATTTTGAGGGATGTTAACAGTCATAGGGTCCCCACAACTCCATGCAATTCTTTATTTTTTTGTAGTTGGAACAGTGATCCTTGGACTACCAGAAAATCTGAAAAAACAATTCTCCATCCTACTAAGATTGCCCATCCCTGCTTCTGAGGGATGCTCCAAAGCTACCCATTTGTCAGTTGTAGTGTTATGCCACCGAAAAGATTCGGATCCTACTCAGAATAAACCATAAGTTTCTAAACATTGGGAATTTGCATACAAAACCTAGTTTGCTGTACTTACAGCCCACAAACAAAACAGTTCCGTAAGGAATGGAGCCTTCATCAGTTTCTACAATACACCAAGCGTTAGATCCACCTGGTGGTGTAACAGAGACGTTTTGGACTTGAATCGTCATGCTCTCAGTGGAGAGAGGGGCAATCGGACAACGATGAGGTGGACACTGACTAAAATTCAGAGTGTTCATTTTTCCTCCATTCTTCCATACACAGCAGAAGGTCACGCTGGATCCTACGTGCACAACTCGGTCTAAAGGATACATGCCACCATCTTTTCCTGCAACAGAAAGGACAGACATGAAGAAAAGAAAGTTCTGCTGCAGTCCATCATGTCTCCGCATCAGCTGAGCAGCTGCCCTGCATGCTTAAATACTTTTAGAGGTGCAAACTTTTGTTTTTATATGAGCTTTTGCCAAAGGGATCTCCTCAAAGATGTGCACTGTATTCCAAAAGAAAGGCTATTAAAAAAAAAGTAGCTTCCAAGAGTTATTCAATCAGTCTTTATTTATGGCCACAGACTGAATAATAGAGTTAAGAGACCCACACTTATCCATCACCTACCATCACTTTGTTTTGTTACCAAAGCAGAAGAAAGACAGGAAGAGGTGAGGGGAACAAAACAGCTTTAAAGGGGAGAAACGTTCACCCTGGAAGTTTCTGGTGGCAAAATGTCCCATTAGTGCAATGGTTCCCAACCATCCTAACCAACCTCCCTTTAATACAGTTCCTCATGTTGTGGTGACCCCTTGCCCTGCTTGGAAGAGGCCACAAGCCCCCTTCGGCAGGCCACTGCCACAGGTGCATAGAGAACTTCCCTCTACAGGCACCCTTACCCAATCACAACCTCCAGTGCCATTGACTGACATCCCCTCCAACCTATTAAGCTGTAACTCACTCTTCTGCCATTCCCCCCTCTTCCTCAAGACCCAAGCCGTTTGTGCCTTTTTCTTCACTGGCTCATGACGACCCTTGTGAAATGGTCGTTCAATCCACAAAGGAGTCCCAACTCCCAGGTTGGGAACCACTGCATTAGTGAGTCAATTCTGGGAGGGAGACAGAAAGGGTTCTTGGTAGAGCACCGATGTGCTCCACAATTCACATTCAACTCCATTGGCTTCAGAGCAAGACTGCAATGTCTTTTGAGGGAAACCTTGAATCCTGTCGCGACTTGTGAACCAGTGGGTCCTGCTTCTCCCTAAACCTTCCATACTTCCCATTACAGTGAAGATTCAATCTTAGATGTATTTGTAAAAAATCATAGATAAAAGTGTTCTGCTTATATACCGCCCCATACCACTACAAGTAGTCTCTGGGCGGTTTACAATTTTAATTACAGTGTGCAGGCTACACATTGCCCCCCCCCCAGCAAGCTGGGTACTCATTTTACCGACCTCGGAAGGATGGAAGGCTGAGTGAACCTTGAGCCTGCTACCAGGGATTGAACCCAGGTCGTGAGCACAGTTTTACCTGCAGTACAGGCATTTAACCACTGCGCCACGAGTGGTCTTAGAAAGAGCAAATCAGGATGCCATTCATTACTCTAAAAATACTCTAAAATAGTAAAAATACTCTAAAATAAATAAACATCTCAGTCCTAGGCTGCACTCAACAGCATCACCTTACCAGGAATGTTCACAATTTCGCTCCACTGACTCCATGTCTTCCACCCAGCAAATGCGTCCTCATGAAAGAAACTGCGGATCCTGACGTAGTGTGTGGTGCAATTAAAAGGCAAGTCTGCTGCCCATTTCCAGTAGAGTAGAGTGTTCTTACCCTTTAATCTTGAACGAAATGTCACCTAGCGATACAAATCAATTTTTTTTTTTTTAGAAAAACTTGGCTTGTTGATAAATCATGATCTTGGATATGGGTAACATGATTATTAGGCATTCAGAGAAAGTGAAATCAAATGTTGCCCAAGATATTGGAATACAGCAGTGTTGGCGAGCCTATGGCACGGGTGCCAAAGGTGGCACTTGGAGCCCTTTCTGGGGGCACCCAACATTGCCCCTTCACAACCACCTGAATTGCTGAATTGGCATTTTATGAGAAATTAGTGGGTTCTGAATAGCAGTTTGGGTACTCGGTCTCTAAAAGGTTCACCATCGCTGGAATAGAGGATAGTCTGGCATTTGTGAAAGGTGCCTTTCTGTTCAGGAACACGTCATTGAACCATAGATGGGTGTGATATACAAACCATCTGAATTGGATACGCAGGGGGAGTACATTATTTTTGTTGCTTTTCTGAATTGTAGCATAGGTAGCCCAAAATGTTATGCCTCCAAACACCCAAAAGGGATGGGATTCAGACTTCTAGTCTCTGTATACACCTAAAAAAAACCCCAGGCAGACTTCTAAGGGGTGAGAAACAAAATAAATGTCTTTCTACTTCCATATTGAGCAATCTTTTTGTGCATCAGCTGGGAAGCAGAAGGAAACACTCTTAGAGTTGCAGTGCTCCCTGGGAATTGCCTCACTACATCATGGGAAAGTAGCTCAATGAAAAGCTCTCCCAAGGGTCTGATAGGCAGCAAGACTAACACTGGGACAATTCCAAGGAAGCTGAGCAAATGAGCCATGGTTCCTTTCTGCTTCTCAACCTGTGTGTGTGACTGGAGTGGTTTGCCAGTTCCTACTCCAGGTGCCTACAACACATGGAGAAAAGCACAATGTGGAGGTAGGAAAAAATTAATTTGTCTTCTGATTGTTCTTCTTCCACTCCCAGTAGTCTGCTTGGGACAATTTTTTTCTCATTTTGCACTAAAGTTTGCATTAAATTACATTCTACTGTGATATTTTGCTGCCAGCTTCTTTTCTGTCTCTCACTTCTGGCTCATCCCTTTCTATTGCAAGTATTTAATCATGTCGTTATTAATGCAGTAAATGACTCAGTTTTAGTCACAGACTATTTTTATCCCAAAAGCAGCAAACAACCTCACTGCTTTGTTTGCTAGCCTTCATTCTAGAATCAACTGACTTGAATCAAAGCAGATTTGTTGTGTTGCTTAGAGGGTAAATCTTCCATTATCTGATAGACAGTCACTGCTGTGTAATGGTTAGGGCGTTGGGCTCTGACTCCCTCCTGGCTACAAATCTCACCAAGGCCCAATTCAGCTGCTCAATAAAGCAGCTGATATTAAATTGTGAGCAGAGGAAGGACACACAGGGTGGGAAATGAGCCTGCCCCTCCTATCCTACATGTCATGTGTAGAGAGGTACAGTGGTACCTTGTATAAAGGAATTAATTCGTTCCAAATGAAATTATGTTAAACAAATTTTCCTTTATACAAATTCCCATAGGAATGCATTGAAAATGGAGTAATCCCATTTTTATGTTGTATGGATTTCCCCCATAGGCGATTATGTTAAGCAAATTTCCCCTATCTCCGGAATTTTTTATGTTGTACAAATTTTATGTTATACAAGCTGTTTGTTATACAAGAGTCCACTGTACATCCAAAAAGGAGGGTGGGGTCTACCCTAGAACACCTCAATAAAATCAACTGAAAATGCAACTCTCTCTCTCTCCCTCCCTCTCCCTCTCCCTCTCCCTCTCTCTCTGTGTGTGTGTGTGTGTGTGTGAGAGAGAGAGAGAGAGAGAGAGTGGAAGAGGGTGCAGGGATGGATGAATGGATTTAAACACAGAGAATATACAGGTGAAGTGATACAACTTACCAGATCTACTTCTTCCATGGGATCATTATACAAGATCTGAATTTCCCAGGTAGCATCCATTTCATATGGAAAAGCTGAACCGCCATCATACCACTCCAATTCAAATGTGTCAGAAATATAGTCAGGAGTCAACCTATCAATATGTGGAGTGGGCGGAATGAATGCTAGAAGCAAGAGAATGAAAATTCATTTCAGATCTGGTTATCAACAGCTGCAAAATGCTATTTTGCAGAACACTTGCACAACACTGGCTCTTTGGCTTGAATACAGAGATGAGCACCGCCCCTAGAGTCGGACACGACTAGCACGCATGTGTATACGGGGAGGGCGACCTTTGCCTGTACCTTTTTCTTCTGAATGCCTTGGGGGAAGCAATAATGTCAGTGCCATGCTCTTATGTCAAAACCGTGGAGAAAATGTTTGTGCATTGACTTCTATTGTTTTTCAAACCCACTAGAGAGAAGTTTTACATCCATATAAAACTGGTCTGCTTCCAAATGTATAAACAGATGCTAAATTGTTATGAAAGGGAAGGTGCTCTTCTGGAAGATTACAAGCTGGCTGAATACCAAGATAAGAAAATGCTTCTAATTCATTCTCAAGACCTGTACTTTCAAGATAGAGAGTACTCCTTTTCAGTGCTCCAAGAGAAAAGACCAGTGGATTTTATAGGATTCTACCAAAATAAGCTACATTTCTTTTGGGAGACAGAGATGTACATATATTGATTTATATATACACATCTCTGTCTCCCAATTTATATTGTTATATCTAAATGATTTATATTGTCAATTTACACACACACTTTTAGACTGTATTATGAAATTATACAGAGCAGATTGGAAATCTGTTGTCTTAGGCTGCATTATCTTATGCAATAAAGAGATGGGCAACCAACAGATTCCAGTGCCAAATATGGCTCCCTCAGAATCAATCAATCAGTCAGTCAGTCAGTCTGTTTGTCTGTCTGTCTGATTTATATACCACCCATCTGGCAGCCAAGACTGCTCTGGGCTGTTTACAACTGTAAGGGTTCGAACTCCCCTATTTTCGGTTCTGACCCATAAGGAGGCTCAGCCACGTTATTTGTAGAAATATGCAATAAACTTTTATTAAGCAGTTCCATGTTCATGTCATTTTCTTGTACAACATTAGCACACAATGGAGAAAGCTCTTTTATGTTTAAATCTTCATAAGCTGAACTTTTGAACGGTGAGGTTACTTGTACTTCTTCTTTCACTGGGTTTCTCACATATAAAAGTGATGACTGGGGGAACCCTTCCCGAAGCACTGAGTCCCACAACAAGGGTGTTTGGCCCACTGGGCCACCGGGTTTTCCAGTTTCCCCCTCTTCCATTCTGGCTGAATATCCTGGCCAGTGAACGGGTTTTACTTGTACAGACCAATTGTAAGTTTCCAGTTTCTCGACTCTAAATCTAGGTGGCTAATTTCTCCTTGCCTCTCCCTCAGTCTGGGTACCAACATCCCTTAACGGTTCCTTCCAACCCACATCACTGCCCTCCTCCACCACCCATAGGTCTTCCATGCTGCCCATCACCGAAAAGGACACTCTTATTGGTTCATTCTCTTCTCCCGTTTTCTCTCTGTCCTTAGCTTCCACTTCACCTAGCATCATATCATCTTCTCCTTTCAATCCCAATTCAACTATATTGTATTAAAGGGTCATGCCATTAGGAAGGTTGAGAACCTCACTGCTGTGAGGCATCCACGAGCACCGTCCTCTGACCCACCACCACCACCAAATGGCTTTTTCACCCTGTACCTGTTGCAACCATTTTTGTTCCAGTCATGATAGAACCCACTGGGGGGAAGGTGTGCACGCGTGACCCAAGCCCTATGCAGAGGGAACACTGATTAGGGGAGCGTGTCGCAGGAATGGGTATGGCTCTTTAATCTGTAGAGATAAGGATGTTGGCCCCTACCGCACCCAACCCCTTAACTAACATATGGAAAGAATGAGAACATACGAAGCAGTCTTTGTATAAGGACAATGCATACTCACTAATATTTTTCTCCGTAAGGAAGAACGCATTTTTAGCTACAGCTTTTTTCACTTCTCCGGATGAATCCAAAGTAGATATTTCTACGCTGAGAGAATCAAACAAAATGAGTGGAATGGCTAGGCTTTTCTTTTCTGTTTCTAAACAAGTGCGGCCGGGGGTGGAGCTGGAAAAAATGACACAAAATGGAAGCCGAAATCAGCCACGTGCTCAAATGAGCAAAGAAACATTTATTGCTTGGGAAATTCCTTTTAGAAAGTAATTTAGACAGATTATAGACTAAACAATTGTTCAGTTCTCAAAGGTCACTGAGCAGCAATGGGGTGGCTGATGTGATCACCATCTCAAAAGAAAAAATGACACAAAATGGAAGCCGAAATCAGCCACGTGCTCAAATGAGCAAAGAAACATTTACCTTTTAGAAAGAATTTAGACAGATTATAGACTAAACAATTTTTCAGTTCTCAAAGGTCACTGAGCAGCAATGGGGTGGCTGATGTGATCACCGTCTCAAAAAAAAAAAAACCTCATTACCTGATATAGCAAAATTCACAAATGAAGTCACCCACAGAGGCTGTGGTCCAGGTACAAATGACTTCATCAAAACTGTGTGTTATACATGTCAAATTCTGAGCCTTGAGTGAAGAATCTGGAAACACAAAATTAACATTATTGAGCAACTGTTCTTTGAAAAGTGACAAAAAACACCAACATCAAACTCATTAATATACTGTATAAATAATCCAGCATTGAGACATAATTTGCAATTAGTTGTGGGGCGTGGAATTTAGGTGCAACCTATCTACTACTTATTATGCGGCCCTTTCATTAATCTCCAGACAAATCAAAAGCACTTCACATCTCCACCACCAAGGCCAAAGCCAATGACTCATACTTAATAGGTTTTGGGAAGGATTGCATATATGTGACTTTCACAAACCCCAGGCCACTGTACATCTAAGAAGCCTATTCTGGCCAATGTCCACCTAATGTTCCTATTCAGACCAGGGTGGCGACAAACCAAGTTGAACTATAAATTAGAAGCCTTGCACCAACCTTCCTCAGACTGACAAAGGTACTTGGATGAGTAGTGAAACTTTTCAATCTCACAAGAAAAGAAGTCCAGTTGCCATGATTCAACTTCTGGATATGGCCCACAAAATTCATGTCAGTAGCCACCTCCTGCCTTTTGGGTCACTCTCTATAACAGAAGTGATCTAGTAGCATCGTTTCCAGAAGTTAACATAACCCAACTTACATTCTGCCACTCGTGATCAAAGCAGATAATACAACTGGCATGCCAGTTGGAAGAGGTTCTTGCTTAGGAACTGAAAGATGGCCACTTGTTAGCCACCCCCAGCAATTTATGTGATCACTCTTTCGCACATGTAAAATCCCAACATTATTTAAGCAGCCATTTTATATTTGGATAAAGTTTTGATGTCACTTCATCTATTTTGCTGTAATTTGTAAGGCCTTATTAATCCACCAAATCACAGCTAAGCCAATTGAGGTTGAAGGCAAATGGCTTGCCTAAAGCATCAACTGGATTAATAACAGAGTTGAACATTCAGACCTGGGACTACGTAATTCATACTCAGTCTTGTGTAGAATATCCAGTGTACTGAGCTGCAAGGCCAGGGAGGGTTACATTCATAAATTATTGTGTACATTCAGGGGATGAAACATAGATATAGGCCTTTAGCACACTTCTAATTAGCACAATATTTAATGAACATGCTAATTTGGCACACTATTAATAACCTGGCGTTCTCCATTGTCTTATATAGAACCCTAACTCAACACAATCTACTCCTGAAAGCTCAAATTCAGAAAACTTATATTAGTTTCATCCATCTACTGCAATGACTGCCAGGGTCTTAATGCTATCAACACTCTGAATATTCACTACTTGTATTAGTAATGTCAATGTCACCTTGGAAGCTCATCACCAGGTGTCAACAAACTACAGTACTGTAATTCTGCTTGATTCCATTTTCACCATTTCACTCCCATCCCAATACAATACATACGTGAGCTAGTGCTCCAGGATTTGTACCACATGTGTCTGAAGCAGTGGACTGTATCTACAAATACTGACTTTGAAATAAATTTGTTATTCATCAAGATGCCACAAGACTCTCCCTTTTGTTTTGATTTGATTTTTGGTTTGGTTGCTGATGAAACTGGTTAACGCAGATACCTCTCTGAAATGTCCTAAATACCGGTTTGCATATGAAACAGGGATAGGAGTTCACTAAAAAGATTTTTAAAATGAGTACATGGCAGACTGGAGCATTGCTCATCTTGCTTTTTGCACCGCAAAGCAATTTTCCTACTCGCCCCAATACAGGGCTGGAGAAAGAGACTGCTTTAAGCAGTGAAATATGCGGGCATAATTTGGGCAGAGAAAAATGGACTTCACTCCCACCCTGCAGGATCCATTTAATCTTTAAATTGAACCCTCTTTATTGAGTAGGCAAAGCAGAGTCAGTCTCTGTTTTTGTGTTTGCATGTTGGTGCATAAGCATATCTGAAGGCCAAACCAGATGAATATATCCATTAATCATGTATACATCTGGTTTGGCTTTCAAAGCCTGTTCTCTGCAAATATAACAGACGTGTGCTTCCATTATTTTTAGGGTAATGACTTATTTAATGGCCTAAACTGGGACTATTTTTCCACCATTACTCTTGGTTTTCCATACTTGCAAATCTATCAACTCGCACACTTCACTGAGTTAAGTTTATCTTGAACACAGTTTAGGATGTCCAAACTGCTGTAGACTATACTTCAATTTTATTATAGCTGTGAAGTCAGCTGTCAACCATTACCTGATATTGGGTTTTTTTAATTAACTGTAGTTAAGAGTAACTGTACAAACAAAATGAGCTACAGTCGATGTAAAAGAGAAGCAAAAACTTCCAAATTCCTGGTGGCTGTTTTCGAGGAAGGGACAGGTGGCACAATAAGCCCAAGGCTCAATGTAAATTAACACTATGTCCAAGCAAGTTCTATGTATTACAGTGGACTCCCTTTCACCACTGTGTCACTAAGATCCAGTCATCTCACAGGAAAATTAATGCAAGTTTCTACACCGAGTTCTCTATTTGAAGAGTAAACATGAACATTCTCAAAACGACGGGTTTTGTCACAACTCTCAAAAGGTTCTTGAGAATTTGAAAGGAAACCATTAGGGGAAATTAAAAATGCTCCCTCTAATTTACAGGTGACCACATGTAAAACAATAACCCATGGTGCCACGGACTGTCTAACAATTACACAGTCTCCCTATTATAACTTTGATGTACGTGGGAGACTCCAACCAAGCTTTACACAAGCATATAGTACATATTCTATTCATTGTCAGTATGCCTCTTCCCCAGGAATGCAGGTTACCTGCCACAAGATGCAGAAACAGACAGCAGCCCAGCTTTCAAGTGGAATTTACTTCCCTACCTAGGTTTGTGCTCTTTTGCTGCATCTAATGTCTATTTCCTGCAATGCACCCCATTAATCCCTTTCATTCTTGCCTTCTGACCATTTGTATTGCCCAATCTCTTTCAAGTCCCTTAAAGCCTAGACCCCTGACTTTATGAAGGAGACACGATTCTACACAAACAGTGAAGAACATCGGCAGGGCTTGTTTAGAGTAACCGAACAACGCAGATAGGTACAACAATGACAACAGATGAACAACCTATGTTTATAACTCTACTTCACTCTTTTCCAGATGCTTAAGGCAGCTTATGTTTCTTCCTAAGAATCAGCTTTGACCTTTCAGAACCTAATGATCCATACATACAGTCATAAAGCAAACAGCAAAATAAAGAATCAAACCATTTCACGATGACAACCCTCCAAATGTTATGGATTATTTTTGCAAGTTTATTTTTTTTTAAATCACATTGTCAGCAATATATATATTCTACCTAGAGAGAGAGAGAGAGAGAGAGAGAGAGAACTGCAATCCATAAATTAATCCTATTAGTCTTAAAATACAACAGACCAATATTCCAGCCAACCTCTCAACACATCATCCTCTCTATTTAATTCAAAAACCAACATCTAACAAATGGCACTACAAATTATCTTTTTATTTTTCTTCCAATCAATCTGAGTAGGCAGTTTTCCATTAATGCTATTGCCCATACAGTCACCCCCTGCCATTTCGCGGTTCAGGTACTGCAGTCCCACTACATTGTGGGATTGCAGTACCTGCACCTCAGAGCCATGCGGAGGGTGGTGGGGGGATCCGGTGGCTCCGCACCCCCCCACGCTCCTCTGAGAAGCCTTGGGGCCGCGGGGGGGGGGCAATCCGGACGCTCCGCGCCGCCCGTGCCCCGCACTCCTCCGAGAAGCCTCAAACAGGCGCGTGATCGCCCCCCCCAGCCCCCCCACCCGCTTCTGCATATCGCAGAATTTCATGCATCGCGGGTGCCGTGGGTCCCTAACCCCCGCGATCGGCAGGGGGTGACTGTATTTTATCTTTGGAAGGAAAGTCCTTGATAATTTGTCCACGTTCAGGAAGTTTCAGCTCTTCCAGCCCCTACCCCAAATGATATGGAATGCAACACTCCGAGTCTCTACTAATAGGCTATAATAGTCAAAGTGACAAATGCTAAAGTACAAAACCTCTGAAGTGTATCACATTGTGAAAAGCTTGTGTGAAGCATAAGCGACAAGGCAACGGTTATGCAGGAAACCAGAATAACAAAAGAACTATCAAAATCCACCAACCTGTTTTCTGACTGTGGACCAAGTGGTTCAGGAGAAAGAGAGGAGTTACTGCCAACAGAAAGCACGGAATTTGATTAATCCACATTATTTTGCAATTCAGTATGAAGAGCTGGTCACCTCAAGCAGGAAAGAGCATCATCCTTCACACAGGCAGCCTCTAACAATTGAAAACAAAAAAAGGAAAGTAAATTTACAATACAAGTAAATTCCCTAACATTATGGGCATACATTCTTGGTTAATATTATACGATATAAATGGATCAGTGCCTTGGTTTTTGCAGATAGAAAACTGTGGAGGGTGAATTACTGCATTCTCTCTTTCTCGCTCTCTTTTTTGGCATAACTTCCAGTATTTGCTGTTGGAACCCATGAGAGCCTGAAAGCACTTACAAGTTTGAATAAATCTGTTATTTTTGTCAGATAATCATAAACATGCCACACTTGGGGTATTTGCTCATGCAGCAGCTGCAAAGAAAATTAATACAAATATGGGACAGCCTGATGTGTGTTGCGCTATTGACAGATGGCCAGAAAAAGCTCCAGTGGGTAATTTTATCAACGGCCAAGCCACATGTAGTGTGGGAGAAGAGTGATCATTAAGAAATTAAGAGAAGTGGATCAAGACAGGAGGAAGTTGAATAGATACTGGCTTCACCTGTATTTGCTCCCTGATGGCTTCCATGTCAAATTTATGATTGTTAGTGAGTAATGACTTATAAAACCCTAAACATTTAGGGACCTCATTAACCATCAGAACATCTCTACCCAAGAGCATCTACTCAGTCCAACTAATTCTCTCAGGCCAAATTACTGAGACTGCCTACAATGAGAGAAATAAAGAATACCAGGACCCAGGTTTTCCAGCAGTAGCATCCTTGCTATGGAACAAACTTCCATCAGAAATTAGACAGTCCCGTCCCTACAGATCTTCAGAAGATTAAAGACAGAGCTCTTTACAGAGGCCTTTGGCAACATTTTAGGCTAATCTATGAGACCCATGCATTATATTTGTAACAATGGTTATTCTTTTTAATACACCAATGTCCATGTTTCCAGGATGTCATGTTACATGTAACTTGGTTTGGTTTGATCTGTATTATCCTGTGTCAGTCTTAGAGAGCCTTTTTTGTTTAGTTTGTGGTGCTATACTTTTCGTTATTTTGCAATTTTAACTGGCTGCATGCTCCAGTTAATTATGCAAACTACCCCAAGTAGGGTTCCACTACATTGGGTGGTCTATAAGCTCAATAAATGATAGAGCAGAAGCACGACGACAACAGGTGCATAGCCTTTAAAATGTTGACTGTCCTATTACTGAGTTTGCTATTGACCTTGCTCAGACCTGTAGATAGAAAGGAAAATGCATCCCATGTATTTTTGGCAGAAGGGTGGTATTTCAAACAGAGGAACCTTGACACACTCCCTTTGACACCATGTTTATTAGATATGGTTGAGTCACTTTCACCTTGACCTTATACATTAATGACACTTGTGTCAGTAATACAGGGCTATTAAATACACTGCTGAAGTCTGGCACTCTAAGGGGTGTCAATTACTGAATCAATCCACCTCACGCTAGGCCATGTTCTTTTCCTATTACCATTAGCGCTTTCCAACATTATTGTTCTTCTTGTTCTTCTTCTAATAGGTCCAAAAACTAGACCATAACTTGAGTCATTTTAGCTTCTAGGGAAACTCCATGCTTAATTTCATCTAGAACTCACTTCATCTTTTTGACAGTCTGTAATATCCATACAACTCTTATTCCAGCACCACAATTCACATGAATTAATGGCTTTGGGGTCAGCTTTCTTCACTGTTCATTGTTTCACGACTATGCACAGTTATCAGAAATGCCACCATCTGAACAGCCGTGACATTGGTCTCCAAGTCTTTACTCTTACCCTTAAGAATTTTTAACTTTAATTTTTAATCTCCCCTAGGCTTTTGGAGATCTCGCTTTTGGTTAAATACTGAGCCAAAGCATAGAAAGTATTCAACAGTTGAATTTTTTTCCATCCTCCATGAAGAATTTTAAAAAGGCCATGTGGTTCAAGATTGTTTTCATTTTCTGCCTTAAGATCACAAACTTCATAAAGCTACATAATTCTTCTCTAGTCATTATTTTTGTCATTTTAATATTCAACTGCAATCGTTGCCATTATCCCAATCCATTCTGCACTCCTTTACTCTCTCTTGTGGCTCTCTAACCCCCCTTTTCTTAAATAAAACCCAACAGAGGCTTTAATAAAAATACCCTAAAATAAAAATATACTTCTATTTTGACCATCACTTGTAAATGCATTATGTTTTGTTTTTATGGGAGGGGTTTGTGTTGTCTTTGACATCACCACCAGCAAAGCAAGTGCATTGCGGTCGACTCTTCTCAACCTAAATGTTCTTCTAAAATTAGCTGATTCAACCTTTGGCTTTCAAAAAATCACTGAAACGGGGAAGGAACACACTATTTTTAACAACCATCAGTTCTTTGGCAGTCAGACTGTGATTTACTCCCCATTTGGCTGAATTCATTTAACCAAATGTTCCCTGTAATTTTTCCAAAACCAAAATGCTTGGGTAAGCTTCCTCGCCTTTCCTTCTCCTAAGAAAACATCCTGCTTTCTCACTAATGTGCCGCAAAGAGTTTTCTCACAGGCACAGAAAGCCCATCAGTACCTTAATGTACAGCGGGCAGGCCAGCAGAGAGAGACATTCACATACTCAACTATCCACTGTTTAGCAATCTGTAGAGTTCCACTGCTATTTCCTTCTTTGTTGGCCTACATTAAGCCACTTATCACACCCTTTAAACTTATATTTTATGCCCTTCTCTTAAAAGCTGAACACTGGACCAGCAGAACAATGCTAAATTACCATAACTGTATATTAATAGAGGATATGTCACAAACATATACAAATTTTGTATTAGGTCTTAAAACTGAATAAGGGCTTTAACAGGGTGGTTAAAATCATGGAGTTTTTAAAAATCAAATTGATTTAAATCATAATTATTTTTTTAAAAATAATTTTAAAATCTAAAATGTCAAAATGCATTTTTAATTTAAATTTTGATTTAAATCAATTTGATTAATTTCCCTAGTGGATATGAAGAATAGTTGATGTTTGCATCCATTTAGAACAGTTCAACATGACTGGATAACAAATCGAGGCATTTTCAACCACAGCCAATTTGTTACCTTAGCTGCTAGAAAGAGACAAGGCATACTTTTGCCCATCAAAGTTTCTCCAATTTATGCAAATTTTTCTGCAGTTCTCTGTATAAAACTAGTGTAATTTCCCTTTAATAGGGAAAGCAAAGACACAGCACTAGCTGATACCTTTAAAAGATGCAACTAACCGATATGATGCTTCAGATTTTTAAAAATCTAGAAAACCAAGCATCAGGTATTACGGTTTGGCAATTTGCACAAGCTACACAATTTGGGTAAATGTGTCCAGCCAGTAGTACCAGCAAATACTTCATCATCTTTGTTTGTGAGGATAAGACAAGGAAGGATTTGTAGCCCCAGTCTTAAATCTTACTGGCATATTTTCAACCAAATCAAACAAACGTTTTCCAACACCAACAAGAACTTGATGGTATAAAAATGAATCATCTAAATGTAAGCTCCATATCATTTTTAAAAGTCCCTTGTTCACCCCAATTTGTAAAGTGACAGAATCAACACAACAAATTTGCTTTTACTGTATTTATAGATGTAGAGTGTTAAGAGATTAAGATTTGAAACCTTGTATAAGAAAGTTATGAAAATAGCAAAGCGATTAGGGGAAGATGCAGGGGGAAATGCTTTAAAATACAGTGGACCCTTGTATAACAAATGCTTTGTATAACATAAAATCTGTACACCATAAAAAATTCTGGAGATAGGGAAAATTTCCTTAACAGAATCGCCTATGGGGGGAATTTGTACAACATAAAAATGGTCGCAATGAGGGATTACTACATTTTCAATGAATTCCTATGGGAAATTTGTATAAAGGAAAATTTGCTTAACATAATTTCATTTAGAACAAATTAATTCCTTTATACAAGGTGCCACTGTATTTTTAAACATGCAGCTTGAACTTCATTGTTTTCAAAACAATCAGCCAGCTCCTGCAGAACACTGTCAACAAATTCATAAATATCTTGGCAACTGAATGACAATTTTGCTTTAGAATGTATGTTTGTTTAGAACTTGTAAACATAGACATAAGATTAAAGTAAACAAAATTGTAAATGAAAGAAAACAAAAGCAGTGTTTAGCCTTATAACTTCATCTTTTGGTTTTCCTGGCTTCAGAAAATGTTGCTCTGGAATTTGTCATTCATTGTTTCCTCTAGTAGCAGAAAATACTGAAAACATACAAGTATAATAAGAGTTTACCTTCTAATATGAATATGTCTTAATTTTACTGGACTGTATATTGTCCCTCATTACTGTAAGCCGCCCTGGGTCCTTTCCAAGGAGAAAGGCGGGGTAAAGATACTCAAAAGTAAATAAAATAAATAATCCAAAAAAATAGTAGGAACAATGTAAAGGAGATTTTACATTGTTGTTAACCCAGAAATTCCCAGGTAAGAAATATCTGAATAAGCAAAAAGAGATAAAAAGAAATAAAAACTGGTAAAAGATGTAAGAACGGTTGAGAACAGATATCCAGGTGATGTTAAAATAATGCCAGGCAAACATCACCAGAGGGGAAGGAAAAGAGCATGAAGCCATAAAGTGGAGAAAAGGCAAAAAACCAGAAAGAAAACATGGGTTTTCCCTATAGACCTTGACAGCCAAGCTAGGTGATGTTTGACAAATATTTCTCTGTATGTATTCTTAACATACAGAGGGGTAAGTAATGCATTTTACTTCATCTTTTCAGTGTAAATAACATTGGTCTTTCTCTACACTTTTAAAGTAAAGATAAGGCTTTTTAACTTGACACAATTTTATTCTTAAGAACTTTTATTTCACTAGAAACCATTCTCTGTTGTTTGTTGTTAAATATGTCTCCTTTAGGGTGGGTAAAAGCAGCTTTAAGTTTTCACGCCAATATATTTCTGTAAGTTGCAGGGATGCATTTTAAGTATATAAGCCTCTAGTCTTCAAAACTGCATGGCTCTGAGTTGTTACAACAACTTTGAAGTATTTTGTGCATACAGTATATATCAGTGGTGAAGAACCTTTGGCACTCCAGATGTTTTGGACCACAACTCCCAGAATTCCAAGCCTGCATTGCCAATGACAAAGAATTGTGTGAGTTGTGGTCCAAAAGATCTGGAGTGCTGAAGGTTCACCACCACTGGTATATACTGTAGAAGCAATGTAGACATATACATTAAACTTGAACTTAAACTTGAACTTGACATATAGAATTAGACAAGCTGATGTTGCCTGAAATTATTGCAACAATGAAAAGACTTATATTTTAATGCTCAGATAGATGTTTGCTATCATTGACTGTTCTTATCTGGTTTCATTATGGAATTAATCCTTTATTAGAATAAATGGCAGCTGTAACAAACAAACTGATTTTTAATTTTTTGTTGTTGTTGTTATGCCTGGAGGTTCATGGGTTTTCTGTAGGACTCTTAGGGAGAGTCAAGCAGACCCTAATTTCTGGGTCTGACAAAGATGTAAGTGATTTCTGTTTCATCCGCTAGACTTTTAGATCCATTAGGGATGGGATATATAAGGAAAAATAGAAGCCCCAATCTCATAATTTGGCAGAAACCTTCCAAGTTGAGAATTAGCAACCATCTGTTCCATAAACAGGGGTAACCAAACAGAGCTTGCCAAACATTTTGCTTCCCAAGATAAAAGGCAAAAAATGTCCCCCAGTAGCTAATGAACAGAAGCTGATGGGACTTGCAGCAGAATCGGATTTCACCAGTAGCTTAGGTGAGTAAGGCAGGCTTTGTGCCATATATAGCTCTGCAGTCCAACAGAGGGAAACAGAAAGCTGGAAAAACCAACAGCAGGGTGGCTTTAATGTAAATCATGATTTAAATTACTGCAGGGTGAACAAAAATCAA
Organism: Phrynocephalus forsythii; assembly: GCA_029282475.1. NCBI lineage: Eukaryota > Metazoa > Chordata > Lepidosauria > Squamata > Agamidae > Phrynocephalus > Phrynocephalus forsythii. The sequence goes on along the minus strand of JAPFRF010000004.1, from coordinate 101,048,509 downwards.
TATTTTAAGATTACAAATAAAAACAGCTAATTTAAATTTTAAAAACCAGAGTTAAATAAGAAATATCACTGATTTTTATTTACCTTGAATTGATTTAAATTACAATTTAAATTTCTTTATTTGAATCGAATCCATCCTATACTGGAGGTCCCCTTTCTACCTTTTGGTGTTTACAGACTGAGACAACAGCCTGGCAATCCAACCAACTAACCTACTAATACCTATTCTCCCACAGAGGACAAGTTTCCCATTTCCCACAACTTTAAAACCCCACAGTCTCACTCACTCTATACACAAACAGAACTCAAGCACAAACAGAACTCCTAGTTCCCTGGGCTCATTGTCATCTGAAGATGCCGGCCACAGAGTCTGGCAAAACGTCAGGAAGAAAAACTTCCAGAACACAGCCAAACAGCCCGAAAAACTCACAACAGCTATCATAACCTACCATTCATTTGTCATGAGAATTACACAGGACACTCTTAGGTTGGGCGCTGTTCACATAGATTCTCCCACTTTAGAAGAGTGGGGATGGTGGTGGATGAAGAATCAATTGCTGTAAAGTGTTACAGCTACAGTACCTCTTCAGCAAAGGCCTATCGCATCAAACTCTCCTGGTTCAACAGAGGGAACAGAAAGGCACCTGGGGTGGTGCTGCTCATAGAAGGAAGAAGGGCAAGCAAAAAGGCAGAGGCCTTGCATAAAAGGAAACCACATGTAACACAGTGCTTTCCTGGGATCAATAGTTCTCATCTCAGCCATGCAGGTAAAGAAGAGACAAGGGTTAGATGCTAATGACATTCTCAAAATCCTGAACTGTAGTCACCAGGCCCTCAGAGTTTTCCAGCATTTTGGCAGGCGAGTGTCAAGTTTTTGTACTTGAACAAAGTTCTAAAAATGTAAATAAAATATTGAAACATACCTTACTCAGAAGAGTACAGCAACTCAGAGTTTGTGTGTGGGTAAAACACACACAGCTGTTGAGATTGAGAGGGAAAAACTCTGAGGCTGCAGCAGCATCGGGCAGGTGCTGGCGATTGTGGCTGCAGTTTATATAAATGTCGCACAGAGGGATCACAAGTTACTGGTCTTTAAAGACAGTCACACTGTTCATGTGTAAGGTTAGTTGAGTTTTTGCTGGTCAAGGTAATGTTATCAGGCAACATTTTTATGTATAACGTTTTTTGCTGAAGACAAGCTCTCTAAGTTGACTGTTTAACTATAAAATTATTTTTCTAATACAAGCTGTCTGCAAAGTTTTTCTTTTTGGTATCCTGAAAAGCACCGGGTTTCTGCTGGGTCTCAGATTTCCAGTATGCAAGGTTTTATTTAAGACTATGTTACAGTCTATCAGGATTTTTGAGGGGGAATGCTGTGCATCTACACTCTAATTTTTCCAACAGCGAGCAGGGTAGGTGAGAGAAATGGGTGCTTCCAAAGTTACATCACTTCTTTTTGTCAAGATTTTAGCTAATGGGGAGGCAAGTCTATAAAAACACATTCTTTATATCACCTCTTCCATGATCCTTTAAGTAGTACAGTATATTGTGGAATTTGCTGAAGAATACGCAAGTCAAGGCAAGAGACAAATACATCTTCAGTTTTATATGCTTGTCAAAGACTGAAATGGGTAAGCATTGTACATATTTATTTGTATCTAGTCCCAGTGGGGCAAGTTTGAACAAGTGCCTTGTTCAGTTAGAAAAGAAAATTATTCCAAGAGACAATGAACTTGTCTTGCTATCTGCCCTTTCATTATTTCACTTTCCAAAGTTGACACAAACCTTCAGCGTTGGTAATATAAGAATTCAAAGCATCTGTTTTACTTCAAACTCAGGTTGTAACCGAGATCTTGTTTACTTTGCCTTCATCTAACCTGTTTTAGTCACTCAGTGCTAGACAACAACTTAACAATCAATCATCACTGCTAGAAAAATGATTTTGATTTTTAAGTGGGGGGAACACATATGGCACCACCCTACAACATAACTCTGACAACTACAATTTTCATTAAAACTGCACAATAACAGACCTAGTAATAAGGTACCGGCCCATGGATAATTTCTCTCTAGTTTTTGACATCTTCATCTTTGAAAATGCAAGCAAACATAAAAACTGATTGAGAGGAACCAGCACCCATAGAAAAACTAAAATAATAGAGAGAAATTGCTGGATGGTAGGTTTCATAAGAGGTTGTACTTGGAGATGGGCATGAATTGGTTCGTACTGCTTCATATGAGTTTGCTCATGTTGCATGTCTCCCCTCCCCGCTGGCTGGCCCACTCATAATGTGGAGAGGAGCTCAGGCTGCCCTTTTCCACCTTCCTCCTCTGTCAGCCAGGAGAGGCCCCACATCCTCATTTTCAACCAAAGCCGTCAGAAGGGCAGCCCGAGCCACTGCCCAGACTGAAGCTATGCTGGAGAACAATAACCTGGGTGGTGCAGGACAGATTGTGAATGGGGGAGCTGACTAGGAGATAGTGGAGAGGGAACATGCGGCACCTGTGGTGCCACACAGCAAGTTTATATGAAGTTGCACGAATCAATTCGTGCTCATCTCTACTAGTAATCAATCCCATACTCGCTTTGTCTTATCGCTGAGGCAAAAGCCGAACACACACTTCTTCCCTGGTCATTTGTTTTAAAATCAGAAAGAACAACAACTTATTTCCATCCAAACTATAATTCTCACACACACTCATGGCCAAAACTAAACTCACAACCACCCTGATGCCGTCTCTTCAAATGCTACATGTTGGGTAGTCTGATACTGGTGGGCTGAGCAGGAAAGGAAACTGAATATAGATCAAGGGAAAGAACAGAGATTTTCTTTGTGCCCTTCTAGGATCCAGAATTCTGTGAGGCAGGGTGCCAGAATGAATGAAGAATGTAGTTTCCCTCCCCTTGTGTTGTGACCAAAAAAGATTATCCCGTTTGTTAGAAAAGAGATTGCCTTAAAAAATTAGAGGAAGAGAAATCTGCAGTTATTCCATTGTTGAATTTCAGGATTTTTGCTATGTCATTATTTATGAACAAAGTTCTAAGAACATAAGAACATAAGAAGAGCCATACTGCATCAGGCCAGAGGCCCATCTAGTCCAGCTTCCTGTATCTCACAGTGGGAGCGCACGATACTGGATATCTGTCTCTTCATACCACTCCCCTGCATCTGGTCCTTGAAATACCCCGGTTTTAAACCTGGAGATTACACATCTCCATCATGGTTTGTAACCTGTGATGGACTTCTCCAGGAATCTGTCCAATCCCCTTTTGAAGGCATCCAGGCCAGATGCCATCACCACACCCTGTGGCAAGAAGTTCCACAGACTAACAACACACTGGGTAAAGAAGTATTTTCTTTGGTTTGTTCTCACTCTCCCAACCCTCAATTGTGGGTTAAATTTGTACATAGACTTGAATAGTTTTTTTAAAAAAATTGCCATGACAATTAAATCTATACAACTGATTTGAATTTGAGTTTGAATCAGAAACAGATTTTAACTTGGCAGCCGATGTACTCAACACCTCATCAATCAACAAGAATTTCTAGAAAATAACCTACCCACTCAAACTCCTACATGGTCTCTCTGTCTTTCTTTCTCTTGCTCGCTCGCTCTCTGTGTCATACACATACATGCACACACGGACACAATTATTCTGGAAGTTCTGCAAAAAAAATGTTGAACGTATTTCTGCCCATATTTAACTATTGCTGGCTGTTGTGTGGGTATCTAAACCTATCATTAAGGAAAACAACATGGCCAAACCAAGCAGCTGATCTGGAGTGATGTGAAAGAACCACAGCCAGCAACGTATTAGTTATTTAAGCATTTAGTACTTTATTTTTACTACAATGTGGTATGAGTTTGTGAAGTATCCTAAAAATTACCCACACATGTACATAAGAACATAAGAAGAGCCATGCTGGATCAGGCCAAAGGCCCATCTAGTCCAGCTTCCTGTATCTCCAGCAGTGGTCAGATCTTTATCTGTCTCCTGATACCACTCCCCTTCTGGCCCTTGAACTACCCTGGTTTAAAGCCTAGAGATTACATATCTCCATCATTTTGTAACCCGTGATGGACTTTTCCTCTTAATCTGTCCAATCCCCTTTTTGAAGGCATCCAGGCCAGATGCCATCACCACATCCTGTGGCAGGGAGTTCCATAGACTTACAACAAAAAATATTTTCTTTTGTCAGTTCTTACTCTCCCAGCACTCAATTTTAGTGTATGTCCCCTAGTTCTGGTATTTTGAGAGAGGGAGAAGAGCTTCCCTCTATCCACTTTACTGTACCCTGCATTATTTTGTATGTCTCAATCAACCCCCAACAAGACTAAAGAGGCCCAATTGTTTTAGCCTTTCTTCATAAGGGAGGTGCCCAGCCCAGTAATCATTTTAGGGCTCTCTTGCACCTTTTCCAGTTCAACTGGAACTTTCTTGAGATGCGGTGACCAGAATTGTACACAATACCCAGGTGGGGCCTTACTATTGTTTTGTATAAAATTATAATGTTGGCTGTTTTATTTTCAATGGTTTTTGATAATCCAGCATGGAATTGGCCTTCTTCACTGCTGCCACACATTGGGGACACCTTCATGGAGCTGTCCAGATCTCTTTCCTGATCTCACGGATAACTCAGAGCCCATGAGTTGATAGATGAAGTTTGGATTTTTTACCAATATGCATTACTTTACATTTGGTTACATTAAAATTTGCCATTTCTCAGCCCACTTTAAGTTTGGAGATCCTTCTGGAGCTCTTCCATCTTCTCTGGTTTTTACCACCGGAAAAGTTTTGTGTCATCTGCAAACTTGGAATCTGTTTATTCCTGTCTCCAGGTCATTTATGAACAGATTGAAATCACCACCGAGCCCTGGGGCAAGTTCCACTTAACATTGTGAAAATTTCCCAAGACACCTATTTTCTTTGTTTTGTTCTCAACCAGTTCCAACCATAAGAGGACCAATTTATCCCCTTAAATTTTCTAGCAGCCTTTGAATACTTTTTCAAAAAAATTTTGAAAATCCAGATAGACTATATCCATACAAATGATTTGAATTTGAGTTTGAAAAATTCTAAAAGGTTTGTAAGACAAGATTTACCCTTACAGAAGCCATGCTGATTTTCTCCTCATCAAGGTTTGTTCTTTTATGTGTTTTAAGATTTTCTCTTGGATGAGGCCTTCCACCATCTTCCCTGGGACAGATGGTCTCTCCTGTCTTTCTTTCCCCCTCCTTCCTTTTTTAAAAATTGGTGTGACATCTGCTATCCTCCAGTCCTCCGCACTGTGGCACGAGACAAGTTGCATATAACTTAAGAGATCTACAAAAAAATTTCTCAGTTCCCTAATAACCCTTGGGTGGATGCCATCTGGGCCTGTTGACTTGTTAATCCTCAATTTATCAATTAGTCCTAAAACCTCCTCTCTTTTAACCTGTATTTGATTTAATTCTTTAGTCAAGATGTGGCTCAGAACCACAGCCAAGGTCCTCTGTCGTGAAGACAGAGTTATTTAAGCAATGTCCAAGTCCTCCTTATTTTTTCCTCCCTCACCATCCAGAGGCCCAATTGGTTCTCTGGCAGGTTTTCTACTTCTAACATATTTAAAGAAGCTTTGTGTTTGGCTTTAGTTTCCATTTGACGTGTCTTGGGTGGATGGGTGTAACATTTGCCACTCTGACATAGGCAACAAAACACAGTCATCTCTGGTGGTGTGCGGCAACTGGCTTGCGCTTGTAACAGTGCCCCATCTCTTTTGTTTACAATTACTGCACAGTAATATGTTCAGGGGTCTCCAAACTTTGGACCTCCAGAGGTTTTGGACCACAGCTCCCAGAATTCCAAGAGTGTATTGCCAATGACAAAGGCCTGTAGGAGTTGTGGTCCAAAACATCCAGAGGGCTGAAGTTTGGACACCACTTGATTTAAGAGAAACTTGGTTTAAGAGTGTTTTGCAAGACAAGCAAAGATTTCTTCTGAATTTTGCTTTGATCAACAAGCAATGTCTTGATATACAAGTACTGGAGCAGGTCACATGGTCACAAGTCAGCCAATGGTGGCTCTTTCCCCCTCCCACACCTCCCTCCACCTCCCTGTATTACGGGTGATTGATTGGAATGTTCCATCTCAGGCAGCCTCCAAAGCAGAAGGAGAAGAGAAGATTAGATGTCTCCCTTGTACCAGCCAGGAACATTTTCAAAGGGGAGTCCAGGTTATGGTTTTATTTTTATTTTTATTTTTATTTTTATTTGTTTTCAACCTCCGTATTTTTCAAACCATTTCTAGTCATATTAAAAATACAGAATAAAATCCAGTTGTTAGTCCCAAGCAGAGCAGATTCTGCAGCCAGGTACCTAAACCATGGTGTGGATGTGGACTTCTAGCCAAATTCTTTTGTGAGTTTTGGCATTTTGTCTGTACAGTATGTGGTTTATGGGGCCCCAGAATGAATAATCTGAGTTTCCATTACAGTATTTCTTATGGGATTTTTTTAATATATATAAAACAATGTTTTGATTTACAAGCACGTTTCTGGAACAAATTATGCTCGTAAAACAAGGTTTTACTGTATTAGAATTTTTCCCTTTGAAAAGCAAAACTATTGATTGTAAAATATTAAACCAGTAAGGATAATCATTCCTCACATTTCTTGAAGGTTCTGAGTTGTCTTCCACCTAAAGAAAACAAAATATAGGTTCTAATTATCTGAACTACTAAAGATACTAAACTGTTTAAGACAGGTCTCTAATATGAAGAAGTGAGTAGACTGGGAAAATAAACATCATTATTAAAGCAACACTGCATGTGTCTGTATCTATAGCACTGGCACAATTTTAGCAGGATAAGAAATGCACTCAAGAGATGCATGTTATCATATTGCACATCCTTTTATCATTACCAGTGTTAAAAGCTTCCAGAAATTCCCCCTAATTATAAATCCATACCAGAAGTAGCATACATTTCTGGGAAACCAAAGCAAATTGCCAATTTGGCTGACAGTAACGACAGAGATACAGAAATAGAAGATGAACTTGCTTTCTTAAGAGCAATGCCCGCTGACCTACAGTTTTCTGATCCCGACTACAATTCTTTATCACATCTAACTTAATTTGTGCTCTAAATGGTCAGGGGGATGTATCTCTTTTACCACTGCTTCAAACAGGCTATATCATGGCAAAATAAATCTTGCCGTGAATTTTTTTTAAAAAAAATCTCCTTTGGTAATCAAATTTCGCAGTCTTTCGTAACAGGACCCTGCTCTTGAGCCTAGATATAAATCTTTGAAAACAGACTTCCATGCAGGAGGCATTCAAGGACAGAGGCGGAAAGCCAGCATTCCTGGGCCTGCAGATTGGCAGCTGGCTGGGCAAGATCCTTCAAGAAAGGTCTTTCATGAGTGGAAGAGCCCATTCAGGCCCCCTCCAAAATACACATACTATACATCCATTCTTTAATGCAAGCTTCTGCCTCCAGTGGCAGAGAGAGGAGATGGAAATATATCAGCATGGATTTTGAAAAACAGGCTGGGATGGAGGGGAGACAAAAATGATTGCTCCCTGACTCCCTGTGGCAAGGTTGGAGGGGTGCTAGGCCATATCAGTCACTCACAACAGCTATCAGATCCCAGGAGACCTCGACAACTAAAGATGCACTCAAACAATGCTGTGTGACCTCCCCTAAGCATGTAGGAAAACCCCTGATGGACCAGACTCAAGGACTATCTGTTCAACAATCCTGTGCTTACAATGATCAATCACGTGGTTATAGGAAGCTTGAAACAGAACTTCAGCGTACAGTAGGGGCCCCGTATCTGCAGGGGATCAGTTCCGGGGCACCCCGCGGATACTGAATTCCACAGATGAGAGCAAACACTCTTATCTGAGGGTGAGGGTGGTGACAGTGGAGCTGGGGATGAAAGCTTTCGCCCCCGGCACACCACCTGCCCCTGTCACTGGGCAGTTTGGCAGACCAAGTGGAGCAAAGGAGCGCTGCTGCCCTGCCCAGTCTGCCTCCTGGGAAGCTCAAACAGCTGGGTACACCCCTGACCATTCGAGCTTCCTGGGCAGCGAACTGGGCAGTGCAGCAGTGTGCCCCCAGGACCCCACCCCACCTGCTGATTGCCAACTGTGCATAACTGAATCTGCAAATAGTGAATCAGCGGATACGGGGGTGCTACTGTACTCTCAATCTGACAACTTCAACTATATTAAGAAGTACTTCCTTTAGTCCATCCAGAAACAAAACAAAAAAGAAAATATATTTTACCCAGTGTGTTGTTAGTCTGCGGAACTCCCTGCCACAAGATTTGGTGATGGCATCTAACCTGGATACCTTCAAAAGGGGATTGGACAGATTCCTGGAGGAGAAGTCCATCTCAAACCATGACGGAGATGTGTAATCTCCAGGCTTAAAACCAGGGTACTTCAAGGGCCAGATGCAGGAAAGTGGTAGCAGGACACATATATCTAGTCTCATGCACTCCCAGAGGCATTTGGTGGAGTCACTGTGAGATACAGGAAGCTGGACTCGATGGGCCTTTGGCCTGATCCAGCATGGCTCTTCTTATGTTCTTATTTTCTTATGTTCCATTACACACCTTCACCAGACAACCCCAAGTTCTGGAATGATGACAGAGGCTATACAATATACTGTACACTTTCCACCAGCTACTCAGTATAAGAGTTCAGGAACACACTTCTCAAAATATGAACACTTATTGATTGCATAAACCCAGGGCTCTAGAAGCAGCCTTGGACAAACTCGTACATCAATAAACCCGAGAACATAGCTGTCATAAAGAGGTCCTTTAGATCTAACAAGTTAAGGGAAGCTTAATATTTTACCCCATATCTTCTGTTCTTGCCAATTTTACCCTTTTCTTCCACACAGCATCCTCTGAGTTGAGATAAACTAATCCCAGACAGGATTTGTATCTGTCAGTGAATTGATAAGAGCTAATTATAGCAAGGATAAGAGCATCTTTTCCAGGTCCCCAGGGGAGAGCAAATACAAGGATGGCAGCTAGGAAAGAACACATGGCTCTCCCATATAATGCCTGGATTATTTCAACAGATACTCTTGATAGCAAGGTAATTTTTAGAGTCTGCTTTTCTCCCCTGGGTTATAAAGATTAAAGAAAGTTGATGATTTGGCCCTCAGGCGAAACGCACACACCCCACTTCCACCAACTGTTTTCTCTCAAGATTTTGGGAATTACCTGGCCTGCTATGCATCAATTCCAAGACTGCTAATTGAACAGCTGCAGGTTTTCAAAAACAAACAAAAGTATCAACTGCTTCATCTAAGAGGTAGATTTCATTCTGAACAGACAAAGGAATTGTTCCAACAAAGGCAAGTGGGGGGTCTAAGAGAGGCCAGAAGATTGTTGAAATGGTTAAAATATTAACTGCTGATAACTATGTCCAACTCAAAGGCCACAGAAGTGTTCCTAAAGCAATAGTAGCAAAGGAAGGAAGCCCTGTGGAAGTCAAAAGTGGTTTCCCATTACATTTGAGCCAGCCTGTCACCTCTCCTCTGCTTACAATGCTGTGGAGCGAATAGGCCTAGGTTTTAGATATACAAAACAACCAAGAATCAATGTGGTACAGCAGACAAGAGTTCTGTACTGGATTTGTGACATTAAAGTTATCTCCACCAGATGATGAAATTCACTGAGTGGGCTCTCTTTCTCTGACCTCACAGGGATGTTGTGAGGGTAAAATGGGCAGGACATATACTGTACATGCCAGCATTAAAGCTTTATCTGGATTGAATTATAGGTTGCAGGGCTAGTCATTCATAGCAATGGCTCTAGTCTAAGCTTTTGATTTTTACCTCACAGAAGGAGAGGAAGAGGCATCTGTAGGATTTTCCACCTTAAGTGGAAACAAATCAGCCTAGCCTTTTCAGTTAAGGTGAGATATTAAGTCTTTCTCAGGCAAGTAAAACAAGTCTTAGGGTGCCCTGCACTCTTTAAGGATGTTGTAAGACCTCTCACTCCAATGACCAGTTATTTCCCATATTTCCCAATGTGTTTTAAATATTTATTTGTACCACTGAGCTTCCCAAGGAAAAGCAGGATTAAAAAAGAGAGGGGAGTTTTGTCCAAGAATGGTTTATCTAAATAATCTTAAACCAAGCCTGGATACGGAAAGTTTGTAATTGACAGACTTGAATAAATCACTGCCTCTTTTTAAAAACTGTAAACAGTTGGAACAACTTATCTGCTCTGAAGTAAACTGGAAGAAAGATTCAAATACAATTCCAATAACTTTTTTCATAGAAGTAAAAAAATAGTGGGTTGAGCCATGTGACCAGAAAAACAAATTCAAACGTAGGCTAGGTGATACCTTTATTGGTCACCACTAAAACAAAAAAAATGTAAGCTAAGCTTTCGATAGCAGCTTGCTATCTTTATCAAAGCATTGTACCAGAGATGCATTCTTGATAGTAGGAGTTGTCTATCACAGTGTTTTTCAACCTTTTTTGGGCAAAGGCACACTTGTTTCATGAAAAAAATCACGAGGCACACCACCATTAGAAAATGTTAAAAAAATTAACTCTGTGCCTATATAAGTCTCTAAAAGGTTCACCATTGCTGGTTTAGGGAGAAGCAGGACAGAGGGGCCAGATTGAGGCAGCCCGCTCTCTAGCACCCAGTTCCCATACATTTTGCCCTGCATGGACAGTGGAGACCTGAGATGACTGGAACACAAATATCTTGCTCTCCAGTGAGGCAGGCTGCAAGTCCAGCGACAGGAGGAGGAGGATGAAGGAAGGCAGGAAGGAAAGAAGGCAGAAAGTGTTCTGCTTGTATAGATACCACTTCAAGGAGTCTCTGGGCAATTTACAGTTTTAATTACAGTAAGGCTGCTCATACACATATGCAGGCTAGAAATGAAGGAGGGAAAGGGTTGGAAAGAGAGAGGTAGAAAGAAAAGACAGAGAGAGAGAAGAGGGCGACCAGAAAGAAAGGGGCAAGACTTCAAGGAACCCATCGCAGAGACTGCTCTTCCCCTCACGGACCCTAAAGGCCAGCCGTCCAGCCGTGTCAGTAGCCCCCCCCGCCCGCCTCCTCAGCCCAGGCCCGGCGGAGGCCTCCTCCATCCCCCCCCTCCTCGCAGCCCTGCTGTGGTGCTTGTGGGGCAGCCGGGCGCCCCTCCCCTTCCCCTCACCTGGTGGTTTGTTCTGGGCTGGGGCTCCCGGGCCAGCTCGTGTTGGCGGGCGGGTTGTCGTGGCGGCGGCGGCAGGCACAGGGCAAACACTAAGAGAATGAGCGGGGCCAGGTCCGGCCGGGGAGGAAGTGACACCAGCGCCGCGGGCCTCGGGGGGGGAGGAGCCAAGCTGGCCCTTGGTCGCTATTTATAGCGCCTCCCAGCTGTGGGCTGCCCGTCGGCCCTGGGTTGAATTTCTTTAGAATTTTTCAAATTTTCCCACGGCACACCAGGCAACATCTCGCGGCACACTAGTGTGCCACGGAACAGTGGTTGAAAAACGCTGGTCTATCAGGCAATGAGAATCTTTTTGGTGAGATGGAATACACCAGATGATGGTATCAGGAGGCAGGCTGGTGTTAAGACTGCTTCAAAGTCCCAGATAAGGTTTAACACCCAGCATATCAAACAAAGCAGCACTACCCCACTTCCACCCTCAATTTGGCTCTATCGAGACTACAAGTCCCTGCTGGCCTGAGTGAATTGGGGGTAATACAAAAAGCATGTGCTCCATTTGAAAGTTGGGGAAAAAATAGCAAAACTCACTAGGAATTTATTTATTTATTTATTTATTTATTTATTTATTTATTTATTTATTTATTTATTTAACTTATATGCCGCCCACTACCCAGAGGTCTCTGGGCGGCTTATAATCAAAAGAATTAAAACAGTTTAAAAATAGTTAAAAATAGAATATCAATAAATAATCAAAACAATAATAAAAACCTTACACTAAAATCATTACACTAAAATTGTCATCAGAGGACCCACAGCCTATATTGTACCAATTAAAAAACTTCTGCTACAGGGAGGTCGAAATGTAATCAATGTTGGCGCCTGGAGGAATAATCAGGGCCAGATTAAAAATTAGCAATTTTACCTAGTGGTTGTAGTTTAGGCCTCTGGTGTTAAGACTGTGCCTCTCTCCCCATGGTACATAGGGAGGGCGGCTCCTTTCTTGGTATCACTTTTTTGTAATAGTGACCCGCATGATAACTTAAACCACGGTTGGATGGAATGACAGAGATGCTCTCAGCATTCAGCATGTGTTGCAGGCCACACCAGCGGTGGGTTTCTTTTTAAAACATTATAACTAGCAATGCCAGTACATTACTTTTTGACACTACTGTATAACTAAGAATAAAAGGATTTTTTTAAAAAAAAAAATCTAGGCTCCCCTTCTCCTCGTATCTCTGTGCATGTATCTCTCTTTATTATTTATTTTATTTATTTATTTTTATATTTGTATACTGTGACGGATTTTCCCAAGTGGGAACTCTGGGTGATTTACATAACTCAGCATATAAGGAACACCAAGAAATAATAAAATTAAAGGACGATAATGTGCAAACAACATGCAACAGCTTCCTCTCTCCTGTGTCAAATGAAGATAATTATTCATGCAACAGCATGCAACACCTCCATGTTTTAAAAGGCTTGGACTTCCCTCTTAAATTGCCTGTATATTTTAACATTTAGATTTTTAAGTGAAGGTAGGCCTTTACAAGATTTCTTGCAACCAACAATCCTTAATGGAAGAATAAAAAAAAAGATCTTAATCTGAGATGTATCATGGTCATAGTGCTTGACATGAAACCTAAGATCTGCAACATATTCTAGGAAGCTCACTAACCTTCACAAACAGAAGGAAACAATACTGGGACCAAATTCTTCCTGATGGGCTCAGTCCTATGAAGCTGATTTATTTGCCAAGCAATCTGATCTGGATGTGACCATTCAGCACATAAATTAATTGATTTTTGTCTCTACCTGCTCCATTCTGTATTTGTTTTTCCAACAGCTCTACAGTTACATGAAAGTAGGTCCCTTTACACTGCTTGCATCCGATGAAACAAATTACTGTACAAAGTGTATATCAGTGCACAAATGGACTCTCAAAAATCCCCATATGGAAGGAGGGGGAGCATTTGTCAGAGGTGAGATGCACCCTTAGCAATGATTATAGCACAGCCGTGTCATTTTTTCCATTATATAACTATTTGGGTTTGGGACAGCTAGAACAAACAGTAACAAGACCAGCTGTGTTGACATCTTAGCCACCATTTTGCTTTCTCCACAATGCCCTGTGCTTAGTGTAATTCTAGAGTATGGTGGTGGCAGAGAGGATAGAGACAAAATTATATTAAACATCCTTCCAGTTCTAATAAAGAAAAGAAAACTTTCAAAGGCATAAATCCAACTGCTAGTCTCAACTACAGCAAACCCACTGAATCGATACCATAAGTGTTGATTTATTTAAGTCTCATTCAATAAGCGGGAAAACCTCTAGTTCAGACAAACAATTGGCCTTAGCCCAGAATGTTTCTCAGAAATGTATTTTGTGATAATTGTATTTTGTGCATGGTTTTCAGATGATTAAACATTAGTGCTTTGACTGGATGTTTAGTACTACTTGTGTTTTCCATTTCTGTTTTCCATTTCTTAGAGTGGCATTTCTTTTTCTTTTTAAATATTGTATATTTATTGTTAATATTGCCTTTTAATGACATACGCTGCCTCCTACTAATTGTTCTTAGCTTTAAATATTGTCTTTTAATGATGTAAACCACCGTTGAATACTCATTGCCTTCAACTTTAAAGGTTGTCTTTCAAAGTTGTCAACTGCCTTGCACCCTTCGCAAGGAGAAAGGTGGGGTAAATGTATTTTAAATGAATAAATAAAATACCGGTAAATGTTTTCTAGCTCAGCACTACTTGCTATTCATGGGGGCTCAGCTTTTTCTCTAGGGTCTCCAAAGATCACTTGCAGGGGGTTACCTGCAGATTTTGTCTTTGCTGGATATGGTTACAACAATCCAGCTGCTTCCACATAAGCAACTGTTATGAGAAAGAGAACTTTCTTTTGTATTAGAATGATTGAAAACTGCAGGAGTTTTCAAGGAAATCAAAATTTACAACATTACACCCAACTCAACTTTATGGACAACTGCAGAAAAATAACACATGTTGGAGTTTTAGGAACTGTATGACTGTTACTGGTTTTTTCTACAAGAAGACTCACAATCTCTAGCAATTTAAAAGAAGGCAGATGGGGGAACAGCACTACAACACAATCCAGGCTTTAGAAATGAGGGCACATGCTGAATTCCTATAGCTCAGCAGAGTAAGTCAGTGGAATCTATAGAGGAGGTGACTCACCAAATACGCACTGGCTCCATGGGCTTTCTCTAGTCTCAGCTTACTATGCTATGCAACAGGATTTCAGCCATTGTAGATAAAATGCCCAGGCAGAGAGTTTTGAAAGCTACAATTAGAAGTAATTATAAGCCCAGCCGTGGTCAAGAGAAGGTACGCTTAGTTGACCTTGAAGAGGAGTGAGATGTCCAAGGGCACAGAAGCAGAGCTAGAAGCGAAGGTACAGAGACCAACTCAGGTGACCAAAAAGGGCACAGATGGTTGGTCATCAAATCTATATACTATATACCAGTGGTTCTCAGTAAAAGAAGACAGTAAAAGAAGTAAGACTAGGTGTTCCCCTTCAAGCATGTTCACAGACTTCGTTTTATAATGGATGAGTTGCACTTACAAAGGCAAACAAAACCAAGGGCTTAAATTTGCAGCAAAAGAATATGTTACTTCATTACAAGTGCTTGCCCTGGCAAAAAAGCCTTCTTGGTGCAAAGCATTCAGAGAAGTACCTTAATGAGAAGGGCTGACGCAAACTGCTATATTTGTTCCATAAGCAAATACAATACAATAAGCAGCTCTTGAAAAATGAGTTATTTTTCAGTTTCAGGCAAGAAACGGAGCTTGCATTTTAGGGGTTTTTGTTTGTTTGTTTGTTTGTTTGTTTGTTTTGGTAAAGCAGATGGAACGGTAGAAACAAGGAAAGAGGCAGATGAAAAAAGGAACCAAAAAGCTTAAAATGAAAAATACTTCCATACCAGGGAATACCAGGTGCTGTAGGCGCCTGGAGTAGGAACTGGCAAACCACTCCAGTAATCCTGCCAAGAAAACTCCATGGTCATGGGGTCACAAAGAGTCGGTCACGACTGTAATGACACAACACACACACACACAACCAGTGAACAATAGAGCCACTGATGCCTAGTTCCGTGTTCCCTCAAACTTTTGCATTTGGGACTTGTTCTGTCTCTCTGAGCTGCCTACTCTGCCAACAACTGTTGCTTTGGCAGGCAAATGGGTACAGATTTCATTCATCACTTGCATGAGTACCAATTTGACATATGTATAAAACTGTTGTGAGTCGATAGAACAGCCAGCTCCCTGCCCCTTATGTATCTGCACGTCTGGATGGAGGGACAGCACCACTAATTCACCTTCAGCATTATTTATTTATTTATTTGTTTGTTTGTTTATTTGAAAAGGACTAGTTATATGTGCCATCAAATCACCTCTAACGCACGACAACATTAACAGGGTTTCGAAGACAAGTAAGACGTTCAAGTAGGGGGTCTACCATGGCTGCCTCTCAATGAATGAATTTCCATGGCAGAGACAGGATTTGAACCCATGTCTCGTGGGTCCACATCTGACATTCTCTCCACTATGCCACACTGGCTCTCAGGAGAGGATTAGACTGGGATACCTCAACCTCTCTGCAGAGACACGTAGAAATAGGGAGGCAATCAAAGCAAAACCCAGAGGTTCAAGGCCATTCTACGCTTCCCGTGCGGCATTCATATCACAGTAGAAGAGCAGTAAAGCTGACATTAAATTTTCCTCAGCTGAGAAGAAAGGAGAGCTACGATCTGCCTCCTATAGGAATCTTTCTGTTCCTGGAACTTTAGCTATTTATCTAACCCCGTCCCCACCCCACCCTCTGACTCACGAGGTCATGCATCTCTCTTGATGGGCTACTACATTATTTTGAGATCTGTTGGCTTGTGCAGATAATCCATAGCCAGAAAACAATTACATACTGTATTATCTACAGCCACGGATCCTGCCAAGTTTATGTCCCGCTTCCACAAATGCAACAATAGATACGCATACCATCTAAGCTCCAGGAGGCAATGAAAACACTAAGCCAGCAGCAATTTCAAAGAAAGTATAGATCTATGCTTTCAGAAACCTGTAGAATACTAAGTAATCAATTTAATTCCCGTAAGAGGTTCTCATTCCTTAATATGGCCTTAAAAGCCACTTTCAGCTAGCAGGATATTCCATGACCACAATGCCTGATTATTTAGGATTTTTTACACATGGACAGCAATTGGGAGTATTTGTACTGTACTGATACACACTTAGTACAGACAAAAGTTTTCAAAATGAGGAAATGTTTAAGTTAAGAAGCTGGCCTTTTACACTATCATTCTTTGCAGCTGCTCTGTAACGCTCCATTATTGCACTCATTGTCACTGCTTGGTCCCTATCTCATCAGTTGACCATTACATCACTTTACTGGTAGAAGACTTCTAATGTGATGTCCGATGTGACGGGAGTGACAAACTAGGAGGACTCAAGAGACCTGGGTTCGAATCCCCAGTTGGCCATGAACACTCAACCATGGGGAGTTAGCACTCCATAAGCATCTAATTTATCCTGAACACCTTATAAGGATTGCTATAAATTGTTTCAGAATTGACAGCAGAAAACCTGCAGAGAAAATCCAGAAGACACCGCTAAGGGGGAAGATGTGAGAGATAATGCATGTTCAAACAATTCTGGGAGTGCAATGGTTGTTCCAACCTTCAAGTAACTGCACAGTCATTTCCCTGTTTACTCCTCAAGAGATTAGCGACTGCCAATACAGTGCCCCCCCCATCTATCACGGGGGTTAGGGACCTGACCCGACCCACGGTAATTGAAAATCCACGATATGCGGATGCAGGCCGGGTTGGGCCTGAGGTGCCTAGCTGGGGGCTCTTGTACTTACCCCCAGCCTGGCGCTGTCCCTAACTGGCCTGCGAGGGCCTTCCCGGGCCTTCTTGAGGCCCCAAAAGGGCCTCCCTGTGAACTGGAAGTGACTTACAGATTGCTGAAAATCATTTCTGAGGCCTCTGAGGGCCTTTCTAGTACTGAGGTAAGTACGGGAGGCCTGAAACAGGCCTTTCCCCCTTACACCAGGAGGGCTTTTTTAATCTACTGCGGTCCCGCAATATAGCGGGACCACAGTATATGAACCGCAAAAGGGCGGGGGACCACTGTACTTCTTTATACTCAGAAGAGGAAACACAGCTAGTGTGATTTCCTCTAACAGCCAAGGCATAGGACTCTATCAAAATGAACCAGCAATATGTCTGTTATTTTTATACTAATCCATCACTTTTTCCACTACACCTTCTCAGTCCAAGCTTTAAGCAGGATTAAGGTATTGCTGTGTAAAACCAGTGATCCACAATTTTGAGGGTTGTCATGACTTTTTCCCAGAGAGTTGTGGTCTCCCTTTTGGTGTTGTGCTGAATTTGCAAAACAAGCACTGTTTTATTATTTATAGTGCCATTTACAAATAACATATAACCACATGTAATAACGATGTGCCATCAACTGGGTTGACATAGTGCAGCATCTAATTACACTGACACCATGGAAATAATGTTTCAGTACAATCTGAAGAAGGCACTCACCAATTGAGATGTGGCAGAACACATAGAGCAGCATGATGCGAACTACTCTGAGGAAGGCTCTCCAGATTCAGTAATCCCCTGCCTATCATGGGGTTAGCGATAATGGAAAATCTGTGATATGCAGATGCTGGGTTGGGTTGGGACTGGGGGGGGGCTATCTGGGGCCTCCTACCCTTACCTGAGGCCTGGTATTGTCTTGAACAGGCCTCCGACAGGCTTCCCGGGAAGCCCGTCGGAGCCCCCAGATGTGGTTTCTGGTGACCGGGAAGTGACTTCCGGTTCAACAGAAACCATTTCTGGGGCCTCTGACAGGCCCAGGAAACGTTGGGGGCTTGTTTGGGGCAGCAACAGGCCCGAGGTAAGAGCAGGAGGCCCCAGAATGGGCCACATAGCTTACCTCAGGGGGCCTTGCCTTTCATATACTGTGGTCCCACGATATACTGGGATCACAGTATATGAACCATGAAATGGTGGGAGACCACTGTATCAGAAGCAAAACCAACAATGGAGTTTCTCTATTCTCCCTCAAAAGAAATTGGGCTTCTGTAGAAATTTACTGAGCAAGGAAATCGTCCTCTGAACAATGTTTACATCCGTGCTCATCTCCTATGTAGGAACTGAGACGCTTCAACGCCGATTCCAACCAGAGAGACATTTCCCATTCAGCCCCCCCCCCCGACTACCGTCCAGTTGCATAAACTACACATCAAAATTATCTCTGTAATTATCTTGGAAGACACAAAGCAGATATTTATTGTTTTACAAGCTCATGCATAATACACTAAAGGGTGGCAATCCGTTTTTTTCCCCTTTTCCTCTTTTCTTTTACTTAATGACCCTGTTGTCTTGTTATACGGCACTTGTCTTTTCGACTACTTTTCTTTTTAAACTTTGTTTCAAAATAAAATTTTATGTGAGATGCCAAAAATACTATCCCTGTATCATAATCCACAAAAGCTCACACTGAAACAGATTTGATGCTCTTAAATAAAAGAAATGGTTAGTCTAAAAACAAAAAGTTGCTCCCCTGCCCCTGCTGAAATAGGCTGACACAGATTTATCTCTTTAAAAATGATATGCTATGGTTTATTTTAACAATGATCATGAGTGAGTTTTTAAAAACCTGATGCTATGCTTCACTGAATGTTCATTGCACCCCCCCACCATCTCCTCTGTGACTAGCTATCATCCTGAAGGCCTGGCAGGATCCGAGTCTGTCCCCACTTCTGCTATTGTGCAGCTGCAGAATTTGGAGGGGAAGCGTAAACGTTCTCGGTGAAGACCTTCAGCTGCTCTTGGCACATCCCAAGTCGAACCTAAACATTCCTTCTCCTGTCTCTTGATTCTTTTTTTTTTAAACGAATTTCTTAATGAAAGACTTTTGCTTACATTCCTACAGGCTTTTATGGGTGACTTCCGAATTTGTTTTTAAAAAAACAAAAAACACTGATGGAAGTACTGGATAACAAACTAGTGTTTCAATAAGAAAAATCAAGTTTTAGGGATAGACTCTTAAAAAGAAGTCACAGAAAACTTCCATCACAGTCTGAAATACAGGCAGATCTTCTAATGAGTTAAACAGTCATCCTTTAGGCCACCTTACTCTCCATACTTTAGACAGGATGCCTAGTCTTCCATTTTAATTTAAGTGAGTATAAGTTGACCCAAGTATAAGTTGAGGCCCCTAATTTAACTCCCCAAAACTGGGAAAATGTATTAACTCAAGTATAAGTCTAGGGTGGAAAATGCAGCAGGGCCTGGCAGCTCCTCCTCTGTGAGCTGGGGGAGCGGCACACAATGTTTAAAATGACTTTTAGCAACCAAGGCCTCAGTGGCTAAAAGTCATTTTAAACATTGCACGCTGCTCCCCTGCGACATGGGGGGCGGGGCGGTAGGAGAAGCAGCACACAATGTTTAAAATGATTTTAGCTACCAACTCAAGCAATTGGCTCAGTGGCTAAAAGTATTGACCCGAATATAAGTCGAGGGCCCCTTTTTTCAGCCCAAAATTAGGGCTAGAAAACTAGGCTTATATTTGAGTATATACAGTACTTTGGATTTTTAAAAACCCAAAAAGTAGTCAGAAAAACATTTGGAGAACAGATCGGAGGCATCTTCATGTCTGCTGATCTTTAAGATGTCACAATATTTTCCTTTTGTTTAAAAAAAAAAGAATTTCTTCCCACTACTGGTAGGAGCATTTGAAAAGTACAGTAGGACCCCTGTATCCACTGATTCATTATCCACTGATTCAGTTATCCATGGTTGGCAGAGGAAAAATAAATAAATAATTCAGCAGCCACAAAGCAAGCTACTGTCACAAAGAGCAGCTGTAAAGCAAGCTACTGTCATAAAACAGCAGCCATAAAGCAACCTACCATGACGAACAGCAGCTGTAAAGCAAGTTACTATCACAAAACAGCAGTTTTGGGTAACATTTTGGTGTTCTCTCTTATCCACGGTTTTCATTATCCACGGGAAGGCTTGGAACCAAACCCCAGCGGATACTAGGGTCCTACTGTAATTTATTGCTACTCCTCATTACAATTTCTTAAAAACATATTCGAACCAGCTTTATTACTTAAAAGCATAGGTCAGTGATGGCGAACCTTTTAGAGACCGAGTGCCCAAACTGCAATTCAAAACCCACTAATTTTTTTGCAAAGTGCCAATACAGTAATTTAACCTGTATAAAGGTGGCTATGAAGGGGCAATGCCGGGTGCCCACAGAAAGGGCTTCGAGTGCCACCTTTGGCACCCGTGCCATAGGTTCGCCATCACTGGCATAGGTCATCACAGTATATCAGGAAGAAAAAAAAAACATATATGGTATTGATTTCATATATTTCCACATAAACACAATCATGGTTGAAACATACAATGGCATTGCCTTTTCCTTCCTCTTGACACTTGATGCTTGGCCCATTTTTTTCTTTGCTGTCAAAGCAGATTTTGATACTTGATGCATCAGAACTATCCGCAAGCAGCAGACATAGCAAAACCAAGGGAGATCTATCACACAAAGATTTAAGAGTACCAGAAAGAAACTGACTTCTAGGATGCTTGTTTTAAATGGGATGTCATCATACTTCCCTTCCAAAATGGATGATAATATATACGGAAGGCATTGAGCCATGAACAATTTTGTTAGAGGAGCTGCAGTAAGATTGCCAAAATAATTACCCAAACCAAATGATGCTTTGTATAGTGGGCCTTTATTTATTTACCATATTTGTCCATCTATAAGACGCCTCCATGTATAAGACAATTTCCACTTTTCCAACCCAAAATTACAGCTTCAAAACTACATGGTTCTCTCTTCAGCTTACTTCTGTGTATAAAACAACCCTCCATTTTAGTCTAACAATATTAAACAAAATATAGTCTTATAAATGGAAAATAGAGCTTATTTATTTTATTTTATTTTATTTCTATACTGTCCATCTAATTTCAAGGCTACTCTGGGTGGGTACCAGCAAAACTAGGACATTTGTGAGATGGTATATCGATTGAGCCACTGAATCTGTACAGACCGATTCTTGCCTGATACCAGCTGCTTAGCTATATTGGAGGCAAAGGTAGGAAGGTCTCTGCATGAATTCCATAATTGTGTAAAATGGGTTTGACTTAATTTATCCAGGATTCTTGGAACAGACTCTGAAGTTGTTCATTAAAGCACTTTTTTTAAAAGCAAGAATTATTCATACAGACCAATTTCAGCTAGTACACAGCAAGTATATTGTGACGTTTCAACTGGGATTAATCTCACTTCAGCCCAAAAATGTGCAACAGGTGGATACCAATGGGAACAGTTAGGAGAGGTCTTATATAGAGTTTCGGATCAACTCTTGAATTGTGGCCTTGATATATTCCCCCTATCTCTGTCCTTAATATGGTATTTCAAAGAATATTTTCTTAGCAAACACCTTAATTCCAGGGGCAAACAAACCCCCTCCATGGACTATGGTAACTCACACAAAAAAACGACTAAAAGGGTGACCTGAAATAATTTCAGGTTTTTATTTATTTGTTTGTTTGTTTGTTTGTTTTTACAACCAATATGCCACCCACTACCCAAAGGTCTCTGGGCGGTTTACAATCAAAGAATTAAAACAGTTAAAACATCAAATGTCAATAAATAATTAAAACAATAATAAAAAGTTACACTAAAAACATTACAATAAAATTACCATCAGAGGACCCACAGTCTATGTTGTATCAATTAAAAAAACTAATTGCATTGAGATGGTATCTCCATGAGAGTTGGATATTAAACCAAAGGCCAAGATATCTAAAGTTTCACAACTGCTCAATGGGTTTTTCATGAAGTTTCCACATGTGGGTTTTTCTGTTCTTTCCAAAGACTAGTACTTTGGTCTTTGTATAAAAGATAAAGCAAATGTTTTCTTACACAGAACTTGCTCAACATACCCCAAAGTCTTTGACAAGTTGTGTTGTGGAGATCATTGCAATGTCATCTGTATACCAAACATGGAAAGCATGATATCCCAGACTGAAAGTGGGAAGAATGTGAAGCCACTCTATTCTTGCACTATGTTCTTAATACAGAAATTAGACCATTTGAAAAGGAATTCATTCCTGTTTTTCATTACAATTTTTTAAAAAGCAACTTACATTACTCATTGGCTTACTTACTACTCTTTTCTCTGTTTTCTGCTTTTTCTTCAGTATTATTCAACGATTTTCCAATTGATGATAATTGTCATCAGGAGCCGTCATGCCAATTCTGACTTATGGCAACCCTTTTCAGGGTGTTTTAGGTAGACAGTACTAAAAACGGCTTACCATTCCCTCCTTCTGGGGGCATCCTGGGACTATGCAAATTGCATTTCTGCTATTTTACTTTTTAAGGAAGAAAACAAGGGCTGACAAAACAGGACTGATAAAACTTGGCAATATAAAAAGTTCACCATGCCAAAATAATCAAACATTTCCCTTCAAGGTACATGTGAAAAATAACTAGGACTGCATGTGAAAGTAACTTCATGCCCTCCAATCATGCTGATTCTAAAACGTAGCAAGTTGACCTCTTGCAGCCTCAGTCTTGATAACTCCAGGAATGCTAATGAATGGCTGACAGCTGGTTGTGATGCAAACTTGCTGAATGATTTGTTCTTCCAGCTATTCCCCTAGAAGAGCAAGGGGCATTTGAAATGAACTGTAGGAGGACACTTCTAGTGGCAGTCCCTGATCTGTTTTTTTGTCAACTGGCTTATTTATTTATCCAACTATCTCAAAACCTAGTCCCAAGAGGACTGGTCTCAAGATGGGGCACCATCAACAGAATAATGTCAAAACAATGTAAACAGTTAAAGCAATAGCAATGTTTTACTAAAAGCTTAAAACAGTTTAAAAGAGCTAAACAACTTAGCCGTTCAGTTAAAAAAACAGCAGACTAAAGGCCTGGACCTCCTTAGGAGCCAAATACTAGGATTAACAATAAGGTCTTCACCAGGATAAGCACAGGTTATGGTTAGCCCCAGTCAGGCTCTGATGGGAGAATACTGCATAGCTGGGTTGCTCTAGGACCTACAGCTAAAAAAACAACCTCTCATACAACTCCTCATAACATTGTGGAACACAAAAAAGCCCATCTCAGACAGATACATTTTGATATAGTAAACCCATATCCTAATTACTGCAGAATATGTTTTTAAACAGTTAATAACAATTCCTGCTTGTAAAATATCTTTAGCACTAGATGGCAATATTTGACATCTCAGGTACACATTAGCTCAACGGATACTAAAAACTTTAATCCTTGACATGTTTTGGCATAAATGTCTTCACTAACTAACTGACGCAGAGTCAATTCAACCCTAAATAACACCAGGTTGGATAAAATTAAATTATTTTTATAGATTGGAACTCTGCCCTTATTTTCTTTTGGATGTTAAATTTCACTGAGATTTTGCAGAAAAGAATAAAAATAAGAAAATACAGCTGAACAAGGGTTGAGGTTAACAAATGAGGTCTAGACAACCTTAAGACTTTACGATTTAGCTTCGTAGATCAGAAGATAGCACTGCACAGTTAATTTTTATTGCAATTACTAACACTGATTCCCGCACGATAAAAATTGTTTCCCATTGCAATACCCACCTTTGCTGAAGTTTTCTTCAAAATACTATTTCATGCACAAGCACATAAACACAAGACAAACTTTTTACCTCTGTAGATTAACCAAGGCATCAAGGCATCAAGTTCAAATTATTTCAAACTTGTTTTATTTCAATACAGTATTAAAAATGTCAAGAAGCATGAACTTCACTGGTACAGCGCCAATTAAAAATATTCCACAAGAACAGAGAATTAAAACGAGCACTGCCCAGTGGGTTATAAATCTGATGCTAGCCCTCCAACCTCCACATGCACTAGGAGAAAAAAATGCAGCTAACACAATGATTTAGAAGGTAACAGTGCTCTTGAGAGTGGAGCTGTTATTTTAATGGAATGCCTCCAAGGATTTCCAGTAATCACTCCACTTAAGGAAATCACTTATTTGACTGTCCCAACCCACACCACCACTTATTTGAATTGTTTTTTCTCTGCGAAATTATTCTAAGGGTGTCCCATCCACATCAGTCTTCCACATTCTGATGCAGGTAGACATGCTGGTTGGAGATTACAGGAGATGAAACCCATCTGGAAGAAATCAGGTTGGAGAAGACCTGTAGAAAAGTTTTCTTCCACCCTGCAACACATCTCTGGAACACAGTCTGTAAGTCAACAGCACTTTAATACTGAAAATTCTCTGCACTGCTCATTGCATTGTCTCAGCCAATAATCTTACTTAAGCTCAAGAGATCTCATTTTATGGATGATAACTCAGCAACCATACTTAAGATGAGTGGGATGACATCTTCCAGATATTTTCATGTGGTGGCTGATGTTTCATGGCTAAAGTCAATTCATAGGCCCAATTAGAGTAGACCAAAAAGTAATAAAACTTCTTTTCTGAATTGGCAAACTCAAGACCCAAAGGAAAATGAAGATGCAAGAGTATTCCCAATTTTTCATATGTCCCAGCTGCACTGATCTCCATGCCCTGCCATCATTTTCCAAATGTAAGACAGAGTACACAAAGACACTTCCAAGTTAATATGCTAAGCACATTTGCGTAGAAATAAGTATAGCAAAACTTCTGGTGGCCTTTTCCTGAATATAATAAAGAACCCCAAGACAGACAGAGTGCAGACAAGAATACAATTCATCAACATTATCAGAGAATGACCAGTTCCATACCTTATTCCAAGCCTTTTGGCAAGTCTTGTAAACAGAGAAGAACCCTTTAAAACAGTGCCTATTAAATAAAAACACTTTTCGAGGCTGTGTTATATGTTTCAATAAGCACTTGCTCGTTTCCCTTGATGCTTGAGCAGCATCAAAAGTGCTGAAGCAAGAGAGAAAGAGAAAGCAAAGCCCTTCGCAGGAACAGCGGTGCATTCACAATCGTGTTCATATGCCAATGCTGTACTCTTTTCATAACAAAAATTACCAATGCACTAGATGGCAAAGAGAAAGATTTCCCAGGCTCGGGAACAAAGGGAGTCATTATCCTCCTTTCAGCTAAAGTCATCTGCGGACCTCAAGCAGTGGCTAAACCTCATTTCACCACAATTGCCACCACTCTTCTCAAATATTTAGTTTTGGGTTATTGTTGTTGTTGCCAAAAGTTCCAACTCTTGGCTTTTGCATTGGAACATAAAATTTCAAACTGGATGTCCTTGCTAGTTGATTTTCATATTGATTTTACAGGTCATCGCTTTTTAAACTAAATTTTGCCATAATTCCCTCTCTTCACCCTGCTACCCACACAAAAAGTTATTTTTAATCTAGCAATGAGCAGCTCCCCAAGTTTTGCCCTGCAGCAATGTATTCAGTGAGATTAAAAATATGCACAAAGAAAGACAAGGTGATTCTAGAGGTTAAACAGACCCCCCCCCAAGAATCAAAACAGTTCTGATTCAAGGACAAGGGAAAACAGTGTCTGTGCACAAGGAGGGAAACACATGATAAAAATCCAATAACGGGGCATGTCTTAGTCTGAAGTGAAAAAGAAAAAGCAAAGCAAAGTGTCCTGCTTATATACTGACCCATACCACTTCAACTAGTCTCTGGGCGGTTTACAGTTTAATTACAGTATGCAGACTACACATCCCCCCCCCAGCAAGCTGGGTACTCATTTTACCAACCTTGGGAAGGATGGAAGGCTGAGTCAACCATGAGCCTGCTACATGGGGTTGAAAAGAAAGAAGACATAGAGTCCCTTGATGGGACTCTCTTCTGAAATGATTCCCCTAGGGTTGTTCTTTTAGACTTCCAGTTCTAAGGACAATCCTATATGAATCAGCTGTGAAGAGAATCCAACCAAGAATTGGGCTAGTTTTCCTATCTATTTCCAAGGAAGGCAGGATTAAACCCTCATGAGAAGAACCTGAGATAGGTGGGCATCCATCACACACTCTTGGAAACCTGCCCCAAGATAGAATTCTGGACCTTATTGTCTATAACAGGCATGTCCAAAGTCAGGCCCAGGGGCCAAATGCAGCCTGTTTTCAAATTTTAAGTGGCCCACAGCCTCTTCTCTTTGCCAGCTCAGCCTGTCATACATCCCCACCAGCTGGCCTCTACCCATATTGGATGGAGATATCAGCTCACAGTTTTATGGTTTGCCTGTCCTCCCTGCCTCCGTCCATCCCTCCCGGACACCTGCCCAGGCTGCCCACCCTGGCCCCATTGTCCAAAGTCCGGCCCAGGGGCCAAATGTGGCTGAATGGTCAGCCCCCACACATTTTCACCTCACCAAATCTGGCCCTTCTTGAATAAAGTTTGGACACCCCTGGTCTATAAGGATGAGTTCTGTGACCAGGCACAGTGAGGATTGTTTAAAGAGACAAGGTGAGTCACAACCAGGGTGAGGTGCCTTTTGCCCTCCAGATATCTTAGATGTCAACCACTAAAAACTTCAGCCAATATAGGTAATGGTCACGTACTATGGCAGCTGTGAGTCAAAAACCTCTGTAAGGTCAATAGTTGCCCACAACTTGTGATACAGAAATGTTTCACTATAGTCGACAACTTAGGTATACCCTCAATTTCTTTGACCCCCACCCCACTTCCATGTGCTGTTTCCAGTTGGATACTCTATCTCACAACCCACATTTAAACTGGGTCGGGGGAGCAATGAAGGCACTATAAAAATCAAAGTAGCAACAATTAGGGGTTTCTATGCCACAACTGTCCAAGTATATCTAGAAATGCTTCCATGCTTGTTTGCAGCAGCGCATCTGCCTGTCCCACTCTGGCTCCAAAGACCTTTGAGTGTCACTTCCTCAAGTACATTATCTTGTCTAATTAGGGTGAGTGATAAGTCAGGATATGGACATGCCAATAAAAAAATTAAACAACTATGGGATAACTTGGGCTGGTTCTTCTGCTGGGCAGAATGAGGGCACCACTTTAAATGGCAGATGCTAGGGGACAGCAGTAGAGGTCCTGTAGCTGTTCCTTCTAAGCTCAAAGACCTTCTCTCTTCTTGAAAAAAGCAGTCATGTACTGGGCTGCACTCTATAAAAGTAGTGTGATGCTCTTGGATAGGATGGAAGATTCTAAGATACAAATGACAGTCTAGCTAGCTTCTATAGATGGCATGCAGGAGGGTGCTATATGACCTCGGGTAGCAGAATATCAAGGTGGGTTAGGGTTAGAGTTGGGGTTAGGGTTAGGGTTGGTTTTGGGGTTGGGGTTGGAGTTAGGGTTAAGGTTAGGGTTAGGGTTAGGGTTAGGGTTAGGGTTACAAAGGCAATGTTAATAATGTGCTGTGAATTTCTGTCTTGTATTGATGCATCTTCAGTAACCAGGGTACTTCAAGGACCAGATGCAGGGGAGTGGTATCATGAGACAGATATCTAGTCTCATGCGCTCCCAAACACATCTGGTAGGGCCGCTGTGAGATACAGGAAGCTGGACTAGATGGGCCTTTGGCATGGCTCTTCTTATGTTCTTATATTCTTATGCCATAAGAGCAGCAAGGAGTTTTTAAAAACCACTTGTTCTGTGCCTCTCAATATAAACTATGAGTGAGAGAAACTCCTTAGACACCCACAGTAACAAATTCAATGCCAATGTTTATGAAGCACAAATTTTTGGCAAAAGAAAAATCAATGTTGACTCAAGATACTATCTTCCTTTTACTTCAATAAAGTGAAAGTAGAAAAGGAAGATTTGGCACGGACGTCAGTTCAAATGCCAACTTCTCTACTTTCACACTGCGTAGGCAGCCTTGGGAATAAGTCATGTTAAATGACTACAATGAGCGCTATGTTATGAGTGGTCTGCTTTGTGTGTTATAACTGCTAAACAGATAGATCCATCACATTCTCCATGTTCTCTCCAAAACATGTTGAAGTCTTTCCACTGGCATATACAAAGGGCTTATCCAGAAGGTACGGATGTCTGCATTCAAATTGTACTGTTTAAGTCTTGTTTTTGAAAACCATTTCAATTCTGGAAATCTTAGTGGACTTTCCTTCCTTCCTTCCTTCCTTCCTTCCTTCCTTCCTTCCTTCCTTCCTTCCTTCCTTCCTTCCTTCCTTCCTTCCTTCCTTCCTTCCTTCCTTCCTTTATTGGAAGCCTACTTCCCTGCTGTTGTACTTTCACATCCAGATCTATTTTTAAAAAAACTATGAGCAAGTTAAACGCTTCCTCATGGGAGTATTGGATGCAAAATGATGAATTTCCCATGGAGAACATAGCACTGAACTCCACGATTGGAAGAAATAGCTGGATTTTTTAGGAGGAACACTGGATGAGAATGGATCGAGCAAGTCTAGCATTGTCTGGATGGTGGGGGAAATAGTGAAACTTACGGTGCAAAGCCCAGAACTTTTTCTAGGACTTTTGTGCCATTCGGAAGAAACGAAGGAGGGTTGGGGTTAGGGTTGTCTGATCCACATTGCCAGAACTATGCACTATAGCCAGGCCTTTGTGGAGCAACTTAAAATAATAAATCAAACTACCACACTACCATACATTACAATGGTTTAAAAAATGAAGCCTTTCTCCAAAGAGCTTTGAGCTCCTTTGCATTCATAATATTCAGAAACAATACTCCATGTATCCTGCAATCCAATCACGGCTGATTTCAAGGTCAGGTGCTTTCAGGCTCTGCAATAGCGATGTCTCAGCAGAGGGTCTAGTTCAATGGTGGCGAACCTTTGGCACTCCAGATGTTTTGGACCACAACTCCCAGAACTCTAAGCCTAGATTGTCAATGACAAAGGACTGTGGGAGTTGTGGTTCAAAACATCTGGAGGGCCAAAGGCCTTAGGAGCAAACAGGCGAGTAAGGGAATGTGTTCTAACCTCAGAAAGATGGTGCAACAGATTTCTACTCTGTCACTTATTTTTCAGGAGGGGAAGAAGACTGTGAAAACTCAGCCTTATTTGAAGCCTTCGCAAAAAGCCAACACTGGGACAAGTTCAGTTGTCTTCCCTACTTGTCCTTAAAGCAGGACCAAGCAGGGCACTTTCTCTTGATATCAAGCTTCCTCTAGTTCTGCAATTTGGGGACAACAAAACTAATTCCAACTTCATTAAGATGTGCAAGAAATAACTGAAGATTAGATGGAATGTTTAGATAAAAAGACTAGCAATATCACCGTGGCTGGAAATGTCTATACACAAGCTTGGAGTGGATAAACGGCAATGATTTTTAAAACAAAACCAAAAAAATGAAAAGTGTATTTGAAATGGAGTTTCTTGTTTCAATCAGTTCTTTTTTAAGTTCTATAATATATGAGAATTTTACTTTACAATGTATTGTAGGTAAAAGATCTTATTATGGAATCGGTAGTATAAATTCTGTTTTATCAGGCAACATATATGCTTTTTTAAAGTATATAAATAGGGCCCAACATTTGCATTTATTTTATTTATTTAGAGAATTTTTAGCCACCCCACTACCAACTGGTCTCTGAGCAGCATACAATACTATATTAAAACTATAAAACAACATATTAAAGCCATCAAAATAAAGCATTTAAAACAATCAATATATAAATAATAAAATTCCTGCTGTTCATGCACCCGGATAAGAGAACATTATCTAATTAAAATGCTGGCTAAACAGGAAGATCTTCGCAGTTTCTTGCACTGCAGCTTTAAATTTATAGGTTTTACAGGCTTGTATACAGATTATATAAATTTATCTTTCTGCCCTTCTAAAATACAACATCAAAAAAATTATCAGACTTGGGCTGCATTTCTAGAGATGCATATATTTATTTATTTATTTATTTGTTGCATTTATACCCCGCTTATCTACATTGTGTATTCTACATTGTGTACATTGTATATATACTATATATTAGATGGAAAAATTGGAAACAACAAACTTAAGATGTCTTATTTATCTTTCTTCTCTCCTAACGAACCTCATACAGTCTGTCCTGACTTTGGATGTAACCCTCAAACTTCAGATCCAACAGATACCAGTTAAAGTACATCTTCAGCATCCTGTTGAAAATGGGCTATAAAACTCTTTGTCCTGTCAATCTGAGGTTTCAAAGTCTGGCAGTGATGTGACAGTAGAATACGTTGAAAACACACCAGAATTTTCAAAGAAAAAATCAAATGGAGCAGATGACTGGCTATGTCTTATATTAAAATCAATGGGAAATTTAATGTAAAAAAACTGGTCCAAAAAGACAAGGGTATGTATGTGCATGAAACTAGCCCATTTGCATGCACAGGCCTGAAAGTTATCAAGCACATATAAAACAGAGATCAATGTTCTTCTGATGATAAGCGCTCGGAGGTTAGTAGCTAAGGGTTGTAGAAGTTTTGATGTCCCAACTCTGCTGCATGTAAAGGGCTGAGGGCCACGATCTTCCTTGGAAATTCGAACCACAGATTTCTAAAGAACTGATATATGATCCCTCTCCAGCATACAACAAGGAGGTCACATGTTAATAATAAATATCCTAAAAACAGTGTAGTATTATTCACAGGTTGGGAATGTTTTAGGCCCTGCTGAGTGGGTAATTCTGGGAGTTGTGGTCCAAAGGAAGAAACATTTCTAAGTCTGAAATTACATCAGGGATGGAGAATGAGGGGCTCTGCTGTTGGTCATAGAATAAGAGCATAACGGAATTGGAAGCAGCCTATAAGATTAGGGTTAAGGTTAGGGTTAGGGTTAGGGTCAGGTGCTTTCAGGCTCTGCTAAAGGCAGAAATCTAAATCAAAGCAGACCAGACAGAAGGCTGTCTAATTTTCTCTTGAATGTCACCAGTGTTGCTGTGCACATATCCTCCCCAAGGTACATTTCCTATCAACCCCACTATCAGATATAATGTCTGAGGCTCCTGGGTGTTGCATCCCAACAACACTGGTGTCCCTACTCTTTGTTATATGATGGGCACATACACACCACAAACTACAGTGGCACCTTGTATAAAGGAATTAATTCGTTCCAAATGAAATTATGTTAAGCAAATTTTCCTTTATACAAATTTCCCATAGGAATGCATTGAAAACGGAGTAATCCCATTTTTATGTTGTACAGATTCGCCCCATAGGCGATTATGTGAAGCAAATTTCCCCTATCTCCGGAATTTTTTTCTGTTGTACAAATTTTATGTTATACAAGCTGTCTGTTATACAAGGGTCCACTGTATTTGGTTTCGGTCTTTTTCAGCAGAACTGCAAGAGCCATTTAATTTTACAAACCGTTTTTGCTGTCTACGACAAGACCAGCAAACAAGACCATTCTTGTGCTGTTAGTTGGTTGTTTATATTAGTAAAAGAAAAGGGCTGATTGTTCTTCAATCAGGAAATATTTTTCTTATGATACCTGATGTAATTACATCTGGAGTACCTGAGCCTCGACGCGATTTGATCTTCATAACAGCTGATTCCACCTGATTCCTTCCAAATGGGGTGACAGACGGTCATTACCATCCCCATCAGCATCAGTGTGGACCAGGATTGGGGCAGTTATAGTCTAACGCTAGGTTAGGCTGAGACCTAAGATGATTCAGAGAAGATTATACATGGAAAAACTGGAACTCCTTTCTTCCAACTGCAAATATAACTTTTTGCCCACTAATGCACTCCAGGAAAGCCCTCCAGTCACAGAAGAATTGTGGAGGAAGACAAAAAGAAAAATAATGATTTGCTGCTGAATTTAGAAGGCTTGGAACTAACGCCAGCAGGAAGCGAGCATCACAAAACCAGAATCATCTTTCCTATATTTACATGGGAAATGTTTTCTGCAGCCAGGGTGCTGCTGTAGCAATTTATTTATTCATCTTTCAAACCAGATAGGCAGCAAGACAGAATTTTGAGACTGGCACAGAGCTCGAAGCCAACCAAACGCAGGAAAAGATGTTAGGCCTGTTCTATTATTAGACTGCAAAAATATCATTAAGGCAAGCTTTCATGTTTGTGAAATGAGACCAGTAGAGTCCCATGTTTAAGTCCAAAATATTGATCACAAACAAAGTGCCTCCCAGAGACCTCTTGGTAGTGTGGTAGCTAAAAACTTTTGTAAATAAATAAATAAATAAATAAATAAATAAATAAATAAATAAATAAATAAATAAATAAATAAAAGTGGGGTAAATTGCAAATGGCATGCTGCAAGAAAAATTCCCCCTGTGTACTCAGATGCTTTCAATAGTTTAAAAAATCCCTCCTTTCTGATAAAAGCTATCTGCAATTCATGTTTCTGCCTTCAATTATCATTGGCCGTTACTTCACAAGCCGCTCGCTTCGCGGCTAGCCTTCTTTTCTGTCCGGATCGATCGTTTTAGTCCGCACGCCCCTCCATTTTAGCTTCGGTGCCGCCCCGACCACTCCCCCTTAACCGTGCTCCAACCGGGGCGAGTGGTGCCCCTGGCTGCTGCCGGGAATCTTTTCGCTTGCTGCGGTTTTTGGCTTTTATTTCAAGTTTTTAAAAAAATATTCAAACAGGGATATAGATGCATCAGGTTTCATCGCTCAGTAGCGGCAGCAGCAGCAGCGGGAGCACGAAAGCCGCCTCGCCCGGCCAGAGCAGGGCACCCGGGGCAGGCAGCATCCTAGCGGGCGGCTGTGCCATGGGGGCTCCTGGATGCCAATGATGCCAGGAAACAGTTGAAATCAGTAGAGCCATTTCCAGCATCAGTGCATCGAGATAGGATTTTTTAAAGGACATGGGAAATAACGAACGTTGTAAAGTGGCATGCGAATGCGAAGGAGCACGTGAGGTTGTGCTCGAATCGCCTAAAACTGCAGCTCGTGAGTACTGAGAAACAGGGGTGGGAGCAGAACACGTTGACCGCCTCCGAATTCAAATCGAAGGCAATATCGCTGTGGAGCGCCGCGCCTCGTGAAGTAAGGGCCATTGTGTCTCCATAAGAAATACAGGGCTCAGGTTTTCACTTTAAAGTTCCTAGAAGGATGTATGATCAGGATTTCTATGGAGATAATTTCATGCCACTTAAGCCTTCTTGGAAATCAATTGTTTCCAAGGGCTTTCTTTCCACTGTTTTCACCTACAAGTACGCTTCTGGCGTGAACAGCTCTTAATTTCAACCACAACATTCTTTAGACAGGCATATCTGCCCCCACATGTACTTTATGTAGATACAAGACAGTATCCATTAGGTGAACTTTTGCAGCTAGTGCTTTTTAGTTTTTGCAGTTGTCTGGTCTGAATCATTTTAATTATCTACTCTTCTATCAGATTCTATAATTTTTGTTCACATTAAGGAAACCTTTCAAGTGTATTTGTCCCAGAAAAGCTATATTTCTTTATTTCTTTGAAATGAGAACTATGTTCCTTCTAAACGATCAAATTACTAACAGAACACATAATGTTAAAAATCACAGAAACTATAACCATCCACAGATGTCTCCTAAGGAATGTTGTACAAGCTGGTGTCTTTTTAACTACTACACAAGGAATGGGCTTTGGTTCTGTTGAAAATGCCCCATTTAACACTTGCCAGTATTCCTGCCAAGAAAACTCCATGGACATGGGGTCACGAAGAGTCGGTCACGACTGTAATGACACCACACACACACACACACACACACACACACACACACACACACACACACACACACACACACACACACACACATCCCTAACAGGTTAAGCTGCCTAGATGCCCTAAGCACATCCGATCTCACCTGATTTCAGAAGCTAAGCAGCGTTAGCCCTGGTTAGTACTTGGATGGGAGACCACCAGGGAATACCAGGGGCTG
Organism: Phrynocephalus forsythii; assembly: GCA_029282475.1. Classification (NCBI taxonomy): domain Eukaryota; kingdom Metazoa; phylum Chordata; class Lepidosauria; order Squamata; family Agamidae; genus Phrynocephalus; species Phrynocephalus forsythii. The sequence goes on along the minus strand of JAPFRF010000004.1, from coordinate 101,014,468 downwards.
TAGACGCCTGGAGTAGGAACTGGCAAACCACTCCAGTATTGCTGCCAAGAAAACTCCATGGACATGGGGTCATGAAGGGTCGGAAATGACTGTAACAATGCAACACACACACACACACACACACACACACACACACACACACACACACACACACACACACACAACAGGTTAGAAACTAGAGGTCACAGAGTCACATATGGGTGTCTAGGAGCACAGTCTCCTGTACACCCATGGGGTTTACTGCAGGGGTGTCCAATCTGCAGCCACGGGAGAAAATACAGCCCCCTAAAAGCTTTCATTATCACTGTAACCAGGAAGAAAACAAGACCTCCGAGGGTGGGTAGAGAGATAAGGCGGCCTGCTTCATCCCCTGGAAATCATAATGAAGATCTTTTGAGGAAACACTACAAAGCTTTCCACCACCACCACCCTTCTCCTAGGAAACATTCAAACAGGTTGGGTTTTCTCTCATCTCAGAGATGGGGAGGAAATGGAAAGCACAGATTGGTGGGGGGGAAGAAACCTATCTTTCGGACTACAACTCCCAAAATGCACAGTCAGCCTGCTAGCTGGGAATTCTGCATTTCAGTCCCCAAAAAGTAGCTTTCCCCATCTTTGGAGGACAGAAGGCTCTGCAATGTCTCCCAGAAAAGAATCAGAACCCATGCAGCTGCATATGGACCCCAACGTGTCCCTGGGGGCCCAAGAGATTGAATACCCCTGAGTCTAGGGTGGTGGCATGCAATGTCTTCTCATGCACCTTAGTGGAAGAACAACATGGTGAGGAGGACATGTTAGATGGCATCGCTCAGTTCTTGAGCCAGAGCTGGCCCGACCCATTTTCTACATGAAATTGCCAAAGGATCCCCCACATATTCCCATAACTCCCCTTCCAAGAGGCCAGCAGCCAAATCATCCTTTGGCAACGGTGAGGGGACACTGTCCTCTCTCATATCAGGTTAGCTTTAGGAACTAGAGGTCAGATCAGCCTGTTGGGAATATACAGCTCAGTCTTCCAACAGAGCAGCTGACACTTTCCTCTGCATGCCATTCATCATCCTTTGCCAAAGACAGAGGCATGCAGCCCCCTAAGAAAGCTCACTGTTATGCCAAGGACTGTGACAGTACATCACCTGTTAAATAATACAAGGCATCTTCCAGGGAAAAAAAGAAAACAATTTCCATTTTAAAAAGACAAACATTATCATTCAAATCCCCCCCCATTTCTATTTACAGTACTGTATTTTAAATGTAGCAGTAATGCCTACAGCAATTAGAAGTGGCAACTGAAAAACCATTCCTCTTTGCCATTTTGCCCTACCTTTAAAAATACACTCATAGTTGGCATGAGAAAACTTGAGAAGCTTTACATATGTTGTTAGACGGGAAGAAAATATAAGAGTAAAGTTCTTATGGTTAAGAGAATAAAACTGAAACCATTGTGCACATGCCTGAATTCTTTGCTATGTTTAACATGCTTTGGAACTATAATTCCTTCTGCAGGAGTTTCTAACAACATGGATTGCAGATTAGGGTATGACAATAGGTGTTTCCTTTTCTAAATTGGTAGTTGGTGCAATAATTAGAAAACTACATCTTTATCTAAACTTAATGGTCAATAATACAACATATTTACTATGTGCATAAATGGTAGACGTCTTCCCAGCGATTGTGTTCTAAGAAAACAGCCTTTTTTACTCCTGCATATACTGTATCTGGAGGGGGGAAAGTACTTTTAAAGTTTATATTAAGTGATTTGGAAGTTAAGTTTTGTTAATTGCTAATTTCTTCTGATAGCCTGTTGGTTTTAGGCCTGGGAAGGCAAGACGCTTATCGTTCCATGACATTTTGAAACAAGTACTGTAATGTAAAATCAGTAAACAAAGAACGCAAAAGCCCACGAAAAATGAAAAAGTCTTTGAAGGCTGTCAGAGTGACAAAAAGGTTAACTGCCAGGTGAGTGACCTACAGAAAACATAGTTCCAGCACACAGCGCTTCACAACAAATCATTTTTGGTTTGCCTTCATTTCTCAGATGTTTCTTTTTAAACCAACAGCTGCTTGCTTAAAACTAGGGTGCTTGTTGCTGTTTTAATCCTCCTCTCCCGCCCCCCAGAAACTTCAGTTTTTCTCTTAAACTGCCCAAAGAAACTGGCTGAAAGGGGAAATGTAAACCAAATCAATAAAGTGCAAGATACAAAACCTGTCTCCATTCAATTTGCCCCCAACAAACTGTCTAGAGAGTGCTATACAAGGACTTCAAGATGCTTTTGGCAACCTCATCACATACCCCCAAAAATAAAGCCTGTTCAACAGGAGAAAAGGGCACCAGGATCTCTGTCCAGCTGCTTAACGCTTGCTTTTGAAAATACATGAAACAAATGGTTCGCTCAAATCCTTGGAAGCCCGCTGTCTAGCATTTCCGCAGCCCGTTTTGGCAACCCAAAACCACCAGCAATGACCCCAGTTTACTTTCACTAGACGTTCTGCCAAATCCACCTCCACACGATTTGGGGGTGAACACACCAAGAGGAAGAGAGAGAGAGATCTGAGTCACCCATTTTTCAGTCCTCTCTCTGGTCTTCCAAGGGGTGTCATATAACCCAGCTGCAATCCGCAACTATGGCCATTTAAAAGCAAAAGAAAGAAAGAAAAAAAGAAAGAAAGAAAGAAAGAAAGAAAGAAAGAAAGAAAGAAAGAAAGAAAGAAAGAAAGAAAGAAAGAAAACTACAACACCCTTTCTCTGATATTCCCAAAGAGACTATTTGGCTTTAAAAGAACAACAATCAACCAGGGGCCCTATACCTGTAGGCACTTTTAAGGAATCTTTCTTTCTTTCTTTCTTTCTTTCTTTCTCTTTCTTTCTTTCTTTCTTTCTTTCTTTCTTTCTTTCTTTCTTTCTTTCTTAAGCAGTCCCAAGGGGATTCAACCTACTTTCAAGGAAACCGGATTGGCAGCCGCCTTATAAACGGACGAGAGTTTGGGAGCAATGCCGTTCACGCCGCTGCGGCGCCCGTGGCCCGAAGCGTCCTGACGGTGTTGCCCCTTTGACATTTCAGGGACGGAGATGCTGTATTTTCGGGAGGGGGGCGGGATCGCCCAAAGGTCGGGACGGGACGTTTCGCCTCGTCCTCCCTCCCACGCCAGAGCCTCCGTGGAGGCATCGGTTTTGTCGGAGGGGGGGTGGATGGAGGGGGGGATCACTTTCTCTCCGAGGAGACGGCGCGCAGAGCTGGAATTGGGGCCGCGGCGTCACCTTTGGAAAGAAAGGGCCCAAAACAGATGGAGATTTTTTTTTAAACGGGCGTCCCGATCCTTCGGGCCAAGCGCAGGCCAGAGGAAAGGGAAAGCGGAGCCAACCCGGCGTCACTCCGGATCGCTCCTTTAGGGATTCGTGGCTTTCCCAGGGAGCGGAATCCGAACGCCCAACCCGAAGAACCCGCGGGAGATCATCCTTGACCACGGGGCGCCCTTCGCCACCAGGCTTTCCCGGGAAGTCCGCTTGAAGGCACAGAGTGCGTTTCCCATTTGGGCTGCGGGCTGAGGACCGGGCGATCTGGATCGCTTGTGTTCCGCCAAGGGTCAACACCGACCTCCCGGACCCAAATTGAAGCCTCCCAGGTCTCTTATACACACACACACACACACACACACACACACACATATACACACACACACACACACTTAACCTCCCGCCCCGCAACTTCTCCCGGGACCCCCTCCTCTTACCTCCGAACGCCGCGTCTCCGTCTCCGTCTGGCCGGAGCGCCAACCCATTACGCGCGGTGCCAAGCGGGACACGCCGGCCCGGGCGGCCCAAGGCCACCAAACCGCCCGCCCCCCCTCGGCTCTCCGGCTGCTCAAGCCCGGCGGGACGGAAGGCAGATGCGGAGAAGATGGGGGGGGGCGGTAGCGGAACGAGGTGGGGTGGGGGGACCACACCCGCGTGGGGCCAAGGCGCGCGGGCCTCGGGGATCTGTCCTAAGCCAAGGCGTGCGGGGCCAGGCGAAAGCCGGCTTGGAAAGCACGACGGGATCCCGGCCGGCGCGGGCAACCAACAAGAGAGGCTTCGAGGCCTGGCAGCCGCCGCCGCCGCCGCCGCTGATGGGGGTGGGGGGAGCAGCGCCGTGGAGAGAAGCAGCGGCAGCAACCGCCTATGGAGAAGGCTCGCCTCGGCTGGCTGACTGGAGGAGGAGGAGGAGGAGGAGGAGGAGCTGGAAACAGGCGTGCCCCAAGCCCCTTCTCGGCTCCTGCCGGCCTGTTGCCCCGCCGAGCGGCTGGCCCGGGCGGCCCAGTTCCCCCGTGGGGCGTCGCTACCTCCAAGGGCGCGCAGCCCGGCGCTCCAAATCCCTAGCCGCCGGCGGCCTCCTACCTTGGCTTCGCGTACTTACTCAGAGAAGGAACACCGCGGGCCTGAGCCGGGTCGTTGAACCCTGGATGGGGCTGAAGGGGGGGCGTGAGCGAAAGATGGAGTGACACCGAGGCTGGAACTGAGGCGGGGGGAACGGTTTTTTTTATCTTTGGCACCGGGTCCCGGAATGAAAACTGGAATAGGAACTGGCAAACCACTGACTCCAGTATTCCTGCCAAGAAAACTCCATGGACATGGGGTCACGACTCGGTCACGACTGTAACAACACAACACACACACACACACACACACACACACACACACACACACACACACACACCGGAATGAAAAGAGCGCTAAACATGTCGAGGTGTACCTCCTGCTGAGCTTTAGGACATTGAACGGCAATCCGCGCCCCCAAACTTTTTGCACTATTCACTTGAGAGAGGAGGTCTACCAAATATTGATTTATTTAGGCTGGGAATTGTGCCCATGTCTCAACATGCAGTGGGTGGGAGATTCGCTCACATAATCTCTCCTTTAAATCTTAAATAGTAGTCTCCTTTTTTAAAATCTCAATCCTGTATATAGGATTTGCGGAAATAATTCTTCTTCTTCTTCTTCTTCTTCTTCTTCTTCTTCTTCTTCTTCATTATTATTATTATTATTATTATTATTATTATTATTATTATTATTATTATTATTATTATTATTATTATTATTATTATTATTATTATTATTATTACTAATGGAAATGAAAGTTTTGGCCCTTTGCCCTTGCACCAGTTTTGGCCCTTTGCCCTGCACCAGTTCAACAGGTATGGCTAGGCCACTTTACGTATGCCTACCAGACATATGTTGACAATCTGGAGTCTGTCCAAAGAGAGAGATGACAACTAGTATTAAAAGCTAATGTGAGTTCAAATATGATCCTCTTGGAGGTCTATGGAATTTGGAATGTTCTTCTAAAAAGAAAAATTAGATTCTTAATATTCCTAGCAACAAACCTTCCTCTTTACCTTGATACTAATCCAGATAAGGAGATGTTTCCCCTTTTTCTTTAATCTTCCCAAAATGAGAAATGTGCGCCGGTTCTCTTTGTCCCTTCTACCGCAACATTTGTGTAAGCAACCCACATTTGCAACATCTAATCAAAAAGCTAAAGATTGCATTTTATCTGGCGGAGACTTTTGGTGTTCAAGGCACAATGTGTTCTGTAAACTGAACCTGTGTAGTCAGAGCTACAGAGAGTCACCTGTTTTACTGTCAGGTGATGACGCACAGACAGATTTTCAAAAATATACTCTTCAATTATAACTTTCCCGCACGGCCATCTTATCAGGAGAGACAGGTCAGAAAGTAGCAATCCAAAAGCTCTGCATGCTAAACTAAGAGGAAATTGGGCTTTTTGCTATTAAAAATGCAGCTTTTTGGTGTGTGCACCTGAATGCATGTACACATATGCACAGACACACCCATGCATACTGTCAAGTAGACTTCCTGCACTTCAAAATTTACATCACATTACTGCATGTTTCTGTTAGGACTGCAGTCTTATCATTTATTCCTTCTAGAGGTCTTCAAGCAGCAAAAGCAAAGCAGAGCAAAGTGTGCTGCTTAGATGCCACACCATTGCACTTAAAGCACTCTCTGGGCAGTTTACAAGTACTGTACTGTAATTATGCATCCCACCACCACCCCAAGCAAGCTGGCCATTCATTTGACCAACCTTGGAAGGATGGAGGGCTGAGTGAACCTTGAGCTGGCTACCTGGGATTGAACCCCAGGCCGTGAGCACAGTTTTGGCTGCAGTACAGCAGCTTAATCACTGCACCACAAGGGTTTTGGACAGAAGAGGAGTAAGTAAGGGCCTTTTTACATGACCCCTAAGATCCGCTGGCCACTTAAATTCGGACCAGAGATCTTAGGGGTTCGTCGCTCTTCCTCTGTCCCCACCCCCCTCCGCACTTCCTGGTTGCTGGCTGCGTGAGGGAGGGAGAAAAAAGAAAAGAATGCCGGTTTACCTCCGTTTTGTTCCCTGCAGCATTCAGATCTCTTAAAGGGGCGGGGCGCAAAAAAGGAACAAACAGAAGCCAGGAGAGCCCCACACTCACTATCCTTACACCGGATCAAATATTTGTCACATCCAAAAAGCAGGTACCTGAAAGCTGCGCTGGGACGCGCTAAAGTGGGCGGGGTCACACTTAATTTCCTGTTAACTCCGGAGCTGGTGGGTAAACATTTTTAATCTCCAGAGCTTGCAGCCATTTGCCCCAGACTTTAGGGGTCGTGTATAAACGCCCTTTGAGAGAGAGTGAGCAATAGTCTACTCAAACTCAGTAATCGAGATCTCAATCTCAGCCCTTCCAGATATTTTAGACCTCAGCTCCCAGAATCTCTGTCCATTTGCCACACTTGCTGAGGATGCTGAAACTGAAGCCAGAACAAAACATCTGGAGGGCCAAAGGGACACTAGTGCTGGATTTCCTGCTTTGAAGAAAGCAGATAACCTGTAGAACAGTGGTTCTCAACCTGTGGGGTCTCCCGATGTTCCTTTAATGCAACTCCCAGAAGCTTCCACCACTCACTGTGCTGGAAGGGGTTTCTGGGAGTTGCAGTCCAGGAACATCTGGGGACCCACAGGGTTGAGAACCACTTCTGTAGAACATTAGTCTTAAATACTTTTGTAGAGGGATTTTTTTGGGGGGTTGTGTCGTTATTATCTAATAGCACAATCATAACAACGGACTTAACTTTTTAAGGAATTTGTTCAAACCTTTATTTCCTGCCTTAAAATATATGCTGCAAATATATTCATTCAAACCACTTTTACTATCCAGGACTACTCTGTCTTTCTTCACCCTTGACTATTAGGGCTGCCATTCATTCCAGTGGAAGTCTTTTTCTCCTGAAAATTACACAGGCATAGGGCCCCCAGTTAGGATCAAGAGAACATCATGAAGCAGTATGGGTCTGGTTTCCCAATGATTCCTTTTGAGTAAGGATAAAATAGCAGACTTAACTTCATGGTAAACATTCAACACTGTATTTAGTTTGACCCAGAGTAAACTGGTCCTTATTTGGAAACAAGTCAATGGGCTGTATTTATGTACTTTGTCCTGAGGACTAGACATTTTGTTAGTCATTCATTCATAGGGCTACCATACGTCAGAGGTGCCCTGATGACATGTAAAAAGAACAGCATAATAGTTCTAGTGATAAGTCTCAATAGATCAGGTAGGGATCAGAAGTACTGTAGTAATGAAAACAGCAACAATCTCTATGGTATGAAGATTTAAAAGCATAAGGTTTTGTGTGCTGGGGGGTGGGGGCTGCAGATACAACTTGTTAGTCTTAAAGATACCATAAACTCATTTTCTGTTCTTTTTTGCTGTAGCAGACAAGTAAACCTTTCCCCCTTGAAAAGGCATCAAAAACAGAGCAGTAACTAGCCAATACTTTTAAAAAGACATACTATGTTAAAATTAGTTGTAACTTTAGGCAATAACACGAGATTATGAATCAACATAAAGTATTTCCACCAATGTTAAAATAGAAATATATCCTCAAAACCCTCCAAATGACCCTTGTAAATTAGGAGTTTTGAAATACCAAGTTTACTTGCTATACTCCAAAATACAGCTTATTTGCATTAAAACACAAAAAAGGACATCCTTACATCATCAGTGCCGTGAGAAGTCGCATGTTGCTTGTACCACTGTTACCTGTGATTTATTACTCCCTGGTGTGGAAGGAAGGGACCCATCTGTTACAGAGACGGAGGTCTGTTTTTGTAGCACATGACAGTGATAACAATGCAAAGGGCTTCTGATATCCAAACAGTCAACAATGGCAGGGTTCTGCTTATCTCTACCACCCTGCTATGCCTCAGCCTTAACAAATAAGCTCCCTCTCTCTTTACTCTCTCCTTTGCATCCTATCTTCCCACCTCCCCATCATAAAAGCCATAACCACTCCCTTCCCAGCCATCACAATTCAACGCATGATGGTTTGTGCCTCTCACATTTCATCTTGGGGGTTGCGGGGGCGGGGAGCTACAATTCCTTATCTTTAGTTTGAGCTAATTAAAGGTTTTGTCCTGCACAGACTGCTGGAACAGTCAGAAAACATAATCCAGTTATTAGAAACATGACTGATATGCAAAAGTGTTCTGCTTATATACCACCCCATACCACTTCAAGTAGTCTCTGGGTGGCTTACAGTTTTAATTACAGTCTGCAGCCTACACATTGCCCCCGGGTACTCATTTTACTGACCTCGGAAGGATGGAAGGCTGAGTGAACCTTGAGCCTGCTACCTGGGATTGAACCCCAGGTCGTGAGCACAGTTTTACCTGCAGTACAGGCATTTAACCACTGTGCCACGGGACATAAGCCTTCCCCAACCAGATGTTCTCCATAGGGGTTCAGTTACAACCTCTATCGTCCCCAAGTGTCATTGAGGATGGAACTTGTAGTAACTAGCCAAACAAGGACCCCGAAAGACAATACAAGCGACACACCAAAAAGAGAAACCAAAAGTCGTACTTTGGTATGAATCCATTGGGTCCTTTTATATAATCTCTCTACCTGAATTTACTGGAAGTAACTTCAGCAATCTATGTGCTAGGCGTGTCCAAACTTCGGCTCTCCTGATGCTTTGGACCACAATTCCCAGAATTCTAAGCTTGTGTGTGTGTGTGTGTGTGTGTGTGTTGCATTGTTACAGTCGTGACCGTCCCTTCGTGACCCCACGTCTATGGAGTTTTCTTGGCACGAATACTGGAGCGGCTTGCCAGTTCCTCCTCCAGGCGCCTAGACTGCCAGTAACAAAGGACTGGGGGAATTGTGGTCCAAAACATCTGGAGGGCCAAAATTTGGACATGCCATCTGCTGATTATAATAAAAATGATAATTTCATGCCATTGTATCGGTTCTGACAGCAACCCTTTCCAAGGTCTTCTGGGTACTAGAGAATATAGTACTCAAAAGAGTTCACCAACTCTTCTTAGACTGAAGAAGCTTTTTGGAGAGGTAGCAAAGCTTTTCAATCCCACAAGAAAAGAAGTCCAGTTGCCATGATTCAACCCCCAGATAACCTCACCTGGATGACTGAGAATCTCCACAGACATAGCACTCATGGAGATGTGAATGCTAAGATGTAGCTCTTCAGAGAACTCCATCTTCCATAGCCTCTTGTGTTTTGCAACATGGTCACCTGGTATATCAGGATGATGGAGAGGAGAGAGGGAAGAGAAAAGCCCCCCTTTCCAATCTTTTCCTCACCTCTACTATAGGTTTGGGTTGCCAAGGGGAGGTTATTCTTTTAAGCATAAATTACCTGTTCCTTCAAGCACTAAAGCACAGGGAAGTATATGTGAGGTGGAAATCTAGCTAGAATTGCCATTGTTTACAGTGGCTATTTTGTATGGGTTTAAGCATACTGGCCTTCAACTAGTATGTTGGAAACACAAAAGATTGCCTTATATTGAGACAGCCTGCCTGATCTGTCTAGTTGAGTATTTTTTCTGATTAGTAGCATCCCTCCAGATTTCAGCCATTCAGCTTTCCAAGTCTTGCCCAGAGATGAAGAGGGTTCAACTTGAGACCTTCTCCAAAACGTGCATGCCACCAATAAGTTAAGGCTTTAAGTTCAGCCTAGACCAGTGGTTCTCTACCTGTGGTTCCCCCGATATTCCTGGACTGCAACTCCCAGAAATCCTTTCCAGCACAGCGAGTGGTGGAGGCTTCTGGGAGTTGCAGTCCAGGAACACCTGGGGACCCACAGGTTGAGAACCACTGGCTTAGACATTCACATAGAATGTTGGCAGCTTCTTACTCAGAAGTTAGAAAAGCCAGGCCTGGTAAAATTCTCTCTTCAGCAAAATGTTGAAAAATCCTAAAGACCTGTCATCCAGTGCATGTGGATAGTCTTGCATGAGTAAAAGGATTTACATTGAGGGTAGAATCCAGTTCCATTGTGGTAGAATATCACATTCTGCTAGTGGGACCACATAGTCTCTAGGCTTACCACTGAACAAACATAGATAACCTGTTTCATAGATCAGACCATTCTATCTAGGCAAGGAGACATCGGAAGCCTCGTCGTGTAAGCTCTGGAGAGAATAAATTGCCAGTAGAATGGATTCTGGTGTTTGTAGCTCATTGGAGCAGGTGCCTGGCCACTGGCTTAAAACTCATGGCTGAAGTTAACCCAATGAATGAACTGGAGCTGCTAAGTCTATAAGTCCCATTGATACATCAGATTCCTTGGGATGGGGGAGGGTTTGAAACAGTACACCAAGTTCCTTGTTGCAGAGTGGAATTAAAAACAAAAAGAACCCTTTGGAGTCAAAGAAAAAAAATCTAAGAACATTGTGTTAGTAAGTTAGAGGAAACTTCCCAGTGGGCTGTACAGTCATTTCCGAGGAAAGTGAGAAGCACAGGATATTTTCCATTGTGAGAAATCCCTGGAGAAGTCTTGCTTTAGCTTTTAAAGGCAGGCGGGCTTGACGATTTATTTACAGCTGAGGGGGGGGGAGGGGACAAGCAGATGCTTTCATGGTGTGGGACTCTTCCTGTCCATAATTGTTTTCCATTTCCGCAGTTTTTACTTGGTGCCTCCTTTCCTTGAGATAATGAAGGATCTAGGAGACCTATTCTTCAGTTACAGTTCCTGCCACATGCTCACTTGTGGGTTTCCTGTAAAGATTTCAAAGGCATAAAGGGCCCAATCCACTGGGAAGCGCTTGTGCTGAAGCCCTATAGCAGTGATGGCAAACCTTTTAGAGACTGAGTGCCCAAAGTGCAATTCAAAACCCACTGATTTTTTTGCCAAGTGCCAATACAGCAATTAAACCTGAATACAGGTGGCTGTGAAGGGGCGATGTCGTGTGCCCACACAAAGGGCTCCGAGCGCCACCTTTGGCATCCGTGCCATAGGTTCGCCAGTGCTGCCCTATAGAAACATTAAGAACAGAAGCGCATGGCCCTTGCTCCATATTCATCAGAAGAGCAGGAGATGGAGCTTAGGGTACATTGGTCTAATTCCATCCACATATATTCCTCTCATTGGGGCCTCAAAGTCCTTCCTACAGTGTTCCCTTCATATGGGGCTTTCACAGGGAAATTTTGCCACTGACCCTATAGAGAAGTGTTGGCGAACCTACGGCATGGATGCCAAAAGTGGCACTCGGAGCCCTTTCAGTGGGCACCTGATATCGCCCCTTCACAGCCACCTGTATTCAGGTTAAATTGCTGTATTGGCACTTTGCGAAAAGTTTGTGGGTTTTGAATCGCAGTTTGGGTACTCGGTCTCTAAAAGGTTTGCCATCAGTGCTATAGAATAAGATTGCCAATGCTTGTTTATTTGGATGATCCGTGGTTATTCATTGCTAGAGCCAAAACCCATCACTCCAGGGACCTCCACATCATTCACATTGTGACTCCCGCCCTATTCAATATCACCTTGGGGGTTACTGTTTTTGTTGTTTTTAAGAACAAAGGATCTTGAAAAGCTTGTGATCTTAAACCAGCCCTGTCAACACTGGCTTCAATTGAGCCAATGGGATGTACTGTATTTTGAACACTACTTCCAATTGAAAGTATAGTCTAATCCAGTGCTCCCCAACCTTTTTGTCCCCACGGACCGGGAATTTTTTTTAATTTTTTCTGTGGCCTGGGGGTGGGGGTGGGGAGGGGGAGAATGCGAAAGGGGGTCAGCGGGGAGGCAAAAGGGGGGTGAAAGCAAAGGATGGGAGGAAGGAGGAGGGGGAGGCACAAGAGTGGCGGCGGCGGCACTCACCGGCTTGGGGCGTCAGGCGTGCCACTCCCCCACACACGGGCGGGGTGGGGCGAACCTGGGGCTCCTGGGCAGGCGGGCCCCCGCCTCCTCCTCCCGGCGCCGGGATGTGCCCGCTTGCTCCTGCTGCCGCCGCCGCCGTGGGCCTCCTCCTCTGCCGGGAAAGCGGCGGGCGCCAACAGCGAGACCCGCGCGGCTTTAGCACCCGCCCGAACCACCGCCGCCTCCTCCTGCTCCTGTTCCTCCTCCTCCTCCTCCTCCTCCCGCCCCCGCCGCCGGAGGAGCAGCAGCAGCCACCCCCTGCAATCGCCCCCCCACCGCCGCCGCCGCCGCCATCGCCCCCGTCCCGCCGCCGCCGCCGCCACCCCTCTGCAATTGCCCTCGCTGCAGCTCCTTCGGCAGCGGCGGAGGAGGAGGAGGAACCGGAGCAGGAGCAGGAGGACGCGGCGGCGGCTCCACGCGTGGGTCTCGCTGCTGGCGCCGCGCTTGCTCCTGCTCCTGCTGCCGCCACTGCCGTGAAAGCGAGCGGGGAAAGCGAGCCGGGGAAAGCGAGCGGGGCGCCAGCAGCGAAATCCCGGGGGGAGGAGGAGGAGGATGGGCGCCTCCTCTTCCCCTCCGCTTCCTCTTCCGCTTCCTCTTCCCCAGAGGAGAGCAACGGATCGAGGAGAGCCCCGTCTTCTGGGCTGCCGCCAACGCTGCCGCGTCCCTCCTGGCGGAGCCCAAGCGGCCGCCGCCAACGCTGCCGGGGCGCCAGCGTTTTGGGGCGGAGTCGCCGGCTGGCCGGCCCGGGAGGAGGGGAGGGGAGGGGAGGAGGGAGGCAAAGGCAAAGGCAGCAGCGGCGGCTCCTCCTGCGCTCCTCCAGCCTTCCTCCTCCACCGGCCGCCCACGGGAGAGAAGAGGAGGAGGAGGAGGGCGGCGGAGGAAAAGGGGAGGAGCCTCCCCGGCGTCCCCAGGCGGCCCGGTGCCGACCGGTCCACGGACCGGCACCGGTCCGCGGCCCGGGGGTTGGGGACCACTGGTCTAATCCATATGTGTGTGTGATTGATTAATAGAGTTTTCTCAAATTCTTTTGGCTTAACATTGTACTATCAACCTCAGGTGACTACTAGAAAAGAAAAAAAAACAGTTCTCAGATGTACAGTACTCCCAGTTACCAAGTGATACAGAAAATAAAGAATAGGAAAAGAGGCAACATACATACACATTATATACAGTACTGTATTTGGGAACTTACATCAGAACATTTCAGTAAGTTAGTGATATTTTAAAACTTAATGTTTTCCCCTAGTCATTAGGACATCTCTTGAAGCTAAAATTTGTTATGGTTGAAGCAATGTATAAAGTGAATATATCCTGGTAATGATATACTCTTTACAATGTCATAAATCTAACCATTTTTCAAACCATAAGTGATGACTTGAAGAGATACGATTCTGAGGACTTACAGTTCAGCAAACCTGTGCTGGATGTTAGCTTTGCTGCGCTTCATTCGCAGGGAAACAGCTTTTTCCCCAGGGGGTGTCAAAGGACTGAAAACAACAAGTGTTGTCAGGCTGGACCCAGAGGGAAACTGCATGATTGCTGTTACCTCTAAGAAGCTCTGGCATTAAAGTGAACTTTTTTTAAAGGAAGTGGAACAATACGTTCATCAGCTATCACCTTGTTCTGCCAAAGATTATGGCAGGATAGTCAACATGATTAAATGAGCATTTGACATCTCCCCTTTGCCCTGCCCTAGAATTTCAAAATCTGGGAAATAATTAAGCAAATGAAGCATTCCCCCTCCCCCTTGGAAATGTATGGGCCTTTTAAAGTAAACAATGATGACTTAGTTTGGTCACTGAAAGCTCACTGGATAATTTCACATTATTGAGTTTTGTTTTCATCATCACCATTATTTAAATTTTACTTTGTCTAAGGATTTGGCTTGCTTGTTTGCTATACATGTATGTATGCACTGTATATACTGTACATATATATTTGATACCCTGTCTTATCCCCAAAAGCAGGGCACAAGCTTACTAGTACATATTTAAAAAGGTACAGTGCTAAAACGCAGTTAAACAAATTATGTTGACCCACATCCTGTTGCTTAACATAGTAATTTGCACCAGAGTACACCTATTGAATCAATGAGGATTTAGAGAGGCAATTTCTGTATCAAATTGGTTTAATGGGCCTTCTCTGGTGCAATTTACTACAGCAATCAACAGAACCTGGGTCATTAAATACAGTTGTTTAAAGATGTTAATAAAATCCAGCTCTAACATCCCCTTCCTCAACAAGTCATTTGTCTGAAGTCTATCCTAACAAAAAGTCATTTCCTCCCCGCCCCCCATTCCCTATTCTCAAACTTGTGTTGTGTTGTGTCATTACAGTTGCGCCCGACTCTTCGGGACTCCATGTGCATGGAGTTTTCTTGGCAGGAATACTGGAGTGGTTTGCCAATTCCTGCTCCAAGCACCTACAGCACCTGGTATTCCCTGGTGGTCTCCCATCCAAGTACTAACCAGGGCCGACCTGCTTAGCTTCTTCTGAAATCAGACGAGATCGGATGTACTTAGGGCACCTAAACTTGAGTACAGTATGTCTTACTGGACTGTATATTGTCCCTCATTACTGTAAGCCACCTTGGATCTTTTTCCAATGAGAAAGGTGGGGTAAATTATTGTTTTTATGCTGTATTTAACTGTTTTCATTTTGTGTGTTGTGAACCGCCCGGAATTCCTTCGGGAAGATGGGCGGTATATAAGCCTTAAAATAAATAAATAAATAAATAAATAAATAAAAATACTCTAAATAAATAAATAAAATAAATAAAGGGTGGACAATATAGAGGGAATCAATTTAGTAGTATACCCTCCACTTTGTAGCCAACTAGCCACAAAGTTGCTCATAATATTCAGCCAATTTTCCAATTATATTAAAAGCCCAAATATTTTGAATAAAACAAAACAACAGGACCTGGATGCATGTCCCATGACCACCCGTGTCTCACTAGCACCCAGCTCCACTGCCATTATTATCTCTTATATCCCCTGTGTCATTACGATCAGGTTCTTCTCTCTTGGGCTCATTCATCACGGGAAACTCCTTCTTTGCAATAGAAATTTTATTTAACAGAGCAGAAGTATCATGAACAACAACTTCAAATGATTCAACACTCTCTGTTGATAACACGCAACGGCTTGAATCTACATCCCTCATGGGGCTCTGGTACTCTTTCAATGTGGGGGACGAACTCCAAACCTCTTCCCATCTGTAGGTTTGTGGGTGGGTGAGTTTCCCGGATCCCGAACAAAGGGTCCCACAACAAGGGTGATGCACCCACTGTTCCTCCGAGGTCCCACTCGGTCCTGGTTTCACCCATGGGCTTTCCCTTCCTGTCAAGATATGTAAAAGTTGATAAAAACATATGTTATGTATATTTAACAGAATGTATAAAGAGAATTGTAAAATGGAGGCAGTTAGATTCTGCAGTGTCATGATGTTAATTCACAAGTGTTAGAGACTAGTAATCACAGGCATGTTAAGTGATGAAGTGCAGGTGGAACTGATTATAACATCATGATTTGTAATGGTTAGATCAGATTGCATCAGATTGTTAATTAGTGATTGCATCAGATCTTATGAGTGCTGAATAGTATAAAAAGCACTAGCTTGCCATTTGTTACTGGGGACTGTTATGGTGAGAACAGTTTACCCCACACTCTGTTTGTCTGTTTGCTATATTGTATATAATGCTTGGTTGTTATGCTGTGTATATTTTGATGTATATTGAATATATGAGTTTTTACTCTATTCATTGTCATTGTCTTTCTGTTAGCCTAACTCTGCAACCCTTTATATCAATACTGACATTTTATCTACGTTACTGCTGCACTGCTCTGTGGCAAACACAAGTAAATATTATATTTGTTGCTTAATTGCTGATACTTCCTCCTCCAGAGAACCCGTCTTTTCGGTTGGATGAGTACGGTCCATTCTAAAGGCAACACTCCAGAGCCAAATCTAACCTCTCTCTTCTCTTTAATTCCCGGTTTCGTCTTTCTCCCCATTATGACAGCTTTTGGGGCACCCTGTGATTATTCTTCTTCTCTATTTCTTCTAGAGGTGACTTCATCCATATCATCTGACATCTCTCAGGGTCTTCTATTTCTATCCACCCCCAACCTGGAGGTAGCTCCTCCTTCTCCTTTCTTTTTCCTCTTGCTTTTCCAGCTCTTTTTCTATCCTCTCTACCTCCTCTCCCCAATCTTTTATTTCTACTGTTCCCCAAAGCCCTTCCATGATTGGCCATTCATTTCCCGCCTTTTCCTTTCCCGGTTCTTCTTCCTTCCCTGCCTTGTGGTGCAGTGGTTAAATGCCTGTACTGCAGCTAAAACTAGACATGGGCACGGAGCGGCGAAATTCTCGTTTCCGTTTTCGGTTCTTGTTATCGTTACGTAACGGGTAACGGTAACGAGAATTACTCCGCTCCAGCTCAAACCTGACCCGAAAAAGAAAAATTGGGTCTGATTTTTCGTTGTCGTTCATGGCATCGCGGTGATCGCGCGATGCCAAGCAGCACAGAAAAAAAGTTTTAAAAATAAAAAAAATGATTCCTGGCCAAAAAAGCAGGCAAAAATATGCCTGCCTCAGTGAGGGCACCTACCAGAGAGGGGTGGTTTCTGGGGGGCCCCCCGGCCTTCCCCCCCTCTCCTGTCCTGGGCTGCTGGTACCAGGCTGGGGGGGTGCATCCTCGTCGTCTCCATTTGCCATGAGGTGGGGGGATCCAAAATGGCGACCGCAATATTTATTTTTAAATCGTGGTCCAAAACCCCACCAAAGCACAACAGAAACATTTGAAAATTAGGTATTTTAAATGCCTGATTTTTATAGTAGCAGCAGTGAGTTTTTCTTGCAATAAAACATCTCCATTGATTTTATTTTATTTTATTTTTATTTTTATTTTTTACACCTGCGCAATGATGGGCTGGCCATGGGATGGGACCATGCAAATCTTTTGACCCATTCCACCAATGGCATGGCCATGTTTTGACTGACACTTCTGGATGTGCCAGAGGGCATAAAAACCCGAGGCACCTTCCAGAAGTCGCAGTTGGGACTAGGGGCTTGGAGGGTGGAGGGCTGCTGCTGGCTATCACTTCGTTTGCTTGCTGTTCGAATTTGGAGGGAGGCTGGAGGCTTTAGATTTCAGTTAGGCAGGCAGGGAGGGAATTGATTCAATTGAATTTAATAGAAAATAATTCCTTTCATTCCCTGCATCTTTGTCTGCTGTGGGGAATAGCATAGCAATTTATTCTTTTTTTCTCTCTTGCAGTTTGTGAGGATTTTTTTCCTGATATTGGTTCAAAGGGGAGGTTTGCCTGGGAGGGGAGGTGTGGATTTATTTTAAAAATTTATATTTATATACTACCATTTATTTTCTATTTCCCAACTTCAATTTGCTTGCTTGCAGTGCACACACACACATTTGGTGGCAAGCCAAGGGCACCTCTATCTAGTGGAGATTATTTTACATTTTACAATTACATTATTATTTATTTAGTTTACTATTACTTAGACAGCAGTTTATTCTTTTTTTTTTCCTCTGGCAGTTTGTGAGGATTTTATTTTCTGATATTGGTTCAAGGGGGAGGTTTGACTGGGAGGGGAGGTGTAGGTTTATTTTAAAAATATATACTACAGTACCATTTATTTTCTATTTTCCCAACTTCAATTTGCTTGCTTCCAGTGCACACAAACACATTTGGTGGCAAGCCAAGGGCACCTCTATCTAGTGGAGAATATTTTACATTTTACAATTACATTACAATATTATTTATTTAGTTTACTACTTTTACTTACATTGTTTGTTTTCTAAACTTCTTGTGAGGACACTGTGCAGTTCAACAACACAGGCCCATTCCATTTAAGTTAGTGGATCAATTTAGAAGAATTTTGAATTTTATTTATATTCCCTGAAGTTGAACAACTATCAGAAAACTAGATTGTGTTTGGAGGCTGCCCACTGATTCTGATATCAGCCTTATTACCAGTCTGGGGTTCCAACTCCAACACTGTTTACTTTGTTTGTTTATTATTGTACAATACATTGCCTGGCCTGAACTACTACTAAACTAGATTGTGCTTCTTGATTTACAAGGCACCCCTATTGTTTGGAGGCTGCCCACTGATTCTGATATCAGCCTTATTACCAGACTTGGGGTTCCAACTCCAACACTGTTTTCTTTGTTTGTTTATTATTGTACAATACATTGCCTGGCCTGAGCTACTACTAAACTAGATTGTGGTTCTTGATTTACAAGCCACCCCTATTGTTTGGAGGCTGCCCACTGATTCTGATATCAGCCTTATTACCAGACTTGGGGTTCCAACTCCAACACTGTTTACTTTGTTTGTTTATTATTGTACAATACATTGCCTGGCCTGAGCTACTACTAAACTAGATTGTGCTTCGTGATTTACAAGGCACCCCTATTGTTTGGAGGCTGCCCACATCATTCTGATATCAGCCTTATTACCAGACTTGGGGTTCCAACTCCAACACTGTTTACTTTGTTTGTTTATTATTGTACAATAAATTGCCTGGCCTGAACTACTACTAAACTAGATTGTGCTTCTTGATTTACAAGGCACCCCTATTGTTTGGAGGCTGCCCACATCATTATGATATCAGCCTTCTTACCAGACTTGGGGTTCCAACTCCAACACTGTTTACTTTGTTTGTTTATTCACCTTGAACTACACTAAACTAGATTGTGCATTTACAAGCCTGTTTGGAGGCTGCCCACATCATTCTGATATCAGCCTTCTTACCAGACTTGGGGTTCCAACTCCAACACTGTTTACTTTGTTTGTTTATTATTGTACAATACATTGCCTGGCCCTATATCTTTCTGTTGGGGGGCTGCGCACTGATTCTGACATCAGCCTTATACTCGAGCTGGCAATGCGCCTCCCGTTCGCAGGCCCTGTGGCCTCAAGAGTCAGGCTATGTGGCCTCCCTCTTTCCTCTGGGCAGCAATACACTGCCACTGAAGGGCTGGCCTCAGCCCTGTGGCCTCAGACTCAGGCTATGTGGCCTCCGCTACTCTTCACTCTGGGCTGCAAAACACTGTGACCCACTAAGAAGGACATTTTACTTGTGTGCTGGAAAACAGCCGTGACTAGGCAAAAGTCTGCCTTGCTGTCCTTGTGGCCTCCACTCCTCAGGCCCTGTGGTCTCATACTCAGTCAGGCCTTTTGGCCTGCCCTACTCTGTCCTCTGGGCTGCAAAACACTGTGACTCACTAAGAACGACATTTTACTGGCGTACTACTGGCAGTTTTGTGGCGTACTAGCACACAGCTGGGACTTTGTGGCCTTTTGACCTCCCCTACTCAGGCGCTGTGGCCGCCCCTACTCAGGCCCTGTGGCCTCAAAGTCATAGTCAGGCTATGTGGCCTCCGCTACTCTGCCCTCTGGGCTGCAAAACACTGTGACTCACTAAGAAGGACATTTTACTTGCGCACTCAGGCCATTCAGCTCCTTTTTATACTGGAGCTGGCAATGAGCCTCCCCTACTCAGGCCCTGTGGTCTCAGACTCAGGCCTTTTGGGCTCCCCTACTCTGTCCTCTGGGCTGCAAGACACTGTGACCCACTAAAAAGGACACATTTTACTTGTGTACTGGAAAACAGCCGTGATTAGGCAAAAATCTGCCGTGCTGGCCTTGTGGCCGCCCTTACTCTGGCCTTGTGGCCTCAGGTACTCTGGTGTTGTGTCCTCCCGTACTCAGGCTCTGTGGTCTCATACTCTGGCCTTGTGGCTGCCCTTACTCTGGCCTTGTGGACGCCTATAGTCCTTGGCTTGTATAGTTTAGTGGGCTGTAAAACTTAGAGTTCTGCCTAATCCGAGCTGTGTGCCCATACGCCAGTACGCTGTCCTTAGTAAGTCAGAGCAACCCAGAGCCCACTATCCCTACCTAACCCTAACCCTACCCCTAACCCTAACCTGTATGCCAGTACACTGTCCTAATGGGTCAGAGGCACCCAGAGGTGCAGCCCATAGCCCACAAACCCTAACCCTAACCCTAACCCAACCCTAACCCTAACCCTAACCCTAACCCATGCCACTACCAGACTGAATCTCTAACCACTAGATGACCAGGGTTGCATTTGCTTAATTGTTTGGCTTTACATACAAGCCAGGAGTGACATTGGAGATGGGGGGCATTGAGAGGAGTAGACCCTCATCCAGATTTGGGGAGGAACGGAATGTCTGTGTCTCCTGCTGCCTCTGAGAGGTGGAGGGGAGATGGGATGGATAAAAGCTTCAAAACAAAACAAACAACAAAAAACTATAACAGGCAGCCAGACCAAGTAGGGTGGCCGGTTCAGTCCACACTCAGCAGCATTGACCAAGAGAATATATATATATATATTGCATTCTGCCCACTTTGTTTGCTTTATTGCATAGGATGCAGTCTTGTGCAGCAACGATCCATCACCCAACTTTAAAGTGTTTTCCACCTGCTAGTCTGGGTAATTGTGGGACCCGCGGCCGCCGCCCGCCCGCTCGCCCGCCCGCGCCTCCCCCCTGCCGCTGTCACGGCCCGCCCATGGCCCCCCCACCACCACCGCGCCCGCCCGCACCTCCCCCCCCCGCCCCCCCGCCCCGCCCCGCCTAGGGCTAGGGTGCAAAAACACCTAGCGCCGGCCCTGATTGCGGGACGCCCCCATGCTCACTGGGACGTCAACTTGCGCTAAATCGTGGTGGAAACGACAAACGACAAACGGAAACGACAATTTTTTGAAAATTATCGCGACAAACGGAAACGACCTGAAACGGACCCGTCCCGACAAACGAAAACTCGAAATGTCATTTTTTCTGGTCGTGCCCATCTCTAGCTAAAACTGTGCTCACAACCTGGTAGCAGGCAGCAGGCAGCAGGCTCATGGTTGACTCAGCCTTCCATCCTTCTGAGGTTGGTAAAATGAGTACCCAGCTTGCTGGGGTGGGGGGCAATGTGTAGCCTGCATACTGTAATTACAACTGCAAACCACCCAGAGGCTACTTGAAGTGGTACGGGGTGGTATATAAGCAGAAGACCTTGCTTTGCTTTATGTTTCCCTCCTCTGGTATTTCTAAATTGTCCAGTGAGGGTACAGTATCACCATGTAGGAAGACTCATAGCCTTCAGTTGTGGATGATGGGAGGAGTGACTCATTCCTGACATAGTTCTTTTCTTGAGGCTGTGCCACCTCACATTCATATATGTATTTATTTTTTAAATAAAAATGTAATGTAATGTAAAAATGTATATGTATATGGCTACATATAGGTATATGACTACATTACCGTAATGTATTTGCAAGAATATGGACATTGCCATATATGCCGTATTTGCAAGAATATGGACATTGTAAGGAACTGAATGAAACTTCTTTCTGAGTAGACATGTATAGGAGTGCCATATTAGTTTGAAAACAATTGTTGCAAATATATAAGCCAAAACACCTATAGAAGTTTTATGGCAGTGTCAAAACAAAAGGAGTTCTGCTTATATGTCATCCTATAGCATTTAAACCACTCTTTGGGTGGTTTACTGTTTAATTTTGCAGGTCACATATTGCCATTTCCCAACAATCTTGGTACTCAGTTTACTGACTTTGGAAGGATGGAAGGCTGAGTGAACCTTGTAATGCAATCACTGTAATTTTTGGGTAAAGTAATACAAGTGAGGAGATTACTCTAGGCTTTTGGTATTGTAAATCAAGTCGTGTGACTCAGTGTGCAAAAGTAAATTCCTACACTAAAGTTTTCAGTCAGAGCAATTAAACAGTGAGATTTACATCCATTGCATTACACAAGCAACTAATAGAATTACAACTAAGATAACAAGATAACTAATAGAATGTTGGCCATTGATACCATGGAAACTCACCAGCAGTGTAGAACTCGTAAAATCACTCCTACTCCTTAAGTATCTCACTGCTGATATATGTCTGAAGAAGTGGGCGTGTGGGCGTGTAGTCCATGAAACGTTACATTCAAATATGAAAGTTAGTCTTTAAGGTGCCACATGTTTTGTGTCTTTTGTTTTGTTTTTCTTTGATTTTGCCTGAAATTCACTTACCTTGAAAGCCCTATTAGAGTTGTTGTAAGTCAGTCTGGACTTGACAGCACATAGCAAACAACAAATATCAGTTGTGCTCAGTCAATTACACTTAAGTGCTGGTTTTCAGTTGAGGTGAAAAAGGTTCAAGGGCGCTGCTGTCTGTCTTATGAGAAATGTGTGTTTCACATTTCAGGGGTCACAGGGTGTCCTATTCTTAATACTCAACAAGGATATAATACTTTCCCCGGTCACAATACATTTCCTATTCCCCATTGTTTACTCTTCTGTTGCAAGAGAAGCAACATTCTCGTCTGTCAAACACAGCATTCCAGTCCACTTCTTGGCCTCCCCATGACTGATCACCTTAAGTTCAGACCTTCACCCTTAATGTTCTTTACAACTCTGCCTCACCCTGCTTATCTGTACTTTTTCTTTTGTTGTCTCCAGCATTTACTGTCAGTTTGCCAACCTCTTAAGAGGACCCTCTTCCCCCCACACCTCCTTCCTAAATGAATGGAATGTCCAATACAAATCCAAACTCCATGCGCTTCATTCTTTCCTAAACAAATGGACTGTTGTTGTTTTTTAAAGTTCATTGACTGGATCATTCCATATAAACTGATCCTTTTCGATCCAAAAAAAGGACCTCTCCTCACCACCATCCCCAATTTGGTCCTCACTATTAACTTAGCTTACTTAATAAGTAAATAGCTGGATAAAGATACCCATATTTTCCCGTCTATAAAATGTCCCCATGTATAAGACAACTGTTTGCAGAGACAAGGTGTAGGCAGTTTTGCAACTGCAAAGTTCTCTCCTCGGTTTACTTCCATGTATAAGACAACCCTCAATTTTTAGTCTAAATTTTTTAGATTAAAAATATAGTCTTATACATGAAAAAAACAGTATTTTCTGGGACTGCTGGCCAGTGATTATGCTTATCACTAATTCTGGCTGTCCTGGTTCAAAAATGCAAAGTTTCTAACCTCTGGTCTTGGAGGTGCTCATGCAATGTTTCATGACAAAATAATTGTTAAAATTTTTAAAATAGAAGCAAACCCACACTTTCTTAATAACTCCAGTCACTATCCATTCCTGTGCTATGATTTACGATATATTATTATCATAGTTTGGAAACTTTTTTGTGAGGTGAGGGGGATATCACTTGCCAAATACCTGACCCAACTAGCATAGTCTAATTATGAACAACAAAACATATTGCCAGTGGAAACACATAGTATGTGTCTAAGTCATGGAAACCAGAAGACAGAGAAAAATTCAAACAAATAGAATGCATATTTTATGCACTTGCAAAGAGATACAGTTTTTATTTATTTCATTCTCACACAGTCAAACAAGGGCCAGCTGGTGGGTGCTAAGGAAAAATTAAATTTTTTTAAAAATGCCAAAAAACCGGATCATAGGCACCCCCATATTGGGGGGAAAGTGCATTTTTAAGTGGAGCAAAAAATACCCAAAAGCTCCGGTAGGTCTTGGAAAGCTCGCTAGAATCCACTAAAGGGGGCGCTACCGGGTTTTTTTTTAAAGCCCGATGACCATGGGGACAATATTTTTGGAGCTGGTTTATCAGAAAATTAGATCTGGGTTTTAAAGGACATGTGATAGAGCCCTTGGACTTTCTCACTTTCCCCTTTCAGCTTCTTTTTTACTAGTTTCCTCATCTTTGGGAAATTTCCTTTGTGAAAATTTAAAGTCTCTGTGTTAGATTTTATCAGTGATTGGCAGTCTATGATTAAGTTAAAAAGAATTGTGTTGTGGTCACTGTTCCCTATTGGATCAATCACATTAACATTTTGCACCACATCCTGTGTATTACTCAGGATCAAGTCAAGGATTCTTGTACCTCTAGTTCAGTCTTCAACCATCTGTTCCAGAGAACAATCATTTAGCACATCTACGAAGTTTATCTCTTTTTCATGTGCTGAACAACAGTTCACCCAGTCTATGTGAGGGTAATTGAAGTCCCCCATTATAACCAAGCATCCCTTCTTGGATGCCTCCTTTACAACATTCTCCAACTTCCAGTCTCCATCAGGGGCTTCTGTCAGAGGCCGATAGCATATGCCTACTGTTAGACCATCCTTGTGGCCCGATACTCTTACCCACAGAGTTTCTAATGGTGACTCCAAATCTCCTGGATATTCCAGTTCATATAATTTTATCACTTCTTTGTCATACAAGGCTGCACCACTTCCCGTTTGCCCCTTCCTGTCCTTCCTGTACAGTTTATAGCCTGGGATAACTGTATCCCATTGGTTATCATCTGTCCACAGGTTTCAGTGATGCCAATAATATCAATATTTTTATCTATTGCTAAGTATTCCAGCTCCCCTATTTTGTTCTGGAGGCTTCTGGCATTTGCATACAAGCATTCTTTTGAGTCCAGTTGCATCATTAGACTGCCTCTTGCAACCTTCTGCTGGAATGCTGGTGACTAGCTCCTCACTCTGCTGAGTAATTTTTGCATCCTTCTCACTACTCAAGTAGACACTTTCCCAAACTGGATGCTGCTCAGTTCCTGTTGGCTTTCCCCCAGTTATCAGTTTAAATGCTGCTCTGCAGCCTTTTTGATGTTGAGTGCCAGCAATCTGGTCCCATTGTAGTTTAAGTGCAACCCGTCCTTCCTGAACAGGTTTGGCTTGTCCCAAAATGTTCTCCAGTTCCTGACAAATCTGAAGCCCTCCTCTCGACACCATCGACTCATCCACGCATTGAGGCTTCTGAGCTCTGCCTACCTGGTGGGTCCTGAATGAGGAACAGGCATCACTTCTAAAAATGCTACCTTGGAAGTCCGAGACTTCAATCTTCTTCCTAACAACCTGAATTTGGCTTCCAGGACTGACTGCTTTGCCTTCCCAACATTATTAGTACCAACGTGTACCATGACCACTGGTGCCTTCCAAGTTCTCTCTAACAAACTATCTAGAATTCTTGTGATGTCTGCAACCTTTGCACCTGGCAGTCAAGTCACCATACAGTTATCATGTGCATCACACATCCATCCTTCTGTATTTCTAATAATTGAATCACCTAGTACAAGGAGCCTCTCTCCTGCAGCTTGTTCATCTACATGCACCTCATCAACTATATTAAGGGAGAGGTCTTCAGTTTGTTCCTGTTGTTTGTCTTCCTGTATCTCATCAAGTGTAATGAGGGAGAGATCCTCAGGTGGAACCAGTTGTTCCTCTGTGCATTCCTCATGAGGTGTGATGAGAGAAAGAGCCTCAAATTGATTCTGTACTTTCAGACTCTCTGAGCGATCCCTAGGTCTTCTACTTCCTTGAGTCACATTCCTCCGTGCATCTACCTCCTGAGTTGGTGAAGTGACTTCTTCCTCAGAACTGTGCCCTATCTCTTTCCAGGATAGTCTGCTCTGCTCTGTCCAAGAACAGCTCAAGTTCCTTAATTTGTTGCTGGTTAGATATGCAGGCCTCTAGCTGCTGGACCTTCTCTTCTAGTAGAGCAACCAGCTTGCACTTGCTGCAAGTGCAGTTCTCCATGTGCTTTGGCAAGATGACAAGCATGGCACAAGTGTTGCTGGTAACTACAGCTACTCCCTCAGACTCCATTTTAACAACTGCAAACGCCCTCAAAACTTACCAGCATTCACTTCTTTCTGTTTGTTTGTCTCTCTCAGCAGCAGCTCTGCTTGGGAACACACCCAGGCTCAAATTCTCATTGTTGCCTAAACATAACGTGAATTAAGACTAAACCATTTAAAAAGATTTGGAACCTACCCACTGTGTTTTCCTCTAGGACAGTGTTGGTGAATCTATGGCATGGGTTCGACCGGTGGCACGCAGAACGCTTCCTGTGGGCACATGACATTGCCACCTCACAGCCATGGCATTTCCCCCTCTGCTCGGAGCATGCCATTGTGTTCCGCGTGGAGAACTGGGCAAAGAGGAGGCAGTGGTTTGTGGGCTCCTTCATAGCCCCAGTTTACTCTCCAGCCACACTGCTCAGGGCACTGCTCCAACCAAACTGCTCAGCAGTATGGCTGGAGAGTAAAGTGGGGCTAGAAAGATGCCCACAAACCACTGCCTTCCCTTCACCCAGATCTCTGCACAGAACCATTTCGAGACCACATTAATGGCTCTGTGAAGACAGCTAGGCAAAGGGGACGCAGTGGTTTGTGAGCTCTTTTGTAGCTCCAGTTCAGTCTCCAGCCACGTTGCTTTTGGAATGCCCAGAGCGGCATGACTGGAGAGTAAACTGGGCCTATGGAGCCCACAAGCTGCTGCCACTTTCCCCTGGCTTTCCTGATGGTGTAGTACCCAATCCGCCTCTCTGCCCAGGGCAGAGAGGCAGACAGGGTGCTACTCTTCAGGAAAGTGAGGATCGAAGAGCAGGTTTTTGAATTTCCCGTGGCCCCAACAAGGGTACTGTGGCTGTGGGAAATTCAAAAGTCTGCATCACTTCCCCAAAGGGTAGCACCCCTGCTCTTCGATCCTTGCTTTTCCGAAGGGTAGCATTCTTTGGGAAAGTGAGGATCAAAGAGGAGGTTTTTGAATTTCGTTGTGGCTGTGGAAAATTCAAAAACCTGCTCTTTGATCCTTGTTTTCATGAAGGGTAGAACCCAAAGCATTTGTAACCTGGCTACCACTGTATTCAGGTTAAATTGTCGTATTGGCACTTTGTGAAAAATAAGTGGGTTTTGAATAGCAGTTTGGGCACTTGGTCTCTAAAAGGTTCACCATCACTGCTCCAGGAGTTTTCTTTGTCATCTGAAATGCAGCTCGTGTAGCTTCCGAAAGTCAGTTTGTTTGCTTGGAAGTTCCAACTCCGATATCCAGCCCTGCAAACATGGTTAATATGTGTAACCAGACACAAGCACACAAGTGCTCCTACACAATTTGGATGATACATTAGCAATTAACACTGTGTTTAGGTTTCATTAGCTCTGGTATTAATGGATTGTCTGGCACTTTTATCATTTACCAGATCAGTGGAATGCTGCTTTCTCTTGAAAAAAATGCAGTCATTTAGTTGTGAGTTTTTTGGGGCTGTTTGGACATGTTCTGGAAGTTTTTCTTCCTGACATTTCACCAGACTCCGTGGCTGGCATCTGTCTGGTGAACCTCAGGAAGGAAAAACTTCCAGGACACGGCCAAACAGCCCAAAAAACTCACAACTATCAGATCCCAGCCGTGAAAGCCTTCAAGAATACATGCATTTACTTCAGCAGAATCTTTATATCCAACAGAGAACTGGGAAACTCATAGCTAATGATGAGAAATGGATTTAGAGGATTCAAAGTGGGACATTGAAGAAAGTAAACAACAGCTATATTTTGGGCAGGGGAATAGAGCCTTTGCCAGAATGTTAGAGGGCACTGGGATCCATAGAGGAATCTACTGCTGTTAGGAAAATAATTGCTAACGCTCTCTAAACTTATTTTAAATGCAGAAAAAGTCTTATTGTCATGTTCAATTTGCTTTTTAAAATATATCCCCAAAGGTGGGACCATTGAATCACGACAGACACCATTTTCAGTCCTTTTATACTTGTCATGAGCCTAAATGTTTGCAATTATGGTGGAGGTATTTGCAAAGCTATTAAATGTGACCAGATTTATCACAAGAGTTTTTGTTTTTGTTTTTTGCTGTTCAAGTGCACTCCTGTAGTCTCTTGCAAATAACCCGTAACAACTGGTTGAAACAGATATTTGTATGTGCTCGAGACTGTGTTAATTATTAGAGATAACGCAAGATTTTCTCTGTGTAATTTTTAACTTGCACAACTGCTAAATATGTGGGTGATAACCTGAGTCTCCAGTCTTACTTAATATCACTGCAGAATAGCCCCCTAGATAAGACAGAGCAATTTCTTCATTTACAAAAGCACACTTTTGTTTATTAACAGGCGTTTTATGGAGAAAATTCCTGGCCGAGGATTTTTTTTTTTTTTACATTTTGGCATCATTACTCTGTGGGAGCAGTTTTCCCGAAATACACATGCACTACGCCAGCACATGATGTCCTATTTCACCATGGGTGAGCTCTCCTATTAGGCTTATTTATAAACATATTATAAATTCCATGGAAGAAAACAAAACAAGTTAATAAACAAACCTGCAAACCATTGATTACAGACAGTGTTTCAAGCAAGCATTCGTTAGTCCTTGGGATTTTCATTTTGAGACAGGGTTGTTTTTTTGCAAAAGCGTTTGTTTTAGTGTCTTCAATGAGGATAATAGATGTCTGAAGGATGCCTTCCCTCCAGGTCAAGGTATGAATCCCACTCAGTACAGGTTCAACGTGTATCACCAGTACTATTCCATCAGCTCATTCAAGGAGAGTACTGGCCAAAATAGAGAGTTCTATATGCACAGCATTCATGATGTATCCTGTGGACCTCAGTCCAGGTAGAGAAGCTATAGACTGGAACTCATCTAAACAGGGGAAATGGAATTATCATAGATCAGTGGTTCTCAACCTGTGGGTCCCCAAATGTTCCTAGACTGCAACTCCCAGAAGCTTCCACCACTTGCTGTGCTGAAAGGGGTTTCTGGGAGTTGCAGTCCAGGAACATCTGGGGACCCACAGGTTGAGAACCACTGTCACGGTCTATGGTAATACTCCCTTCCTGACCCTCAGATCTATGCTGCCGCAGTGGCAAGAATTCAGATAAATATACATAGGGCAGTCATAACCCCACCCACCTTATCTATCCTCATTTATGATCAAACCATGGACAACAGAGACCTAAGTGATTTGATTTTCATTAGCAGACCCAAGACCAT
Source organism: Phrynocephalus forsythii (assembly GCA_029282475.1). Classification (NCBI taxonomy): domain Eukaryota; kingdom Metazoa; phylum Chordata; class Lepidosauria; order Squamata; family Agamidae; genus Phrynocephalus; species Phrynocephalus forsythii. Next base: position 100,985,447 of record JAPFRF010000004.1, on the reverse strand, counting down.
CCAGGGCCTTTTTACACGACCCCTAAGATCCGCTGGCCACTTAAATTCGGACCAGAGATCTTAGGGGTTCGTCGCTCTTCCTGTGTCTCCACCCCCCTCCGCACTTCCTGGCTGCTGGCTGTGTGAGGGGAGGGAGAAAAAGAGAAAGAAAAGCATGCCGCTCACCTTGTTCTGCCTCTCGTCTCTGTAAAAGTAGCTCTTAAAGGGGCGGGAGCCAAAAAACAACAAACAGAAGCAAGGAGAGCCCCGCACTCACCATCCTTACACCGGATCAAATAATTTTCACCTCCAAAGAGCAGGTACCTGAAAGCTGCGCTGGGACAAGCTAAAGTGGGCGGGGTCGCACTTAATTTCCTGTTAACTCCGGAGCTGGTGGGTAAACATTTTTAAGCTCCGGAGCTGGGAGCCATTTGCCCCAGAGTATAGGGGTCGTGTATAAACGCCCCCAGAGAGCACAACCTATCTCTCATTGTCTAACTCTTACTTTATTGTTATATGGTCATAGACCTGAATATTCATAAATAAATAGCATAATACAAAGTACAAAAATCATTGGAATATAGCAAACAGTATAACTCATAAGTTGGATGGTTGTCTCGCTATAACATTTCCGGATTCTTAAGGCTGAGAGTCAAAACTTAGCCACAGACTGTGTTATTGATTGAATTTCTCCCGACAGCAGAAACTTCAAGTAGCCTGTGGGGGATGTGCTGGTACGTTTACTCAAAATTCTGTAGAGATATAGAGTACATTCAGTCCTATATAATCTATATTCTAGCATGGTGTGTGCCAGAGACTCAACTTTTTATTTCCCACAGGGGCAGATCCTTTCTCCATAGGGAATGTTATTAAAGCGCCTTTTTAATAGCACAGAGGGAAAGCAGTTAAATCAGGTCCTTGAAAATACAAAGTAATACCTTGGTGTTGTGATTAGACATGAGCACAAACCAAAAAAATGGCGATTCATTTCGGTTCAGTTTGTTTTCCGGTCCAGTTCGAGTCATTAATTACAAAATGAATTTTAGAAAAAAATTCATTTTGTAATTCGTTTTGGTTCGGGTTCATTTTTTTCTGTGTTTTTTTTAAACCCACCGGTGGGGTTTGGTGGTGGTGGTGGTGGTGGTGGTGGTTATTATTATTATTATTATTATTATTATTATTATTATTATTATTATTATTATTATTCATCCTGTCAGTCCGGATTATTTTTATTTTATTTTATTTTTATTTTTTACTGCCAGCCACATGGCCCACCTACCAGCTGTAGCACAGGCCGGTTGGCTTTTTAAAAATACTTTTGTCACCCCATGGGCCGGTTCTGAGGCCCGCAAGCCAGTTCAGCGACATGTGGGCCGGGTCCGGTGCTCATGGGCTGGTACCGGGCCTGCACGCTGGATCGGGTTTAAAAAAATTAATTTTAATTTTATTTTATTTTGTGCCGACCATGTGGCCTGCCTACCAGGTGTAGCGTGACTCAGTCAGCTTAAAAAAAAACTTTTTATGGCCCATGCTCTGGTTCCGCAGCCTGCGGGCTGGGTCCGGTGCTCACAGGCCAGTACCGGGGCTGCATGCTGGATTGGGCTTATTTGGGGTTTTTTTTTGGCCAGCCCGCAGGCTGGTTCGGCAGCCCGTGGGCTGGTTCGGTGATGCGTGGGCAGTACTGGCCCCGCATGCCAGATTGGATGTTTTGGGAGTTTTTTGTTGTTTTGTTTTGTTTTGGCCGGCCCGTGGGCTGGTTTGGCAACCCTCAGGCTGGGTCTTTTTAAAAAATTTATTGTATCTTTATTTTATTTTTTAAACTGTTGACCACATGGCCACCTACCAGCTGCAGCGCGGCCGGTCGGCTTTTTTTTCCCCGGAGGCTCCTGGACCCCCCCTGCAGCCAGCACAAAGGACCGGACCAGGAGCAGCACCAGGTAGGAGACACCAGCAAACAAAACGAAATGAAACAAAACAGAAATTTCTGTTCCGTTTCGTTTCTCTTAGAGGGGACAGTTCGTTATTCATTTTGTTACGTAATGAAATGAATAACAAATAATGAAACGAACCAGAAGTTTGTTTCATGCCCATCTCTACTTGTGATTTGATGTCAGTAGTTTCCTGGCTTGGTAAAGGTAAAATTTAGACCCAAGTACATTAGTGAACAGTTTCTGTCGGCACATGCTAGAGTACTGATAATCAATATCTTTAATGTGTTGTATGAGCATTAACTTAGTACTATCATAGGACTGAGTTTGAAGGAAGTCCATAGAAAAACCCAGAAGAAATCCACAAGTTCTTAAGGGAGCTGTTCCCCTTCTCAACACTATGTATTTCACTGGCCAGAATGTCTTCCATAGTGGCACTCTCAGTGCCCTCACCCTAAATGCTTCTCCCTCCCCAAATGCTTCTTCCTCCCTTCTTTTGCTATCTTGGCATTTGCTTCTTCCAAGCAAATGCCAAGATAGAATACCAAGAAGTAAGAAAGAGCACACAGAGATTGAGGGGCAGGATGCAATAATGGCAATTAAGAACATTTTTGTCCCACCATCTTGCCATTTTGCTATTGATTTTCTTATTGTTTATATTGTTTTATTGTGATGCTGTACTTATTTGCCTACTCTTATGTTCCCCTTTGTTGTAAACTGCCCAGAGTTCCTTCTGGAAGAGGGGCAGTATATAAGCATTAAAAATAAATAAATAAATAAATATAAGAAGAGCCATGCTGGATCTGGTCAAAGGCCCATCTAGTCCAGCTTCCTGTATCTCACAGTGGCCCTGCCAAATGCCTCTGGGAGCACATGAGACTAGATGTCTGTCTCCTGATACCACTCCCCTGCATCTGGTCCTTGAAGTACCCTGGTTTTAAGCCCAGATATTACATATCTTCCTCATGGTTTGTAAGCTGTGATGGACTTTTCCTCCAGGAATCTGTCCAATCCCCTTTTGAAGGAATCCAGGCCAGATGCCATAACCACATCTTGTGGCAGGGAGTTCCACAGAATGACAACACCCTGGGTAAAGAAGTATTTTCTTTGGTCTGTTCTCACTCTCCCAACCCTCAATTTGAGTGGATGTCCCCAAGTTCTGGTATTTTGTGAGACGGAGAAGAGCATCCCACTCTCCACGTTACTCAGGTGCCTTTTTTCCAGACTAAAGAGCCCCAAATGTTTTAGCTTTTCCTCATAAGGGAGGTCCCCTAGCCCAGTAATCATTTTAGTTTCTCGCTTTTGCACCTTTTCCAGTTCCACTATGTCTTTTTTGAGATGCAGTGAGCAGAATTGTACTCAATACTCCAGGTGCAGCCTTACAGTTCATCCTAACTCAGGCATGTCCAAACTTCGGCCGTCCAGATGTTTTGGACCACAGCTCCCAGAATTCTAAGCTTAGATTGCCAATGTCAAAGGACTGTGGGAGTTGTGGTCCAAAACATCTGCAGGGCCGAAGTTTGGACAAGCCTGTCCTAACTGTTCTTCTGTTTGCATCTGCCATCCGAATCTCAGCTGGAAAAGGCCACTAAGACATCCTGTTTAATTCTTCTTCTACTGGCAAGGTTGGCTTAGCACCATAACATCCCACCTGCCTCTGCAGCCCACTTGCAACTTCTTACAAGAATTTCTGCATGGGAATTTCTGCATGTTTTTTCTGGACACAGACACAGGAAGAGACCTGCTGGAGAGCACCAGAGTTGGCTTGTCCACCATTCCTCTGAGTGCCAGTTTATTCCTAATTTTCAATATGTAACACCTAATATAGAGCCGATTGAATCGGTGCTCAAAGTTAGAATGCTACTAAAATCTTTGTTTTTTTAAATCATAGTTTTGATGACAAGTAGAGTGACCACTGGCCAGATGGGCAGCATATTTGTTGAACAAATAAATAATAAAAAATAGTTTGGAGATTATAATTTGTAATAACATAAAGATAATGTCGTGATCCAGACAATAACAAATGCTATTTATATCCTTCCAACGTGCAATAGGAATCCTTATTATCTTCCCCTTGTAGCCCAACAAGATTTAAATATACTTCATTTTGGTTTGATTATGTCCAGAATTGTGCCTTTTAATCAACAAACTAACCCTTGTCATCTATGGGATTGTATACAATATTGATATGGCCACATAAACAAAGCATAATAGCTGTTACTGGAAAAGTTACCATAGACATATGTACTGGAAGTGAGAAATCCCGATAAAGCTCTGTGTGTACAATAAATGTCATTTCTAACTGAAACGTTGCATTGATCTTCTGACAGCTCCTGCTGGAACCATCTGAGATTATTCTTATTTACAGAATATGATGCAAGATGTAAAGTGTGCCTATCGAAAGAAAATACTGTCTATGTCGTTCTTAGCACTGGAAACACCAACCATGGTCATAGATTGGGGGAAGAGCTGCAGTTTGTCAGCATGCAATCACTTGGGCCATTTTCACACCAGACGGCCAACTCAAATATCTGCTACCCAGATCCAAGAAAACACCAAGGGTTTAAAGGGGAGTTTATGTTATTTATTTTATTTATTTATTTTTGCACTTATATACTGCTCCCATTTCCCAAAGGGAACTCTGGGCAGTTCACACAAAAGTTAAAAACAATGACATCAATTAAAAATATGAAAAGATACTAGGCAAGAGGCATAAAACGAAAGGATGGTAATTTAAAAAAAACCTTGGTACAACCCTAGCAATTGCCAAAGGCATCCCTGAATAACCAGGTCTTTACTGCTTTTCTGAAGGACGCCAGTGAAGGGGCCTGGAAGCCACCGGGGCCCATTTGCGTATCTTGCCTCCTTAGGGGTGGTGACCCGGAGCAATGAATTCCAAAGTGCTGGGCCAGCCAAGGTCCTGAATCCAGCCCCGGGACCAATTGAAGGCCCATTTTCTGTGCTGAGGCAGTTCAAAGCCATCTTACTCCGCCTCCTTAGATGGCATGCTGGTGACCCAAAGGGGAGGGCTAAAGCCCCTGACCCACTGGATCGGGTGGTGTCAGGGGGTGCTCTTTGAAAACTTTGAGGACCCCTGCCATAGAGGAAATACTCTAATCTGCCAGATAATCAGGACCCAGGCCATGTAGGGTTTTGTAAACCAAAACCAACACCTTGAACCTTATTCGGGAGGCAACGGGCAACCAGTGCAGGTGAGCCAGGATGGGGGTGATGTGGTCAAACCTGCCCACACCAACCACCAACCTGGCCACCGCATTCTGTACCCGCTGCAGTCACCGAACAAGGTTCAAGGAGAACCCCATGTAGAGAGTGTTACAGTAATCTATCCTCGACATGACCAGCATTGTTCCGTCTCGGCCCCATCTTCCCCTTTCTTATGCTCACTGTCAGGAGAAGCATAAGGCAACTTTCATATCCCCATCTCCCACTGGAAAGGGGCAGATGATTTTAATATTTCAGTTGTTCTAGCAAGTAGGTAAGAACATGTCAGGTTTCTGTCTGTTGCAGAAATACCTTATGGAGAAATTGTTGGAAACATGTTATGGTGGTGCCTTAGATGCACACAAATTTGTTTACTGTAGCCACTCGGAGGCAAGCTAGACAACAATTACAGAAATTACATCCTACGACAGGACAGGTAAAACTTCTTAGTCTTCAAGATGCCGCAGGATTCTTTGTGGTTTTTTTTTTTTCATTACAACAGACTAACACACACAGGTACCTCTCCAAAGATATCCTAACAGGAGATCAGGCACAAGTAGTGACCAGGTGAATTAATTTCGTAAAATGAGCTGAAGGTAAAGGGGAAATACTTTCTTCTCTCTCTACCCCACATCTACTTTTTTGTCTTTTTTTTCCTTCTGCTGTTCATAGCAGGAAGGAATTTTCCTATGCTAGCTGGCACTTTAAAGCCGAAATAATTAGTTAGTTCTATGCATTTCATTTACTGTCTTTGTTATGATATTTAATTTCAAGTTGGGTTCACGGTGTTTACTGTTTGGTTTTTTAAACTAATATTTGTTGGTCTTTGTTGCCAGATGGGTGGTATATAATTCTAGTAAACAAACAAACAAACAAACTGCCCTCCCCAGTCGGGCAAAAATATAATAGTTTTAGATGCAAGGAGATCCAAAGCCATTTTTCTTGTGTCCCTCTCATGCTCTCAGGAAATGATATACTGCCTTTTTTATTTCAACTTCTAGCAATTCATTACTGAGGTTTATACCTATTGACCCCGTATCCTGTTGCATGGCTGCATCTGCACAACAGGAGTGATATCATCGTCAGCAGCAGTTTGCCTAGTACTCAAAGAGTTATGTTTTCTATTTTCTGCTGCACACAAATTGCACGCAATGAGATGGGGAAAGGTAGTCTCTATTTAGTAGCATCTGTTAATGACAATGACATCATTGTCATTCTATAGGTGGAGTTGTGTCGAAGAATTGATTCCATCCAGTTAAAGCCAACAGGTGTACGTAACAGGATGCTGACCGTTATGTATATCTGTAGGTAGACATGTTGCATCATTATTGATATGACTCACTTTCAAGGCTTGGCGGGGAGGTCAGGTCTCATGTCATCAAGCTTAAAATCTAAAATTCGCCATGCAGGAAACAACAAACAAAGGAAGTGGAAATAGAAGCAGCCCTAATCAGCAGCCCAGAGGAACTATATGGCAGCTTTAATTGTATATGCTTAGGCGCAATTACAGGTTCAGATCACCTACCTTCAACCCAAGATAGGACAGAATAAGAAAGCTTGGAAATTGCATGGTGTTGTATGCATGTTGTGTTTATCCCTTCATGGGTGGGGTGGGGTGGGGAAGGCAATGAGAGCCCCCAAGGGAGTCAATGCTCACTGAGCCAGCTATCTCAGAGCACAAATTCACAAAACCAGTGACAAATTAAAGGTTGGAGCAGCAGTCGTAAAATTGCTGAGCAGAGGCTGCACAAACATTGTGGTCACCTTTGATTCTACATTCAGAGTCTGTGACTCATCCTAAAAAATTTTTTCCAATTCCAGAAATACAGTTTTTAAAACTGATGGCTAAAGTTTACATTGCTCCATTTACTGGCTTGCTATGTCCTCTCAGTATGACAGCATGCAGTACCTTTTCCAACTTAGACTCCTGTATAAATTGCAAACTGCACACTTTGCTGCCACCAGAGCAGCTGAAAACCGACCTTGTGGGGAGTTGGTTCTGTAAACTTTGATCTGTTTGAAAGAAGTCTTCCACCTAAACCTTCAGACCTATCTACAAACACCAGAATCAAATAGTTCCACTGTGGCTGCAGGGGTGAACCTGTTATGGAACCATTGCTTTGTTCCTGCCAATGTTACTGGATTAAAGCTTGGAGAAAGCTAGCTCCGATCCCATCTGCCATCTCACTCTGCCTGTGTATTCAGTGTTCATGTTAGTACCAGACATTAATCATTTTTTCTCTTGGGATGATTGACTATGGACTTCCTTTCATCATCAATAAGAGCTTTATTTTCCATTTTCTTTGCCTTCTAGGGATGCGGTGGCTCAGCGGACTATGGCTCCCAAAACTGTCAGCTGCAAAGTCAGCAGTTCAGCGGTTCAAATTCTGGGTGCCACGCAGAGGAGTGAGCATCTGCTGTTAACCCCAGCTCCTGCCAACCTAGCAGTTTGAAAGCATGTAAAATGCAAGTAGATAAATAGGTACTGCCGTAAAAGATCACGGCCACTGAACCCATCACCTCCTGGCAAATAGAAGGAGAAGAAATGGAGGCAATGAAAGAGTTTATTTTCTTGGGCTTCTTGATCACTGCAGATGGTGACTGCAGCAATGAAATTAAAAAATGCCTGCTTCTTGGGAGTAAAGTGATGGCAAACCTAGGCAGCATCTTAAAGAGCAGAGACATCACTTTGCCAACAAGGGTCAGGATAGTCAAAGCTATGGTTTTTCCAGTAGTGATGTATGGAAGTGAAAGCTGGATCATAAAGAAGGCTGATCGCCACAGAATCAACGCTTTTGAGCTGTGGTGCTGGAGGAGAGTCTTGAGAGTCCCCTGGACTGCAAGGAGATCAAACCTATCCATCCTGAAAAAAATCAACCCTGAATATTCACTGGAAGGACAGATTTTGAAGCTGAGGCTCCAGTACTTTGGCCACCCCATGAGGAGAGAGGAGTCCTTGGAAAAGTCCCTGATGTTGGGAAAGATTGAAGGCAAAAGGAAATGGGGACGACAGGGAATTAGATGGTTGGACGGTGTCATCGATGCAACCAATATGGATTTGACCAAACTCTGGGAGGCAGTGGAAGACAGAAGGGCCTTGCATGCTCTGGTCCATGGTGTCATGAAGAGTTGGACATGACCTAACGACTGAACAGCAACAACATACTGCAGAGCATATAATGTACTCAGCCAATCAACCTACTAGATGTTTTTCCCCCATTCCAAGTACTTTAATGCTACAGGTTTAAAACCTGTTAACTGATATTATGTATTGTGGGCCTCTGCTCACACCTGCAATCAACAACATTCCCCCCCCTGCAAAAAAACCCCAAAAAACAACCCTCTAAACCAGGGGTCCTCAACGTTTTCAACCAGCGGGCCGGTCCGCCACCACCCAGACACCACTGTGGGCCGGATCCCAGTCCAAAAGCAGCTGCAGAGGCTGGCTTGCTCACAAAACAGGGGGTAGGTGGGGAGGGTTGCAATTGGTCCCAGGGGCCGGATTCAGGACCTTGGGGGGCCGCATCCGGCCCCGGGGCCTTAGGTTGAGGACCCCTGCTCTAAACTGTCAAGGGCCTTTCAGGAATAAAGGTGATATGAGATGCAAGTAACAGCAAGCAAAGGATTCTCCTCAGAGGAATACGTTCAGGTTTGTTATCATAGGAGGAGCTGCTGGAGAGTTCAATGGTTTAGGTATCTGATTGTGGACCCAGAGGTTGGAGGTTCGATTCCCTGCTATGGCTCCTTGACCAAAGCTGGACCTAATGATCCATAGAGTCCCTTGCAGCTCTTCAGTTCTAAAGCGATCGTGATTATGGCAATCATCATTGTCATCATTATCTGATCCAATGTATTCAAGGTAAGTCATGGTACACGATGATGCCCCGTTTCTCTTAGTGTTGGCTTTTGCAAAGCCCTTTGGTGCAGCTTTTAAATATTAACTCTTTGGAAAGGGAATGCTTCTAAAGCCCCTGGACGCTTTGGACCGGTCACCCATTGCCCAAGGAGGAAACACTCTCACTTCTTTTGTTCCCAGGCCTTCTCCTTAGCCTAGACAGGAAGCAGCTTCTAGAAACTTCCGCTTGCTTCCCAAGCAGAAACCATAATATCATCAAGGCACATCTCTTAACTGCAGAGCATATCCTATGAGAGATTATAAAATATTTATATTGCAAAAATGGTGCCTGCAAACCCAGATGCAACTGCCTTGATAGAAAAGATGGCTTCCGGCCAGGTGAACCTTTTGTACTTGAAACGAAGAGCAAATATGTACAGTCCATAATGATACTAGCATGGATATGCCAAGATGCTCCTTAATCCAGGGATGCCTCATGGTGTGGTCATAGGGAGAATCTATTCCCCAGAAGTGTATCTATTCCCCAGAATTTTAATGGAATTTTAATGAAAAGCAGCATTGCATGGGTCCTAATCAAGAACGAGGAAGGAATGGACAGACTCACCCTTTTCCTCTGCCTTAATCCACAACAGCATCCCCCTTTCTTTTTCTGCACTCTGGCAGGTAAACCAGCCCAGGTACTTCTCTCTAATGGGTGAAAAGATGAGGAAGCCTCAGTCTAGATCAGTGGTTCTCAACCTGTGGGTCCCCAGATATTCCTGGACTGCAACTCCCAGAAACCCCTTCCAGCACAGCAAGTGGTGGAGGCTTCTGGGAGTTGCAGTCCAGGAACATCTGGGGGCCCACAGTTTGAGAACCACTGGTCTAGATCATTTGCACAGGTATTGTAGTAATAGGGGAAGAGGGTTCTCTGACCTGTAGAAAGAACTGAAGAGTACAATATGAACAGCTTCTCTACTGCCTGCTTACACTCTTGACTGCTGCCTGTTAAGTTTGGGCTTCATTAGAATTACTCCTACTACTACAACAACTCTGATGCAGAACTTTGGGTCACGTCTAATTTTGCCATAAGGTCGTGTGAAATATGTAAAGTCTTACATATACAAGGACTGGATTTGGAGCTTCAGGGTCTGGATCAGGGCCACCAAGCTTTCTGGCATCTATCTTCAAAACATCTGGAAGCTTTATTCACCATGTATAAGCACAGACTTACAGAGGAAATGTGCTGTGCCTACTGGCTGTGCATTATTGATGTTATCATCTAACACAGAATAGGGTATATTGCTTTTTGGACTGCAAAGCCCATCATTCTCCAGACAGCATGGCTGCATCGACTGGAGGATTCTGAGACTTGCATCCGTAGAAAGGAACATCTCCCATCTGTGGTTTGACACATCTAGCAGCGGACACAATGTCAAAGAAAGATTGTTTGCTGCATTTTTGTGTCGGGGAGCTCAGTGAGTTAGGTATCTGGCTGCAGAGCCAGGGGTCGAGGTCTTTGATTCCCTACTGTGCCTCCAAAGCGAACAGCCAGCTTGAGTGTCCTTGGGTGAGATGTACAGTCCCAGGGCATTCATCAAGACAAAAGAAAGTTGTAATCTGCTTTGGAGTATTTTATACCTAGTAAACCATGGAAAGAGTTGTCACAAGTTAGAAATGGTTTATCAGAATATAAATATTAGTAAGGGGGATACAACCTCCTTTATATTTTCTTGGTGAGTTAATTCATGCTATTGAATCTCATTTTTTTTCTGGATGAAAAGGAACGTATTATCTGCATGAATAAACCTGTGACTTCGCTATTTTTGTCGATAAGTGTGTAGGGGTGACAATCATAGGATGGGGAAATTAAAGCTGGAGGCAGAAGCTTCTGCCTCTAGGTGTCTGCGTGTGTGTACACCTGCCTGTCTCCCTGCCTCTGTGCGTGCTTGTGAGGTTATGACTCTGCCTGTGCAGTCACAAATATTGGAGACTTTTGCTCCCGGCTCTGCCAAGGCCTTGGTTGTTCTCCTTTCTGCTCTTCCAGTTACAATGGCCACCTTTTATTGCTGTTATTCTTAGAGAAAATAGCTCAGGACATTCTGTGACCTCTGAAAGCAGGCAGTGTTAAGTCATTTCCAAGGTGGCGTGCAGTTAGTATTTTTATTATTTATTTGTTTCATTTCTGTACCGCCCATCTTCCAGCAGGAACTCTGGGCGGTTTACAACACGATTAAAATAAAAACAATGCAATATCACAACAAAATCAAATAAAGCCAAAGCAATAAGAGGGAATACCCTCATCAAGAGGCATAAAGGGGGCCGGAAGAGAAAAAGAAAAAAAGAAAAAAAAAGATTAAATGCCTCCCTAAAAAGCATGGTTTTGAGAGCTTTTTTGAAGGCGGGCAGGGACTGTGCAAGGCGCAGCTCACTCAGAAGATGGTTCCACAGCGAGGGGCCCACCACAGAGAAGGTGCGCAGTTGCACGTGTGACTCCCGCGCCTCCCTAGGCGTGGCCACTCGGAGTGAGTGCGCCTGCGACATTCGAGTGAGACAGGCCTCAGTTGACCTTTGGGAGATATGCTCCGACAGGTATTCAGGTCCCAAGCCATGGAGGGTTTTGTAAACCGCAACCAGTTCCAGCTATGTTATTCTTAATTTCTTCAACCAAAGAGCAGAATCCCTGCTCCCTTTGTAGAATCCTTAGGCTGCAAAACAAGAACCCGATAAAAAGTGCAGGAGAGGAACTGCATGGGTCAGGCAAGAAGCTTACACAACCAGCGTAAACAGGATTAGCTGTAATGAGATTATCAATTCATTCTTGGATAGAGAAGGAAAGTGGAAGGAAGCTTCAGAGATCATGATTAGGTTTCTGGCACTTTTAGCTCTCTCATCAGGGCAGGACTCAGGAAAATGAATAAGCAAAAATCCACAGTTGTAGCAGGGGTGACGTTGAAATAAACTGTGCAATACACACTAGCATTTAAAGAGGACCCTCCTGTAAGTCCATTACAGTGATACCTTCTCCTTGTATAAAAAAATTAATTCATTCCAAATGAAATTATGTTAAGCAAATTTTCCTTTATACAAATTTCCCATAGGAATGCATTGAAAATGGACTACTCCCTAATCACAACCATTTTTTGTTGCACGGATTCACCCCACAGACAATTCTGTTAAGCAAATTTCCCCTACCTCCATGTTGTACAGATTTTATGTTATACAAACCATTTGTTATACAAGGGTCCACTATATATTAAAAAAATCTAAGGCTACCAGATTTCACTGCCTGTTGGCAAAATTAAAGGTAGAAAATGATGACAACAAAGAACGGGGTAAGCAAAACATCCTGGCACCTGAAAAAAAGGCAAATCTTATTCTTGTAGAAGAAAGACCAGGAGCAGATTGTGATCCTGATTGTTGGCTGTTAATAGTCAAAACTAGAGTAAAGCAGAAAAAGAACACCAAAAGCATTGTAGTGACAAAATGTAATATAAACAACATGTGATTTAAAATCTAAATAAGAAACAGATTTGCATTGCACAACTCATTAGACTGCCAACCAGAAGAACAGTGGATTGAAACTAGATACACATTTAGAGAAGAAGTAAAAAAGACAATTCTGACAGTAAAAAAAGAAAAGAAAAGAAATGTAAGAAACATTTAAAATTATAAAGGATCATTAAGATACAAAAGTAAAAAGTGACAGAAATTGCTCCAGAAGTCTGAGGGCAATTTTTAGCGACTGTAATGTAGAAGCAAAGAGGACTATTACAATAATCAATTTAAAGAAGTAAAGGAGAACAACAAAAGGCAGAAGATAAATCAAATGGAAATTTAAGCTTAGATTAGGAATGAACAACAGGAAAGCACATTCCTCTGAAGAGGAATCATATCATGATGATCCTGCAGTTCTAGGAAGTGAAGTGAATGCTGCTCTGAAAGCACTGGGAAGAAATAAATCACCAGAGGGAGATGGGATACTGATAGAATTATTTCAAGCAACAGAGACTACATCTGCCAAAATTCTAACAAGAATATTCCAACAAATATGGAAAACAAAACAATGGCCCACAGACTGGAAATATTCAATATACATGAAGGATCACTGCTCTAATTTCCAAGCGAAGTGACACTCAAGTTGTAGCAACAAAGGCTTTTTCCTTATATGGAGCAGGTAATGCCTGCTGTTCAAGCTGGATTGTGAAAAGGAAGAGGCACTTGAATTCACTTGCAAATATCCACTAGCTGCTGGAACACATGAACAAATTTCAGAAAAAGACAAGTCTAGGCTTTATAATCCACAGTAAAGCTTTTGACTGTGTGTATCATGAGAATCTATGAGTTATTTTGAAAGAAATTTGTTTGCTTCAGCACTTGATTGTCCTGATTTGTAACCTATATTGCCGACAAGAAGCTACACTTAGGATAGAATATGGAAAGACAGAATGGTTTCTTATAAGCAAAGGTATTAAGAGCATATTATGTGGAAAGCCAGACTCAATTTAGAGGAAGGAGGAGTGAAAGTTGTTGGAAGAAATGACAATAATTTAATATTTCCAGATGACCACACCTTACTCAGTGAAAGCAGCAAAGGGCTGAAATTACTTTAAGTGAAAGTAAAAGCAAAAAGTGTGAAAGCAGGAGTGCAGTTGAACTTTTAAGACCAAAATCACTACAGGAGAACAACACAACTTTAATGTTAACAATGAAGAAATGGAAGTAGTTAGAGATTTTGTATATCTTGGCTGAATTATCAATCCAAATGGACACTGCAATCAAGAAATCAGAAGAAGGCTAAGACTCAGAATGCTGCCGCCACGACATTCCCTTCCCAGACTGAGCTGGCAGCACTTGAAACCAATGATCAACTGCTTGAAGTTAAAATAGATGTATGATTTGCACACAATGATGATTCCTTCAGCCATATAATTTATGCAGTAGCACCCCAGTATCTGCTGAGAATTGGTTCCAACCCTTCCTGTGGATAATGAAAACCGTGGATAAGAGAGAATGCCAAAATGTCCTCAAAACTGGTGTTTTGTGATAGTAACTTAATTTACAGCTGCTGTTTTGCAACTGTAGCATGCTTTACAGCTGCTGTTTGTGATGGTAGCTTGCTTTACGGCTGCTGTTTTATGACAGTAGCTTGCTTTACAGCTGCTCTTTGTAACAGTAGCTTGATTTGCGGCTGCTGAATTATTTATTTTTTCCTCTGCCAGCTGTGGATAACTGAATCAGTGGATACGGGGGTCCTATTGTACTGCTAAAAGAATTTGGATTTCCTTGGGGTAGACTGGAATTTAGCTTGTGTTGGATTTAAAAGCAGAGGGTTCTCAAAGTACAGCTTCATCGCCGCTGCTCCCAAAAAAGCTAAAGATCTGAATCAGGAAATCTGCAGACAGAGCTGAGATGAGCAATGAGGCTTTCTTAAGAGTGGCAGAGATTTGTTGGGAAACGGCAGGCACCTGCAGCCACTCCGCCACCCTATGCATGCCATCTGCTCCTCTGTGCCAGAGGCCCAGCCTGTTCCCCTGGGGCTCTTTGTATTTATTTCTGCCTGAGGCAGTGAGCTTTTTCTGGATCTTGTTAGAGTACACCAAGTGCACCTCGTCATCTCTGTATGCTTTCATCTCGTATGGGTTGCCGTCTAAATCCTCACCTGTTCGCTCCTCTTCTTCTAACTGATCATCAGAATGAAGCGAACAAGGGATTATCTTTCCACAGCTTTGAGCAGATGAAAGGTCCCTGCAATCACCTGGTGGAAAACCACTTCCTCAGTTTATAGCTCAGGACGCACTAGGGGACATCCACTCAAGTTGACGTACAAAATAATGCAGGGCATGAGTAAAGTGGATAGAGGGAAGCTCTTCTCCCTCTCACAAAATACCAGAACTAGGGGACATACACTCAAATTGAGGGCTGGAAAAGTAAGAACATACAAAAGAAAATATTTTTTTCACCCAGCATGTTGTTAGTCTATGAAACTCCCTGCCACAGGATGTGGTGATGGCATCTGGCCTGGATGCCTTCAAAAGGGGATTAGACAGATTCCTGGAGGAAAAGTCCATCACAGGTTACAAACCATGATGGGGAGTGGTATCAGCAGACAGATATCTAGTCTCATGCGCTCCCAGACACACTTGGTGGGGCCACTGTGAGATACAGAAAGCTGGACTAGATGGGCCTTTGGCCTGATCAGCATGGTTCTTATTATGTTCTTATGTTCTTGTGTTCACTATCCCTAGAATATATCAGGGAGCAATCCAGCAAAGCTTGGACAAGTTTTTTTTTTTTAATTACAGTTCCTAGAATTCCTGAACGGGTGTGATCTTCCTTTGATTGTAGACTGATTTGGGAGTGAAGTCACACCAACTCAAGGGGGTCTCCTGGTTACCTTGCCCAGGATTCAACAGCTGTTTTGCTGCTTTTAAAGCTACTAAAGCTTCCCCAGAAGAAACCATGAGGATGGATTTTTGAATGGTTCACTGCAAAACTGCCCATTCAGTCATTAGCCAAAACTGATTGTTGTGTGGTATAATGGTTAGAATGCCCTACCGGTCTTGAAAACTCCAGAAGTTCTTAGTGACTGCATTCTTCGTGACTCTTTATCCTGTTATTTTGTGACAGATTGGCCCACTCCACAAGGTTGTTGTGGGGATAAAGTCAGGGAAGAAAAGAACCTTGAATGGTGCTGTGGTGGAAACTGGTACAAAAAGAAAGATTACAGGCAAAGCATGCAGCATTATAGATGAAACATATGACAGGAACTGTAATCCAGCACATATCAAGGGCACCAGATTTATGGAGGAGTGTTTTGGGCCCTCTGGTGCATTCTTGATTTGTAATACCAGTGACCTTTTAAGGAAGAAATTCTGTCAACAAAGGCTACACTTGCTGGCAGTAACGGGCAAGAGCTTGGATGGAAGCCAACAATAGTGTACATTACCACACCGCCCCCTCAACGTAGCTGGCAATTTATCAGCTCTCCTGAGTCATTCCAATACACACAGTGTTCCTTAAGCCAATACAAAGATGATACCATCGCAGCGGTTATATAACTGAGATCAAGATTACAGAACTAGGAAAAGGCCAATTCCTCCCTTCAACTGCAACACCGTTTTTTACATAATGGAGTGAAAAATTCAATTACACTCTCATCAAAGGGTATGTTACAACCTTTCTGTCAGCATCCCACAAAAGTTGGTGGCATCCAAGGGCGCTAACATCTGGAGAGACCCGTAAAGATAAAACTCAAAATCAGGCCTTCTCAACAGTAGCCACACTTTTAGGGAATAACCTTCCAACTGAAATCTGCCTTCCTGGGACCTTTCAAAATTTATAGAAAACTTCAATGTTCCAGCAGGCTTTCCCACAGATTGGGACACAGCTGCAGTGTCTAACCAACTATTAATTATCACCTATCAGCTATCTAATTCCTAATATCCATTAATTGAATTGATGATTTTATATAGCCTGCCTAGTGCATTACTGTTTTTTATTTTGTCTTATTATGCTTATTGTACTTGTTAATGTTCAATAATGAATGTTTAAATCTTTTCATTTTAGTTTATTCTTTTTTTATTATGTGGTTATTTAATTCTTGTGTTTGGATGTGTAATACTGTTGTTGTAAAACCACACAGAGTTACCAGATGAGTGGCCTAAAAGCCAAACAAAATAAAATAAAATAAAGAAGCAGCTCCCTAAAGGTATGTATAGGCACTGATGCACCTTCCATTCTTCAGCATCCCCTGTGCTAGGGATAGGAATGTCCACACGTCCACCTTTGGAAGTATTTTCTTTCATTTATGCTGTTTTTGGTAGCCAAATACTGTAGACTCTCTCACCTCCAGTAGGTCTTACCTTCAGTGCCTGTGTCATTCTGTTTAGGACTTCAATAGTGGAGTGGTTAAAGGCCGTTGAATGTCCTTCTGCCTTTGTTGCTTCATTTCCCTATTTGATCAAACATCACAGTTCCTATTAATTTGGAAACCTGTGATGGACTTTTCCTCCAGGAATCTGTCCAATCCCCTTTTGAAGGCATCCAGGCCAGATGCCATCACCACCTCCTGTGGCAGGGAGTTCCACAGACTAACAACACGCTGGGCAAAAAAAAAAAAAAAACATTTTCTTTTGTCTGCTCTTGCTCTCCCAGGGTGGATGTCCCCTACTTCTGGTATTTTGTGAGAGGGAGAAGAGCTTCCCTCTATCCACTTTACTCATACCTTGCATTATTTTGTACATCATATCCCCCCTCAGGCACCTTTTTTCCAGACTAAAGAGCCCCAAATGTTTTAGCCTTTCCTCATAAGGGAGGTGCCCCAGCCCAGTAATCATTTTAGTCGCTCTCCTTTGCACCTTTTCTGGTTCCACTATGTCTTTCTTGCGATGGGGTGACCAGAATTGTACACAATTCTCCAGGTGCAGCCTTACTATCATTTTGTATAATGGCATTATAATGTTGGCTGTTTTATTTGCAATCCCCTTTTTGATAATCCCTAGCATGGAATTGGCCTTCTTCACCGCTGCCACACATTGGGGAGACACCTTCATGGAGCTGTCCACCAACACACCAAGATCTCTTTCCTGATCTGTCACGGATAGCTCAGAGCCCATGAGTTGATGTTTTGATTTTTTTGCCCCAATATGCATTAATTTACATTTGGCTACATTAAAACACATTTGCCATTTCGCAGCCCATTCCCCCAGTTTGGAGAGATCCATCTGGAGCTCTTCATAATCTCTAGTTTTTACCACACGGAAAAGTTTTGTGTCATCTGCAAACTTGGCCACCTCACTGCTTATCCCTCTCTACCAAAGATTCTTGTCTTTGGTAGAGAGTTAGAAAACCATGAAGCTAGTTAAGCAGTTAAGTTCTGTTTATTGAACCAGTTAATATTTCTCCAGAATATGTGCATTCTGATCTATGAAGAATAACTCGTAAAACGGAACCTTTTTTTCCCTTTTCTCTTATCATTGGTTAGAAAAATATTGTCTACAAAAGCGGTTGAGTAGAAAAAGGTTAACTGATAGCTAATTTATTGGGATAGAGGTCAAGCTCACTAACAATTAGCCAACATGTTTATATTTTTGTAGTATCTTTTGTCTCTTCCCCCACCCCCTTGGCCCTATAGAAGCTCATATTGTCTGGTCCAGTTGGAAAACCCCTGTGTCTGAAACCTCAGTGAGGCTCTGCCAATCGGAATAAAGCAGGGGCTGGGCCATCTGAAAGGTAAAGCAGCTGTATCGCATGCACACACCCTCCAAGTAAAATTTGTTCTTCCCCTCCAGACAGCCTTGCTGGCGGTTTGCCACCTAGGCTGAAAGCCGCAGCTGTTCTCAAAGAGGGTAATGACAAGCTCTGGTGAAAAAATCTCTCAGGCTCAGGATTGTTGAGGGGTAAAAGTGCAGAGGGTGAAACGAAGGCACTGTTGAAAGGAACACTGTACTAAGAATTTGCCAGGGCTGCGCCGACATAAGAAGTTTCTCAATACAACGTCACCCAGGGTTTTTAGGTGCGAGATGTGACCCTCTCAGGTGACAGGCAATTATCAACCAGGGTCAGTAATAATGAAGATGAGAGGGGCTTCTTAGTTGGGGCAAATAGATTGAGAGCTTTATTCCATTTAAATTAGCTTTCTGCATTTCCACCATTTCCACTCTTTTCTAGTTCCATTTTCTTCATTTTCGTGAGGGAATGGGTTGCTTTTTGAACTTGGTTGGGTCCTCACACTTGACTTACTCATATTTTCCCATCTATAAGGGAGCTGGGAGTGTTTAGCCTTACAAAAAGAAGGTTGAGAGGGGTTATGATAGCCACATTTAAATATTTGAAAGGATGTCACATTAAAGAAGGGACTGTTTTGTTTTCCATGGCTTCAGAGACTAGGATGTGGGGCAATGGTCTCAAACTACAGGAAAAGGGATTCCATTTAAACATTAGGAAGAATTTCATGACAATTAGAGCTGTTCGGCAATGGAATATGCTGCCACAGAGGGTGGTGGAGTCTCCTTCTTTGGAGGTGTTTAAGCAGAGGCTGGATGGCTATCTGTTGGGACACTACTTTGAGGGGGTTTCCAGCATGGCAGGGGGTTAGACTGGATGGCCCGTGAGGTCTCTTCCAACTCTGTGGTTCTGTGATTGTATAGGACAGGTCTGCCCAACAGGTAGACTGGGGGCTACCAGTAGCCCCTGAAGGGTTCAAAAGTAGCCCACCAGCCATCAATAAAAATGTGAGGGGATACGTTTTCCACCTCTACCTCCACCACCTCAAGGACCACCACTGCCCCAACAAAGCTCTGGGTCTGCCAGCCCACTCTTTCACCTGAGTGGGGCAGTTCAAGGGCCATGGCACAGTCCCCTGCTCTCCCTACCAGCCAGATGATTGGCACACCACTGTCTCATGACCAATTGAGTTGCTGGTGCAGAGCGGAGGAAGGGGAGTGGAGGGGACAGTGAGGGGCAGGATCATGGACATGCCCACCTCCTTTGCGTGCATGGTCAGCCTTACCCTAGGAATGCATTGAAATTTGTTCCCTCCAGAAAGAATTAATTGATTTTCAATGTGTTCCTATGGGAAACCGTTGCTCTACTTACATTTTTTTAACTTATGAGCATATGCTCGGAACAGATAAAATTCATAAGTAGAGGTTTTAGTGTAGTAGCCCTCAGGCACTTTCGTCCAGAAAAAGTAGACCTCCGCCTGTTCAAAGTTGGACAGCCCTGGTATAGGAGGCCCCCACGTATAGGAAGACCCTTCATTTTTCCAACCTAAAATTATAGTTTGGCAACTGTATGTTTCTCTCCTAGGCTTACTTCCATGTATAAGAGGACCCTCAATATTTAGTCTAACAATTTCAGATAAAAATATAGCCGTATACATGGAAAACTACTGTATTTTACAGGCTTCCAACTTTTTGAGAGGAACACTTTGTTGGGGTGAGCGTTGAATGGGACTGCTAACCTGTTTAGCCATAGAATCTTGTTGGATAAGCTTGGCTAGTTGATGCCTTTCTAGTGAATCATTGTCTGTATACCATGCTGAGTATCTGGCACTTGTCTCATGCAGAAATAGGCATTTTGCATAACTTATACAGTGGTACCTCTACTTACGAGTTTAATCTGTTCTGAATGCATGCTCTTAAGACAATCAACTCTTAAGTAGAGCAGCCCTATTTAAAAAAATCCAGGGGAAAATTGAAAAATAAAAAAAAATAAAAAATGTATGTAGAGCAGACCGCATCTAAAATTTGTAAGGCAGCAGTTAAAACACCAATTTTCTTTACTCTTAAAATTGCTCCTAAGTCAAGCCACTTGTAAGTAGAGGTACCACTGTATTACCATCTCTTTATTATATTGTATTATACACAGATTGTGAAAACTGTCACATAACACACACACACACACACACACACACACACACACACACACACACACATAGCCGGTCTTGCTCAGAATGGCAAGATTTTCTTTGCCTCTACTAATTTTCATCTGCAATTATTTTAAAAATTATGGGATGCATTTCGTTGAGGTTTTTTTGGCACTCATTGTACATCTATTTTTGCCACTGAATGCAACACACCCTAAGAGCAAACCAATGTAGCCTGCGTTAAAAATTTGGCACTCCAAAGTCACGCTATAACTCAGCCAATTAGTAACACTGGGAACACTCTGCTTGTTGTTGCCGGTGGTCAGTTTTGGATCACACAAGCAACCCAGTATTTGTATCTTGGGCAGATCAAGTCATTTGCATGCTGCCCATTTTGAAAACCTGTGTAACAGACTGTTTTCCCTCTTTAATTTTGTTTATGGATAGCCTGTGCCAAATGGGAGCTGCCACTTTTCCTCCCAGAAGTGTCATGCTAGATAAACAGGAAATGTTTAGAGTGCTAAATGAAGAATAACAAATGTTTTCAGTCAAACGGAGGGGCCAAGTTCTGGTTTAGATGGAGGTGGCTGTGCTGTCAAATTTGTACAAAGGGCAGGGGGTGAAAGACAATATAAAGGTCTCACGAAGATTCACAGAAGGTCCTCTGACCCTATAGATGAAGACACTGCACCTCTACTCATGCATGCTGCATGGCAGCGCATGTGGCCAAAATGGGCTTCAGCTCATGGAGGCTTTGCAGTATCACTGCTGGGATTTGGTACAGGAAGAACGTTCATGAGTTGTCACACTGGAATCTTTGCTCCAGCTGTCATACTGCTCCTAAATACAAATACAGTGACCACCACCCCGCCTATTACGGAGGTTAGGGACCCGATGTGACCCGCAATAATTGAAAATCCACGATATGCGGATGCAGGTCAGGCTGGGCCTTGAGGGCCTAGCTGGGGGGCCTTGTATTACCCCAGCCTGGCGCTGATCCGAATGGGCCTGTGAGGACCTTCCCGGGCTTTCTGGAGGCCCCAAAAGGGCCTCACTGTGAAAGGGAAGTGACTTCTGCATCGCCAAAAATCATTTCTGATGCCTCCGACAGGCCTAGAAAGGCCCTTGGAGGCCTCAGAAATGATTTCCTGCAAACCGGAAGTTACTTCCCGTAAACCGAAAGTCACTTCCGTTTCACAAGGAAGCAATTTTCGGGCCTCCAGAAGGCCAAGGAAGGCCCTCGCAGACCCATTTGGGACAGCGCCAGTCCTGGAATAAGTACGGGAGGCCTGAAACAGGCCTTCCCCCGTTACCCCATGGGCCCTTTTTCATATACTGCGGTCCCGTGATATAGTGGGACCGCAATATATGAACTGCAAATGGGCAAGGGACCACTGTACCTCCTAGGTCTCTTCATTCTCCTCCCCCTGGTCCTGATGTTTTTAGTGCAGCACAGTTCGACGGGCACCACACAGATACAAAATCAAATGCCAAGCCACTGAAAAATTCCATTGGGTTGGAATGGATTAAGATGGGATCCCATTTTTTAATGTCTTGCCTTCTGGAGACTGGGAAGAATGTGACCTTGAGCTCCTTGGAGGAAGGGTGGAATTTAAGTGCAACAATTAAACACAGGCTGGCAAGACTTTTCGCTTCTACTGAGCTCTGTTAGCTGTTAGTTGTTGCTCGACCTTGTTTTAATATGCAAACAGATTCCACTCCAGAATTAGGTTTGTTTCACTGTGTTTTGCAGGCAAAGGCTGTTCCCCCATTCTCAAGGGGTTCTGAAACAGCAAGGTAACACTCACACAACTCATTCTTCTGTGGTCCTGCCATCCTCTCTGGGGGCCAAAATAAATGGTAGATCAATCAAAAGAGTCCAGGGCAATTATAAGAAGCTGGGAGACTTTCCCCCTACCTGGGATGGTGGTGGGTAGGGATGGGCACAAAATGGAAAAATAATGTTTTGTTTTGTTTCCTGCTCACCCCCATTTTGTTTTGTTTCATTTCTTATGAATTTTTAAACAAAATTTCATACAAAATGAAATGAAACAAAATGAAATGGCTCCCCTCGGTCCCAGATTTGGTGCCTGGGTCCCCGGGAGCCATTTTAAAAGGGCTCCTGCTGAGCCGTCATTTAAGATCCCCCGGTGCCAACTGGGCCAGGGTTAAAGGAGTCCAAACATTGACAGCTCAGCAAGAGCCCTCAGAAAAGGGTCAGATGGGCAGTTCCTGCGATCATGCTGCCCTCCCAAGCATTTTCAGAGGGCTTCTGCTGAGCTGTCAATCAATGTCTGGGCCCCTTTAAACCTGGCCCACTTGGTACCAGACGGTCCCCCTGGTACCAACTGGGCCAGGTTTAAAGGGGTCCAGCCATTGACAGCTCGGCAGGAGCCCAAAAACGATGGAACGAAATGGTTCGTTTCAATGGGAAAATGACCATTTTGTTTTGTCTGTAACAAAATGCTGCTTCCTCCTTTCATTTCGTTTCATTCCGTTTCGTTATGTAACAAAGCAACAAAACAGCATTTTGTTTTTCATTTCCTGCCCATCCCTAGTGGTGAGTTGTTTCAATTGCCAGGCCATCAACAGCTGTAGTGGAGCTTCTTGTCATTACCTGCAACCCCCCCAAGCTTGTGATATTCTCTAGGGAAAAGGCTGCCTTGCTTTGCCATGCCTCTTCTACTGGGTCAAAGGACTAAGTGAAGTTTGCCATGTTTTTGGAGCAGAGCTTGGGAAAGTACATTTGTTTGCACTACAACTCCCAGACACCACCACCACCCCACCTGCGTGATCATTCTGATCTCTGGTATGACCATTCAGAAATGCTTTTTGACTTATATGCCAATCTCCCGGTGTCGCTTAAAGCCATTGGTAAAATCCTCATTCTCTGCGGTGGGAATGGGCGTCAAGCCAGCTTCGCAAGAATGATGCCTATTTGCTCCTTTGTTGTCCAGAGACTTTCCATTATACAGTTTCAGACAAGAACCCTCTGTGGCTCATTCTTCAGGCTGTAATTAATCATTCTTTCACAGGACCAAATGACACTCTGCTGGATCGAGTGCATTTTGATGTCTTTCTTCATCATGTTGGATTGGTTAATGGTTTCCTTGAACATCTTTATCAGTTTTTTTAAAGTCCTCTCCCTTTGAACACTTTCCAGTTAACTGTTGAAAGCATGGATAGTGGAGGTCATCCTTAGGCCTAAATCCATTTATTCAGAAATAATGCTCTGTTCAGCTATGATAGCTGAAGAGTACAAGAAGCCATGCAAAAAGAGATCAGCATGCCCAACCCTAGTGCACTCATCTCTGACCCAATATCCCAATTCAGTGTGGAAGCAAACCCTGCCTGATAAACACCTGCAAAAACCCTTCCCTGTAGAAGCAGTCAAGGGAAACAGCTAGTCGCCTGCAGTCCTTCTAACACCCAACATTGTATGCCTAAGGCAAAAGGTAGGCTGTCTTTGTGGAGAAATCTGAACAGGGGTCAGCACTTGTATTGGTGTGAAAAATAAGGAGAACTCTTAATGCGATCAGGAACCCAGAACAGGAACTCACAGAATTGGGAAAGCAGTTTTCCTGATCACATGGAGGCCTCTGTTCACATTTACGTGGATACAAACATAGGCTCCCCTTCAGAAATATAAGTTTCCCAAAAGCAAAATTATGTATTAACTATCAATAGTTAACCCATTAGTATAAATAACAATATACAGTACACTTCTCCCTTCAGTAATGCTGGGGTTAGGGATTCAAAATCTGTATACAACTCTTATTCTCCCAAACATAACTACAAGACACAGTTGATTCATACATGGGCACATGCACACTTACACACACAGAGAGAGGAGGGGAGAGGGAGGGAGAGAGAAGGGGGAAAGGGGGGGAGGGAGGGAGGGAGGCGAGAGAGAGAGAGAGAGAGAGAGAGAGATCAGGGAGGCTTAAAATTGGGACTGGGAGGTCGGTGTTGACCCTTGGAGGAACGAAAGCAATCCGGATTGCCCGGTCCTCAGCCCGCAGCCCAAATTGGAAACGCCACTCTGTGCCAAGCTGACTTCCCGGGAAAGCCTGGTGAAGAAGGGCGCCCGGTGGGGAAGGACGATCTCCTGTGGGTTCTTTGGGTTGGGCGTTCGGATTCTGCTCTCTGGGAAAGCCACAAATCCGTAAAGGAGTGATCCGGCATGACACGGAGTTGGCTCCGCTTTCCATTTGGTAATATTTCCATATCTCTATCAGGATTGTCTTCCATAGCATTGACAACCCGTTCCATACAGCTCAATGTGTAATAAGCCCTTAAATATTCATATTATCCCCTGATCTAATGGATGGATGGATGGATGGATGGATGGGAAAACATCTTTTTATGACCAAAACTGCACTGCTCAGACCCATTACAATTCAAAGGAGAAATGTAATGGTCTAAATTCTGTTGTCATTTTGGTTCTGCATAATGCAAGAGGTGGCAAAATACTGCAATTTACTAAATCAGTGTAGACATTATTTGTGGCATGTTGAATGCTATGACTGCACGCAAGCAATAATATTTACACTGTGTTCTTGACTTGTAGCAATATGTTTCCTAAATTGTTTGTGTATTTGTCGTGATGATAACTAATAGGATTTGGGCCAATGGTATAATCATTGCATCACAAAATTTAATATTTATTATTTATTATTAGTGGAGCAACTTTTGGGGATTTCCCAGGGAAACTAACATACCAGTCAGGAAATGGCTGATTTTGTGCTTTGCCTTCAGCCTTTTTGGGAGAAGACCCTTGCCAATCTGGCATGGCAGAGATTGTGGAACATGACCTGTTGTTCTGCACATTTTACAAAGATTCACACAATCTGGAAGTTGACTCATGGCTACTGGACTTCTTTTTTGAGAGATAGAAACGTTTCGCTGTTCATCCAAAGAGCTTCATCAGACCAATGAAGCTGTTTGGATGAACAGTGAAACGTTTCTGTCTCTCAAAAAAGAAGTCCAGTAGCCATGACTCAACCTCCAGATAAATTCACCTGGATGACTGAGAATCTTCACAGACATTCACACAATCTATTTCCCCAATTTCAAAACATTATTCAGGTAGATCAAATACATTATCTCTCTTCTTCTCTCCGATTCCTTGAGTGAAACCTCAGCCAAGGTTGCAAAATTTTGTGTCATCTCTTAGGCAATAAGAAAACAAATGATTGAACCATTGCAGTAATTAGATTAGGAACGTACACTTAATTATTATCTGAATTTCAGACTGCTTGTCATCAATTGTAAATATTATTTGTTATTTTGTTGTATTTCAGTTTGGCCTATGGTGTTGCTTCACTAAGATTCAATGGTCTTGAGAACTGGTTGACATCCAGGCAACAAAGAGTAGCTGTCAATGGGCAATTTTCACAATGGAGAGAGGTGAAAAGCGCTGTGCCCCAGGGATCTGCCCTGGGACCGGTGCTTTTCAATCTGTTCATAAATGACCTGGAGACAGGGATAAGCAGTGAGGTGGCCAAGTTTGCAGATGACACAAAACTTTTCTGTGTGGTAAAAACCAGAGAAGATTGTGAAGAGCTCCAGAAGGATTTCTCCAAACTGGGGGAATGGGCTGCAAAATGGCAAAATGTTTCAATGTAGGAAAATGGAAAGTAATCTATCAACTCATGGGCTCTTCTGAGCTGTCCATGACTGATCTAGTTTGACTTATACCACACAACAGGATGTTGGCTGCTGGCAGCTTTTACTTCTAGCCATGCCATCTCAGGTTTTCACTGAGACTGACTGGATAGCTTCAGTGCGTGGGGGACTGACTGTGGAGACAGAGATGGAGAATTCCCCCACCCATCCACGCACCCACACCTCTTGGGAGAAAAGCCAGGCTGTGTGGCTTTTGGCAAGCTGCACAGTCAACAAAATGTCTGGAAAAAAGACGGGTAAGCCTGAGTATACCAGAAAAACCCTAGAAACACATTTGCCATAAGTCAGAATCAACTTGATAGCACATTGTTGTTATTACAGTGTAAAGAGAAGCAGGTTGTTCAGCCTTGGCTAAGCATACCATATGAGAAAGAAGCAAACTGGCTGCTGAATCAACATTGCCAGGATCATGTTGTATGCTGCTTCCCCCCACCCCAATCATGCTCCTCTGCACTTTACAACAGCTTGACACACAGAAATTAGAAGCTAGAAAAAGTGACTTTTAATTCCATAATATAAGAGACAAAACTCAAGGGAATAGAACCATATTTGTGGACTTTCATTCTAATGGGTCATTTGTAGCTCTGACTTTCTGGCTTTTAAATAGATCCAAAAAACTTTATCATTCAAATAGCTTTTTTCACATGTCATGTGACATTGCCATTGCTCCTTTTTAATGTCAAAACTATTTTTTCTTTTTAAAAAAATATAATATTGGATTGTATTTTAATGGTTTTAAAATTATCCTCCCTCTTATTGTTGAGATATCAGCTGCCTTGGGAAGACTTTGTCCTGAAAGGCTTTGTCCTGTCAACTCTGAAATAAATCAAACTAATGTGTATTGAATGGTACACAAAGACCCATGGATTAAATGTCACTGTCAGACAGCTATTCAAGAGAGTCATAGAAACAATGTTTGCATGGTCACTGTAATTATGTAAATAATCCGCTGTAAGGTGGTTTGCATCAGCAGATAATAGTTCACAAGTCCCTTGTTGACAGAAAGCTGCCTACACTGGGCCAGGTGGCCTTGTTATGTGATCTGTTTAAAAGCTAGAAAAGCTGTACATTTGTCCCTCAGGATGAAATTGTATGAATACTGTGTCCTCATCTAATGTTCTCTCTCTCTCTCTCTCTCTCTCTCTCTCTCTCTCTCTCTCTCTCTCACACACACACACACACACACACACACACACACAGTGGGATTAAAATTCATGTGAAATAAACCTTTTTTCTGGTTTCTAAGAGTGAAGCTGTTACTGAAAGTTAATGGGCAACTGTAAAAGACTTGTTTTACATCTAGCTGTTAATTTTTAATTTGTTGTGTCTCCACCATCTCTCCTCAAAGGTATACATACAAAGAAGGAGACTTTGCTGTCATCTCCTGAGCTAACTATTAACAGAGTCAGAAATGGCTTTTGGTCCATTAGGACAACATGACTCTACAATGCTAGTGAATAACAACCTCATAGCTCTTGTTTCTTGTTTAATGTGTTGGCTAAATCCTGTTGGGTTTCCCAAAATAAAAATTGTCATCTGGTAACATCTAGCAATAGAGATGCCCAATCCCCATGATCCTACTTTTGCACATATCTGAAATATACTGGAATATGTTCTGTGCATACGCGGAAACACAAACATCCCGAAAATTCTCCTTATGGAAGGTCTCCAAGATTCAACTCCAGGGATTTCAAGACAGATAAAGGAAAGGATCCAACTGGTTGTTCCTCCACCATTGACCTTTTCACACACACATTAGAATTTGCTCTGTATTTTTTTAAAATCCTGTTTCAGTTCCTCTCTCTCTCTCTCTCTCTCTCTCTCTCTCTCTCTCTCTCTCTCTCTGTGTGTGTGTGTGTGTGTGTGTGTGTGTGTGTGTGTGTGTGCGCGTGCGCAAGTGTGCGTGCGTGCGTGCGTGCGTGCATGTGCACATGTGTGAATCAACTGTGTCTTGGAGAGAGAGAGAGAGAGAGAGAGAGAGAGAGAGAGAGAGAGAGAGAGAGAGAGAGAGAGAGAGAGAGAGTCTTTCTCAGAGGAATTAAGCATAGGGTGGACATCTGCGTTCATATCCAAGCAAACACTGGACTTATATTTACAGAGTCAGATTCTATGCCTGAATAAACATGGGTGGGCATGCCTAGATCTGAAAAACCAACTTCTGGTGAACTCAGTTAATAGGTGGATGATAAGTTTATGGTAGTTCATCAGCAGATGAAAGAGAGTTTCCCCGCTCCAAGTATTTTGTTGACTTTGTAATAAAGCATCAGCTTGTTGCAAACACTGCAAAAAAGTAATCGTGCCAAACATCATGAGGGCAAACAGAACTATTAAACACTGTGATGATTTTTCAGAAACATTCTCCAGTATCATGAGACCAGTAGCATTTTGCCTTAAAGCTTAATTTAATCATTTCTCCCTCACCCTGGTTGCACTCTTAACACAGTGTGTAGAAGACATACATAATCCCTTCGTTTACAGTGCCTTTAGGCATGCTTAATTTCTGTGCTGGAGCAGGGTCATCTTTGTTTAAGCTAAGGGCTCACTGCAGACTAGCTGTGTACCAGAAAGAGTCAGGAAAAAATTATTCCTTCACATTTTGTTTTCAAAAGACAGTTGCTGCTCATCCTGTAGGGCCAGAACAAAAAGTTTATTACCTAACTCAGAGAGGCATTGTTTCAATTTCAGGGAAAAACTATTGTAAGAAAGAATCAGGTTCATATTGTATTCAGTCTTCAGTTTACACTTGCCTGTTCCTAATTGCAGCTCCCCTGTGTTTTTCTTATTTATTTTGTAACATCATGGACGGCTGCTCCCCCGACCCCCCACCCCATGGCCTGTAAGGCACCAAACACTCCAGTTTCCTTCACAACAATAAATAAACTGGTTTATTTTATGCTAGGCAATGTACACATGAAAAAATGTGCTTTCTCACATTTTAACATCCAGCCAGCTATAATGCCATGCACTCTGGATTTATAACTTTTCCAGTAGTGATTTCCAGTTCTGTTGCTTTCTCTTGAGAGAGACACCCCCCCCGCCAAGTTTGGATGTTTGGGGGTGTTGCTGGAAGAGGGGCAGATGCTTTGGAAGATCCATCTCACACTAAAAAGAGATAACAACTTTTTGCCCTTCAAAAGTTCCTTTTCTCCCCTTTCTTTTATACAGGCTTAGCTGGCATTCATGGACCTCCAAAAAATCCATCTGGTTTTGCTTGACTGACCAAGTCCTAAGGGAGAGGATACTTTTAAATCCTCTGTGCCACAAGTATGCTGGTAATAGTTCATGGAGGTGAAATCTGAACACTATTCTCTGAAATGGAGTCGCTGAAAAACAACTACGCAACAATCCCTCAATTCTGTTTCACTCAGTGCTCTTGAAACACAAGGGGATTTAAGGATTTTGATTTGCTTGTCTTGTAGTAAGATAGAAATTATTGAATGAGATCAAACACTATTGAAAGTGATATCATGGTGCAGTGGAGAAGAACCAATTTAAAGAAGTCTATAGTTGAATTTGCTTTGCCGTTTCTTAAAGTTTTACAAAGCTCAGCAACAACACAGAAGTTGCCACATTACTTTGTTCAAGGTGAAGTGTCCCAACACAGTTTGTGGCCCGAGGAGGGTAACAAATTCTACTCCTGTTCTCATCCCAGAGTCAAGGTACATAGTATCCTGAGCCAGTTAAATTGTTTGGGCAACTGAGGTTGAAAATCTCACAATTTTTAAATTAAATAACTAACCATTGGATGCACTTATACCATTATTTAAAGACAATAATGTTGAGTAAAGTTGAAGGCAACAGGAAAATAGGAAGGCCAGTCAAGAGATCGATTGACACCCATAAAAGGAACTCTTTTAACACTTTTATTTTATAAAAGAAAGGTAAAGATAAAACAGAGTCTCATGGCACAGTGATTAAAATGCAGTACTGCAGCCATAACTGTGTTCACAACTTGGGGTTCAATTCCAGGTAGCAGGTTCAAGGTTCCCTCAGCCTTCCAGCCTTCCAAGGTTGGTAAAATGAGTACCCAGCTTGTTGGTGGTGGTGGGGGAGTAATGTGTAGCCTGCATGATTACTTGTAAACTGTCCAGAGTGCTTTAAGCTTCCTTTAAGGGTTGGATCCACTGTGTATTCACTGCCCTCACAATGTTGGAGGCACACATTTTGACTGTTTTCGTTGTCAGTAGTGCTTATGTGGTACCTATCCTTGTGCTAGGAAAAGGCAGAAGTTTAGAATATTTAGTTTTGTTGAAAAATGTTAATGTCATCGTAAATTTAACAGAAAGAACCTAAAGTGTTTTGTTTTTAATTAAAGTAGTAGAAAGTGAAATTGATAGATTTCTCCATGTGACACATGTTTATACCTCCTCTGTTGGACATTAAAGCTCTTTGTATTCAATCAACTTACTGATGTTGAGTTTGGGTTGCTGCTCAAGATGGGCATTTAATGCTGGTGAGAATGAATCTAATAAATGAAATAATTCCATCTTTGTGTTGGGAATGTAAAAAAGAAAAAGGGACCTCTTTACACATGTGGTGGTTTTATGAAGAGAAAAAAGGAATGGCTGTGAATTTTTTTCCCAAGAAATAAAGAACATATTGGGTAAGGTGGTTGCACATGTCTGCAAAGATAGGTTTGTTGAACATGGCTAAGAATAGAAAACTAGATAAGGAAAAAAGAGATTTAATAATTATTATGATAACTGCAGCAAGGCTAAAAATTGGCAAGAGGGTAGAAAATTTATAATAGAAGACTGTTATAAAGAAATGTGGAACATGGCTATCAATGACAAAATAACTTGTGATTTGAAAATAAACAAAGGTGTATTTCATACCAATGATTTTAAAGGTATCTGGAACCCTTTTATTGCATATGTATTTGAGAAGGGAAACGAATATATGCCCAGTGAGGACTCAATGTATTTCTGGAGAGAATAGGGGCAACATTTTGAAAGGTAATAGCAAGCACGTTAATAACTATCCTAACTACAGTGGACCCTTGTATAACAAACAGCTTGTATAACATAAAATTTGTACAACATAAAAAATTCCAGAGATAGGGGAAATTTGCTTAACCTATGGGGAGAATCCATACAACATAAAAATAGGATTACTCCGTTTTCAATGCATTCCTATGGGAAATTTGTATAAAGGAAAATTTGCTTAACATAATTTCTTTTGGAACGAATTAATTACTTTATACAAGGTACCACTGTATTTAGGGAATAGAGGAACAGCCCTCGGGATGAAGGACAAAGATTATATATTAGTAGTTGTTATTGTAGGGTTTGTTTCTGTTGGGCATTGCATACAGTTTCAGTTAGAGATGGGCTCAAATAAAAAACTGAATTGCGATATGTGTAGAAAATGGCTGATTTATCAAAATTTGTTCTTTCATACCTGTTCAGAGTGACAACACTGACAAAGACGAAGCAATGAAGTTTTAACCTTTTTTGATTTGCCAGTTCATCAGCCTTTTCTTTTTTTGGCCCTTTGTGGGCTCTTTGCTGGTTCTGTCAATTTCTTTGGGGGGGATCTTTTTTGGAGGTGCATAACCAGGACATCTAAAACCTAAACTTTCCCAACCTTGGAGGAATTATAGAGCAGCATCAGAGGAGGCTTCTCTGCTATTTTAGTGTCTCTAGGTGCCAAGGGAAGTATTTTATAGGATTAATTTATTGGGGGGGGGGCTACAAATTATAGCTATTGTGAGTTTTTCAGGTTGTTTGGCCGTGTTCTGGAAGTTTTTCTTCCTGAGGTTTTGCTAGACTCTCTCAGAAGGCAAGGAGCTCAAGGAACAGAGAGTTCTCTCTGTACTCTGGGAGAGAACACCTAGTTCCCTGAGCTGCTTGCCCTCTGAAGATGCTGGCCACACAGTCTGGTGAAACGTCAGGAAGAAAAACTTCCAAAACATGGCCAAACAATCCAAAAAAACCCACAACAGCTATCAGATCCTGGCCATGAAAGCCTTCGAGAATACAAACTACGAATTGATTTGTCAATTTGTCAAAAACATTCATAAATTTCTGATTTGTGATTTATCAATATTAATGAATTATGAACTGTGACAATCACAATTTTTCCTATTTGTGCCCATCTCTACTTTCACTGGAGAAATACCTCTTCAACATTTTAAGGAAGAAAGTTTGTGGTGATAACATACTGGTTCTCTTATGCTGAGTATATTTCACTTGACCCAATTCTGGTTGTATTTAATATTTCCTTGAGTAACATATCTATTCTATGTTATCTGGAACGGCAACGGTTCCACAAATAAACATACTGATTGTGCTTTTGCTGTTATATATTGTATCAAGATATGATTTATACTTTATTATTATTACTTTTTGCCCTTGAAAATGTCATGCATTTTGATAAATGCTGTTGTTTCAATATCTCCTTCTTTATCAAGGACCATTAGTCACAGACTGCATGGGTTTAATGTGGTATATTGTGTCAAGGTTATGACAGCTGCCATCACTAAAACATTAGTCAGCACACTGGCACAGTAAATGAAAACAAAGGATCAGCCATCTAGCCATGGCATAGACATAAACAAACAGACAAGCGGTCTGGTAAACCTCATGCACACCCATTTACGATTAGGAAAGAGGTCATGCTCCCAGGCCTTGAATATGCATCCAGGCTGGCTGGTCAAGAACATCTAGTGGCAGGGGAGAAGAGCTTGGCCATCTCCTCCAGCAAGGAAGGACAACAACATGGCTGGGGCAAAGGTTAATAATAATACTCTAATGCCCTGATTCTTTCCAAAGTTTTCTTGGTAGAGAGTGCTCAGAAGTGGCTGACCATTCCTTTCTTCTATGAGTGCTCTGAGACTGTGCAGCTTGCCAAGTCAACATAGGCTGGCTCTTCTCCCAGGAGATAAGCATGGAGAATTGAACTGCCAACCTCCATCTCCGCAGATGGACAACTAACTCACAGAACTATTCAGTTAGGAGTTCCTAAAAGGTATGTTTACTAATTTGTTGGTGTTTTTTCTCTCTCTCTCTCTCTCTCCAGGGGTGTACCTGGGAGGAGGCAGAAGGAGACATATGTCCTGGACACAGAAATCTGAGGGCGGACCCCTGGAGGGGGAGGAGGATGAGGACGCCTTACACCCTCCCACCATCAAGCGCCAGGTGAGCAGCAAAGCAAGCAGGCAGGTGTGTGAGCGCAGTGGCTGCTGCACCCTCCTCCTCCTCCTCCTCCAACTCTTCATTGCCATGCTGGCCTCCAGGGTCAGCTGGTCCTGGCAGGACAAGGGCGAGAGGGTACCGTCACTACCCGGGTAGAGCAGTGAGCCCTTGGTCATGTCCAGAGGCTGCAGTGCACCACTCTCACTGTCCAAGTAGAAGTAGGAGACTGTTTCAAAAAGGTCCATCATCATGCTCGGGCCCTTCGCCTCTGACTGGGGGAGAGGTAAGGCATGCACGCGCTGTGTGCGTGCACACACACCCGCCCCATGCCCGCAGGATTGCCACACTGCTTGCTGGGTGGATGCGATGGAGTTGGGGAGGGCTGCAGGGGCGCAAAAACAACTTTGTCCCCTGGTGCCCCAAAACCTTGCTACGCCTCTCTCTCTCTCTCTCTCTCTCTCTCTCTCTCTCTCTCTCTCTCTCTGTGTGTGTGTGTGTGTGTGTTATTTTTATTTCTCATTTATTAGCCTCCCATATAAAATCTGAGAATTTTCAGGGTACTTTTTGGTTTGCACTTTCCAGAATACAGTTGCTTCATTCAATACGACTACTTTCCACAAAAATCTGAAAAGTTAAATGTGCAAATCAGATAATAAAAACATGAAGTCTACCTATGACCTAACATCATATTTTGGCATGATAGGGGGAAGTGACCACTGGCTGGAGTATTCAGAGAACTACAGTATAGTTTTTTTTAAAGGAGGGAAACCTTTGCCCATTTCTGATCCTATCCAGTTTTTAAAATAAGGAATTGCCTGTTTATCTGTGGGTATCTCTTTAGATGGGAACTGTGGGTATGCCATTAGATGGGAAAAGCTACAACCCTGGGCGTGTCTTGGGAGTAAAATTTACTGGACTTGAGGGGACTGAGTTTCAAGTAATCACAACCTAGACTACACTTGTGAAAGCCTTTAATTAATTAATTAATCTAACTGTTAGTTGGTTAAAAGTTGGAGACTTAGTCTCAAGAAGAAATGTAAGTTACAAACCTGTGCAAGTTCAGCAATTTTGTTTATGTTGCACAGTCCGTGCCATGTTTTCTGTGTAGCTGGGCGAGGGCCTGCTCTGAACAATGATACCTGCCCTATGGAGCGGCCTGACCCCCTATGGGACTCAGGTTGGCAGTCCCACAAGCATCCTCTGCAGCCAATTTACATGCTTAGAACAAAGAGAGGAAGAAGCTGTACAGCAGGGGACTCTCCACAGTGCACCAAAGGAGGTGTTTGAAGGCATTGTGAGTCATAAGGGAAGCGTCCATCCTTCATCTTCTGGAATCCCCCCTCACTTCTGTTTACGCTTCATTCTACTATATCACCGGCCAGCTTAATTATTTGATGTGTGGTGGTTTCTGTTGAAATACTTAACTAATTTTATTATTTTGTCCGAGCTGCCCCAATCTGGTGCCTCTCCGATGTTGGGAGCTACAGGATCAACAGCTAGTTGCAGTCAAACAGATACAAGCAAAAATTTGATTATTTTTCTACAATGTAGGCAGACAATCATGCAAGCAAGCCTACTGTTTCCCATGTTTGGGAAGCAGTCACACACACATGCGCGCGCACACCCCGTTGGCTGCATGATGGATGGCAAGTAATGAACAAAAAACTCATCTGAGACATCTGAGGGCAACATCACGCAGGGAAAAAATTCACCTTAAATACTAATGACTGTATTTGAATGTCATTTTTAATAGACCAATTCATTGCCTCTGACATCTTGCAACACTCATTTTCCTGGCTTTGGGGCTTGGACACCATCTTTAAGGTTCATCTCAATCACAGTGAACTTTGTGAGCTCCCAGATTCTTCCTGCGCTTAAATCAAAAGATCAATGTTGGGTCAGTTTGGCGGGGGAATTTGCAACATCACTTGGTGTAGTAGTCCATAATATAGCTACAGCGACAGGTAACATGACACAGTAGGTAATCTGGTGGGTTAATAAGGCCATGTATGGTGCAACTGGTGAGGGTTAGTGAGTCTAGCCCAATTGGCTGAGGTCTAGGCCCTTGAACCCAGTGGATTGGTGAAAGGTCATTTCCCTCTAGTCAACTATCTGGCATTCAACTTCAGTTCTATGTTAGCATTCAAAGTTGGCCAAACTTTGTTCAGCCCTCCT
Organism: Phrynocephalus forsythii; assembly: GCA_029282475.1. Lineage (NCBI taxonomy): Eukaryota > Metazoa > Chordata > Lepidosauria > Squamata > Agamidae > Phrynocephalus > Phrynocephalus forsythii. The sequence goes on along the minus strand of JAPFRF010000004.1, from coordinate 100,950,113 downwards.
ATATTTAATTCAGCTGGAGCTGCTGTATAGCTCAAGTTCTGATCAAGCTGGGGTGTGGGGAATCCATAGTCTGGTTGGAATGAGGGACACGATCAGATTAGTGAAATGGGATGGTGCCAATTAAACTCTGTTCAAGACCTACAACCCTCTATCCCCCTTTCTTCCACCAGTTGCTCACTTGGTTAGAAAGCTAGGCCATTCTAGCTTTACCTCCACTGCCTAGAAGCTGGCTGTCTCTGTGAGGTTCATCCTCAGTAACATTTCAAGGTTGTTTGGTCAGGGCTCTTTCAATGGCTACTGGGCAGAGGTAGAAAATGGTAGTCATTGGTGACCTCTAGAGATGGACACGAAACAGAAAAATTGTGTTTCATTTAATTCCGTTTCATCCCCCCCTGCATTTCATTTTGTATTGTAACAAATTGTTTTCCAAAACATTTCGTTACTTACGAAAAAAAACAAAACTAAATGAATCCCCCACGGCACAGCGCTCTAGCTGCTGCCGTGGGGGATTCAATTGCCTCCTTGCAACTGCCTCCCAGCTGATTTTGACTTCTTAATCCCAGCTGGGAGGCAGGCAGGTAAGAGGAAAGGAGTATATTCCCTGCATAACTGTTCCTTTATCCCCTGCCACCCCCTCCTCCCATGAGGGTGTTTTAGAGAGGGGGTGGTGTGGGCACTCCCTCTCTGCCCACAGCCCTCCCTGTCCAGAAAACCTCCTTGGGAGGAGGGGGAGCACGGGAGAAGGAAGGAGGCAGCAGTAAATTCAATCAGAGCTTCACTTTACCATTGCTTCCTTCCTTCCTTGCGATCCCTGCCTACCAACTGGGGCTTTTCAATATGTTGGGGTTTGGAGATGGAATACCTCTCCCCCCCCCACACCCTAACCTGTCAAAAAGCCCCATCTGGTACACAGGGGGAGGGGTGAAAGGCAGAAGGGAGAAGGATATTTCCCTTGCTGCTCCATTCTGCCTTTTGCCCCTCCTCCCACCTACCAGCTGGGGCTTTTTGACAGGTTGAGGTGTGGGTTAGGGGTGCCCCCTCACCAAACCCCAACCTGTCAAAAAGCCCCAGCTAGTTGGCAGGGGAGGGGCAAAAGGCTGAATGGAATATTGAGGGGGGAAACCTGCTCCATTCTGCCTTTCGCCCTTCCTGCTACCTACCAGTTGCAGCTTTTTGACAGGTTGGGATGTGTGCAGGATTTTAGGAGTTAGTTGTGAAGTTCTAAAGGGGCTGGGGATAGTAAATTGGCAATGTGTGTTGGGAGCATGGAGGCAATTAGGGTGTTACAGTAATACCATAGAGTAAACTCCCTGATTTACCTTCACTCTCCCAGCACACTTTGCCAATTAACTACCCCCAGCCCATTTAGAGCTTCATAAATAAGTCCCCTTATCTCCAAATCTTTCCAGATTTCAGGGTGTTCCCTAAAATCACTTCAGGAAGGTACCCCTGCTATTTGGAGCCCTAGGGTAAGTAAATTTTGATTGCAGTTTTTAAAAAATAATTTTGAGTGCATATTTTTTTAAAAAATGCACTGAAAATTATTTACCTTGGGGCACCAACGTAGCAGGGGTACCGTCAGAAAGCGGTTTTAGGGAACCCCCTGAAATTTGGAAACATTTGGGATAAGGGGGATGAGTTATGAAGCTCCAAAGGGTACCCTTAGGAAAAAAACTTCTAATTGGAATTGCATGGGAAGCGGAGGCAGTGCTATCGCTTGCCCAATCAGCTTCCAATTCAAATTAGAAGGTGTTTTCCTATGGGCACCATCTTTGGAGCTTCATAACTCAGCTCCCTGAATCCCAAACCTTTCCAAATTTCATGGGGTAGGCAAAATCACTTTCTGAAGGTACCCCTGTCATTTCCTCTAGAACAAATCATTTTGTTCTAGAGGGGGAAATGGTGTTTCATTTCGTTTGTAACAAAACACTGCTTCTCTGTTTCGTTTTGTTTCATTTCATTAGCTAATGGAATTACGAAATAGCATTTCGTTTTTTTTGTTAGGTGCCTATCCCTAGTGGCCTCCCACCCTGAATCACAGAAGAATAGAGTTAATTTTTTTAGTACAACTCCCAGATTTCCCAAGTCAGCACAGCTAGCTGTCATACTTGCTGGAAAAATCGGGAAACTGTGGTACAAATGACTTGCTTTTCACAGCTTCATGGGAAAACAATGTGGTTCACTCACCTCCTACCACCTTTCCTTTCCATTTACAGTGGAACCTTGACTTACATGCTGCAAGGCCCCAGAATCAGGTGGCAGCCACGACCCAGCATCGCGGCTGTCACTTCCAAACTGCCCCTGCCTTCTTCCTCTCCTCCGGCAGCGGCGGCTTCGGCGAGGCCAGCTCCGAGCACCTGGAGATGGTCCTCTGCCTTGCCGAAGCCGCCGCTGCTGCTGGAGGAGAAGAAGGGATAAACAGTGAGGTGGCCAAGTTTGTAGATGACACAAAACTTTTCCGTGTGGTAAAAACCAGAGAAGATTGTGAAGAGCTCCAGAAGGATCTCTCCAAACTGGGGGAATGGACTGCCAAACGGCAAATGCGTTTTAATGTAGCCAAATGTAAAGTAATGCCTATCGGGGCAAAAAATCAAACCTTTATCTATCAACTCATGGCCTCTGAGTTATCCATGATGGGTCAGGAAAGAGATCTTGGTGTGTTGGTGGACAGCTCCATGAAGGTGTCTACCCAATGTGTGGCAGCGGTGAAGAAGGCCAATTCCTTGCTAGGGATTATCAAAAAGGGGATTGAAAATAAAACGACCAACATTATAATGCCATTATACAAAACAATAGTAAGGCCGCGCCTGGAGTATTGTGTACAATTCTGGTCACCGCATCTCAAGAAAGACATAGTGGAACTGGAAAAGGTGCAGAAGAGAGCGACTAAAATGATTACTGGGCTGGGGCACCTCCCTTATGAAGAAAGGCTAAAACAATTGGGCCTCTTTAGTCTGGAAAAAAGGCACCTGAGGGGGGATATGATGTACAAAATAATGCAGGGCATGAGTAAAGTGGATAGAGGGACGCTCTTCTCCCTCTCACAAAATACCAGAACTAGGGGGCATCCACTCAAATTGAAGGCCGGGAGAGTAAGAACAGACAAAAGAAAATATTTTTTCACCCAGTGCGTTGTTAGTCTGTGGAACTCCCTGCCACAGGAGGTGGTGATGGCATCTGGCCTGGATGCCTTCAAAAGGGGATTGGACAGATTCCTGGAGGAAAAATCTATCACAGGTTACAAACTATGATGGAGATGTGTAATCTCCAGACTTAAAACCAGGGTACTTCAAGGACCAAATGCAGGGGAGTGGTATCAGGAGACAGATATCTAGTCTTGTGTGCACCCAGAGGCATTTGGTGGGGCCACTGTGAGATACAGGAAGCTGGACTAGATGGGCCTTTGGCCTGATCCACTATGGCTCTTCTTATGTTCTTATGTTCTTAAGGGCCGGGAGCTCGGGGCTGGCCTTGCTGGTTAGACAGTCAGGCTCAGTCTTGTAAAAAATCTGGCTGCAGAATTCTGGTCCACAATGGAAGCATTTTAGTTGGGTAGCTGTACAGTTGTGGGACTCTAATGGTAAGTATAGGGTTGTTCAGAACTTGGAACGTCAGGTTAAAAATCAGTAAAACTTAAATGTTAGACATTGTTGCTATGAACATTAAAAAGTGGAGGCGTATAACTTGTGGACTATAATTCCACTGCCTCCTCTTCTCTTTGAAGAGACATTTCATGTACATCCCCAGAAGGAATCTCCTATCCCAGTCAAATTTGTGTTAAATTGCTGTTTTGGGGGGTCTTTTTCATCATCTGGAATGGATTAATCCACATTCCCATTACTTTCTATGGGAAAAGTTTGTTTGACTTAAGGCTTGTTTGACTTCTGTCTAGACCTCCCGAACGGATTAATGACGTAAGTCAAGGTTCCACTGTATAAGCTTCCATTCCTTTTCATGGAGTCAAATGCAATTTTCATCACTGCTTCTAGAAATAGAAGGAATGCCTTTCCTGATCCCTGGGGGCAAATGGCTGTCCTGGGTTTGTGAAAGCTGTACAGTTCCAGAAGTGCCCCCAGAAGAAGGGAATGGAGAACCATTCTAAGTACCTTCTACCTAGGGAAAAAACTCTAATAGAGGTCTCCAGAATCAGAATTGATGGCACACTATTTATTTATTTATTTATTTATTTATTTATTTATTTACTTGTTAACGGCCCGATTTTCCTGTGGGAACTCAGGGTGGTGTACAATACATTGCAAATAAAGAACTTGTCCAAACAAACAAAACCCCAAGCAAACAAAATCAAATTAAAAATAATAACAATAGTAGTAGTAGTAGTAGTAGTAGTAGTAGTAGTAGTAGTAGTAGTAGTAGTAGTAGTAGTAGAATAAGAATAAGAATAAGAATAAGAATAAGAATAAGAATAAGAATAAGAATAATGAGAATAAAATGCAAATAAAGATAAAAATAAAGATGGAAATAGAACATCAGCAGCCATATAACAAACAGGGTCCGGCAAGGCAGGGCTGGGAACAGCAGACAAGCAACTGACAACATTCATCATTAATATGATGAATAAAATATTTTTTAAAAGGGTGTTATTATTAGCTTAGTAAAAAGGGGGTGGAGAGGACCAGGCACCTCTTTGCTTACTTTGTTTCTACAGTCTTCTCCTCATTAATGAAGCCATTATGGAATTTATGAGCACTCTTGATGGACTGCTTGTACTTGCAATTGAGTTTGACATCGCTGAACTTATATTAGTATTAAAATGTTGGCTTTTGCTGAGACCCACTCTGAAAACTGCTGTATTGGATAATAAAGAGTACTAATGGCAAGGAATTTATGAATGGGTTCCCTGGTCACCTGTAGTGGTCCCCAGCTTTGGCTCTTCAGATGTTCTTGGATGAAAACTTGCCAGAAGCCTTCACCACTAGCTGTGCTGGCCAGGATTTCTGGGAACATCTGGAGAAACACTGGTTAATTAATTAAAACAAAGGGAATGGCTACCCATCATTATATTACCATCACAATAAGCACCAATTGCTTCATTGCAGTGTGCACAAAAACCTAAACACATTTAACATGAAGTAATTCAGTTGAACTTAGTAGGGCTACGTAGACACCTCAAAATTGCACTGTTAGAGAATCTGGACAGTAGCATAATTTCATTGTCATGAATGGCCGCCATCAAGTCAATTACCTCTTCTAGGGGAGTCCTGGGAGTGTACAGGTTGCCCAAGGCTACATAGACTGGCTCTACTCTGAAGAGCCACTGTGGGGATTTGAACTCCCAACCTCTGGCTTTGCAGACAGCTACTTAAACCATTGAGTCATCCAGCCAGCTGTAGTAACTGTGCTTTGAGTAAGAGAGGAAATAATTTGCAATAGAAATCTGCAAGATGCTCAATGCTTTGAAAAGGAGAAAAATGAAGGGACATTCTTTTTAACTGTCATTGGGGGGAACTTGCTAATTGCCTTTCATTCTCGGAAGAACCAGAGGTCACGCATGTCGTGACCTCCTGTGACAGCTAATAAATTAGCTTGTTGGGAAATACATGAGGGGAGCAGAATTGTTCTTACTGGAAAATCAGTGCAACATTTTCATTGATAAGAGCTTCAGTAAACTACGTGATAAGTATGATTTTGAAAATTCCCTGATAAGGCATGGTAGGTATGTAGCCAAATGTAAGTGCATATTAAAAATTCAACTTGTTTATAGGGTTTCTTCGTCATTTAAAAAAAATCATTTCCAGAAAAACTTACTGGTTCATAGAATCTATCTAAAACATCCTCCAGCCTGCATTTGTAGCAGTGCCTTGGGAGATGCGAAAAGTTACCTTTCTGGACTACATCTCCCAGAATATACAGGATTTTTTTAAAAAGATTTCTGACAGCTTCAATCCAGGAAAGCAGATGTTCATAATAGATGGCTGGAGCAAGAATATTCAAGGTTTCTCTCTGCTCCTTCTAGCTGCTCTCTGTATTCTACCTTCTACTTTGGCTTGCAGTTGCAAGTAAACTTTTAAATAATAATATTTGTCAATTATCAAGTCAGTTCTGGCTTACCGTGACCCTTTTCAAGAGGTCTGTGAAGAATCTCAGTCCTTCAGGTGAGGTTATTGGGAAGCTGAACCATGGCAACTGGACTTCTTTTCTTGTGAGATTTCAGTCTCACAAGAAAAGGAATCCAGTTTCAAACTGGAATTCTCATATTTTGGGCATAAGAACATGAGAATGTAAGAACAGCATTGCTGGAACAGGCCACAGCCCATCCAGTCCAGCATTCTATCTCATACAGCTTCAGGGTATTCCCAAACAGATGTCCTCACCTGTTTACGATTCCCTGCCAATGGCTTTGAGAGATATCCTGCCTGTCTCTCCAACCCAGAGGTTATCCATAATGATAGCCATTGATACCCTTGTTCTCCATGAATTTGGCCAATCCTTTCTTAAAGCTGTCAAGGCTGATAGCTGTCACCAAGTCTTCTGAAAGGGAGTTCCAGAGACCAGTGATCCTCTGGGTGAAAAAGTACTTGCTCTTATTTGTTTGTGTCAAGATATGTAAAATTTGGTAAAATATATGTTATGTATATTTAACAGATAGTGGAAAGAGAGTTGTAAAATGGAGGCAGTTAGATTCTGCAGTCTCATGATGTTAATCCACAAGTGTAAGAGATAAGTAATCACAGGCATGTTACGTGATGAAACACAGGTGGAAGAATTTATAACATCATGGTTGCATCAGATTGCATCAGATTGTAATTAGTGATGACTCATATCTGATGGGTGCTGAACTGTATAAAAGCACTAGCTTGCCATATGTTAGGTGGGTCTGTCTATGGTGAGAGACAGAACCCCACACTCTGATGTTTGTATATATTGCTTGGATGTTATGCTGTGTATATAATTTTGATGTATATATGAATATATGAGTTTTTACTCTACCCATTGTCATTGTCTTCCGTTAACCTAACTCTGCAATACTTTATATCAATACTGACATTTTATCTGCACGCTACTGCTGCACTGCTCTGTGCCAAACGCATTTAAATATTATATTTTTTTTGCTTAAATCTTGATAGTTTGAGATCTAGCACCCAAAAGTTTCATGGAGTGCCCCCTAGTTCTAGTGTTGTGCAATAAGGAAAACAGCTTTTCCTTATCTACTTTGTTCATATTGTGTATGGTTTTATAAACTTCAATCAGGTCAACTCTTAGGCACTGTCATTCAAGAGTGAAGAGGCCCATCCGTTGCATCATCAGATGGTAAGGAAGATGTTTCAGTCCCCTAATCATACCATGGGAAGGACAGATTCTCTGGTAAAGATGATAATGTTTGGAGAAGTTGAGGACATGGGAAAAGAAGAAGGCCAAAAATTTCTTCCCTAAAGGAAGGCACAACCTTGAATTAACAAGAGCTGAACATGGCTGATGAGGACATGCCATTTTAGAGATCTTTCATTCACAGGATCATCATAAATCAGAGGTTACTTGACAGTGCATGACAAAAATACAAAGGCAGATATGTGTGTCTTCTCTCTTATTATTAGTGCTGCAATGTTATGATTTCCTTCTCTTTCATCCTGTAGCGTTTTCTTCAGTGTTTTGCATAATGTATACATTGTGCATTGTGTTTGCTAATATGAGTCACCTCTTTGCAGAGAAAGGTATCTGTATCATCAGGAACAGTTTTATGAATTGATGGGGAAGTGCTTCCTCATTGACCTTATGAGCTACACTAAAAATCTATTCTCAAGAACTCTTCAAGCACCTGATGGAGTGGGTGAGAATGATAGACTGTGCAAGAATTCCTGGCAAAAATCTAAGAAACAAAACAAGACAAAACAAGACAAAACATGTGGCACCTTAAAGACTAACTATTATATTTTAATGAAAGCTTTTGTGGATCAGGTCCACTTCTTTGGACATATAGTAGAAGAATGAGATGGTTAGTGTAATATACAGTAGGACCACATTGTCTGCAGGGCATTGGTTCCAGGCTCTGCTCTAGTAGATGCAGAAAAACTGTGAAATTATTGAATGCTACACCTTGGCATGGTTTTGCATGGCTCCTTTAAGTGCCTGGTCACATGAATATACCCTGGAAATGTTGTTCTGTTCTTTTTCTTTGATTTTTTTTGCCTGGAATAAATCTGTATTTATTATTCCATTTATTTTAACTTCTAAAGGACTCTTTGTAGTTGGGATAATTTCTTTGCTGTTGGAAAAAATGTAGAACAGAAGAACCAGTATGGAAGAGCCCATGCTAGCATCTTGTCATGGTTAAACTCTGGAAAAGTAAAGAAAAAGTAAAAGTAAAAAAATCTCTTTTCCAAGACTACAACAGCCAGTGATGGATCGGGTCAATAGGCTAGTACTCATGGCATACCATCCAGGCACATTTCCCAGTCTTCCTCTTAGAGTAGTATTTTTAAAATGCTCCAAATTCCTCAAAAAGGGACATGAAAGACGAGTGCACAAGATAAATGTGAGAATGATGCTTGGAGTTATTTATGTTTAAGGATGAGCAGTCTTTCCTGAACAATAAAGGGAGGGAGAGAAACCTGCAGAGCACTTAGAGTCTAACTGGATGCAACATAAGAAAGTGCCTTATATTGAGTAAGTATTGTTGCCAACGGCTGACAACAGCTCTCCAGAATTATAGGCAAGAGTTTTTCAAGCTCATTCTAAATGTTGAACCACAACTGAGCTCCTGTCTTCCTTCCTGCCTTCTTTCGGTCAACCTATGGGTCAAAATCCTATTGGCATAACTATGTTCGTGGAAGGCTGATGACATAATCAGTAAAAGGTGATTTTTGGGAATTATATACTTCCTATTTCTGTTCTATGGCTCTCATGGCTTCTCTTCAATCACTTTCATCATGTGAAAGCTGTAACCATGGGACATAAGGAGGAAATCTTTAGTTACTAAGATCACTGCCAATAGGATGGTACGGATGACAATGCTTGTGTTTTTCAGTAATCAAAGACTTTCTCCTTCTGTTCATCAAGCAAAAACATTCTACTTATCTTTTTGGACAATAAAATCTAAATGCAAACAGCTTTCCATATACCTTCATTCAGAAAAATTGTCAAGTTTGCTGTCCCCCACCCCCACTCCAATATTAAATTCTGTCCATTGAATTTGTAAAGAACCGGCTATGTTTCTGCAATCTCTTCTCTGAAGCAAACTAAATCTAGCTTCATTCCTCAACAATATTCAGTGGCCAAAATTGATAGTCACAAGTACTTCCTGTATAGAGATGATCTTAAGGTTATATCTGCTCTCTGCACAGCTGTTAAAGATAAGAAGCCTATTAGGTAATAGAGGCAGGTGGCAACCATAACTCAGTGGATTGGGGTGCAAAAATAGAGGAAGGTGGCAACCATAACTCATAACGAAGTGCTTCATTGCAAAAAGTAGGTATGCAAAATCACAGCTTCAAAAAGGATGTTCTCAAAGCCTCCTGCCTAGGTGTTTAAAACTATCAGTTTTGTTTTCTTGTGTGTGTGTGTGCGCGCACACACACACACACACACACACACACACACACACACACACACACACACACACACACAGTGAGAGCGAGAGAGAGAGGGAGGGAGGGAGGGAGAGAGAGAGAGAGAGAGAGAGAGAGAGATCAAGTTCTTTCTGTTAAATTTATGATGTGTGCATTTTGGAAAATCCTCATGAAAACAAACAAACAAATCAGTTTCTACCCACTTAGTAACCCACTTTGATGTTTACATCCATTAATCTCAATATAATAATTAGACATGGGCATGAAACAGAAAAAATGTGTTTCGGTTTTTCGTTTGTCATTGAGAGGTCTGTTTTGGTTCATTTCCATTTGTCGGGAATTTTTTGAAAAATTTCGTTACCGTTTTTTATTTTTTCGTTTGTCGTTTCTACCCGCTTTTTGCGCGATTTTTAAAGCATTTCGCCCCAGACCAGAGGGAAAACACTAAAAAAAATGGATGCTGGTAGAGACACAGTATAGACTAGCTATGCGGGGAGACTGCAAAGGCAGCGGCGGGCGTTGCCCAGGGTGCAAGGCAGCCGCAGAGTGACTGCACTGGGGGGCAGAGGAGGGTACTCACCGAGAGGTACGCAGCACGCATGCACACAGGGAGGCTGCAGGACTGAAGCTAGAGTCGCAGAGACAGCAATCCCACCCTAACTCCCACCAGAGACTGCAAGGAGGATGGGGGCGGCCAGAGCTTTTTATGCCCTCTGTGGCTGCCAGACCTGCCCGCCCAGTCTGCAACCTGGGCATGCTATTGGTTGAACATGATCCCACATCACATGGCTTGCCTCCATTTTGTAGCTGGTGGCGACATCCATTTTAAAGGGAAAAGAAAAATCCATTGCGATGGGAGAAGACAAAAACAAATGTTTTAAGGACCCCAACCCCCTGGTAGGTATTATCAGACAATATAGATAATTATCGCTGCGTTTTTACGGATGTCCAGGGCGTTTTTTAACATTTAAAACAGCTCATTTCATTGCGTGTCGCCATTAATGGAAACGAAACGTAACGGCCACAATTTTCATGGTTCTGTTCATTTTGTTTCATTTTCATCACAATTTTCGTTTGTCGTTTTGTTACATAACGGAAACGACAAACGGTAACGGAAATGAAAAAATGTTCGTTCCATGCCCATCTCTAATAATAATGCTAAACAGACCTCATGCTTGTATTAGTTCTCGTCATCAAATGTGTGCATTATCGAGTAGCAGCACGTAGTTCCAACTGCTTAGAAATTTTCTGTTCTTACTCTTATGGAGACTGCTGGAGACTGTGATCTTCTCGTTTTGGAACTATTTTTAGTCTTCTCTTTTTATCTTTTTGTGTCACCCCTTGGATCCACACCATAATGTAACAAGAAGGTTTGAGTGTGTCAGAGAAGCTGAGAGGTCTGGAAGCCCAACACTGTTTTGATGGCCATATCAGCAGAAGATGATTGATAATTCCATTGGTGAGAAGGATGGAAAAGGCAGCTGCTGGACAATAGCAGCAGTACAGAGGACACTGTATATTTTTGATAGACAATAAGAGTAAGCATCAAGTTAAGTGTTGCAAGTATTACATAGAAACAGGCTAGGGTAAACTACTTCCAAATATTTCTTACCTTGATAAACCATCGATTAAACAACCAAGAATGTAACAAGCGATAATGCAGGAAGGTGAGACTGCCAGGGCAGACAATGCTGTTGTTTGTTTGTTTGTTTGTGTTTGTTTATATTTCTATACCACCACTGTAATACCAAACACCACATAACAATAATACAGTGGTCCCTGCCCATTTGTGATTCATATACTGCGGTCCCGCTATATTGCAGGACCACAGTATATGAAAAAGACCCCCTGGGGTAGGGGGAAAGGCCTGGGGAAGGGGGGAAGGGCCTGTCGGAGGCCTCAGAAATGACTTCCGGTTCGCAGGGAGGCCCTTTTGGGGCCTCCAAAAGACCCAGAAAGGCCCTCGCAGGCCCGTTCGGGGCAGCACCAGGCTGGGGGTAAGTACAAGAGCCCCCAGCTAGGCCCCCCAGGCCCAACCTGACCTGTATCTGCATATCACAGATTTTCAATTATTGCGGGTTGGGTTGGGTCCCTAACCCCCGAGATAGGTGGGGGGGTCACTGTACATACAGTAAAAAATCTGGCCAGTATCCTGTTGTTTTGCAGTGATAGATTATCATGTAAGTGTCTCCTCATGGTATAGCAGGCTCTGTGCTGCATGCATTGTCTCACAGCATTTGTGAGACTGGGTGTATCATCTGTTCCATCATCAGTCATACACTTCTCCCACCCCACCCCAGCCAGCTGAGTCTGCCAGAGCAGGAGAAAGTTAACGAGATTTCTTTTACGGTTCAGACAGGATACTAGCCATAAAATACACAACCACAAGGAAACAACGTAATAAAACACCACAAGAGAAAGCCGCCAGTGAGATCTAAAAGCAATGCAGTGCATAATTTTAAAAAGTGGGGGAAGATGACAGAACCAATGAAATCAAAGACCCAAAAGCAGAGGAATGGATCTTAAAATGCCAGTGAGAAAAAATTCCTGCAATTGTAAGGCAAACATCTCAGCATTTATTTAGAAATGACCGAATTGCCACCCGAGACATTTTAATGCCAGAAGCAGATCATGAATTGCACCCTTCCCTGTAAATGCCAAGACTTGTACCAGTTCTGCTGCACCATTCAGACCTACGTTTTGAATACTGTTTTTACTCAGTAACATGGCCGTCAGTGGCCTGTCTTTGCTCATTGACAGCAGATTTTTTAAGAAAGCAACTCAAGATGGGCACAAAGTGCTTCGTTGCAGTTCGTGCAAATGTGTGCATGTATCCCCACAGGTGCTGTGCATTCCCTGCCTCACTCCCCTGGCCTGTTGCTCCCACTCAAATTCAGCACACACCACCCAGATCCTCACTCTCTGGCAGTTTGCCAGTCCAGACAGGCTCTTGGGCTGACCTTCCCCACCTCCTCAGGCAGCCACCCTTTCATTGGCTGGGCAGGGAGAGTTCCTATCCCACCCCCTCATCTGAGTGGTCAGCTGCTTGAGGAGGTGGGGAAGGTGAGTCCAAGCTTTGACTGGCACATTGCTAAAGAAGGAGGACCTGGATGGTGCACACTGAATTGTTAGAGGGGCAGCCGGCTGGGGTGGGATGGGAGATAGGGATACAAGGCACCTGTGGTGATGAGTGCATGACTTTACATGAAGTGCAATGGAAACATTTCATGCCCAATTCTAAAAGAAACACTTATGGATTGCTTTTCTGGTAATTCCCCAGGATGGCACACAATTAAAGCATAAAGCAAAAACTGCTTATTGCCTTTCACCTCTAATATATGGTTTGAAGCAGCACTCAATTATTTTCCAAACTTGTTCAATATCCTTTACATTAAAAATATCCGTTATTCTCTTGTTCAATATGCTTTACATTAAAAAAGAGGTAAAATATTGAAGATGGGCTTTCAGCACTTCGGGAAGAAGTGGCCTTTTATGACATGAAAGCATTTAAGATGTCTCCAAGGTACTGCTAATAAAAAAATTTATGGTAAATGAAATTATTACTGCTGGGAAGAGGTCTAACGTCAGTTTGCAGTGGGAAAAGCCCAGTCAAGGGGGCTGATCGGAAAGTGCCGATGAATATTGTGATTGACAGACTGAGTACTAGAAAATATTTGCTGAAACTTGAATATCCTGTTTATTTAAGGATAGTTAAAAGATCTCAGATGTGAAGACAGAAAGGTTGTTTTAATTCACAACTGGGCTGTTTCTGTTTTATGACCAGTAATTCCAAGTTGCTACGAATACACACTGCAGGCTTCCACAAAGTTCTGCTTTGTTGTGTTTTGGGCGACTAACCAGGGAACGGACAGCACACACCATTAATGTGTCCCTACAAGAGGGCTGTTTACTTTTCCGCTTAAAGGAAACCGTTTTAAGTCAATTCCAAAGAAATTTAGCAACAGATGCTTTTAATAACTTCAAGCCTATGTCTGTTACTTCATTCATGGGCAACCTGTTGAAGAGGGTGGCGGCCGACTAACAGTAGGCATTCTTGAAGGAAACACAGAGCCCAGATCCATTTCATTTGAGGTCTATGACATGCCATGGAAATGAAACTGATTGTCTTGCATCGGCCACCCTGCAAGACCCTGCAGGACAATCACTTTTGATTGATTTTCCCAGTTGATCCCTTGTCTGGAGTAGAAACACCTAACACTATCTATGAAGGGCTGCCCTTGACGTTTGTATGGAAACTTTAAGCCGGTCCAAAATGTCTTGATACAGTTTCACTGGTTACTGTGTTACTTCTGTGTCTAATTCAAGGGCTGAGAAGGAACATCAGGCCAGGCTTTTGAATTGCTGATCTGCTGTCTCTTCTCAGCAAAGGCAAGGGTCTCAGCAAGGCAAGGGATGGGTGGAACCTTGCCTTCGCTAAGGAGTGTGCGCAGACCAGGCTTTTGAATGCCACGCCATGGCAGTGAGGGTGTTCCTGTGGCATGGAATTCAAAAGCCTGGTCCACTGTCCCTTCTCAGTCAGGCCAGGGGTGGGCGGGTGCACCACCCGCCAATCCCTTGTCTGGCTGAGATGGGCACAGCAGCAGGGGGCGGGGAGGCCGAGCACTGACTTCACAGCTCCCCCTGTCAGCCCCCTGCTGTATCTGGGAAGCGGTGGGGGGGATTCTTCAGCATAGTTCCGAAATAGTTTTGTTTTGTCTTGTTTCCTTTTGGAAAAAAGTCTTTAATAATGAAACAAAACAAAACTATTAAGGAAACGGAACAGAACGAAATGAAATGCTGATTTTTCGTATGGTGCCCATCTCTAATCATGACCCATGAAGCCCATGGTGGTTTAGAACCTTGATATTTGTTGGAATATTGAGATCCTAAACCTAAAATATTTTCTCTCCCAGAAAACAGCTACCCATTCCACCTGTGCATATTAGTATGTGATGTGGAAAATGGTGTCACCTAAGGACACCAAAAATGTTAACCCTAGAAACCACACTTTTTAGGTTGTGGACCCTTCCCTATGGAACAAGCCTCCAATGGAGATTTGTCAAGCTCTCAATTTTTTAAAAATTAGAAAATATAATATTACAGTGGAGCATCGTATAACAAACGGTTTGTATAACATAAAATCTGTACAACATAAATAATTCCAGAGATAGGGGAAATTTGCTTAACAGAATCGCCTATGGGGCGAATCTGTACAACATAAAAATGGCCGCGATTAGGGATTACTCCATTTTCAATGCATTCCTATGGGAAATTTTTATAAAGGAAAATTTGCTTAATGGAATTTCATTTGGAACAAATTAATTCCTTTATACAAGGTACCACTGTATTTAAAGGCAAGTTTTATTAGGGCATTTTGACCCATTAATTAGTTAAATTCTATTTAAAGCTATGTTTAAGCTAGGGATAGGGTTTAGGAAAAAAACAGATCTGTTCTAGGAAATTGTAGATATTAAAGGGACATTTTGTGTAAAGATGGACATGATAAAGGACAAAAATGGTAGGGACATATCAGAAGCAGAAGACATTAAGAAGAGATGGCAAGAATATACAGAGGAATTATACCAGAAAGATCTGGATGGCCCTGATAACCAAGATAGTGTGGTTGTAAAGCTTGAGCCAGACACCCTGGATAGTGAAGTCAAGCAGCGGCGTAGCAAGGTTTTGGGGTGCCTGCGGTCAAAGTTATTTTTGTGCCCCTCCGCCCCTCCCCTGCAGGCATGGGGCAGGCGTGGGGTGCATGGGGGTGCGGGCATGTGGGTGTGCACGTGTGTTAGCATGCACGCCTTACCTCTCCTGCACATCGCAATGAAGAGGAGGAGGAGGGCGCAGCAGCCACTGCACACGCCTGCTTGCCTACAGCCGGATTCAGAGATGGCAGGCAGGGGTGGGGGAGGTAGGTGATTTGGCGCCTCCTAATTGCTGCACCTGGTGCACCCCGCCCCCTTGCCCTCCCCACACCATGCCCCTGAAGTCAAGTGGGCTTAGAAAATACTGCAAGCAACAAAGCCACTGGAAGTGATGGCCGGAGTTGAACTACTGTATTTAAAATCTTAAAAGATGATGCTGTTAAGGGAGTACACGCAATATGCCAGCAAATTTGGAAAACTCAGCAGTGGCCAGAGGATTGGAAAAGATCAGTCCACATCCCAATCCCAAAGAAGGGCAATGCCAAAGAATGCTCCAACAATTACACTCATTTCATATGCTAGCAGAGCTATGCTCAAAATTCTACAAGTGAGACTTCAGCAGTATGTGGACAGAGAACTCCCACAAGTACAAGTACAGTACAACTCCCAGAAGTTTTCAAAGAGCAGCGGAACTAGAGATCAAATTGACAGCATGCGCTGGATTGTGGGGAAAGCTAGATAGTTCCAGAAAAAACATCTACTTCTGTTTCATTGACTACACAAAAGCCTTTGACTGTGAGGACCACAACAAACTATGGCAAGTCCTTAAAGGAATTGGAGTGCCTGACCACCTTATCTGTCTCTTTAGAAATCTATATGTGGGACAAGTAGCAACAGTTAGAACTGGATATGGAACAACTGACTGGTTCAAAATTGGGAAAGGAGCATGACAAGGCTGTATACTGTAACCCTACCTATTTAACTTATATGCAGAATACATAAGAACATAAGAACAGCCTCCTTGCTGGAACAGGCCACAGCCCATCCAGTCCAGCATTCTGCCTCACACAGTGGCTCACCATTTGCTTCAGGGTATTCCCAAGCAGATGTCTTCACCTGCTTATTATTCCCTGCAAATGGCATTGAGAGATATCCTGCCTATCTCTCCAACCCAGAGGTTATCCTTAGGCATCCATAATGATATCCATTGATACCCTTGTACATCATGCAAAAGGCTGGACTGGAATCACAAGACAGAATTAAGATTGCTGGAAGAAATATCAAC
This sequence comes from Phrynocephalus forsythii, assembly GCA_029282475.1. NCBI lineage: Eukaryota > Metazoa > Chordata > Lepidosauria > Squamata > Agamidae > Phrynocephalus > Phrynocephalus forsythii. The sequence goes on along the minus strand of JAPFRF010000004.1, from coordinate 100,933,656 downwards.
AACTTCAGATATGCATATGATACAACTCTGATAGCAGAAAGTGAGGAGGAATTAAATAACCTCTTAATGAGAGTGAAAGAGGAGAGCACAAAAATGTGTTGAAGCTCAACATTTAAAAAAAAAAAACTAAGATAGATAACTAAAAGATAGAAAAACCTATCTTTTCCGTGACGCCTTTGGTGATCTCTAGGGATCCAACTGTTTTTTTTTGTCTTTTTTTTTCTTTTCTTTTCTTTTTTTCTTTTTCTTTTCTTTTCTTTTTTTTTTCTTTTTTCTTTTTTCCCCCCGCCAATTTATTTATTCTTGGAAACTATTGTTCTTAGCTTTTGTATTGACTTGCTGTTTTATTTTTATTGTTGTAAACCACCCTGAGTCCTTCTATGGGAAATAGAGCGGTATATAAGTGTAAATAATAAATAATAATAATAAATAAATAAATAATAAATAAGATTGTGGCCACTTGTCCTATTACCTCCTAGCAATTAGAAGAACAAGAAGAAACAGAGGCAGTGACAGAGTTTACTTTCTTGGGCTCCATGATCATTACAGATGGTGACTGCAGCAATGAAATCAAAAAGACGCTTACTTCTTGGGAGGAAAGCAGTGAGAAACCTAGACAGCATCTTAAAAAGCAAAGACATCACCTTGCCGACATAAGTTCGGATAAGGTAATGGTTTTTTCAGTAGTGATGTATGGAAGTGAGAGCTGGACCATAAAGAAGGCTGATTGCCATAGAACTGATGCCTTTGAGCTGTGATGTTGGAGGAGAGTCTTGAGAGTCCCCTGGACTGCAAGGAGATCAAACCTATCAATCCTGAAAGAAATTAACCCTGAATGTTCACTGGAAGGACAGATTTTGAAGCTGAGGTTCCAAATACTTTGGCCATCTTGTGAGCAGAGAGGACTCATTGGAAAAGTCCCTGATGTTGTGAAAGATTGAAGGCAAAAGGAGAAGGGGATGGCAGAAAATGAGATGGTTGGATGGTGTCATCGATGCAACCAACATGGACTTGACCAGTCTCTGGGAGGAAGTGGAAGACATGAGGGCCTGGCTTGATCTGGTTCACGGAGTCACAAAGAGTCGAACACAACTTAACAACTGAACAACAAAAGGGTTTAATTTATTATATGGTATTTTATATCATTATATTTAATTTTAACGTGTTGTGAAACGCCCAGATAGTGTGTACAAGTTGAAATAATACCTACCACTAACTGATCCACCAACCAACCTATTCCACGAGGCCTATGATGAGGAATGCTAGGTGTTATACTGTATTTGAAAAGTCAGCTTATCACAGCAATGTTTGTGAACATTTCAGTGTCCTGAAATTTGGATGACAACTTCCATCAGCCCAGCCAATGTTCTTAATAATCTGGGGCAACATGCATTACAGCCCAGTACTTGTACCTTAACTTCCACCCCAATTATACAACACATAAGAATCTAGTAAGAAGATAACTTGTGGAGTACATACAGTGTCTTTGAACGAGTGTTCATGGAACAGGGATGGATAAAATGTCACTCAGCATCTACTGATGGATATCTGGGCAGATTGTCAGATATAGGAAGAGTTTCTGACCCTTAATATTTAATAACAGTGCTTAGAAAAGTTAGCTTTTTCAGACTGATGTTTCAGATAACTCACAATTCTTGAATCCATATGGTCATTAGGGAATTCTGGGACCTTTAGTCCACACTCTGTTCTCATTCAGGGTGCTGAGAATGATCAATTGGGGGAGAACTGTGACATTATGAAATGAAACTGATACTCATATTTCGGTATACCAGAGATTGGACTAATATCATCACGTTCACCAGCATCTGCATCACTGCATCAGTGCATCACTTCCAAATAAGTAACCTTTCCAAGCTCAGTCTCTCCCTTTTAATACCCCATAAGTCCACAATATGAATCTCTGTGAATAATCAATTTACCTCCACTTTTGACTGTAAAATGCCTGTAGTTATGTGAAACAGGAATATTTGGAGATTCATGCCTTCTCAAGGAACCCCTGTACAAGAAGCAAAAATAAAAAAATTCAGCATAAACAGAAACACTCTTTTTGGTAGCGGATGCTAAGATTTCACCATAACCCACAGAGAACCTCAAAAATGTCACAAAACTGTTAACTACCATATCTTAATCCATCAGCCTTGGTCAATGTGGGAGTGAGAGAAGAAATTGCTAGCTTCCAAGAAGCTATGGTACAAGACATCTTAGAACCAACCCACAAGAACCTAAAAGTCTTTGAAAACGTTTCACATAAGAATCTTGGAGTGGGCAGGCTGGCCCTGGGACACTGCCATATCTAAGTATATTTGGAGCAGTTAGAAGGTACCAGGCAAAGACATTTAGATTAAAGGATAGTGCTGGCAGAAGATAAAACATGCAGCTTTGCCTGGTGTTCTTGTGCACTGAAATGCAATCAAGTATGCCTTTTTTCCCCAGCAAACTACTTTCCATGCTCCAGAAGACCCATCTGGCAACTCTAAAGGCTTTAACCATTGATATTTAGTATTTTGTAACCATCCGTGAAAAATCATAGAATCATAGAATCATAGATTTGGAAGACACCTCAAGGGCCATCCAGTACAACCCCCTGCCATGTAGGAACCCCCACCAAAGTATTCCCGACAGATGGCCATCCAGCCTCTGCTTCAAAAACCTCCAAAGAAGGAGACTCCAGCACCCTCCGTGGCAGCATATTCCACTGCTGAAAAGCTCTAACCGTCATGAAGTTCTTCCTAATGTTCAAATGGAATTGCGTTTCCTGTAGTTTGAAACCACTGTTCCGAGTCCTAGAGGCAAATCATTCCCTCGGCTTCACCTTTGGACAATATCTATGATGTTAGGACCCTTTGGCGAACATGTATACATATCATGCAGATTCAGTTTCTCCTACAAAGTCTATAGAAAACGTCATTGATGATATTGCTGTCAACAGCCATTGCTCATGGTGGCCATATAGTCAGTATGAATTTCAATACCAACCTTCCTTTGTTTCTTTATTCTCATCATAATACAGTCAATATAATGCAATGTAACATTAACCTCTATGCACACATACAGCAAATACAATGAGTCTCAGGAGTCTCGTGCGCTCCCAGAGGCATTTGGTGGGGCCACTGTGAGATAGAGGAAGCTGGACTAGGTGGGCCTTTGGCCTGATCCAGCAGGGCTCTTCTTATGTTCTTATGTTCTTACAAACAGGGTCACCAAAATAAAATTGTAACGTTTAGATAAATATACTGTATCAGGATTCCAGGAATTTGGATAAATCACAAGTTATTGCTTGTGACTTTTAAAATCTGATCAAGAACCCACAGATTAAAAAAAAAACCAGGCCAATGTTATGTCGAGAAAAAATTCTGAAAGAATGTAAAAAGCTAAAGTAGGTTATGCCACTTTAAACACTTGCAGTCTTTTCAGCAGAATTCTGTTTGTCTTTACCAGTAAATGTATACCGCACAATCAAAGAATCAAAAATATTGTGTGCTGGAGAGAGAACTGACAGAGTCCAGTGCTTGTCTTATTATAACAGGATCCAAAAAACTTATGTAGAAAAAAACTTGTAGTTAAACCTTTAACTTCAAGAGCTTAACTTCAGCATAATAGCATCTTAACATCATATATAATAACTGATTACTCACAATACCACGGCCAGCATGACTGCCTTTTAACAAACAGCAGTCTCTAATAATCTCTCTCAGTTACTTTTATGCAGATTCTCTCTGTGTTTGTGTTGTGTTGTTACAGTCATGACCAACTCTTCATGACCCAATGTCCATGGAGTTTTCTTGGCAGGAACACTGGATTGGCTTGCCAGTTCCTACTCCAGGCACCTACAGCACATGGTATTCCCTGGTGGTCTCCCATCCAAGTACTGACCAGGCCTGACCCTGCTTAGCTTTCAAAATCAGGTGAGATTAGATGTGTTTAGGGCATCTAGGCAATTGTATACACCTGCCTGTGGCTGCTGTAGCCTGGGACTCTACTAGAAACCTCAGCTGTAGGTGTTCCACTGACCTTATGTACATACACTGAGCTACTACATTCTCAAGACTTGCTATGTAAGTTTGTTCAAGACTTTAATTTATATTCTTATTTCTAGTGGCTTGATCCAAACTTCATAAAGTCCTGGAAAAAATAATTTTGAACTGTTTCATGGTGGCAGTGGCACCATGTTGTATGCTGCAATAGGCTGCTTTTTAGACCTGGGAGGAATGGTACTGCACAAATTCTGCATTCGTCATTATCATCATCAATAATGACGAATAGTGAAGTGTCCAAGAGGTCAACAATGCCTATCCCCGTAATCTTCCTAGTTTAAAAACCACCCTCAATATGTTGTGTCCAGCGCAGAATTTGTGCTGTACAATGATGATGATGATGATGATGATGATGATGATGATGATGATGATGATGATGATGATGATGATGATGTATTTAATTTGTTTACCACCCATCTAGCCAAAGGCCACTCTGGGTGGTTTACAACACAACATAGAAAAAAAAGGAGAATCAGAATCAAAAATCATAATTGTAAATTGTAAAAACAGCACAACTATAAAATATACAATAAAAGTAATAAAACAATTAAAATGTCCCACAATACTCTAAGCAAGGATTGAACATTTAACTTGGTGGTGATCATATAGCATTTCAGCTGTAGCAGTAAGTTGGGTAATCGTGGTAGATGGAATACTGTATTTCGAAATGCATGTTGGATTGTCATAATAATACGACCATCCAGGTATCGTATGCTCTTCAAGTTACCATATTTCATCCAGGTTCTTTAAAAAGGCAGAAAAAGGAACCAAAATCTCCATCCTCTCTTGTAACCAGCAGGGCTTTCTGTGGGAAACCCCTAATTGGTTAAAAGAAGAGGGTAAGGAAGACACACACACACACACACACACACCCCTCCATCAATGCCCTCTCCAGTTTTCCAGTTTCCTCTTACTTCTAGAAGATTTTGTGGGAGGAAAAATCTGCACGTCAGTACAGTATTAATATAAATGTGTGTGTGTGTGTGTGTGTGTGTGTGTGTGTGTGTGTGTGTGTGTGTGTGTGTGTGTGTGTGTGTGTGTGTGTGTGTGTGTGTGTTCTATGGAGCAGTGGAGGACATTTTTCATTTCCCTGTTTAAATTCTCATTACCCCCACATCACTAAATGGTTAAGATGCCAGCTCAGTCCACTAATTAACAGGAGAGATTGAAACCAGCTGGAAAATTAAAGCAGGAGCTTGCTTTGGTTTGATCCCAGTGACTGCACACACTGGAAACAAACCGACACAGAGCAATCCTCCCTATACCAATGAGTTAAAAACTGTAGCCTATAGCAGGGATCCAGAAAAGTGTGGGTACGAATGCTCTGGAGATCACAAAAACAAGTAAACAAACAAATCAACACAACCCTGCGGTACTCCCAACATTAGAACAAATGCCCATCTGATCACACTCTCAGTCAGTTTGCTGGTCAGTCTACTGTTTTAGAAACCACCATAGGACAGGGTGTTCCACAGTAAACAAATACAGTATGAAGTCCAGAGGAACTTTCCATGAATGTCCCATATTTGTGGTGGGGGGATGCTCTGTTATACCAAGATTTAGTGATGCATGAAGTAGACTGATTGGACTCAATAGACTTAAAATAATTAAGATGATTGGTATCCCATGTATTTTAACAGATTTTCTTTAAACATAAATTAAATCAAATATACATGAAATTTGAATCCAGCCTAGTACAGTTTTCTCCTCACTCCTGTCTCCATAGACATGTACTCAACATAGCAAATTAATCAGACAGCTACTTCTCATAACATCTTCCATAAAATACTTCTATCAACCTTATTACTCTTCATGGCAGCTTGTTCCATGGTTTCATTCTCCCAGTAGCTAAAAAAAGCTCTTGTTTTCCAGTGCCAGTGTACAGTACTCATGTCCTGTTTATGGCTTTTGGTTTGATGCCAACAATTGTCCTTTACTATAAGTACTTTCTCACTTCGCTTGACAACCATGCCATAATTCTATTTATGGAGACTATGTGTGTCCACCTTCAGTTTATATTTTGCTAGACTAAACAATATTAAGTCTCCACACGGTATTCCCCTGGCCACTATAAATGCTATTTTGTGAACCAGTTCCTGCTTGCCTTCATTTTCCTGAAAACGATTGACCACAGATGGACATCCTGTTCCAAATGCTGTCCTCCTGGTATCCCATACAAGAATTCTACTATTTATTCACTCTACAGTGGAATTGTGGTGCTTGGTTTTCCTCACATAAACGTGTGATGTGAGGAAAACCAATGCAATTCTTGGTTGCATTAACAGAACCAGAGTGTCTAGATCAAAGGAAGTGATCGGACCACTCTATTCTGCTCTGGTCAGACACCACCTGTAGTACTGTGTCCAGTTCTGTGCACGTCAATTTAAAAAGGATGTTGACAACGTCGAGCGGGTACAGAGGAGGGCGACCGGGATGGTTGAAGGTCTGGAAGAAATGTCTTATGAGGCACAGCTTAGGGAACTGGGAATGTTTAGTCTTTCAAAAAGAAGGCTTAGAGGGGATATGATAGCTATGTTTAACCATTTGAAAGGGTGTCATATTGAAGAGGGAACAGGTTTGTTTTCCATGGCTTCAGAGAATAGGGCGCCGGGCAACGTTTTCAAACTACAGGAAAAGAGATTCCATTTGAACATTTGGAAGAATTTCATAACAGTTAGAGCTGTTTGGCAGTGGAATATGCTGCCACAGAGGGTGGTGGAGTCTTCTTCTTTGGAGGTTTTTAAGCAGATGCTGGATAGCTATCTGTCGGAAATACTGTGATGGGGGTTGCTGCATGGCAGGGGGTTGGACTGGATGGCCCTTGAGGTCTCTTCCAACTCTGTGATTGTATATTCCATGGCAAAAATAGATAGATAGATAGATAGATAGATAGATAGATAGATAGATAGATAGATAGATAGATAGATAGATAGATAGGATTGTTTCACTTGTCGTCTGAGTCAATGGACTGAATTTATGTACTTTATATAGAATATAAACACTGAGGATTAAATAAAGATTTTTAGCTCACTAGAGTGTGCTAAGAATCTTCAATAATTCAAAACCCAGGGTTTGCATCCTTTTTGCTGTCATGCTTGAACCAACTTATAGTGACAGCAAAAAAACAGTTGTCAATCTTGCCCTTCTTCCATGAGATGGTGATTTCTTTTTTTACCTTCACATCAATGATGTGAATTAAGAGAAGTTTGAAGGCACTAGACAAAATGGGGCACAAGAACCCCCTCCCCACATGTCTCCCCATGCATTTAGAAGAGTCAGAGAGGAATGGTCCATTTTTGTCTCTCTGAGGATTCTGATAGCCTTGGCTGTCTGTTACTTCAAGAAGATGCTTTTACTGCCGGTTGGTCTGGGCAAGCCTTGAGGGTATGATTATACTGTTCAACACTACCATTACACTGCAAGGGAAAACATTGAAAAATGGAGCTACTCCCATGTTCTATCCCTCTTGGCACTCCAAGAACTTATCCAAGCACTTTTTTCTGGTCAGGCTGTATTTAGCTGAGGTTCTGTGTGACAGGAAATGATAATAGGCTTGTTTTCAGATTATGGGCTGCCATTTAGAGTTATGATTCATTATGCCTTCAGGTTCATGCTCTCTCTTCAACCCCTACAGACAACAGCAATGACTTAAAATACACAGGAAGAGTACAGTTCATTTATCAGCCACATGCCACCCCAACCTCTGTGTGTGTGTGTGTGTGTGTGTGTGTGTGTGTGTGTGTGTGTGTGTGTGTGTGTGTGTGTGTGTGTGTGTGTGTGAAGATGTGGCAGAGCTCTATGAATCCATCTATGTCAGTGGTTCCTAACCTGGGGGTCAAGACCCCTTTGGGGGTCAAACTGCCATTTCACAGGGATCACCATGCATCAGTGAAGAGAAAGGGGGCTTGTGTCCTCTTCCAACCAGGGCAAGGGGTCACCACAACATGAGGAGTTGTATTACAGGGTCGTGGCATTAGGAAGGTTGGGAACCACTGATCTATGTGAATAATTATTTGGAGAACTGAAGTAACACAGAGTGCCCTTTTACAAACTGTGTTCAGGCCAGGCTTGGACAAAGTTGTCTCCGTGGCTCCCACTGGGCCAAACATTCTGCGACCCCAGTAGCTCTGGTGCCCTCCTGCCAATCCGTGGCAGTCTCTGCTTTTGAGGGGATGGACAGAGCTGCTAATGGAAGGAGATATCAGCTGAATTCTCCTCATCCAAAACTCCACAAAGTAAAATCACCCATTCAACTAGGGCTACACAAGCATAATGTCACTTTGGGATCCCAGCTTAAAGAAAGAACCCGGGCAATGTTGGTATATAAAGAGAGAAACAAAGGGGTAGAAGGCTGCTTTCAAATAATATTTCTGGTGTAGGGAGCAGGGAGACATATTATTTGGTTGCAGCAAAACCAACAAAGAATCTTGTGGTGTCATAAACACTGGCAGGTTTTCATTGAGAACCAAACTTTATGGACTATCTACCTCATGAAATGGGCTGCAGTTCACAAAAGGATGTGTTAAATAGAATGCATTTTAGACAAAACATTGTTGTTGTTCAGTCGTTAACTTGTGTCTGACTTTTTGTGACTCCTTGGGCCAGATCACGTCACGTCACTAAATAACCCAAGCCCACTAAAATAATTAAACAAAATCAGAAAACATTGCACCGCTGACAAAAAGAGAAGGCAACCTAAGAGTGACACATGATAAATTAAATCAAACCAAACTAAATTATGTATACCATAAAAACATAAATATATCCACCTTTCCAGTGTTAACAGATATCAAAAGGGTCCCAGGCTATGAACTAATTTAAAAAGCTAAGTAGTTAGGTGGCTTCCATCTTAGGACAAAATGACCAACATTAAAGAGTAGATATAAATAAGCCTAGACACTTTTCAAATCTCATGAGATCAGAATTTAGCAAAATCATAACAAACACTTCTATGGACAGTAGTTGTTATGTGTGATCAAGCTGCTTCTGATTTTTGGTGGTGCTGTGAATTACTGAACTATAAAATAGCTGCCTGTTCTAAAGGGCTCTGCTTAAGTCTTGCAATTTCAATGCTAAGTCTTCTTTTATTGAGTCAACCTACTGCATATTCTTCCTTTCTCCTGCCCCCCTTGTGACAGGCCCAAAGTAAACAACAAAGCGGTATGGGGGAAATGTGTTGGTTTCAATATTTATGAATTACCCATCTTTTACTTTATGAGGCTCTTTACAAAACAAAGATAATTTGATCCAGAAATTTGCATGCTTGTGAAGTCTGTAGAATATTTCATCTGCAAAAGCTTGCTCATTTGTTTTTATAAACATGAATGGTGAAAAATGTATCAAGTTGGAAAGATCAAGCAACCACTCTGATTGATTTGGATGTCATATGATCCATTTTAATCTGTGCCTTTTCTCAGCAGTACAGTGCTCTCTTTTAACCTTCCATAATTGTCTTCGTTCAAAACCTTTCTATCTTCAAATGTTCCCGTCTCCATCTTTTAAATGTCCAGTGTTTTCTCTTCACTTGCCCTTCAGTCATCTGCTTTTTCTGCTCAGTCCAATCTGGACAAATTTCACTCCAAGTACCTTTTGACCTTGTTGTTTTCTTGGCTGTGTGTTTTTTCCTTATGGCCTTGAGCCTCTAGTTTGCTCTCTGGCCTTGTAAGGATTCAGAGACTGAATTTGTCCACAGTGTTGTACATTTTGTCTTACTTTTCATTTTAGCCACTTCCCCTTTGAAACTGTCTTTTGAGTATCCATATCTTATTGAAACTGCAATGTTGTATAGAGGTTCCCACCAGGATGGGATGGGTGGAATACGATCAAGGATGCTTAAAAAACTTATTTTAAAAAACCTAGAATTATGGTCTTTGAGAAGAATCCAGAAGGGCACTGAGGGATGTTCTTCCAGTTTTGTTATCTTTAGTTAAGAAGACAACAGTGCGCTTTCTTTTCAAAATCAAACAGATGACAGAAGATGTAGAAACTGGTAACTACATTCAGATCTTAGAGAAGTTACTTTTTTGCACTATGCCTAATCTACCACATAGGCAAAAATGCCTTCTACCAGGGATAAGGACTCGGGTTGGACTCAAATTGTGACACAACTTGGACTCAACTCCACATTTTTTTTCAAAGACTCAAAGTCGTGACTTAGAACCGACCCAACTGCTCTCTTTTTTCTAGAGTAAAAGGCTTCTTTTTAATAGGGACTTGGTCTTGGAAACAGACATGGGATTCAGACTCAAGGAGTTGCCAACATCTTTGCCAATCTGTTGATATAGAAATTACCTGGCAAGCAGGATGAATAAACTTACTGAATGCAAGGAAGCCTCCTATATTTTGACATTAATTTGTGGCTAGTGAGGCTCAGGGATTTATTTCAGCTAACATCTGTAGGCAAACCAGCCAGATTTGCAGTATGATACTACGGATTGTTCACACACATGCAAAATGAAAATCAAAACACACATAAGAAACTGTGAGAAGGCAAAGAGAGGCTCGGAGCAAAAGTAAACCAGGGTGATCTCAATTTCAGTGGTCCTCATGAGGCTCAACCCTCTACAGGAGGTATGGAGAGCCTACCATTGCAGAGTTTGTGTGACTGGCTCACTAGGGCTGGGCTCCATCCCTGGCAGCTTAACCTTCCGAATGAGGTGCAACTAGATGAAGAAGTTGCCCTGGAGCAGGCAGGAGGAGGAGATGTACCTTCAAAGAGGTTGAGAAGGAGGCTGAGAGGGATGTGACCAGGAAGGAAGACAGCAACAAGGAAGAAGTGGCACCATAACAGCTGTTAGACTTCTATGCCCTTGTCAGTTCCTCCCACTGTTGTCACATCCCAGACCATCCAGCTCCAGGGACCAGCATGTAGAAGTACTAAGCTGGGGCTGCACGTACCTCGGTCAACTTGTGGCCAAGAAACTCAATCAACTGGGAAAAAGCACCAAAGCTATTGGAGGCCCCACCTCATGCCAACCCAGTAGTGGTGCTACCAATGGCAATGCCAGTTCAAGGTACTCTGGCAACTGGAGAGGGTCCTGTGACCCAGCAAGAGAAGCAGTCAAGTGCTGGGGGTTGGGCACTGGGTGGGAGGCTACCCCAGCATGGATTTTGGACCTAAGTTACCCAAGTGCAATGCCTATGAACTTACTTACTTACTTACTTTACTTGTATGTTGGGTAACCTAAGTTACCCAAGTGCAATGCCTATGAACTTACTTACTTACTTACTTACTTACTTACTTACTTACTTACTTACTTACTTACTTGTATGTTGTATCATTACAGTCATGATCAACTCTTCGTGACCCCATGTCCATGGAGTTTTCTTGGCAGGAATACTGGAGTAGTTTGCCAGTTCCTACCTCAGGCTCCTACAGCCCCTGGTATTCCCTGGTGGTCCCCCATCCAAGTACTAACCAGGGCCGACCCTGCTTAGCTTCTGGAATCAGACGAGATCCGATGTGCTTAGGGCACCTAGGCACAGCCTACTTACTTACTTAACATAACAAAATAATATATAAATACAGAGATCATATTAAACAAAATGTTCAAAATGAACTTGGGGAAGGCAAGGGAGCGAAAATAAATCACTTTTCTGGGACTATAATACTCTCAGAAAGCCCAGGATCAAAGATTACAGAGCTTGTGTTGTAAATGGTTCTGCAATAAAAGTGATGGTTGCATGTTCAGTGCGGGTCTTTGACCCTCCTGCACCCTGAGTACAGAGGGCCTGAGGGGCACACACAAAGCATATTTCACAATAGAATCCATGAAAAGGAATACTTTATGTGGGAGCTGTAGTACAGTACACAGATGCTATGTGTTTTTTAAGTGTGGAGCCTGCTGAGGAAATGGGATAGAACTGGAACTACTGAATAAACACATCCAGTAGGGACACTGGTTGGAAATAAAGTTTGTTTACTTTCCAAAGAATCCAAAATATAATCTTTCTCTACAACTATGTTTTTTTAATCCACTGGAGAGAAGTCTTAGCATCAAACAAAAGTCAAATGAGATGCTTCCTTTTTTAGTAACAGTATTGTATAAGGACCCCATAGCTTTATTTACTTTTTGTAGTGTCTGTATTTAGTGCACAGCCCTAGTTTTTACCTCATTTTATGTGGGGATCTGCCTTCTATGCTTTGTCAGCCTAGCACTGTGAAGCCTCAGACAATCACTATGTGTCTACATCACAACAATAACAATCTCTGATTGGGTAATAGGCTGGCGAATAGGAGCTGAGGACAGATCATTCTAAAGATGGCGACGAAGCAAGCGTGGGGGGGGGGGCTGCATGCCTAGAGAATGAGATAATGTTCTGCTACTGTGCATGACCAGGGAATACAAGCTGTATGTTCATTGGATGGTTCTCTGAAGACGTGTCTATGCTTTGTAAGAGGTAATAAAAAGAGCCTGCTAAGGGGGAGGAGGTAGTGAGTTACAGACTTGACTCTCTCTCTGCTCCATCCGAAGCACAGCAACCAAATAGAATCTCTCTCTGTGTGAGGCCTCTACATTCCTACCACCGCTAATTCCCTCAGCTGGTTTGGGAGATTAGCATATCAAAATCTTTCAGGCGAAGGAATCCCTACATTCTATGGTGCCTCACAATTTTATCTATTTGTTTTAAATGTTTTGGAAGAAACAAGATCCCAGTTTGGGAGAAAGGCAGGACAACAAGAAACCTGAGCGTTATCAAACAGTTCAAAGGAAAACACTGCAGTCCAAGCCACAAACATGAGACCTATCAGTCAGTTCAAAAGAAATACTGTACTAAGAAACTACAAAAGGATGTGGAATTGACCCAAATATTCATATTGCATGTGTTAGACATCTGTAAAACATATGACTCCCCAAAAGCTACTTATACCTCCTTCTTGCATGCAGATGCTGCTGTTTTGATCCCATGAGAATCCTCAAGGATCTGGCTTGCTCTTAGAATATAGGAATTGTTCATTTATTAATAGCAGCTAGGTATATTATGAATTAAGCTGCCTGGATGCCCTAAGCACATCCGATCTTGCCTGATTTTGGAAGCTAAGCAGAGTCGGCCCTGGTTAGTACCTGGATGGGAGACCACCAGGGATTACCAGGTGCTGTAGGCGCCTGGAGTAGGAACTGGCAAACCACTCCAGTATTCCTGCCAAGAAAACTCCATGGACATGGAGTCACAAAGAGTCAGTCACGACTGTAATGACACAACACACACAACACACACACATATTATGAATTATACTATATAGAAAAGAAAAAAACCATGTTCGTCTGTTACCTAAATCTAAATTTTTCATGAGAGTTTGGATACAGAGGCTGGAGACCTATAGATGTTTGCATAGATTTTGTGCAACCTATTGCAGCTAATTGCAGTTAGTCAACATGTTGCTAGGGTATGTGCCTCAGTTGTATGTCTGGTTACAAGTCTGACTGACATGCCTGAGCAACTCATAAAATAGCCACAATTAGCTGTAGCATGCCATGTGGACACCAATAGGATTCTGGCCAGAATATATAATGAGACTCAAATATAGTTAAGTGTTTGATTAATAGGTGATAATATGTTTATACAAAGATGGCCCGAGTAGAAAAGAAGGGCAAACCACTTCTGAATATTCTTTATCTGGAAAACCCTGAAAAGGGTAGCCATAAGTCAGAAATGACTTGAAGGCACATGATGATGATGATGGTGATGATGATGATGATGATGATGATGATGATGATGATGATGATGATGATGATGATGATGATGTCAACAATGACAACGATGATGATGATGATCCAGAAACTAAATTCACATGGTGTACTCCAGTACTTCATCAGCTAGTTACAATTGAACACCAGTAGGATTCTGCCCAGTATTTACTGTGATATTTTTTTCTACTGAAAAATAAAGTAACTTTATGTAGTCATTCAAGTTTAATTCATGAAAAATTGATCTGTTTTTAATACGTTGTTATAGTTTTTAAAATACTGTTGTATGCCACCCAGAGACCATTTGGTAGTGAGGCGACTAAAAAAATCTGTAAAATAAATAAATAATACACATTTTAAAAAGCAATACCAAGGAATGTAGCTGTGAATAAAGACATAACTACAGTTTCTTGTTCTGACATGTACACTTACGAACATCATTCCTCAATAAACAAGATGTTGGAGCAAGAAATTCCATCGGGGGAAAGGGGTGTCTTGTTTTTGCAAAGAGGAACTAACTCAAGCAAAATAAATAATTGTACCGGAATGCCAAAATAAAGAAAAACTCAATGGAACACTGCTGGAAATCACCCATTTATTGAGTAATGTTCAGTTTCATTTCTTCTACTGTGTCATGGTGTGTACAGGAAAGCATGTGATCTGAGGATTAGAGTGACATTGCTGAAAGCAGGGGTGGGAAGCCTTTGGCCCTCTAGATGTTCTGGACTGCAACTCCCACAGTCCCTTATCATTGGCAATATAGGGTCAGAATTTTACGAGTTGGGGTCCAAAACATCTGGAAGGCTGAAAGTTCCCCATCCCTGGCTTAAGGTATCAGAATTCCAAATTATTTTATTTTATTTTATTTTTAAATGCAGCCAACACATAGTTGAACATAAGGCCCTTTACGCACCACTTGAAAAAAGAACAAAAATGGGACAGAAATGGAACTTCTGAATAAACACGTCCAGTAGGGACACAGGCTGGAAATAAAGTTTGTTTACTTTCCAAAGTAAACTTAAACCAGTGTAGTAATGGAAATAGATTTTGTGTCCCCTTACGATGGTTAAACAACTGATATTGCAACACTGAAAAGACTTGCCTGTTTCCTGTTCTTCAAAGAACTGAAGACCTTTCTAGATGCAAGTGGGTAATATATAGTATATAGACTGCACGGTGCACCTCCAAATGAATATTAATCTGGACAATTTGTTTTATGTTATGCTTTGGTTTTTGCTGTCACTCTTGTTGCTATGCTTATATTCTGGTCCCCCACCCCACCTCCTTTTAATTTTTGTTTATTCCATCATTTTAATTTTCTTTATACAGTTTATAGAGATTGAAAATAAATTGAAATTAGATGTCCCAATTTATAAGCATAGCTGCTACAAGACCTTGACAACCCTTCTTTCAGAAGATTTTTGGTTGTAAATCAGGACACACGACCACCTTGTTTGTCAAGTATTATGACAGCAGGCCAGTAGAGAGAGACACACTCGGGATAGTTCAGGGGCTTAGGTCTCTGGCTACAGAACCAGAGGGTGGAAGTTTGTAAGAACATAAGAACATAAGAACAGCCATGCTGGATCAGGCCAAAGGTCCATCTAGTCCAGCTTCCTGTATGTCACAGTGGCCCCACCAAATGTGTCCGGGAGCGCACGAGACTAGATATCTATCTGTCTCTTCATACCACTCCCCTGCCCCTGGCCCTTGAAGTACCCCGGTTTTAATCCTGGAGATTACACATCTCCATCATGGTTTGCAACCTGTGATGGACTTTTCCTCCAGGAATCTGTCCAATCCCCTTTTGAAGGCATCCAGGCCAGATGCCATCACCACATCTTGTGGCAGGGAGTTCCACAGACTAACAACATGCTGGGCAAAAAAACCCATTTTTTTGTCTGTTCTTACTCTCCCAGGGTGGATGTCCCCTAGTTCTGGTATTTTGTGAGAGGGAGAAGAGTGTCCCTCAATCCACTTTACTCATGCCCTGCATTATTTTGTACGTCTCAATCATATCCCCCCTCAGGCACCTTTTTTCCAGACTAAAGAGCCCCAAATGTTTTAGCCTTTCCTCATAAGGGAGGTGCCCCAGCCCAGTAATCATTTTAGTCGCTCTCTTCTGCACCTTTTCAATTGCCCACTGTGACTCCTGAAGAGAGGCTGGACTCAATGAATCAGCCCTGCAGTTCAAAGTTGTTGTTGTTGTTATACTGTGTTTAGTTGCCGTTCGGATCCACAGATGTCACATGGGTGCCTCCGATTCCATGCCCGGCCTCCTCCCATGGGCACCTACTCAGAGGAGGAGGTGGTGGAACAGGGAACCCCAGTATGGAATCTGGGTCCTCACATAACACCTGTGGGTGTGATTTGCGGAGCTGCTTCAAAGCAATGAACCATGGTAAGTGCCCATTTTTATAGGCTAGCTTTGGGACATATGATAGGCTACATAGTCCTTCAAAGGAACAGAATGCTGGGGGGGGGCTTAGTTCAAATAGTCCGTGGTTCTACTAGCATTTTCTGCATAGTTTTGCGGCGGCGAACTGCGCAGTAAAAGATCTTGTGCTAACCGGGAAGAGAAGTAAATTCTCCCTACGCCCTGGAACAGGAGTTCCAGCAAAGTTTCCTAAACCACCGCCAGGGGCTGGATTTAGAAACGTCACTCGAAAATGCTTACTTATTTGCTTCTGTAACCATGACAGGACCCTGAAAATACGCAGTAAAATCAGTTGTTCCCCTTTAACACCATGGAGGCTTGGAAACTAGAGCTGGAAAGAAGGACAAAATGTGAAGTAGACAGGTAGAGACCGAACCAGAATACAAAAATACGACACAGAAGAGAGGACGCTAACTGCACATTTAAAACCATGTGACCGCCCGGAAAAAAATACGCACAAAATTTATATACACAGAAAACTCTGGTAAGACCGCGACCATAGCTGGGGAGGAAGGCTCTATTCTCTACCACTTCAATGTCTGCCTCCTAAAGTCACTGCTGTACACTAACATTGTGGCTGGACTTGCCTGTTCCAATTGTCACATCCCATACAGCATTTCCTGGATAGCACAAAATTATGCAAACAAAGCTGGAAACCATGGTTCTTCTTCTCTTAGCAGCCAAGCTCTTTGTGTGATGATGGGAAAGGCACCATTAAATCCTTTTTTTCCAGCCAGCTTCTCTGAAGGAAAGAAATATGTTTAGAAGAAAACTGAGCTCCTAAAAGGGTAGCTGGTTTTCTAAAGAACTGAAACTATTCAATTATTCACTTGATTTGATTCAAGCGATTCATCTGCTTTTAAAAGTTTGTCAAAGCATAATAAATAACCCAGCAAAAGGCATGATGAAACCGGCATGGTTGGTGCAAAATGCTGACACTAAAAGATGCAACAGCGAGCTGAGGCACATATCTCTTCAATATATCAGCAAAATACCGGTTCATGATATAGCAGCAAGCAACTCCACTTCCATCTGAAGGGCATGTTAGTTCATAGAAACAACACAAGAAAGATGTTTTTCCAGAAACTGAAGATATTACAGTTCCAAGTTTTGGTGGTGTTTCATATCTTAGACTGAATTTAAATGTGTATCTTTGTTACTTGATCTGCTTTTTGACTTGACAGGGATATGTTGGCTGAGGTTGTTGGAAGCTAAGACTCAAACACCAGGAGAGCCTTTATCTTCTCTAAAAAGTAAGCATTATATATTTTGAGATGAGACAGTGTTGGCTGTTGACTCCAACTTTCTTGGGAGCAGCGAATCTAGTGAGTCCAACCTTTACAGGAGCAATCAGAAATGATAAATCATATGCCCCCAATAGTCAAGGCAAAATACATACATACTTTTCAATGCATTGCGTGAACATGAACATCTGTTTTTAACACAGATGAAATCCCAGTTTCTTTTTGGTTGTGTGAACAGGCTCAAGATAATCACTTTAGGGAATTTCAGGCAAAAATCAAAGAAGTGCAAAACAAAACAAAAGACACAAAACATGTGACACCTTAAAGACTAACTTTCATATTTTAATGTAACGTTTCGTGGACATTACATTAAAACATGAAAGTTAGTCTTTAAGGCGCCACATACAGTGGTACCTTGTATAAAGGAATTAATTCGTTCCAAATAAAACTATGTTAAGCAAATTTTCCTTTATACAAATTTCCCGTAGGAATGCATTGAAAACAGAGTAATCCCTAATCATGACCATTTTTATGTTGTATGGATTTGCCCCATAGACGATTCTGTTAAGCAAATTTCCCCTATCTCTGGAATTTTTTATGTTGTACAGATTTTATGTTATACAAACTGTTTGTTATACAAGGGTCCACTGTATTTTGTTTCTTTTGTGTTGTTTTGTTTTTCTTTGATTTTTGCCTGCAATTCTTGAAAGAACTAACACGGCTACCCTCTCTGAAATTTTAGGGAATACAAGTGATGCACAGGAAGAAGATGAACTGACAGTCTTTCTGTTCTTCCCTGCAGCCACATATTCCTCCATAAGGCACTCTTGGGAGACTATGTTGATCAGGGATAGGAACACAAGGAGGGAACCCTTTGAAATGGGACAGAGAACTTGTGTTTGAGGTTGGCGGCGGTGCATGATCTTCTGCTGAGATTTTAGCCATTGATCTCTTGGCATTACATCCACGTATCTCACAGCCTACACTGTTACAAAGGGCCTAATGCTCTTTGAAGAGAGTTTTCTGGGAGCCTTTGTTTGCTTGGATCAGATGGCTACCTTTTACTTCTAAGAAACAGCAAGTAAGGGGGAAAGGATGAGTGAGGTCTCTAATATTAGCAACCTATTGGCATGGGAAACATCCCGTTTCTTAACTTTAAAAAACACTTCCTGTTTCAGAGGAGGAAACGTCCGTCTGACAACTAGTTGGGTGAGGACTATTGGAGGCAATCCAGCAGCCGTTGTTGAATTTTAAAGGCCCTCCTCCCTGTTCCAAGGCTCCCAAAGGCTTCTCCAGGGCAGGAAGGAGTCCTAGCGAACCTCAGAACCTAAAACAGAGAGATAGGGAGATTTTAATTAGTGTAAATTCCACGTTTCAAGTACTCAATCCAGGTTATGTCAGCAGAGTCAAGCCAACAAGATTTTGTCTATTATATGATTTAACATACAAGTATATTTATTCTTTCTCTCTATACAGTAGTTCAGGTGATGCCTAGGTCCAAGGCAACTTCTCCAATGTTTTTTTCTGTTGACTTCAATCTACTGGATGATAGCCAGGGATCATTTCCCTTCCACCTTCCTCCTTTCTGGAGAGCCTTTGCACAATTAAAATTTGTCAAGATATGTAAAAGTTGACAAAACACATGTTATGTATATTTAACAGAATGTGTAAAGTGAATTGTAAAATGGAGGCAGTTAGATTCTGCAGTGTCATGATGTTAATCCACAAGTGTTAGAGACTAGTAATCACAGGCATGTTAAGTGATGAAGTGCAGGTGGAACTGATTGTAACATCATGATTTGTAATGGATAGATCAGATTGCATCAGATTGTTAATTAGTGATTGCATCAGATCTTATGAGTGCTGAATATGTATAAAAGGCACTAGCTTGTCATTTGTAATTTGGGGGACTGTTATGGTGAGAACAGTTCACCCCACACTTTGTTTGTCTGTTTGTTATATTGTATATAATGCTTGGTTGTTATGCTGTGTATATTTTGATGTATATATGAATATATGAGTTTTACTCTATTCATTGTCATTGTCTTTCTGATAGACTAACTCTGCAAACCCTTTATATCAATACTAACATTTTATCTACGTTACTGCTGCACTGTTTTGTGTCAGGCACAAGTATATATTATTATTATTATATTTGCTTGCTGCCCCCTTAAATCTGCTGACAGGGTTATGGGCCCAGCTGGGTCAGCAGCCTGATGGGTTTTGTTGTACCTGTATAGATAAAGTGTGTGTTGTGTAAAGTTGTGTTTTTGCAGAGGAAACAGGTTGAAGTTGGAACGGAGACAAAGCAGAGCTGCAAAGGATTTCTCTTAGAGGCTTGGAATGAGAGCGGAGGAGAAAAGCAGCTTATAAGGATAAGCCAAGCAAAACAGAGTGTGATTTAAACTGGAAGCTGTGGAGGCTGAGGAAATATTTGCCGGAAGAAGCTGAAAAAAGTGTTGCAGATAACGGCAGATAAGGAGCCGGCACATATCAGCAAGAATGGCAAGTATAAATTTAAATTCAATGCCTCTTGTAAAGCTCTCTGACAGTAATTACCTTAATTGGTGTCTGCAAATGAAGCATTTCTTGATCTTCCATGAGCTATATCAGTATGTAGATAAGCAGCTTGATGAGGAAGCTGATGAGGAAGATTTGAAGAAGGATGAAAAGGCCTTGGCAATTATAATGTTATCCTTGGAAGAAACGCAGTTTGTTTATGTGAAGGAAGCAAAAACAGCTCATGAGGCTTGGTCGTTTCTCAGAGCAGCTCATATAAGAGACACAGCTGGAAGTAAGGTATCTCTAATGAAAAAACTGTTCCGGTCAAGGCAAAGCCCAGGTGAAACTATTTCTGATTATATAAGGAAAGTAAATAGTATATTTCAGCAATTGTCTGAGGTGGGCATAAATCATGAAGAGGAGTATAAATGTCTAGTTATATTGTCAAGCTTGGATGAGTCATATGATAATTTAGTAATGGGATTAGAAGCTATGAAGAGTGATGAATTGTCTATCTCATATATACAGTCAAGACTCCAGCAAAAAGAATCAAGAAGGAATGATTCTAAAGTTAATAAAAAGCCTGCTCAAGTGTCTGGAAAAACAATACAAGTAATTAGAAGATGCTATAATTGTGGGAGTAACCAACATATTTTTCGTTACTGTGATAAGGTAAACAAGCGGCAAAGGCAAAAGCAAAAAAGAGTTGCCGGCACAAGCTGGAAGAGTGAAGGTCAACAGCTGTCTGTAATTAATGATAATGAACAAAAGTGCTCAAGACAGGAATTATTTATTGTAGATTCAGGAGCCAGTATTCATTGTGTAAACAAGAAATGTTTGTTTGAGAAACTAACTTTGTTTAATTGTAGAAATGTAACCTTGGCAGACGGGACTCAGGCAAAAGTCTGTGGTGAAGGTAATATATTTTTCAAACCTCTAAAATGTGTATTTGATAAGGTCCTGTATATACCATCTTTAAAGAATAATTTATTGAGTGTGCCTATGCTTGTAAAACAAGGTTTTCATGTACAATTCAGTGAGAGTAGTTGCAAGATTGTAAAGAATGGGAAAACAATAGCAACTGGGAAGCTCCAAAACAGTTTGTTTATGATAAGCACTTCTGAGAAAGTTTTGAATATGGTTGAAAATAAGCCTCTACATGACAAATGCATACATTTGATGCATAGAAGATTAGGGCACCTAAGTTTTGAAAGCATTAGGAAAACTTTGCAACATGTGGAACATGGGTCAGTGCAAAACTGTGAAAAATTTTTAGATTGCCATGTTTGTAAAGGCACAAAGGTGAAGTCTGCTCCCATATCAAAAAAGAGTTTGAGAAAGTCACATCAACCACTACAGATGGTACATATTGATGTGATTGGACCCATGGCTAATTCATTTGGTGGTGCCAGGTTCTGTCTTGTGATAACAGATGATTATTCACGTTATTCTTGGGTTTACATAATAAAGCACAAAAGTGAAGTGAGTGCTGTATTTAGAAAATGGTTTCAGATGGCAGAAAGACAGTACAGGCAGAAAATTTTAGCTGTACAAAGTGACGGAGGTGGTGAATTTTTAGCAAAGCAGTTTGTTGATTATTTAGAAAAGAAAGGGGTGAAACATAGATTGACTAACCCTTCTGCTTCTGCTGAGCATGGATTAGCTGAGAGGAAGAATGGAATTCTTCAAAATATCATGAGTGCAATGTTGGCAGATGCAAAACTTCCAAAAGGTTACTGGGCTGAGGCAATGAAATATGCAAATTATGTGTCTAATAGAGTGTGGAGTTCAGCTGTGAATGAAGTTCCATATACTCTAATACATGGTAAAAAACCTACAATCAAATATCTCCATTTATTTGGCTCTGAAGCAGAGGTATTGATTCTAGAGAGGTATAGACACAAGAACAGTCCAAAGTCAAGAAAGCTTATGTTTATTGGTGTTCAGCCTGCAGCAAAATCCTGGCGTTTTTGTGACAGTCATGGAAATGTTTATATAAGCAGGTCAGCAAAATTTTGTGAACAGAAAAATTGGGAAGCTCTACATGCTAATAATGAAATATTTTTGCCAAGCATTTGTCCCCACACTGAGGTTGAAGAGGTTGCCAGTGATGGAGGGGAGTCTACAGCATTACATGATGGAAAAGTGAAAGATGAGATTGCCAGTGATGGAGGGGAGTCTACATCATTGCATGATGAAAAAGTGAAAGATGAGGAGCCAGTGTTGATCAGAAAATCTACAAGATCTAATAAAGGAGTGCCACCTGAAAGGTTTGTTGTGAATAATGTATTCCATGAGCCACAGAATTTTGAAGATGTGCTGCTGATGCCTGGAGAAGAAAGGAAGCAGTGGATGATGGGCCATGAACAAAGAGCATATGTCTCTGAAGGAACGGCAAGAGGATGCACCAGTGGATGGCGCCAAAGAGCAAAGGACATTTTGCAAGTGAAATAGGTTGATTGTACACAAAAGGTTTTTTGATATTGATAGTATTTGTTGATGAAGCATTGGAAAGGTATAAAGCATGTTTTGAAATATCTTAAGGGAACAATGAATGAAAAGTTGAAGATATCCATATGTGATAATCTTGATTTAATTAGCTATGCAGATGCTGACTGGGGTTCAAGTCCAGAAAGGAGGTCAATGTCTGGATATGTCATATTTCTAGGTAACTCACTAATTATCTGGAAAGCCCGGAGACAAAGGTACACTTCGTGTTCTTCTACAGAAGCTGAGTATGGGGCTGTGAGTGATTTGTGTTGTGAGTTGACCTGGGTAGTACAGTTGTTAAAGGATGTGAATGTAAATGTGAAACTACCAGTCAAAGTATATAATGATTCTTTTTCGTGTATCCAATTAACACAGAATCAGAAAGTTGGATCCAGAAGCAAGCACATTGGGATCCGTTACCAGAATGTGAAAGACTGCATAGAACAACATTTGATTGTATTGGAATATTGTACAAGTGTTGATAATTATGCTGACATATTTACAAAGCCTTTGTGTAAAGATAAACATGTATGTTTTAAGAAAAGGCTAAAATATCTGTTAAATATAGGAGGGGTGTCAAGATATGTAAAAGTTGACAAAACATATGTTATGTATATTTAACAGAATGTGTAAAGTGAATTGTAAAATGGAGGCAGTTAGATTCTGCAGTGTCATGATGTTAATCCACAAGTGTTAGAGACTAGTAATCACAGGCATGTTAAGTGATGAAGTGCAGGTGGAACTGATTGTAACATCATGATTTGTAATGGATAGATCAGATTGCATCAGATTGTTAATTAGTGATTGCATCAGATCTTATGAGTGCTGAATATGTATAAAAGGCACTAGCTTGTCATTTGTAATTTGGGGGACTGTTATGGTGAGAACAGTTCACCCCACACTTTGTTTGTCTGTTTGTTATATTGTATATAATGCTTGGTTGTTATGCTGTGTATATTTTGATGTATATATGAATATATGAGTTTTACTCTATTCATTGTCATTGTCTTTCTGATAGACTAACTCTGCAAACCCTTTATATCAATACTAACATTTTATCTACGTTACTGCTGCACTGTTTTGTGTCAGGCACAAGTATATATTATTATTATTATATTTGCTTGCTGCCCCCTTAAATCTGCTGACAAAATTAGTGTTGGGTTACCGACTCAGAACGACAACTGGATCTAGCTAGCTCCCCTGCCTTTATTATTAATGACTCCTGCAGGTATCTATCTTCCCCAATGGGATACTTAACCAAGCTTGAGATACCCACTCATCTTTACCTTTACCTTGGCCCGATGTCATGCCCTCCCTCCTGCTGTTCTTGAGGGACGATATCAGAGGTCTCCCTATTCAGAGAGGCTATGGCCCAGTACTTCTTCACTGTTCCTTTTATAAAGATACCCGGACTAAGCTTATATCTCCAATACTCTATAAATATCCAGGACGCTCTGGTCATTATTACACTGAGTTTCTTCTGTCAGATATCAATTTTTCTATAACATATGTGACTAGGTTCTGCACCACAGAGATCAAAATTTGCATGACTATGACCAGTGTTACCAACTAATTTAAAGTATCACTTACAATACATAGCCCACTAAGTATCAACAACATGGAACTGTATGTATATATGTACTCTGATGCCTTTTGTATATATCTATTTCGATCTTCCTCTCTGGCTCATTGGCATCACTAACTCCTCAGATATTAGTAAGGTATAGCTTTGTGATGGTCAGGATGAATTTGTGGGCAGTTTTTATATTATATATTATATATTATATATTATATATATTTTATATTTTATATTTTATATATTTTTATATTACAGTAAGCCCCCGCCTATCGTGGGGGTTAGGGACCCACCCCACCTGTGATCGTTGAAAATCCACAATATGCGGATGCAGGTGGGGGGGCACAATGTTTGTGTGCCACTTGTCCGTACCCCAGGGGTGTAGAGGAGCAGCATGCAATGTTTAAAAGGGGCTCTCCGCAGCAGAGCCCAGTGCTGGGCTCTGCAGCTGAAAGCCCCTTTGCAATTGTGCGCTGCTTGCCTGGACCTCCTGAGAGGTTCGGGCGGGCGGCGCGCAATCGGCCAAAGGGATTTTGGCCACGGAGCCCAGCGCTGGGCTCTGCAATCAAAAGCCCGTTTGCCATCACACACTGCTTGCCCGGACCTCCTGGGAGGCGCAGGCAGGCGGCGCGCGATCCCCCCTCCCTCAAGCCCTTTCCAGGTACTGCGGTCCCACGATATAGCGGGACTGAGGTATGTGAACTGTGAAAGGGCGGGGGACCACTGTACTATTTATTATACCATATCCTGTTGCTGGTCATTGAGTGTAATAAAGTTTTGATTGATTGATTGATATGGTCATGGTGACACATGCCTTAGTTCCTGGCTAGACTATTATAATGCACTCTAATGTGGAGCTGCCCATGGGAAGTGTCCAGAAACTTCAGCAGGTCCAAAATGCAGCAAACAGTTTGCTGGCTCAGGTTGTGTACAGAGAACACAATGATTCCATGGATGGGTGATAGGAGCTGTGATCTAACAATGTATTTTTTTTTTTACTTCAGCGCAATCAAGTACAGTGGCATCTCTACTTATGAGCAGCTCGACCTAAGAGCGGAAAACCATTGGCATTTTAACTGCTGCCTTACAATTTTTAGATGCGGTCTGCTCTACTTACAGTTTTCCTCCAATGTTTATTTATTTATTTATTTGAATTTTTAACATAGGGCTACTCTACTTTAGAGTTATTTGATGTAAGAGCATGCATTCGGAACGGAATAAATACATAAGTAAAGGTACCACTGCATATTTACATCTGATAGCTGTTTTGAGTTTTTTTGGGCCATTTGGCCATGTTCTGGAAGTTTTTCTTCCTGATGTTTCTCCAGACTCTGTGGTCGGCATCTTCAGAGGGCATGGAGCTCAGGGAAATAGGTGTTCTCTCAGTGCTCTGGAGTATAGAGTGAGTGAGACTGTGAGGTTTTAAAGTTGTGGGAAAGGGGAAACTTGTCCTATGCAGGAGAATAGGTGATAGTCATTGTGTGGTGATAGAGAGATTAAGAGGTTTCACTGCAATCAGGGTGGCAGCGATTCTTCTTTGTAGTTGACGGGTGTCATTAGCTGTTCTATTGTGTGAGCTGATCACTGGTGTTTGTGGCTGGGTGGGAATAATTGAACTTTGATCTTTTGCAGGCTGCAGTTTTCAGTACTGGAAGTTGATTTTTAGACTTTCTTCTTTTTTGTTGAAACTGTGCTTGTGTTTGTGGATTTCAATGGCTTCCCTGTGTAGTCTGACATAGTGATTGTTAGTGTTGTCCAGTACCTCTGTGTCCTGGAAGAGGATTTCATGTCCAGTTTTTTTCAGGGTGTGTTCAGCTACTGCTGATTTTTCTGGTTGTTTTAGTCTGCAGTGTCTTTTATGCTCTTTGATTATGGTCTAGATGCTGTGCTTTGTAGTCCCAATATATATCTGACCACAACTACAAGGTATCCAGTATACTCCTGCAGTGATTGGTGGGTACCTTTTGTCCTTTGCTGACTGTAGCATCTGTTGTACCTACATCTGTAAGATGTATACGGTAGGCCCCAGGTATCTGCTGGGGATCAGTTCCAGGCCTTCCCATGGATAACAAAAACCGTTTATAAGAGATGAACAGTATGGATTCTCTCCCCCCCCCGTCATAATGATGGGGTATTTTTTAAAAAAATCCTAATTATGGGAAATTATTCTGACATTGTCACATGAAAGCAGTGACAAGCGCATGTTACCTGGTGATGTACAATAGCATATCATGCTATTCTACACTTACTTGGAGCGAGACAATACCTTAAAAACATAATGGCCAGAATCCTACTGAGATTTTACTCCAGAGTGGAGAAGTCACATTACTGGCAGCAGCAAATAACAGCTAATTAATTAGGTGCTGCTTGCCTTGTCAGTTGCATGCCCATTCATTTGACTGGAGTAAAACCAGACATATGGCTGGTGCCTAGAAAATGAACTGCAATTTGCCACAACAAGTTGTGCTTTTTGCTTACAGAGAAGGAGGTTCTGGCCAATTTGACATAATTCACTATGAAGAACAGGAAGATAATGAAAGCATTCCGGGGAATGAAATAAAAAATAACATTTTCAAGCTCCATAAAGTCCTAGATCTACTCCTTCCTATCTACAAAAGGATACAAGGATGGATGAAATGATGCTGAAACCACAGAAGGCCACTGCCAGGTGACATTGATAGATTAGATTGACTTTGCCTCAGCTTAACACAGCTTCATTATGTTTACAGAGCATTAACATTATGATCCCAGGCTACACGCCAAATTTGGGCTCTATTACTTAAAGGTGATCAATTATATCCTACTCAATGTGTTCATAAAGTTTTGAAACCTTGCATAGGGTGGGTTGCTGGCGTGTTATGATCTCACAGCCCCAGGCCTTATTGCTGTCAACAAGTATCTAAATCTGGCTTGCGAACTCTAAATGACTGCATTCCTCTGCAAATGATGCTAAAATATCATAATTAGGAGACTACAGACGCTATTTTAGATCAAGCTACAAACCTACAGGGACCTTTGTGATCTTTCTTCCCATGTGTTTGGAAGCAACTTGGCTGTTCCATTCCTTTAGAAAGTTGGTTTCAATGAAAAGACATCAAGGGGCTATATTTATGTTGAGCCAATAAACAGGGAGAAAGAGTGTGAAAGAAAGAGAGCAAGCAAACAAAGCAAGATTTACCGTACTCTGAAAAGCAAAAGAAGGAAATCGGGGAAAGGGGATGTAAAGGAGAATTTGTTAATTTATTTAAATTCCAGTTGTCTGTCTCTAGGTGACCTGAAACCAGAGCTGAGGAAAGTTACCTCATGGTGTCTACAAGGTGACTATGGTGGCATCTTAAAAGCTAATAACACCAAATAAAACTTGTTCGACTTTGTGGGGAGTTGCTGAGAAACTGTGAAGTCAGGCTGACCTTGGACACAGAACAAAGAAAAAACACAGAGACACAAATACCTTTTTCTAGCCAGCAGAGAAAGTAGGCACGCAAAAACTACGTCGTTCCTCTCAGAAGGCTCCGTTTTTATTAATCTTATCAATGTTTACCAGAAAGACATTGGAGCACTTTCTGAAACAATTCCTCGGATAAGGAGCAGGTCCCTTTTAGCGTTTTGGCCCTGCCTTAAAGCAAAAGGTCAGGGGAAATAGAAGATCATTTCCCTTCCAGGCATGCCACATGGACCAGGAGCATGTGCGCATCACTGCAGTCCCTCCAGAACACATCCTTCAAAGGAAGGTTCCCACACGACATACAAAACCCAGTGCCATCAAAAGCAGAAAGGAGGCTTTGTCTTCAGTTAAGTGGCAGGTCTGTATTAAGATTAGGCTGTTTTCAGCCTGCATCAGTTTTGCATGTCCTTTTGCATTAGTCTGTTCCATCCCAATGTGAACCTTTCTATAGTTTGAACATGTTCTCACAGTAAACATGCACAATGTAAGTAGTGTAAAGCTCAAGCAGAAATGCATTTCTGCAAGCTGCAGAGTCCCAGGGTACCTCCAGAAGAGAGAAGGAAGAGCAAACCATTTTTCAGTATTCTTCTTTACTTGGTAAACCCTGGAAAGGGTCAACATAAGTCAAAATTGATGTCAGTAACTGATTATTTAATTAGAGGAAATAAAAATCAATTATATTCATTTAAAGTACAGATAGAAGAAGAATGCTCAAACATCAGTAGTAGATGTAGGCAAAAACTGGCACAATGGTGGTTCGTAATGGTTTGTGGTTTGGACAGATTTTTAAAAACGAGCAGGTTTACGGCTTGCTTGTGAAGCTGCACTACACAGAAAGCCCCCATCTCAAATCGAAGGCAGGATTTCTGTGTAGTTCAGCTTCATGGGTTTCCACTAGTGCAAACCCTCTCTGGTGTAGACAGAAGTGTCTTTATCACATTGCATCCATCTTATATAACAGTGTTGGCGAATCTTTGGCACGGGGGCCAAAGGTGGCACATGAAGCCCTTTCTGTGGACAAATGATATTGCCCCCTTATAGCCACGGCACTTCCCCCTCCACTCGGAGCCCCATGCAGAACATGCCACTGTGCCCCATGCAGAAAGCCAGGCAAATGGAAAGCAGTGGTTTGTGGGCTCATTCATAACCCGTTTACTCTCCAGCCACATTGCTTTTGGGATGCCCAGAGTGGCGTGGCTGGAGAGTATACTGGGGCTACAAATGAGCCCACAAGCCACCACCACTCCTCCGTGGCTTTATTGATGGTGTGGCACCCTATCCACCTGTCTGCACATGGCAGAGAGGTGGATGGGGTGCTACTCTTTGGGAAAGTGAGGATCAAAGAGCAGGTTTTTGAATTTCCCGCAACCACAGCGAGGATGCTGTGGCCACAGGAAATTCAAAAGCCTGCTCTTCAGTCCCGCTCCCCCAAAGGTAGCACCCCTGCTCTTTGATCTTCGCTTTCCCAAAGGGTAGCATTTGTAACCCGGTGTACCCCTGTATTCAGGTTAAATTACTCTATTGGCACTTTGCGAAAAATAAGTGGGTTTGAATCACAGTTTAAGCACTCGGTCTCTAAAAGGTTTGCCAACATTGTTATATAGAGTTTCTGTTAGGCACACGTGTTAATCATTGTCCAGACAAGTATGTTTCTCATCATTTGTTCTGCCTGCTAACATTAGATGACTTCTTAACATATTCTCATAACAGATAACCTAGTAAATTTTGGTAATATGATCAAAGCTTGAATACAAGTCACACTATACTTTTTTGATACTCTTTAATGTTTACCCGACCATTTCCTCCTTACATTTATGAGTATCATGGTTCCGCCAGATGTCCCTTTTCAAGGTTTTAGATTCCATCATATCGCCCCCTTCGTATGCTCTGTTTGTCCTGATCTTATCCTCCAAAGCAATATACCGTTGCTATTTCATCTATTACTCCCTCAGGACAAATCATAGTCCACAGAATCTTTCTAACGTCTGCGGGGCTCCCAGAAGTAGCTTAGTTTGGCTGACTATATGCTATTCCAAATGTTACTGAGGAAAGAGATGCTATTCGTTTATTACATAATTCAAGCGCTGTGGAGTTTGGGAATGTGACAAGCAGCAAAGGATTTGTCTCCTTGTCCATGGGAAATAAAAACAGATCCATTTTCAATAGCTGCCTGTGATCAGAAAGCAAAAGGAAAATAAACCTTGGCAAGCAATTTGGCTTCCTACAATCCCAGGGAAATCCCACCAGAACATCCTGTTTTTGGAACAGGCAGCTATTATCCAAGCTTGTCTCATTTTGCTCTAACTACAAATTTACCCTTCCAAAATCTTCTCCCTCTACATTCTGTGAATGTTCAGGGATTATCCAGAGAAGTTGTTTCTTCTGCTCCATTATATAGAGCACAACAATAATTTCTCAACATAATTGTGCAATAAATGGTTTCGCTGTGTGTAGTTTGTAGAGAACAAGAAGGAAAATGCTAGTTAAGTGTCATCTATTAGCATTGCCCTATGCTGGCGGGGGACTCATTTAGTGAGAAATGTAAGGCCTACAAAGCTCTGTTCCATTAAAGAACATAAAAGGTCTATGGAAATTTACAGGAATGTCAACAGCACACAGTGTTGCTGGGGTCAGTTTGGCTCATTAACCTACTGTGCCATCTAGTGGCATATAAGGCAATTATTTTCTCTGGGTTTTTGCATAGCAGCCGGCATGTATATTGAACATGGTGCTATGATTTTCACAACAGAACAAAAAAATAAACATGCAAAAGTAAGAATAAATTCCTGTATGGTGTTTGTGTGTGTGCATTTGACAGGTGAAGGCTTGCAATCTGATACTGAAAGGGATCTGGGGTGAAAGGGATCTGGGAGTCTTGGTGGATTACAAACTGAACATGAGTCAGCAGTGTGATGAGACGGCCAGGAAAGCCAATGTGATTCTTGGTTGCGTCAACACAACCATAAGTGTCTAGATCAAGGGAAGTGATAATACTACACTATTCTGCTCTGGTCAGACCCCACCTGGAGTACTGTGTCCAGTTCTGTGCGCCTCAGTTTAAAAAAAGATGTTGACAACCTCGAATGGGTACAGAGGAGGGCGACCAGGATGGTTGAGGGTCTGGAGGAAATGTCTTATGAGGCACAGCTTAGGGAACTGGGAATGCTTAGCCTTTCAAAAAGAAGGCTGAGAGGCAATGTGATAGCTATGCTTAAATGTTTGAAAGAATGTCATATTGAAGAGGGAATAGGTTTGTTTTCCATGGCTTCAGAGATGTGAACTCAGGGCAGTGAGTTCAAACTGCAGGAAAAGATATTCCATTTGAACATTAGGAAGAACTTCATGATGGTTAGAGCTGTTTGGCAGTGGAATGTGCTGCCACAGAGGGTGGTGAGTCTCCTTCTTTGGAGGTTTTTAATCAGAGGCTGGATGACCATCTGTCCAAAATACTGTGAGTTCCTGCATGGCAGGGGTTGGACTGGATTGCCCTTAAGGTCTCTTCCAACTCTATGATTCTATGACTCTATGAAAAGGACATGAACAGAGGTGGGAAACAGCAAATCAGTTAGAATGAGATTGACAGTTTCATACATTGCAAGTAGAGATTTGCTCCGAGCAATTATTTGCTTGTGCATTTAATTGTATTTTTACCCTGCCTGTCTCCGGGCAGAGGGACTCAGAGTGTCTTGCACATGATTTAGAAACAAAACTCTTAAACAATTACAAGCGTCTAAAAATGTGCTGCTTAGATTATCCAAAGGTACTAAATAAAATCCCTTTAAAACAAATTTACAAAAACATATTTAAAAAGAAAAAAACACCTTCCGCAGCAGCCATTTGCCTATTAATAGCCTACTTAAAAAGAAAAATAATTGTCAGTTGGCAAAGAGATGGCAGGAAGGGGAGCAGTCTGGTCTCCCATGGGAGAGAGTTCCACAGCCTGGGAACAGCCAGCGAAAAGGCCTTCTCCTGTGTCCACATCAGGCAGTAGGGCTGAGAGAAAAGCCTTCACAGAACATCTTAAAATATGGGAAGTCTGATACGGAGAGATACTTTCCTCAGATCACTTGCACTCAAATCATTTAGGACTTTATAGATAAAAATCAGTTCTTTGAAATAGCCCTGGAAACATACCAGGAACCAGAGAAGCTATTTGAACTAGGGGTGTCCTGTTTTGTATTCTGGGCCAGATGCTCCCAGAATTATCCAATAATTTTTCAGGCAGAAGTCTGGAATTGCAGCCAACAAACACCAATCTGCAGGCTACTGGTTTCCCCTGCCTCCCCTGGAGAAGTGAATTCACGTTATTTATATCTGATGCTGAATTCATTTGCTTTTGTTCCCCCGCTCTTCCTGCCATGTTGATTCCTAGGAGCCAGTTTATTGGAAGGCACCTTGCATGGACTCCAACATGCAGCAAGGCTATGCTTTATATCGCACCCTCTGTACTAGGTTGTTCAGCCACCAACGTGGTTATTTGTCCAAAGACTGAGCAGAGAACTAAAAAGCCTCAGTCTTTATTTAAGCAGTTTTTACATCCATCCACGCAATTGGATGTCATGTCCAACATCTGGAGCCATGCCCCAGGCTTTCACACGCCTTCCCCCATTCCTTTGTTTTTATTTCAATCCCCACTTTCTGATTCACAGCCACTGCTCTTCATTGTTACCAAAGCTCTACATCAGTGGGTCTCAACCTGTGGGTTCCCAGATGTTCCTGGACTGCAACTCCCAGAAACCCACTCCAGCACAGCAAGTGGTGGAGGCTTCTGGGAATTGCAGTCCAGGAACATCTGGGTACCCACAGGTTGAGAACCACGGTTTTACATGGTTCAGGCTGATATTGAAGGAAAGCTTGTTCCCACATCTTGATGTTCTCTGCGACAATAACATCAAGCGAGGTTCTCTTAAACAGGACAGGAGGCAGGGAGTTAGGAGAAAAAGGGTCCCCCACCCAGTCATGGCTCTTTATGTGTGGAACTTCATCTACAGAGAAACTCACCTGGTATCTTGTTGCTGTTTTTCTGGCTCCAGAAGGCGTGGGTTTGTTTCAAGAATGAAAATTGAAGCACATACAAGGAAAGGATTGCTGAATCGATACCATGTGCTGTACACATTACCTCAGCCAACTGTGTTCTCTTGGAAGCCAGAAGAGAAATGCTTTGGTCTTGACCTGTGACTTAGGTCTTTTAATAGAGTTGTCAAATGGGCTGATTGGTGAGGAAGCAGCTAAGCATCCATCTTCTGGCAGTGACACAAAAGAGGCTACTAGTGGGAATGTGTGTATGTGTATGGTACTGAGATCACGTCACTTGTGTTTCTGTGTGCTCACGAACATGAGGGTCTCCTGCGTTCAGTATCACAATGCAACCCTCAGAGTCAAAAAGACGGTGCACCATTAAAATAGCATCTCTAATGGAAAACGTACATAATATACTGAATTAGCTCCAGACCATGGGAAAGAATTTTGTTTTTGAACTCCAGGGCCCATAATTCCCAGCAAGCATGCTTACTGGTCATGCTGGCTAGGTTAACTGGGAAGCTGAAATCTAAAATAGCAAATTTTCACATCTTTGAAGCATTTACAGAATGAAGAGAGTTCAGTCTTAAGTGATTATCAGTTTTGTCCTTGTGTACTTTTGTGGGTGAATCAACCATCTGTGCCTCTGAACAGAGCTGTAGTGTGGGAGGGAAGGTCGTGTTCTCATTGAGAATGTTTCTGTCTAATAATTGCCAGCTGTTTGCTTCTATCCAGGCCAGAGTTAAAGACTGTTCAGCAGTGGGTGGGCAGGAATCCATGCAGTATTCAAAGAAGTTACACAACTCTAGGAAACTTGAACTAATTTGTTTAGCCAATATTGTGAAGATAATAAAATTTTGCTAGAATTTTGTACAGAGCGTACTTTAATGAAGCTGGATCTTCAACTATAACAGGGATTCCCTACCTTTTTAGCACTCTATCGCCACCAGGAATCGGGTTTTCTTGGTTATCACACCATCATTGGCATCCTTCAGTCTCGAAAGACTATGGTATCATGCCTGGAGTAGAGATCCTAAGAACAACACCTAGTGTGACTAAATAGACCAATTCGGGAATGGCACTCTCTACCGCACTGGGGACAGATATATTCTGTTTCTTGCCCAGTCCTCGAGTTTCGTTCTTTCCGTGCCTGCCTCTTTTCCTCTGCCTGTTGGACAAATGTCTCTTCAAATTTATGTAGACCATGCTGTATCTCTTGCCTCCAGACAGTGCGATCGGAGGTCAGGGTTTCCCATCTGTTGAGGTCCATTCCCAAGGCCTTCAGGTCCCTCTTACAGATATCCTTATACCGCAACTCTGGTCTCCCTCTGGGGTGCTTTCCCTGCACTAGTTCTCCATATAGAAGATCTTTTGGGATCCGGCCGTCATCCATGATCACACCACACTTATGGAATCAGTTGCCTTCCAAGACATGTCTGGCCCCGACTCTGCAAGCCTTTTAAGAAACAGCTCAAGACCTGGCTGTTCAGACTCACTTTCCTGAATGATTGTTCATCATCCCACTGATCTGGTTCTTGCATTTTAATCCGCCTCTGTCTGCCTTTTCTTGTGTGTTAATTTAGATTTATCATCATTGTTTTGTTGTACGATTTAATTCTGATTGATTTGTTGATTTTTATTCTTAGTTATATATTGTATAATGTATTATTTATTGTACTGTCTATGTTTAATTTTTTGCAAACTGCCCGGAGTGACCTTTGGTCAGGGGATGGGAAATATAAATGAAATGAAATCAGATAATAAATAAATAAATAAATAAATAAATAAATAAATAAATAAATAATGCCTCTTCCTCTTCAGAGGAGTTCACCACGGGCATCTCCCCATTAGAGTGGAATGGAGTAGATGATGTCCAGAGGAGAGCAGAAAACTGGCAAGAAAGGTTTAGGAAGGGATGAGGGGAGCCCCTATTGGAGAAGGATTAAAAGGGGGAAAGAAAAAGGAGGAAGAGCTTTAGGGCGCTATCCCATGACTGCTTAAATCCAGATCTAACTTACAGAAAAACCACCTCCAAAAATCTTGTCCTCTCGCGCTGTGGGCTTTTAAAAATAACAAAACGGCAACGCCCACAAAGGGCTCTATCACATGTCCTTTAAAATGCTGATTAAATTTTAAGATAAAGCATTTCCATTAATCTTGTCCCCACGGCTACTGGGCTTAAAAAACAACAACCGGTTATGCCCCCTTAGCAAGTTTTCCAAGAACTACCGGAGAAGTTGGGCATCTTTTGCTCCGGTAAAAAATGTGAGCCAGAAGTCTGTGGGAATTCGCATCTGATCTGGTTTTCTGCTTCCCCCCAGTGCTGACCAGCTTGTCGGCACTTTTTAATTTTTTTAACACCCCCCCCCCAGTGCTGAGCAGCTGGCCTTTGGGCTATCAGCACTGTTTTTTTTCCTTGTGCCACCTGCTGGCCCTGGGGCTAGTCGGTGCTTTTAAAAAAAATCCTTGTACATGGGAATGGAGATCCCACATCTTCAGTCATGTGACCAAGAAAGAAGAAAAGCCGGACTTACACAGCATCCGGATCTTCCCCCAAGTGAGATAGTGGCCTTAGAGTCTCATCTCTCTCCATACTTGGTTTCCCTGCAGAGCAAGGTCTTGGGCAAAATTTATTTTCCAACAAAGTCCATAGACAAATGTTATCAACATTTTATTGTATGTTTATAACAAAACTTACACAAGCAAACAGAACTCCCATCCTGGTATCCTATCCAATTAATCAGAAAGCAAACCCATTGGCTCACTTCATCCCAAAACGGAAAAGACTCATTCACAGAATTTCTAAGACCTTAGGAAGGCTACGTGGATTGGTTACTGAATTGTAACCTTTCAAGCCTCCCAATTCTTGCACAGCGTCCATAAAGCTTTCTTTGACACTTTCTTGTCAGTCAATTTCCAATAAAACAGAAGCTTTGGCATTTCCAAGGTTATTATAAGCCTGGAGTGTGAAGTAATATTTTGTCTGATCTGTCAGAATTGGAAAATTACATTGAAAAAGTTGCAGGCTTCTTTTGGCATGCATG
This sequence comes from Phrynocephalus forsythii, assembly GCA_029282475.1. Taxonomy (NCBI): domain Eukaryota; kingdom Metazoa; phylum Chordata; class Lepidosauria; order Squamata; family Agamidae; genus Phrynocephalus; species Phrynocephalus forsythii. The sequence goes on along the minus strand of JAPFRF010000004.1, from coordinate 100,898,155 downwards.
CATGTAATATTTTTCCCAGAAAATCTGAAAATGTAAAGGAAAATGCTTGTTAAGAGTTAAGCAGTGTGTTGTATAAAGGATAAATCAAATCTTTTCACCATCTGATGAAGCTGGGCATATAATATTTGTAATATATAGAAGGCTCCTTCCTATTCAGTATATTTGGGGGCCTTTTTTTGCTTGCTTGTTTATATTCCCTTCAGTATCAGCATCACAAGTGCCAAGTCTGAACGGTGATATAATTGCATGGCACCACTCTCTTCACGACCACTTCTCTAACTGGGTAGCATCATTCACATCAGGCAGTGGTGAGAGAGATAGGGTAGCAACAGGAGCTCTGGGTCTAAATAGTTTAGGATATAAAGACTGTTAAGTGTCACACGTGTGTGATTAGAAGAGAAAAGCGCTTCACTAACAAAAGCTGTTAAATGTTACAGCAGGAGCTTCACCACATTTCCAGGATTACCCAAATTAAGACACAAAAACAATTGAAATTAATTTTATTAACCAAGTAACTAGAGGTGGGCACGAAACAGGGAGGCGCAGGCTGGGGGAGCTCTTTCCCCCACCCCACAGTGGCTGGGTGGAAGATTAAGCCCCTCTTTCCCCCAGCCACAGTTGCACAAGCAACACACACACACACACACACACACACACACACACACACACACCACAAAACAAATAACGAAGCAACAAAGCAACGAAATGAATTTTTCCTAAAAAAAAATCATTTAAAACAGAACGGAACGAACCAAACCCTAAAATGGACCGAACCAAAACGAATTGCCATTTTTGGGGGGTCGTGCCCATCTCTACAGAAAACCCATGGTTCGGGTTCATCTGTTTCAGGGCCATCCTTGGTTCAGCTCAGTTCAGGTTCATACTAATAAAAAAAATAATACGAACCCAAACTGATCTGAACCGGTTCAGGTCTGACTTTCCAGGAGGCAGTGGCGGCAGCAGCAGGGGGGGATCCTGCCCCCAGCAGCAGGGGCTTTTTGAGGTGCTGGCTTGGGGCCAGTGCCTCATTCCCCTCCCTTCAAGTGCTGACCATGCGGAACCTGGGGCCAGGTTGGAGCTCCTTTTTGTTTTTGTTTTTGATTTTGTTTTGTTTTTTAAAATGCCGACCACATGGCTCCTGGGGCCAGGTCGGCACTCATTTTATTTTATTTTTTTTGTTTTACAGCGCCACATGCACAGCTCCTGGGGCTGGGCCAGCGCTGTTTCCTTTTTTTCTTTATTTTAGAGCACCTCCCCAGCCACCCCTGGTGGTGCTCCTTTTTTAAAAATTTTAAATTTATTTTTGGGGGGTTAAAATCCCCAGTGGGGGCTTTCTGGGGTGGTGGCTTGGGGCAAGAGCCTTGGGTTTTTTTTTTAAAGGTCCAACCGCGCAGCCCCAGGGGCCAGGTCTTTTTTTAATTTTATTTTCTTTATTTTAGAGCGCCGACCCAGCCACCCCTGGGGCCGGGTCGGCGCTCCTTTTTTATTATTTTATTTTATTTTATTTTATTTTATTTTATTTGGGAGGGCGGTTAAATGTCCCCAGCAGGATGTTTTTTGAGGTGCTGGCTTAGGGCCAGCACCTCTACAGGCCTATCTTCCCCGTCAGGACCAGGAGGACTGCGGCAAGGACAAGGTAGGAGGGGGGTAACAAAAAACAAAGCAAACAAAATGGAAATTTCCATTTCATTTCATTTCATTTTTCTTTGATGGGTTGGTTTGTTATTTGTTTCCTTAGCTAACAAAATGAACAATGAATAATGAAATGAATTAAAAGTTCATTTTGTGCCCATAAATATAAGTAACTAACATTTCCAACAAAAATAGACTTACTGTTCTGTTAAAAAATAGTTTGTTCTGCGTGGGCCATACAAGTTTGTGTGTCTTCCATGCCGCCATCGGCATGTTATTTCCTCAGGATTTTGTGCTGCACAATCTAATTTTTTGGGAACTTCAGGTGGATCTTTGCAAAAACAGAAAAAAGCAAAAGAAACAAAGATTGTTTAATAATTGTTAACCTGCAGTGCACATTACACAAATGCAACCATATATTTTCTGGCAAGAGTTCCACATACTAGTTCTGCTCAAACCCAAGTAATTCATCTACTCTACAGCAGTGGTTCCCAATCTGATTAACCAGATGTTCATGGATTGCTCTTCCTGGAAACCTCTGCAAGCACGGGTGGTATTGAAGTCTTATGGGAACTGTGGTCCAAGAACACCTGGGTAACCCAAGCCTTGGGCACCATTGATTTACAGCACTCACAAGTAACTAAGTAGATGGCACCCAGGAAAAAGCAAGTCTGCTGGTTGGTGAGCTCTGCTGTTGAAACCCATTAGCTGGAGCTGGTCCATGTTTGCCTGAGATGGGATAATTTCAAACAAGAAGTAACTCTTGAACATATAAGTACCTGGTTGAGAAGCCAGAGATTGGGAGCAGTTCCCTCTGACAGAGGTTGGACTTGATGCTCTATAGCAGTGGTGGTGAACCTTTGGCATTCCAGATGTTTTGGACTACAACTCCCCCAGTCCTTTGTCATTGGCAGTCTAGGCTTTGGAATATGCGGAGCGCTGAAGGTTCACCACCATTGATCTATAGGGTCACTTCCAGCTCTTCAGTTCAATGATATGATGATGATGACGATGACGACGACGACGACGACGACGACGACGACGACGACGACGACGACGACGACGACAACAACAACAACAACAACAACAACAACAACAACAACAACAACAACAACAATGATTTATGAATGTGCTTAAAAATTCAGGCAGTGGTCTACCAAATGTGTCATGTATCTGCCTTTAAAGGCAACCCTGGTTTGCCAGTTGGTAGTTTCCATTAAAGCAGACCTGCTGAATGATGACACAATGCTTATGTAAATTATACTGATTAAACAGGTCCAGTACATCTGGGATTGACAAAAAAATGTACAGTAGGTCCTAATACTGTATAATATTTATGCAGCTTCAAATAAGCTAGAGAAACTGTGTATGCAAAAATGTGTTTGCTGAATTTACAAATGGGGCACAATTATTATTAGTAAAACAAGAAATAAAACAAAATCAGAATAGACTCTTCATATAGCTCCAAGACTCTTAATATAGCTCCAGATGCTGGCTTAAATATTGCATCAAAGATATTTCAGTGGCAACTCAAACTATAAGGATTTTACTCTGGAGGATATATGAAATTGTGCATTGCATTCACACAAAGAATATATCAAACTCAAATTGAACGAGTTCTTACCCCTGCCTCCAACTGGTTTCATAATTGGTATCACAATATGCACCACACTTGGTGCTCTTGAATTCATGCGATTTTAGTAGCTAAGAGACCTAAGTTATTCACCAAACTCTCTCTCTCTCTCTCTCTCTCTCTCTCTCTCTCTCTCTCTCTCTGCAAAGCTAGGCTTTCTTGGAATGGAGCCATTAGAGGAGGCTGACTGTCAGTGGTAACAAAACAGAAGCCAGGCCTGATCTCCAACCTGGACAAGTTTACTTTTTCTTCCTGGGATTTGCAGCCCTCGCTACAAAAGTGATCATCATTCGACATACTTACAGCCCACAAACAGAACCGTGCCATAAATGGATTCACTGAAATCTTGGGTGGTCCCAGCCTGGCACCAAGCATTAAATCCAGATACTGGTGAAAGAGCAACCTTTTCTGCGTGGAGTGACATGCTCTGTCCTGTGAGATTCTCAGTCCAACAACGCCCTATTGGGCATCCACCATAATCTATGGCAATCAGGTTTTCTCCATGCTTCCACACACAGCAAAAAGTCACATTGGTACCTACGGGTACCACCCTGTCTATAGGATACATTCCGGATTCTTTTCCTGAAAAGGCAAAGGGGGCAGAAGTTGAGAGAGAGAAGATCTGAAACATCTTCCCATTCCCCTATTTCAGGGGAGCAATTTGCCTCCAGATACCTCCAGATATGAATGCTGAAGATACCTTGGACAACCATGGATGTATTACCACATATGAATAAATAATAGACATTCTCAATACCATAAGGAGAAGAACATTGTAATATTTTGGTCACATAATGTATAACAACGAATACCATCTGCTAAAGGTTATGCTTCAAGGAAAAATAGATGGGAAGTGTGGCCCGGGGCGCAGAAGAACATTCTGGTTTAAGAATTTAAGCCAGTGGTTCGCAGTAAGCACAGTTCCTCTGTTTAGAATAACTTTGGATAAAAACAAGATTATGCTACTGATCATCAACATTCTATGAGGATATGGCACTTGAAGAAGAATAAGATACCTCCAGGGTGCAATTCCCTAGGAAGGAATGTGACAAATATTGTACCCTTTAAATAATAATAATAATAATAAAATTGGGGTTTTTTTTAGTAAAGTGATTTTAACCAGTATAATAACATTTAAGAAAGTATAAAAATAATAAATAAATAAATAAATAAATAAATAAATAAATAAATAAATAAATAAATAAATAAATAAATAAGGAGAGTGCAGGTTAAGGTTTTGTTTTATTTTTCTTTATATTTACAGTTTTATTTAATTTGAAAAAAATAAAATAAAATTAGTATTATTATTCCTAGGAGGGAATGTGACAAATATTGTACCATTTAAAAACATGTTTGTTCTCTCAGGCATTCCCACAGATTGGCTCACAGCTACAGTGTGCATATTTTCTCACCTAGCTTTGACTTTGTTCCACCCGCCTTACAAATGTACAAATATATACATGTGTAATTTTAATATTGCATTTTTAATTTAGATGTTATTATTATTTTATTTGAATTTTTCAAGTACAATAGGACCCCGGTATCCACTGGGGACTGGTTCCAGGCCTTCCCGTGGATAATGAAAACCGTGGATAAGAGGGAACACCTGCCCACCCACCTCCAAACTGCTGTTTCCTGACAGTAGCTTGCTTTATGACTGCTGTTTTGAGACAGTAGCTTGCTTTATGGCTGCTGTTTGTAATAGTAGCTTGCTTTACAGATGCTATTTGTGACAATAGCTTGCTTTACAGCTGCTGAATTATTTATTTATTTTTCCTCTGCCAACCGTGGATAACTGAATCAGTGGATAATGAATCAGTGGATACGGGGGTCTTACTGTAATGGATTTGCTTTGTTGTTGTTTATTTGTTTTATTTATTCTGTTTGTATTTAGTTGACTGTTGTATACTGCCCAGAGTGGTATTGTTACCAGATGGGCAGTCTAGAAATCAAATCAAATAAATAAATAAATAAATAAATAAATAAATAATCCTGCCTCAAAGAATGACACTCATATCTATATGTAAACCATGCCAGGAACCCTCTCCAGGCATTGCAGCCTGGAAGGAGGAAGCATTGCAGCCATTATGGCAAGGGGTAATTCATTAAGTCTTTGGCCTAGTGTTCTCCTCTCTCCCTTGTTGTTAATCAGAGCTCTGTGCACACATTGCAAACGTTTGAAGAGTTGCCCATAAGCATGGTTGGTTGAACATACTTAAAACACTTCCATGATTGACAACTTTGCCTTTATTCCTTGTCATGTGTCAGTTGCATGATTTGGAGCAAAACAGGGAATCCAAACAGTGACCCTTTAATTAGGGGCAACTCACTGCTCCAATGTATGCTGGTTTGCTTATGCTAGTGCATGTCCGCAAAAGAATTCTGGCTTATAATTTTATAAACATCATCGAGTCAGAGATATACATGATATAGAGTTAGTGGATCTATGCATAAGCTAGGTTCTACAGCTCTACAGACTGTCAATGTAATGATGTGATGAAAGACTATTGGGTCCCCACCCCAAGTTTGTTCTCAGCAATGTTTTCTCACCTGGTATCATTCCATACTCACTCCATCCACTGCACACCCCACTGTCTAGCAGACAGCAACGAATCTTGACATAGTGATCAGTGCAATTGAAAGGCAGTTTTGATGTCCATGTCCAGTGGAGGAGTTGATCGATACCAATTAACTTAGACTGAATTAGCTCCTGAAAGGGAGGTCAAATATTTTTTTATAAAACTAAATGCTTAAGGAGTGATCTGAACATTTTTGGCTCCCAGGTTGCCAATACAGATACGAAATGTGCTTTCTTATTTTGCACATCCGCACTGAGTGGGCTGAATAAAGCTTCAATGGGCCAAAACATGTTCCCTAGCATCCTTAGGGACACTCACATACACTCCACACACTCCACAATAGTTTTAATTAGACATGGGCACTTCGTATTCGTATCCCTGGGAACACAAATACGCATAGCAGCACCACAGGTGTCATGGAGGTCCATTCCCTTCCCCCAGAACTGGACGATCCGCTCAATGATCTCCACATATTGCTGGGGTCCTTGTTATTATTGTCATGCCAATCACAGAAGGAGACCAGCTGGAGGCAGGACGACTGCATGAGGAAGCAGGAAAGAGCCAGATGGACTCCTTCGGCAATCAGAGCGACAACAGTGAAAGACCCCCAGGTCTACATGGAGGCCCCAGTGCATGGAATGACCAGTTCTGAAGGAAGGAAGTGGACCTTCATGGCATCTATGGTGCTGTTTTTCATATTTGTATCCTTACCAGAGAGACAAATACGAAGTGTCCGTATCTCATTTTACCATATTTTCCCATCTATAAGACCACCCCCACTATGTACAAGACACCCCCCCCCCCAAATTAAGAAAATGAGCAAATCCTGGTGGAAAGGAAAGGAAACAATGGGGGAGGGGGAGAACCCACACTGATGCCCTGCCCCACTCTGGAATCCCCACCATTTCCAAATATGTTTTGTTAATATCATATTTTACAAAAACATATTTTATAAAAATGGCTTTTGGAACACTGAAGGCCAGAAGGGGACATTTTCCTTTTTAAAAAAAAAAAAAAAGGAATGCTACATTTTTAAAAGAAATTGTTTTTGGAAGCCAATCATTTGAACCTTGTAAGAGTAGATATAACCCTCCTATGCCCTGCAATGGGTGTGTGTGTGGTTCCTGAGATAATTCGTTGCTCCGGAAGCAAAATGGCAGAAATACATGCAATGGGAAAACTGAAAGAGATGGACTCATAGTTAAAAAAGATTCCCAGGTGGGCTAAGACATCTTGTTGCTGTTGTCTTTCTCAAGGATGCATCTAGTGAAGTGAAAAATCACCTTCCTTCCTCTTCCTCCATGGAAGTTGGCTACTTATTTTTTTCTCTTTTTAAGAGGGTAAGGTAGCCACACATGTCCCTCTATGGACGGGAGCCACTTCTAGAGGCTTCTACGATTAAGCGTAGTGTTCCTTATCACTTGCAAGAGCACAAACTTTCTATTTTTATCTAAGTGTGGGCTTTCAGGTTAGGTCAGGCATGTCCAAACTTTGGCCCTCCTGATGCTTTGGACCACATCTCCCAGAATTCTAAGCTTAGATTGCAAATGGCAAAGGACTGTGGGAGTTGTGGTCCAAAACATCTGGAGGGCCGAAGTTTGGGCATGCCTGGGTTAGGTGTTCTGATTCAATAGCTATAACATTTCCATGCTGCAATCTATTAGTGTAAGTACCAAACACTCTTATATTAGCCAGAAGAGGGAGGGAGAATCTGAGGTGAACCAGAACACTCTCCTTTCTCCTTGTACAGCCAAGAGGGCAAGGGCACGCCTCAGAAATTCAAAATGTATGGAACAAAAACATGCTACGATAGCAGAAAGAGAGGCAACTTACGAGTGCTGCTTCCTTCAGGGGGTTTTTATTCAGGACTTGAATTTCCCAGGTGGCCTCCATTTCATTTGGAAAGGCTGAACCACCATCGTACCACTCCACTTTCAGGGTGTCAGATATATATTCAGCTGTCAAGGTATGGATTTGTGGAGTAGGAGGAACAAGTGCTGAATGGGAGATGGGAGAAACAATGAAGGAAGAATGAAAACTTAAAACAGAGCTCTTCTGAATCTTATTGCTGCATCTTCCTGCCCTAAACAGATGCAACGCTCCCTGTTCAATTTTTATAAGATCTTTATTCCTATTAATATGTCCATGCAAGTGGCTTTTTATCACAAGGAGAGCTTCTTCTCCCCAGTCAAAGCAAGTGTAAAGAAACTGAACCTTCCAAAGAGTAAAAGTAGGTGGCCTTTAAAACTCCAATTTCTACATTTGTTTTGTATAGCATTTATCAAAACACTTTAGATAGCACATTTAGTGCTGGTGTAGGACAGAAGTGACTGCAGTACATGAAGTCCTATAAAAAGATAACCATGTTCTGTTACATTTTTACCCCACTTCTCTGAATGCTCAAGGTAGCTTACAACTGCATTTTTACTTGGGGGTGGGCAGAGGGGGAGGCGATGTTTCATGGCAAAATGTACATATTTAATGAAAGCTGATTGCCTTAAATGCAGTAGACCAGTGATGCTCAACCTTGGGTAACCCAGGTATCCTTGGACTGCAGGTCCCAGAAGGCTTCACCACCAGCTGTGCTGGCTGGGGTTTCTGGGAACTGCAGTCCAAGAGCAGCTGGGTTATCCAAGATTGGAAACCACTGCAGGAGGGTGTCCAGTGTCCACATAAAGCAGGCATGTCCAAACTTCGGCCCTCCAGATGTTTTGGACATTGACTCCCACAGTCCTTTGCCTTTGACAATCTGAGCTTAGAATTCTGGGAGTTGTGGTCCAAAACATCAGGAGGGCCGAAGTTTAGACATGCCTGACATAAAGCAAGACAAGCACTTATCTCATTATTTGGTTTCCTGTTGGTGTGGTTTGGTTTGCCTTATTTTCTGGGTGCCACACATTTTCAGAAAGAGTGATCCACAACTTCAGCTTTCCCGTCTAGTTGTGGCTTGAGACAGGATGCAAGCCAGTCACCATTGCAAACAAATAGCGGGATTTATCAAATCTCACCAACCTGCCGCCTGAGTAGCCAAGTGGTCCAGATGATGATGGAAACAGATGGCTGCCAATAAACAACATGGAATTTGATTGATCCACATTCTTTTACTGTTTATTGTGTAGAGGAGGTCACCTTGCGAGAACACCCTCTAATGATTAAAATAAACAGAAACTGTAATGGCAAATGGCAAACAATATTTTTGGCTTATAATTTTTATAATGCCGGTGACATGGGTTGTGACGCCAGGCTTATGATATTAGTGGCATGGGTTCATGCATGTGTTGACAGCAAAGATTGTGTGGCCCCAAAGGAATCTATAAGAAGATTCCTTTTGTAGGAGCCTTGTGGCGCAGTGGTTAAATGTCTGTACTGCAGCTATAGCTGTGCTCACGAACTGGGGTCCAATCCCAGGTAGCAGGCTCAAGGTTCACTCAGACTTCCATCCTTCTAAAGTCGGTAAAATGAGTACCCAGCTTGCTGGAACACAATGTGTAGCCTGCATACTGTAATTAAAAACTGTAAACTGCCCAGAGACTACTTGAAGTGGTATGGGGTGGGTGGTATATAAACAGAACACTTTGCATTTTTTTTTTTTGCTTTATAATCACAAGCCATCAAGTTGATTCAAATTATGGCCACCCTTTCCAGATTTTACAGGTCCATAGAAGTAATTTACCACTAATTTCTTCTGAGGGGTGTGTGTGCTGCTCTCTGACTATGCAGCTTTCCCACGCATGCTAGTCATGACCGACTCTAAGGGCGGTGCTCATCTCTCTTTTCAAGACGAACAGCCACTGTTGTGCAAATCCGTGGCCACGTGGCCGGCATGGCTGAACGCATTTCTGTGCAAATAATGCTGTTTTACCTTCCCGCTTTTTACAGCGGTACCTATTTATCTACTTGCATTTACAATTTTTCAAACTGCTAGGTTGGCAGGAGCTGGGGTTAACAGCGGGAGCTCACTCCTCTGCGTGGCAGCCAGGATTCGAACCACCGAGCTGCTGACTTTGCAGCTGACTGTTTCAGCACTCTAGTCCGCTGAGCCACCAAGCCCCTTCCACTGATGCCTATGCTGCTCCTAAGTTTCTACCTGTTCCAGACTGTGGTGCACCATGTGGCACCTTCAAGTTTTGGATGCAGACCTGTCATAGTTTCCTCTCAAGTCAATGGGGTTTTCCTTGAATAAATTCTCAAAAGGTTGCTGAAGGAAAGGCAAGCTGAATAAAAGCAAGAAAAGCAATAACAATGTGCTGTCAAAGTCATTCTGATTTGTGACATCCCTTTCCAGTTCTATAGCAAGTACACATTTGGTATTGGAATTTGAATGCAAATACATATTTTAATAAAACCTGGGCACCTGGTACTGAAAAAATCATACTTTTATAAAGAAAGGAAATCAAAGATCCGAGTAGCAACACATGTAAACAAAGGCACCCTGTCATTATACATTTGATCATTTATAAAACTTCTGGTGAACAATTTAAAAGAGTGAGACTTACAATTCTGGAGGGCTAAGGTAGAGCAAATCCACTGCTGGGTACCACCTGTGTTGTGTTTCATTCACAAGGTAACAAGTGATGAATAACTGGAACAGGTATTATTGGTCTGAGTCCAGAAAGGAACTATTACTGCTGTTAACACTGGGGGGTTCCAAGCATCTAGTCCACCTTTTAAAGGGCATGGGACAATTTGTTCCTCTGCTGTCATTTGTCTGCTAACAGCTGTGATGCAATAGCAGCAGGATTGTAGAGGACACACACAAAAAAAAACTGTGTGTGTGTGAATTGGGAGCAGACACATGTTTGTGGAGGCAGGCCCGCATCCGCTCCTACGAGCACACGTCAATTAGGCAAGGACAAAATTAGACCCCCGCATCCAGCTGCAATCCTTGATATCGTCACAAGCACAATGCAAACAAACCTGGTCCATATTGGCCCAGCCGTTCCCCAAAAAGATATGGCTGAGAAGCCCCGGTTTCTTTCCCTGCAAGCAAATAGGCTTGGGAACAAAGGTTGGAGGTGATTGACAGTGGATTCGATAAGTTGTTTCCCCTGGACATGTGCCCCCAGCCTCAGGAAAGTAGGGGGAATGGGGCAACCCCTTACTCCTCAGTAGATCAGACCTTGACACACTTGGGGGTGGGTGAGGGATCATCTCATATTAACCCCCTTTTCATCACTGCATCATTCCCTGCACAGCCAAAAGGGCACCAAGAAGTATTTTCTCTTTCCCTTCTCCTTCTCCTCTCTCTCTCTCTCTTCCCCAAAATAAAGATTCCTCCACCTATCCCCTCTGTGCCCCCCCGGGCTTCCAGTAATATCCCCAACCCCTCCATTTTCCCAATTCCTTCTTCCTTCACGTATCTCAAGGCCTGGACAAAGGTACACATTGCCTCCATGCAAGGGCCACCCCGCCACATGGAAGAACCAGTTCAAACTGCTTGATTCCTTTGAATGGATTTTGCCAGAAGGAATCTTCTCCTTCCTTCACAGAGACAATGGGCTCTATGGGGCACCTTTTTTCCTGCTTAGCCCTCCAGCTTCCAGCTCAAGCACCTGGACATCATCAAATCCCTTCATCTGCCTCTGGACCATGGGAAGGTCTGCCATTATTCTACCTCAAGACAATACCCACCCCATTTCTTATCATGGATGACTCATCATTCACCCATTGATGTTGCTTGCTGACCCACCCACCCCCTCTCTTTCTCCTATCTTCCTCTCTTCCGCCACCTCAAGCTAGGTCACCCCCCCTTACCTCTCACCTCACCATGTTTTCCCTTCTTAACCCTTTACCCGCCTTCCCCATCTCTCTCTCTCTCTCTCTCTTCTTCCCTTGCCCTCCCCTTTGCCCCATCTCCTCCTGGCTTTTTCCTATTCCTCCGTACCCCGTCTCACTAAAGGCTAGATGCTTGAAGCCATGTCCTTGTATTCCTCTGCTTTCTGGACCTAAGTCACCTTTGGGGCAATAAAGGAGCACCAGCATGGCTGAAGGAGATGATCATCTAGCAAAATTCCATTTTCCTCAAGCGACATAGGCACGTACGCCCAGCAGATGTGCCAGAGATACCATCACAGCCTGAAGCGCACCATTGTTTTCATTTCCACACCCATCCAAAGCACCGTCTGGCAGCAAAGGACTTTCCTGATCAGCTTTTCCACCTCCATTGTGACATCATCGCCCCCCCTCCATTGTGATTGTTCCGTCTCCCCATCTACCACATTAAAGGATTAATTTTTGCCTAATCGCACCCCAACAGGGGGCCTGGGCCATGGACTGTGGAACGCCCAGGACCTCCCCCAACAGACTCATGGACTCACTTCATTGGTGGTCCCCAGAACACCACCCCTGACCCGGCCCAAAGGAGGTGCCACTTTGGGAGGCAGGAAAGGGAGGAAATAAAGATTGGGGGTGTCCTGTTTCGGGTTGCTGAACGCCTCACTTCTGCCTTGAGTGATCCGTTCGCCTTACCATCTTTATTAGGCCTAATAAAACTGGTAATATTGCCTGGATCTCTCTGTGTTGGATTTTTTTTATTGGGTCTTGTGAAATCCAACAGCTTGCAGCAGGATTAGCTTGCTGTGGTCTCAACAGGATCAAAAACAAAATATTCTGATCCTCTACCCTCCGCCCAGAATTTCCTCACAGGGAAGTGATTAAGTGGACACAACAATTTCCTCAAAAAATGCACTTGACGTCTATATTCAAGGAAGCAGTGACGACAAATCCTAAATCAGAAATAGTGCAGATCTTATGGGAAAAGTTGGAGTATGTGGGAAAAGGACATTTCTTCTTCTTCTTCTTCTTCTTCTTCTTCTTCTTCTTCTTCTTCTTCTTCTTCTTCTTCTTCTTCACCACAAGAAGAAGACAAGTATTAAAGCATTACTTTATTTGTTATTGTTAGTTGTTTATACTTTCTATTTTGTTATATAGTAAACCTCCCAGAGTAGTCATCCGACTAGATGGGTGGTATAAAAATCAATAAAACAAACAAACAAACAAATAAACATTTAAAATAGTCTAGTCAACTAGACTTGGAAGGGCAGAACTAAAAGAATTTGAAAAGATAATCAAGTGTCAAGATGTGTCACCAGGAACAAAGGCCAATACCACCCATGCTAACATATATCCAGTCACCATATATGGGTATGAAAGCTAGCCAGGAAAGAAAGCTGATAGAAAAAAAATTATATTTAAATTAAATTAAATTATTTTTTTTAAATGTGTTGATTTATTTATTTATTATTTTAAAGTTTATATACAGCACCTATTTTCCCATAGGAAACTCTGGGTGGTTTACAAACAGGGCAATACAAACAAACTGGAGGAAATCAAAGCAAGTCTCCCTGGAGGCAAAAATGTTGAAACTGAAGCACTCACTTCTGCCTTGAGTGATCCGTTCGCCTTACCATCTTTATTAGGCCTAATAAACTGGTAATATTGCCTGGATCTCTCTGTGTTGGATTTTTTTTATTGGGTCTTGTGAAATCCAACAGCTTGCAGCAGGATTAGCTTGCTGTGGTCTCAACATTTGGCTTCCCTGGGTGGGCCAGGAAGGGTTGTTTCTCCCTGAAACCTCCGGGGCCGCCCCAAAAATTCATTTGGCCCCGTTTTGGGAGCTTCCCTTCTGCGGGACTCAGGACGAAACTAGAGGCAGCCTAGCTCTCTCTGGCGCCACCAGCCTGATTGCTGGGAGAGGGGAGTCTAGACTCCCTCTGGCAGACCCCTGTGGTCCCAACGAACGGAGTAAGAGACATCCAGTTGTTAGGGTTCAGGAAGGAAGACCATCACGGCGAGCTGAGGGTTCGAGAACTGGAGCTGGGACCAGAAGAGTGGTAAGAATTGCGAAACGCCCCGGAACCTGAGTGTGCGTGAGTGTGGGACGGCTCTACCCCGTCCAAGCGAAAGAGTGCGTGTTTGGGGGTAGGACAAGGGGGTCTCTGTAGGGTTCCCGGAACGGGGGCCCAAGTGGGGGGTAGGGGTGTAGCGAGCCACCCATGCCACCGGAGGATTAAAAAACTCCCTCCCCTTGCGTAGGGATCCACAAAAACCTTGTCCTGCGGTAACTCCAAACTCCTGAGTGTGCTCCCCAGGTAGAGGTGAGGCCTGGACCGTGGGGTCGAGAGTCCCAAAGGGCAGTGGGACTTGCGTGATTGGGAGCGGGGAGAAGCCAGAGCCAAAAGGGGGGGAAGAGACGTCTTCCTGGCACTATCTGGACCACTAGGGTCGCAGTGCGTGTGGCGAAAAACTCCCCAGGCCTGGAATTATAAGAAGTAGGGTAAGGGAATTCGAAGGAAAAGTTGATAAAAGAGATAATTAGGAAATCCAATTTTTTTTAGTGGAAGTAGGGAAGTCCCAGTGTTAGTGCCTGCCGTGATGGGAAACGAGTTGTCTTCCGCTGGTGTCCAAAAGACTCCCCTTGGTTGCGCCCTGGACCACTTCCCTGCCTTGGTGGATCCAGAGACTAAAATATAAAAAAATAAGAAAAAAAAGGTAAAAATGACTAAGCTAGCAAAACTCTGCAGAGAAACACTGGCCGCTGTACCACCTTGGCCAGGATTCCCCCCACCCCGATGGCCACGGGAGGGGACTTCTTTTACAATCTGGGCGGAGAGGCAGGCATTTGCCAGCAAGGCGGCCTCAAAACCCCAGTTTGTCAAGGTTTGGGAAAACTTGCATCCTTAGCACCACCAAATGCAAGCCCAACCACTCAAAAGATCCTGGGGAACAAGATGGCCGCGATCAGCAGAGACGCTAGCTGAAGCAGTCCCAGCTAACGTCAATGTACCCCAGGTCCCAAGAGGGTTATATTCCATTCAAGACGACCCGCTGGGAGCCGAATCCATCCCAGAACCGATCCGGGGCACCCAGGCGTGGTTCCTTCTCCATCGGGAGAGGTTTGAAACCCCTGGTGCAATTCCTGTGCGGCTGAGACCTTGGGAGGTCCCGACGGAGTTCGAGCTGCCTCTATTCCTCCAAAAATCGTGAGTGGCTTTTTCCCATCCGAAAGCCCCTTCAAATATATTAATCAAGCAACTTACCTAAAGAATTTGGCTCTATTCAATCATCTTTCCTGTTTTATCTGTTACCATCTGCCTCTCGGAGGACTGCAACTATTGGTTTCACTTTCATATTCATCTAACGGCAGATTTAACCCTAAAGCTCCCGATTTCACCATCCACTATATTCCTCGGACTCTGTTGGCAAAAGTGGGTATAGCACGCCATCTACTGGATTTTTCCATGTTTGCGACTCCACATATATTTCTTGAAAGCAGCAAACCAACTAGAATAAGATTAACCCCTTCAACATGAGTAAAACCCCAATTATACAAAAGAAATCTGTTTTTGTCCCTTTGGCCCACCCAGCAGCTATGACCCAGCAATCAAGTCAATTAAGCCAATCAAGTCAGATCCTAGATGCACTTAATCAATTGAATCTCACTCAAGTTAAAATGATTTCAGACCAAAGCACTGGGTTTTCCAACTTAAGAGCAGAAATGAAAGAGGGTTTCTCAAATGTGGACGCCAAACTAGAAACTTTTGGTGGTCGTTTACAAGCGTTGGAAGAGAACATGAATGTCACTGACTTTCGTCTTGGAGAAATTGAAGCCACAATGGAATCAACAAGTAGACTGGTACTTACACAGGAAATCGAAGCCTCTTCCAAAATTCTAAGAATTCAAAACCTTACTGTGGACAAAGATGAAAACCTCTACACCACAGTTGGAAATAGCCTGGCCACCCTACTAGAGGCACCTGTTGAAGATTTTCTTCGTGAGGTAGACTTGATCTACCGTCAACCAACGGCTTATACCAGAAGAAACAAACTTCCCCCTGAGGTAATAGTCAAATTGGTTAGAAGATACACTCGTGATTGCATCCTCAAGGCTACTCAGGATAAGGAGGTGGAAATCAATAAATCCAAAGTGACAATACTAAAAGATGTCCCTTGGGAGGTTCGTCAACTGCGGAAAGAATATACATTTCTTACCAAACTTCTGCTCAAGCATGACATAAGATATAATTGGCTCTACCCCCAAGGTTTGTCCTTCCAATGGGAAGGTAAACTACAGAAAATTGAATCCCATCAGAAAGCTAGAGCCTTCGTTGAAAAAAAATGCAAGGAAGTTGGGTTACTCCCCCTCTTCTTCCTCATCATCCTCCACTGAAGGTGAGGACATGACCGAACTCAAACCACTACCAAAGAAGACAACCGTGACAATCAGACTTCGAAACAAGAGACTTCAAAGCATGACCAAGATTCTTGTGGCGTAGTGGGAGGCGCCAGGCCGAAGCACTATCTCAGGCCAAAATCAGGGAAGAAGAAATATCGCTGGAAGTAGTAAGATGGCTCAAAAAATTCTAACATGGAATATCAATGGTTTGAACACTCCAGAAACGTCGGAAAACTTTCAATTTCCTCCAAAAACAACAATGTTCAATCATCTGCCTACAGGAAACCCACATATTGAGAAAACATGAACATTATTTAATACAAAATAAATTGGGAAAGCTATTTTCCACATCAAACAAAGAAAAGAAGCAAAATGGGGTGGCACTGTATATTAAACCAGAGCTTTCTCCAACCCTTCTGGAAAAGGATGAATCAGGCAGATGGATTTTTATCCAAGTTAAAATTCAATCTAAAGAAACAACTATCGCTGGTATATATGCCCCCAACGATAAACACGGAAGACAAACCCTTTTTGAACAACTGACTCAGAAACTGTTGCAATATGGGAATCATCAGCTTATAATATTGGGAGATTTTAATGTTGTACATATTCCCTCAGTAGACAGGAAAACACCAAAAGGGAAAAAATTCAAGACTTCATCTTCCACACTGCCCAAATCGTTCTTGGACATGTCCGATATTTTAGAACTTCATGATATCTGGAGAAGGAAAAATCCACTAAAAGATGGTTACACCTTTTATTCAAGACAACATGCTTCCTTCTCCCGTATAGATATGTGTTGGGCCACATCTGATCTTCTACTAAATACAAGGGATATAGAAACCTTACCTCGAATGCTATCTGACCACAATGCTATTTTATGGACATTGAAATCTTCAGGTATGCCCAGGCACTGGAAAATTAACTCAACACTTTGGACCGATAAAGAATTCATTTCAGAGGCTGCTAGAGATCTGAACTTGTATTTTGAAACTAATCTAAATAAGGGTACACCACTCAAAACGGTATGGGATGCCTTTAAACCATATTTCAGAGGATTTGTTATCCAATATATGGCAAAACAGAATAAAGAGAGGAAAAAGAAATATGAATCAATCCTTAATATGATGAAAAAGCTTGAAATGGACTTAACACAAGACCCCCGTAATGACAAGCTGAACAAAGACCTGGCCTCTTGTAGACATGAACTCAACCTGATCCTGACTGCAGATATAGCTCACAAAATTAAGCTGGCCAAACTGAATTTTGTGGAAAATGCAAACAAACCAGGTAGATGGTTAGCGTATAGGTTAAAAAAGGTACAATCACAAAAATTTATATATTCACTTAAAGACAAAACTGGGGAAAATCAGACAGAGCAACTACCAATCCAAAAAATCATAGAGGAATATTACCAAAGATTATTCAAGCCGGAGATGATTGACAAAGATGCCATCTTCCAATATCTTAAACAAGCCAACTTTCCAAAACTTACTGAAGAACAGAGAGCCCAGACGAATGCTCCTATCACAATGATGGAAATAACAGAGGCTATTAATCATCAAAAGTTGAATAAAGCACCTGGATCTGACCAAATACCAGCCATATTTTACCAAAAATTTTCGGAGACAATTTCTGGAAATATGAAAAATCTCTTTACATCTATATTTGAAGGCGAAGATATACCAGATTCCTGGAAATCATCACATACGACACTGATTCCCAAAGAATGGAAATCCAAAGATTTGATACAGAATTACAGGCCAATTGCCCTCCTAAATGTGGATTACAAAATTTTTGCAACCATTCTGGCTAATAGATGGCGGATGATTTTACCTTCTCTGATATCACGCGACCAGACTGGCTTCCTTCCAAAAAGGAATCTCCAATCCAATATTAGAACTTTTCTTAATGTGTTGGAATATTACGAATCTCACCCCGAGAAGCAAGTAGCTTTTGCATTCATCGACGCTGAGAAAGCCTTCGATAATGTATCCTGGTCTTTACTCAAAACTCAATTAGATTACCTCCAGTGTGGCCATAGAATGTTGCGAGCTATTGAACAAATCTATTCTACTCAAAATACCAGGATTGTAGTCAACGGTCACCTTACAGACAAAGTTAATATACACAAAGGTACTAGGCAAGGATGTCCCCTTTCCCTCTTTTTGTTTATAACTACCCTGGAAGTTCTTCTTCACGTTATAAGGGGAAACCCTGACATTCAAGGCCTACAAAACAAGGGAGAAGTTTACAAGGTACAAGCCTTTGCAGATGACCTGATGGTTATCATGGAGAACCCTCAGACATCCTCCGTAGAACTTCTAAAGACCCTGGAGGCATATTCTAAAATCTCTGGATTAAAGGTGAATAGAGAAAAAACATTGATTTTAACCAAAAATATGACTCCATCCATGATTCAAAAATTGGTAAATCAATCTGCTTTTCAACATTCAAATAGGGTAAAATACTTGGGTATTACTATATCTAACCGATGTAACTCTTTACTCAAAGACAATTATGTCAATGTTATAAAAACAATCAAAGCTGACCTCGAAACTTGGTCAAGACTTCAGCTATCCCTAATGGGCAGGATCGCTGCAGTTAAAATGAATGTCTTACCTAAACTGCTTTTTTTGTTTCAATCTCTGCCTATATTGCCAAACTTTAAGATCATTTCAGATCTGGAAAAAAGTATACGTATATTTATATGGCAAAAGGAAAAAGCAAGGATTAAAAATATTTATTTGCAGGATAGAACCAAATTTGGTGGTTTTGCCCTTCCTAATTTGGTACTATACTACAAGGCTGCTGCCTTGACTTGGATTAAGGATTGGATCTTGATGACAAATAAAAGAATATTGCAGCTTGAGAGTTATGGTCTTGATAAGGGCTGGCATCACTATTTGTGGCATAGGGAAATTTACCTACCCTCTTTAAAAAGCACTGGATAAGGAATGCCTTACTCAAAATATGGCTAATGATTAAAAACAATTTTACCTCAAAGCACCTATGTGGTTATCCCCACTGGGAGCAATTTACAGCTCCCAGGCAAGTGAAATCTCAAATGTTATAACCTACAGACACCTTCTGAATGATGACTTCTCATTGAAACCACTAGGGAAATTAGTATCAGAAGGCTATAATCTGGATTGGTGGAAATATCAACAAATACATTCACACTTCAAAGAGCTTTCCAAAGAAGGTGGTTTTATGACTACTGATACCTCACTTGATAAAATACTTTCCTCTGGTGACTCCAAGCTTCTTAGTAAATTCTATAGCATGTTGATAAATGAAAAAATGATTGATACACTGGTTAAAGACTGTATGATAAGATGGGCAGAAAACTTAGGCTGTACTATTCATTTAAATAAATGGGACTCTCTGTGGAACACAGTTAAAATCTTTAAATCTATTTCGTTCAAGGAAAATTGTTATAAGATGTTTTATAGATGGCATTTCGTGCCTCATCGTTTATCCAAGATGTATAACTGTTCACCTAAATGTTGGAAATGTAATTATGACTGTGGAACCTTTTATCATATGTGGTGGACTTGTAAAGAAGCTAAGGCGTATTGGAACATGGTAAAACTTTTCTTAGAAAGATCTTTGAAAATTAAAATAGAGTCTAGACCAGAACTATTTCTGTTAAATATAGTAGATATGAATATTTCTTATGATCAGAGATATGTACTTCATCATGTAATTGTTGCTGCAAGAATACTGTACGCGAAACTTTGGAAACAACCAACCACGCCAACAGAGAAGGATCTTCATGGAAAGATAAGAGAATGCATCGAAATTGATAAACTCTCTGGTTATTTAAAGGGAGACTACGACGAGATCTTTCGGGAAAGATGGCAAGAAGTAACAAATTTATTAGTATTGTGACAACATTTGGCAATTTTAGCAATATGTTTAATTACTATTTCTATTTTGCTTGATACACTCAATGTAAATCTTAAAAACTGTATCCCCCCCCTTTCTTTCCTTTTTTTCTTTTTCCTCTTACCCATACTCCTTCCCTTTGTTCCCCTCTTAAAAATCCAATAAAAATTTATTAATAATAAAAAAAAAGATCCTGTTTGGATAGGGGAGGGCTTTCTTCATCTGACCCTCTCCTGTGCCAGCCTCATGGCTGACTCATCACCAGCCGATCCCATCCCCATCATCTCTAGAAGGGGGTGCTAGTAGAGCACCAGCCTTCTCCATCCTCACATCTCAGTCCCAAGGGAATTCAAATGCTAGCCCCCTTGGGGAGACTCTCTGTCTTTAGAACTGACCAGATGGTCGGAATGCCAAAAAAAACCCCTCTTTTCAGGAAACCCAGGCACCTTCACGTGGGGACACCCCCACACAAGACAATATTCCTCTGCCAGGTCCCTGGGGCTACTTAAGTACATAAACTAACCTTCTTGCCCCTTGGGTCCATATTACTGAATCCAGGGGAGGCCTCCTTACAAGGAGGCTCTAGCAAAAGTATGTGGACCTGGTTATTCTTAAAATATCCAAAAGAAAACCCTGCCCAAGCACGTGGAGCTCGATTGATTTTCCTCTCCTACAGAGGAAAAATCATTCAGCTCCAATCCAAAAGGGAAGGTGAGGTTTCTTCACCTTCTCTCTCTCTCTCTCTTTCTCTCTCCCTCCCTCCCTCCCTTGCTCTCTGCCTACCTACCTATCTATCTATAGTGGACCCTTGTGTGACAAACAGCTAGTGTAACATAAACATTTGTACAACATAAAAGTTCTGGTGATAGGGAAATTGGCTCAACGTGGTCGCCTATGGGAACATCCGTGCAACACAGAAATAGGATTGCTCTGTTTTCGATGCACTCCTATGGAAATTTGTGTAGAGGAGAATTTGCTTAACATAGTTTCATTTGGGGCAAATTGGTTCCTTTGTGCAAGGTACCATTCTATCTATCTATCTATCTATCTATCTATCTATCTATCTATCTATCTATCTATCTATCTATCTATCTATCTATCTATCTATCCACCCATCTGCCCGCCTATATTTAATGAAAGTAAGGGAGGCACAACGCCTGCCTAGCTGAATTTTTCCTGGGGTAGCTTGTTGAGATGCTCAGGAGCTGCCTTCACTGTTTTTGTCTTATTGAGAAAAAAGGAGGGGGCACATTACCTGCCTCCCCTTTGGGGGGCGCTCGTTGAATGAATGTGTTGTTTGAATCTGGGTCACGTAGTCTTGCAATTATTGCATGTGCTAATGTATGCCTGTGGTTTCTGCCCTCTCCCTTACTTTGGCTGTTATACTCCCTCGTTTTGGTGTGTGTATATGTGTGTGTGTGTGCCCATGCGAGATGCCCCCTCACTCCCTCTGTGTGCTGGATGGTCTTAAGCTGTGCATGGGTGATTGGGAGGCCCCCTCCTTCCGACGTGTGTGTATTCTATGTTTCAATATTCCAATTTTTTTCCCTTAACATGGCCAAAAAGTGGCCCTAATGTTTCTGCCTTCTCCATTTTCAGAAGAGAAGGCATGTGTTTTTCCCCCGCCTACCCCCCTCTTTTTCGCTGATTAAAGGTTTTACACCGGGGTGGGGACATTCTAACCCTGATGTGGAAAAGGGGGGAAGGCTACCCCCCTCCAGACCCACTATATGGCCTAATTCGAGCAGCCTGGGGACCTCATGGCAACTGCTGGGGCCCCGTTCTTTGTTTCCCTTTTTGTTTTGGCTGTTGCTGGGATGAATCCCTGCTTAAATGGTGTTGTGGGTCCCCCTTCCCAGGTGCCCCACATGGACCTTCACCCAGTTTCTGGTTTTTTTCACCCTGTCCCCCCAATATCATAGTCCTAGCCATGTGGTGGGGCATCCGGTTCGCAACCCCTCTCTTTTCTACCCCCTTCTTCTTAGCCCCTCCCTTCTAACCCCCCTCCTCCGTAGTCCCTTGTGCTCTTAGCCCCATCATCATGCAGTTCCTTCCACCCCAGTACACACTGTCATATCTGAAAAGGGGGGAGCCTGCCCCCCCGCCTCCTGAACAAAGAACTGCTCCTCTGTACTCCTCCCTGAATTCCCTACAGTCTGGCGAGAAGTGGGAGAATGGCTAGTGGGTGATCAATGGGCTTGGGCAGTTCCTCTCAGCAATACTGTCCTATTAAGTCAAACGGTTCCATGAGGGGCTCACATTCCTCAGGGAAAACTTTGTACAATTGGCTAAGACATCGATACTTCCACCCTGAGCTGCAATCAGTTTGCAAAGGCATGGTTGCTTCCTGCCTCATCTGCCTACAGAACAACCCATGGGGAACTAAAACTATACCCCAGGGGGTTCTTAGACAGACCTGTTACCCAGGGGAGGCATGGCACGTTGATCTCATGGAAATGCCCAGGGCTGGGGCTAAGTAGAATCTTCTGGTTGGGTGGCCATCTACCTCCCTACATTCGACTTATTGGCCACAAGCCTCCAGAAAAGTTAAGAGGCTCAAAATTAAAAAACAAAACAAAAACAAAAACAAAACAAAAAACCACGGCAATTGGCTAAAAATTTGTCAAGAAACAGGACTCGAATGACCAAAAGCCCTACCCATTGCTCTGGCCCACATCTGAGCCACTCCCACTGCCCGCCTAGGACTGCCCCCCTTTTTGAGCCCCTCCATGGTCATCCCTTTGTCGCTCTAGCCCCAAAACCTAACTCAGGGGATCAGCCCCTGCCGTCTATTTTAGGGAGTCGGGAAGGGGTTTTCTCTCCCTCTCTCTCAGCAGGTTGCTGCGGCCGCCCCGCCCCCCCAAGAGAGGCCCCCCTATCGAGATCCACCCAGGGGATTGGGTCCTGTTGAAAGAACTGCACCCCAGCCGCCTGGAAGCCAAATGGTCGCCTCCACACCAAAGTCCTCCTTAGCACCCCCACCATAGTGAAAGTTGAGGGACTCAAATCCTGGGTTCACCTTCCAAGGTTAAAGCCGTGAGACCACCAACAGAGGACTGGGCTTGTAAGCGGTTGAGACCCATGCGCTTGAGAATCCAACGACGGAAGGACCAGCGGCCGCCTGGATCAGAGCCCACATCATTGCGCCACTGCTCTCTTCCCTGGGAGACGAGGAGCTGACTCTTGTGTACTGGACCTGAGACGGAACCTGCGCCGGCCCAAGAAAACCTCTGCAAATGGCAAGTGTACCCCTCCAGGCCATCTCTGTCTGTCCCTCCACCCTCTGTTTTTAGTCCCTCCCCACCCCATCGTGTTCCTACATGCTTTTTCCCTATGCCTCCTAGGGAGCCTCCTACACTTCCTTCACCCCATTTCTGCAGAATGAGGGAGAAATGCACTCTGCAGGCTGGTACACAACACTACATAAATGTTCAATGTAACTGACTGTTGGGTTCATGCACATGGCCCCACCCACCATAGACAAGGGAGGCCGGTTGTGCCAGCTGCCTGTCTGGACCCTAAGAAGTGGAATGCTACACACTTGTACTCCATGCCCCTTGGGGAACAGCAAGAGGGGGGAGTCTTGGATCTGGACCAATTCTCCCTTGGTTACCACCAGCACTGGCCGCTGACTCCCGTCTGTGTGCCATGGCATAATCAGCCAACACACAGGACCCTGACCTATGCCTCTCCCTTGGTACAGGTCCCCTTCTGTCAACTGGGGAGATCCCGGCTGGCATTCAATTTTACCCTAAGAACCAGCCAGCTTCTGCCTGGCCAGGCCCACTTCACCAGGTACGAGCCAGGCAAGGCCTTAATGAGGACCAAGGCTTTGACCCAGAACACACCTGCCTTTCTGAGGCTCAGAGATTTGGGGCTATCATGTTTCCTGCGTGGGGTGTCGCTTTGAATGTAAGACAAATCAGGCGACTCTCTTGCCAACTTGAAGCCCTCGCTAATGTCACAGCAGACACGGCATCTGTCCTACAAGTGAAGGTGGGATCCATGGCAGACACTTTGGTTCAGCATAAAATCACCTTCGACTTTGTGCTCAGCAACCGAGAAAGTCTTGAGTCGTTGCTGTTTTTATGTAAATATGAGTAAACAAGTATAGACCAATGTCAAAAAAAATTCACCAAGTCGCCTAGGACATACAGAAATCTTACCCCAGCGCTGGCCCCTCTTGTGGGAAATATTAACCGGCTGGCTTTCTAATATCAATTGGATAAAGAAACCTTTCCTAATAATAATTGGCTTTCTTGTGCTTTTGGTGGTGACTCGTGGCCTGATCCGGTGTGCGGTAATGTTTGTGACCTCTCGTTATTCCCTCATTAAATGAGGCGGCCAGTCCAACCGGAAAGGCAAGGCAGGCGCAGCACCAAAGTAAAAGGATGCCTGGCAGCATGCCAGGCACCCCTCATGTTAAAAAGGGGGGGAAATGTAGAGGACACACACAAAAAAAAACTGTGTGTGTGTGAATTGGGAGCAGACACGTGTCTGTGGAGGCAGGCCCGCACCCGCTCCTACGAGCACACGTCAATTAGGCAAGGACAAAATTAGACCCCCGCATCCGACTGCAATCCTTGATATCGTCACAAGCACAATGCAAACAAACCTGGTCCATATTGGCCCAGCCGTTCCCCAAAAAGATATTTATTTTATTTATTTATTTATTTTTACAACTTATATGCCGCCCACTACCCAAAGGTCTCTGGGCGGCTTACAATCAAGGAATTAAAACAGTTAAAAACATCAAACAACAATAAATAATTAAAACAACAATAAAAACCTTATACTAAAACATCACACTAAAATTGCCATCAGAGGACCCACAATCTAAATTGTATCAATTAAAAAACTTCTGGAACAGGAAGGTTTTTACCTGGTGCCGAAATGTCATCAGTGTTGGCGCCAGGCGGATCTCACTTGGGAGGGCATTCCATAGCTTGGGGGCAGCTGCCGAAAAGGCCCTCTTCCTACAAGCCATCCCTTTCACCTCCTTGAGGGATGGCTCTTTCAGGAGGGCCCCCTGGTTTGATCTTAATTGCTGGGTAGGTTCATATGGAAGGAGGCGGTCCTTCAGGTATCCAGGTCCTAAGCCATTTAGGGCTTTATATGTCAAAACAAGCACTTTGAATTGGGCTCGGGCAGCAACTGGTAACCAATGTAGGCTACGTAGAATCGGCGTGATGTGATCCCTAGCGGCCCCACCACTTACTAGCCGCGCCGCACGATTCTGAACCAGTTGCAATCGCCGAACCGTCTTCAAAGGCAGCCCCATGTAGAGCGCATTGCAGTAATCAATACGGGATGTTACCAGTGCATGCGTAACTGTTATGAGGCTCCGTTCATCCAGGTAGGGGCGTAGCTGATATATTTTCCGCAGCTGGAGAAAGGCACCCCTGGCCACCGAGTCCACCTGGGCTTCCAGAGTTAGACCGGGGTCCAGGAGCACCCCCAAGCTGCGGACCCTGTCCCTTAGGGGGAGTGCAACCCCGTCCAGAACAGGGAAGTGTCCTCTAACCTGTCTGGCGAAGCACCCACTAACAGCACTTCCGTCTTGTCTGGATTGAGTTTCAATTTGTTAACCCTCATCCAGTCCATTATCTGGCCCAGACACGAGTTCAGCACAGAAACCGCCTCACCTGGATTGGTGGAAAACGAGAGGTAGAGCTGAGTATCATCAGCATATTGCTGAGTCCTCAGCCCAAACCTCCTGATGACCTCTCCCAGTGGTTCCATGTAAATGTTGAACAGCATGGGAGACAGTATAGAGCCCTGAGGAACCCCATGACATAAATGCCACGGGGCAGAGCAACTGTCCCCCAGCACCACCTTCTGGACACGGTCAGCCAGGAAGGAATGGAACCATCGCAAAGCGGTGCCTCCAACTCCCAACCTGGCCAGCCTATCCAGAAGGACACCATGGTCGATGGTGTCGAAAGCCGCTGAGAGGTCCAGGATATGGCTGAGAAGCCCCGGTTTCTTTCCCTGCAAGCAAATAGGCTTGGGAACAAAGGTTGGAGGTGATTGACAGTGGATTCGATAAGTTGTTTCCCCTGGACATGTGCCCCCAGCCTCAGGAAAGTAGGGGGAATGGGGCAACCCCTTACTCCTCAGTAGATCAGACCTTGACACACTTGGGGGTGGGTGAGGGATCGTCTCATATTAACCCCCTTTTCATCACTGCATCGTTCCCTGCACAGCCAAAAGGGCACCAAGAAGTATTTTCTCTTTCCCTTCTCCTTCTCCTCTCTCTCTCTCTCTCTTCCCCAAAATAAATAAAAACAAAATAATTCCTCCACCTATGCCCTCTGTGCCCCCCCCCGGCCTTCCAGTAATATCCCCAACCCCTCCATTTTCCCAATTCCTTCTTCCTTCACGTATCTCAAGGCCTGGACAAAGGTACACGTTGCCTCCATGCAAGGGCCACCCCGCCACATGGAAGAACCAGTTCAAACTGCTTGATTCCTCTGAATGGATTTTGCCAGAAGGAATCTTCTCCTTGCTTCACAGAGACAATGGGCTCTATGGGGCACCTTTTTTCCTGCTTAGCCCTCCAGCTTCCAGCTCAAGCACCTGGACATCATCAAATCCCTTCATCTGCCTCTGGACCATGGGAAGGTCTGCCATTATTCTACCTCAAGGCAATACCCATCCCATTTCTTATCATGGATGACTCATCATTCACCCATTGATGTTGCTTGCTGATCCACCCACCCCCTCTCTTTCTCCTATCTTCCTCTCTTCCGCCACCTCAAGCTAGGTCACCCCCCCTTACCTCTCACCTCACCATGTTTTCCCTTCTTAACCCTTACCCCCCCTTCCCCATCTCTCTCTCTCTCTCTCTCTCTCTCTCTCTTCCCCTTGCCCTCCCCTTTGCCCCATCTCCTCCTGGCTTTTTCCTATTCCTCTGCACCCCGTCTCACTAAAGGCTAGATGCTTGAAGCCATGTCCTTGTATTCCCCTGCTTTCTGGACCTAAATCACCTTTGGGGCAATAAAGGAGCACCAGCATGGCTGAAGGAGATGATCATCTAGCAAAATTCCATTTTCCTCAAGCGACACAGGCACGTACGCCCAGCAGATGTGCCAGAGATACCATCACAGCCTGAAGCGCACCATTGTTTTCATTTCCACACCCATCCAAAGCACCATCTGGCAGCAAAGGACTTTCCTGATCAGCTTTTCCACCTCCATTGTGACTTCCTCGCCCCCCCTCCATTGTGATTGTTCCGTCTCCCCATCTACCTGTTAATTGTTTTGTGATTACCCAGGCATTTGGACAATACTGGCTTCTCCCCTTTCATTGTCAATCCCTTGGACACACATTAAAGGATTAGTTTTTGCCTAATCACACCCCAACAGGGGGCCTGGGCCATGGATTGTGGAACGCCCAGGACCTCCCCCAACAGACTCATGGACTCACTTCATTGGTGGTCCCCAGAACACCACCCCTGACCCGGCCCAAAGGAGGTGCCACTTTGGGAGGCAGGAAAGGGAGGAAATAAAGATTGGGGGTGTCCTGTTTCGGGTTGCTGAACGCCTCACTTCTGCCTTGAGTGATCCGTTCGCCTTACCATCTTTATTAGTCCTAATAAACTGGTAATATTGCCTGGATCTCTCTGTGTTGGATTTTTTTTATTGGGTCTTGTGAAATCCAACAGCTTGCAGCAGGATTAGCTTGCTGTGGTCTCAACAGGATCAAAAACAAAATATTCTGATCCTCCACCCTCCGCCCAGAATTTCCTCACAGGGAAGTGATTAAGTGGACACAACAATTTCCTCAAAAAATGCACTTGATGTCTATATTCAAGGAAGCAGTGACGACGAATCCTAAATCAGAAATAGTGCAGATCTTATGGGAAAAGTTGGAGTATGTGGGAAAAGGACATTTCTTCTTCTTCTTCTTCTTCTTCTTCTTCTTCTTCTTCTTCTTCTTCTTCTTCTTCTTCTTCTTCTTCTTCTTCTTCTTCTTCTTCTTCTTCTTCTTCTTCTTCTTCTTCTTCTTCTTCACCACAAGAAGAAGAAGACAAGTATTAAAGCATTACTTTATTTGTTATTGTTAGTTGTTTATACTTTCTATTTTGTTATATTGTAAACCTCCCAGAGTAGTCATTCGACTAGATGGGTGGTATAAAAATCAATAGTCTTTAAAATAGTCTAGTCAACTAGACTTGGAAGGGCAGAACTAAAAGAATTTGAAAAGA
This sequence comes from Phrynocephalus forsythii, assembly GCA_029282475.1. Taxonomy (NCBI): domain Eukaryota; kingdom Metazoa; phylum Chordata; class Lepidosauria; order Squamata; family Agamidae; genus Phrynocephalus; species Phrynocephalus forsythii. The sequence continues at coordinate 100,870,037 of JAPFRF010000004.1, read as the reverse complement.
TAATCAAGTGTCAAGATGTGTCACCAGGAACAAAGGCCAATACCACCCATGCTAACATATATCCAGTCACCATATATGGGTATGAAAGCTAGCCAGGAAAGAAAGCTGATAGAAAAAAATTATATTTAAATTAAATTAAATTAATTTTTTAAAAATGTGTTGATTTATTTATTTATTATTTTAAAGTTTATATACAGCACCTATTTTCCCATAGGAAACTCTGGGTGGTTTACAAACAGGGCAATACAAACAAACTGGAGGAAATCAAAGCAAGTCTCCCTGGAGGCAAAAATGTTGAAAATGAAGCTGTCCTACCTTGGGCACATAGTGAGAAGTTAGGATTATTTGGAAAAGACAATAATGCTGGGAAAGGTTGAAGGCAGCAGGAAAAAAAAAGATCAACTACAAGGCAGATTGACTCCATAAAGGAAGCCATAGGCTTGCGTTCGCCAGAGTTGAGCTGGACTTCTGAGGACAGAAATTTTCAAGATCACTTGTTTATGGGGTCATAATAAGTCAGAGGTGGCGCGATGGCACACAACCACCACCAAAGCTTCAGGAATGTGTGTCACGGCTATCTAGATTTCTGGTAAGCCACTCCAGTATTCCTGCCAAGAAAAACTCCATGGACATGGGTCACGAAGAGTCGGCCAAGACTGTAATGACACAGCTAAACCATAGAAACCCCTTTCATTGGGAAATACTGCATAACTTTTTAGGGAACTGAAGGACACATTTCTCCTTTTTAAAAGAGAAATCTAGTGGAATGTACCTCCCCATTTTTTCTTCCTAGAGGAATTTCAGAAGATTCTAAATCAAATCCACTTTATTCCCCCAATTTGTGCTCTTCAAAAGTAACCTCTGGATATTGTGACCTGGCATCCCATGATCCATAGCCAGTATTTTTAAGTACAGTGGACCCTCGTATAACAAATGGTTTGTATAACATAAAATTTGTACAACATAAAAATTCTGGAGATAGGGGAAATTTGCTTAACATAATCACCTATGGGGCGAATCTGTACAACATAAAAATGGGATCACTCTGTTTTCAATGCATTCTTATGGGACATTTGTATAAAGGAAAATGTGCTTAACATAATTTCATTTGGAACGAATTAATTCCTTTATACAAGGTACCACTGTAACTAGTATATATAGGTAACACAATGGTTTACAAAATTGTTGTTATTATGTGTAGTGACAGCTACTTTTAGGCATAACAAGTAGTGTTGTCTAGTTTTGTCGAAACGTTATCTAGTTTGGTTGTCTAGTTTTGCTGAAACGTTTTAAAAGAAATGTGGAGGTATTTTTCGGGGCATTATGGCAAACGTTTTTCTTATTTTATGCTATTCTGCAATGCAGCAAGAAAGAATGAACTTGTATTATCTTCTATAGTTTATAAATACAGTCTTTGCAATGTACAATATCAAAATGGATCACTCAATGGAGCTAGAGAGCACCGTTAGTAGTACAATAAACCACTGCTATACAGTATTTCTGTAAATACTTGCAATGTGCGGTGTCAAAACTCAGCAATAAGGAAAACCATAGAGTACTGTGTTAAAAACACACTATGGCAAAAAAATAATGCACCATCAAAGCAACTGTAAAAATAAGAGCAACTAATAGAGCTCACAGTGTTGCAAACCCTGGTCCCAGCAAGCCTGAGCAGTGATGAGATCTGCTGACAGTGGCATTTTGCCAATATCTGAGGGCAAAATGTATTTCAGAAAATTCCAGTTGCCATATAAATTTACTCTAATTTTTTTACTGTTAATTTGAGCAGTACAGCAATGGAACCAATGACACAGAGCAGTGCAGCACTAAAACCTCAAGAGGTGGTGATGCTCCAACAATGGAGGCATTCAAGAATAATTTGGACAACCACCTGGCAGAGATCCTTTGATTTGATTTGCATGGAGCAGGGGGTTGGACTTGATGGCCTTATAAGCCCCTTCCAATTTCACTTTTCTATGATTCTACGATCATGTTGCATCTAGAACTCCATATGCAGTTGATAGCATAGTAAATAATAAACTGTCAAGGTCTGGAGCCTCTCAGCTTATTAATGTACATATTTGTTGGCTTGCAATGCACGTTGCCCTTTAACACTGTCACAATGCATATCCTGTTTATTCAAAGTGATTACACCCTGTCAACATTACCCCACCCCATTTCCCAGTACTGTACCTTTCTAAATCCTGGTAATCCAGTTTCCTACCACAAGCACAGACATCCCAACAAGCCTTTATGTGCTTCTGGGTTGTAATTAATACCTGTAAATGCAGAGATCTTCGTTTATTTTACATCTTTTCCTCATGGAGATTATACTGTTAATCCTTGAGCCCAAATTCAGTTGCTAGTCTCAACTAGAGTAGACTGACTCACCCAATGGTTTTATTTCACTGTTGGCCTATGTGAAGGTCAGGGCTTTTGGGGGTGCAGCCAAAGTGCCACATTCTGCTCAGTACTGCCTCACTCTAGCACAGGCCCCCAGTCATCTCACAGACCATTGACCTGTACCCCTTTAGTCTCGGGTATTGCTGCCACCATTTCAGGGTATCCCACTTCAACTACTGAGTTCCAGGCCAGATGTAACATGGCAAAAACAAAAATGTGTGTTTATTGAATACAGAAAGATGTTGAAATCAGGTTCACTTGTATTCAGTTACTGTAAAGTTACACAAAGCAGTTCCCTCAAATACGGATGTAATTCCCTCACTCAAACGTGACAGTTCCCTAAATGCTCTGTCTCTTCTTCAGTGCTTTAACAAAGTTGCAGCTGCCCTATAGCCCAGTGGTTCTCAACCTGTGGGTCCCCAGATGTTCCTGGACTGCAATTCCCAGAAATCCTGGCCAGCTCGGTTAGTGATGAAGACTTCTGGGTGATGAAGACTTGCAGTCCAGGAACATCTGGGGATCCACAGATTGAGAACCGTTGCTCTAGCTTATCTCTTCCCTAACTCTCAGGATGGTTGTTCCCTAACTGAATCTTTCTCACTCAGGTGGAGCTAGTTAAGCACTAGGGCTCCGCCTCCACATTCCATATTTGGGCATAGGCATTAACTCTTTTCCCTCTCCTGTACAGCAACATACACAGTAAAAGGGTGAACGCTGCAGCCTACCATTCAATAATTGGGCTCCACTCTAGTTCAGGCTAAGATGATTTATTGCAGACATCAATTCCCTTTATTAAGAGCTGGATCTCTCTTGGTAGAATACTTAAGAGAATTATTGATGTTTCATTTATTTATTTAAAATATTTTACCCCTTCTCCTTAAAAAGGACTTGATGGCTTACATCAGTAGAAGGCAATGTTTAAAAGCTAAAAACAGTAAGCATACAAAAAACCCAGCTTTTAAGGAGGCAGATGCCGTGGGACCACACAGATGATCCGGGTTTCTTTTTTTTTCTTTTTCATAGCACCGACTGGCTGTTTCTGGGGCCAATGGGCTATGTTGTTTTTTTTAATTTCCCTGCACATTGGAGCAACAGGAAGTTCAATCAGGTGCTCTAAGCATTAATTTTCCCCAGCCAAGTGGTCCGTTTTTTTCAAATGCTAGCGCCACCTGCTGGCCAAGGGGGCTGAACTGCACTTTTAAATTAAAAAACCAGCTTTGGACATGGGAACTCCTGTCCCATTATTCAATCATGTGATGGGACAAAGAGGAAAAGCCGGACCTTCAGAAGATCAGGATCAAAACCCAGGTGAGATAGCAGCCTTAGAATGCTACAAAACAGTATTTGCTATACTTTTGGCTGAAGTTATTAACATAATGTTATCCTTCAAATTATGTTTTGTCCTTGTTTCTCTTTGCAGGACATAGAAGGAGCCCCCCCAAAAAAACTGAGATTGTGAAAACATTTTGGCAACTTTTATGCAACAACAGCACTATGTGGCTCATCTTCCCACTTGAGAGGCGCCAATGGATCGTATTTGGCATGAATGAAGATGAGGTTTTCTTTTTCAGATTCTGCAGCTAGCAAGTCATAATGTTTTTAGTCATGTTAAAAATCTTAAAGATCTTTCTGTCTGGTAAAAATCCATCAGACTTGGCTCTTTTCTGGATTTTAACCAGTTTCCTGAGAATGTGAGCATCTTTTTGCTGCTCTGCTCATACCATGAGTTGATTCAATTGTTCACCTCAATGTTCAAATAAACCTAAGTTGGAATCTTTGACTCCATCCTGGACAACTGCTTTCGATGTTTCCTACCTAACAGCAAAATGCTGGACCTCTTCATTGTAAAAGCACCCGCTCATTAAAGTCCAAACCAGGGTACTTCAAGGGCCAGATGCAGGGGAGTGCTATCAGGAGACAGATACTGTATCTAGTCTCGTGCGCTCCCAGACGCATTTGGTGGGGCCATGTGAGATACAGGAAGCTGGACTAGATGGGCCTTTGGCCTGATCCAGCATGGCTCTTCTTATGTCCTTATGTTCCAGGTAGAGAGTACTCAGAAGTGATTTCCCATTTACTTCTTCTGGAGGCACTCTGGGACTGTGAAGTTTGCCCAAGGTCACACAGCCTGGCTCTCTGCTCACGGAAGGCACAACAGAGAACTGAACTCCCAAACTCTGGCTCCACAACCAGAAACCACAGAGAGATCTAGCCATTGGGAGCCTGCAATTTTATGGAATAAAAAATATTTGTAAACAGCAAGTACTATTAATTCAATCCTGCACCTGATTCTTATCAATATTTTTATTAATGACTTGGGTGAGGGAATGCAAGGAATATTTATCAAATTTGCAATTGACAAAAATTGGGTGGAATCACTAATATATTAGAAGAGAGGAACAAATTTTTAAAAATCTGGTGAGGCTTGAGCACTGGACTGAAAACAACAGAATGAATGTGAGCAGTGAAAAAAACAAATAAACTGTTACAATATGTGGGATACTTGGCTCAGTAATACTGCAAATGAGAAGGATCTTGAGATTGTAATAAATCAGAAGCTGAATATGAACCAACTGTGTGACGTGGCTGCAAAAAAAAAGACAAATGCTATATTAGGATGCATTAACAAAAGCATAACACTATATCCAGATCCTGTGTGGTACTCGCCCCTTTTACTTGGCTCTGGTTAGGCCTCATCTAGAATACAGAGCCCAAATTCTGGACACTACATGTTAAGGAGGACCGCAACACACTGGAACAAGTTCTCAGGAGGGCAACAAGGAGGATCAGGGGCCTGGAAACCAAGCCCTGTGAAGAAAGACAGAAAGAAATGGGTATGTTTAGCCTTCAGAAAAGAAGACTGAGGGGTGTGTGAGAGACGATATCACTTTTCAAATACAGTGGTACGGCAGATAACAAATTTAATTCGTTCCCAAAGGTAATTTGTTATAAAAAAATGTTATCTGAAACATGGTTTCCCATTGAAATGAATGGGAAACTGATTAATCTGTTCCAGAGGTCTGAAAAAAGTAAAAAAAAATGTGGTTTTATTTCCAGACCTCTTTATAAAGTGCACTTTAAAGGCATGCAGTGCTGGAACACGAACCCCCAGAACACACACACACCCCGCATTGCAATGCAAACATGGGGAAAAGAAAGCAGCAAGACTACCACAGCATTTTCTCACCAAAAATGCAATGGTGGGAAATGCAAACAGACACAAATACAAGCAGAAAGACTACTCTGGCCTGTTTCCACCCAAAATGCAAAGAAAAGTAGTGCAGAGATTAATAAAAGCTAGCTCCCTACCTTTCCAAGTTTGAAAGGTCCAAATTCATCAGAAAAAATATGTCTAGAATGGCTCCAAAACACCATAAAAACTGCTCTAATTCCTCCCACCCCTCCACAAACTACCGGGGGGGGGGGGGACAATGCATCCTGGATACACTTTTTTGCAAGCCATTTTGAAACATTTGCTATCCGAGGCAGCCCATAGGGAATATTTGTTATCTGAGGCAGTCCTATACCCAGAAATTTCCATTTGTTATCCGAAAAATTTGTTATCCGAGGCATTTGTTGTCCTAGGTTTGATTGTACTTGAAAGGCTATCAAGGGACAGGATTTATTCTTGTTCACCCCAGAGTTCAGGATATATAAAAATGTGTCCGAACTACAGGAATCCAGATTTAGGCTGAATATCAGGAATAACCTCTTAACTAGTAGAGAAGTACAACAACGGAACTGATTACCTCAAGATGTGATGAGTGATAAAATATTCAAGGGAATATTGGACAACCACCAGTCAGATCTGCTGTGATTTGAATTCCTTCTGTGAGCAGGAGGTTTATTTTATTTTATTTATTTATTTATTTATTTATTTATTTATTTATTTATTTATTTATTTATTTATTTTTATACTGCCCGTCTTCCAAAGGAACTCCAGGAGGTTAATAGCACCAAAACAAATAACTTTGGACTCAATGGCTTCGTAGACCTCTCCTATAATTCTATGGTTCTATCAAAGGGTCTGATAGGGGAAAAGAAAATGTTATAGAAATACAAAGTTACTTTACCAGGCAGCACATTCATGTTGACATATGACTTCAATTTCTTATGGAAGCTGACACTGCCACATCTTAGTATCTTTAAGCACCCATGGTCAACATGGGAGTGACAGATTGAAACCAGGGCACAAGATATCTCTGATTCATCCCACAAGAGCCACAAGGCTTAGTACAAGACATCTTGGAGTGAGCCCACAGTAACCTCAAAGCTCAAAGAAAACTTTACCTAGGAATCTTGTAGCAGGAAGCCCGCTCCGTGGGCGACTGCCATCTCTTGGTGTATTTGGAATCTCGGAGTAGGTAGACAGTTGTGGACATAGACATCTGGATTAAATGACAATGTTGGCAGAAGATCAAACATGCAGCATTGCTCTGTGTCTTGATTTACTGAAATGGGATCAAGGAGGATTTTCTCTTAGCAGCTACTCTCTGTACCCTGAAAGGACCATCTTGTGCAGTTAACTCAATCAAGATGCATTTGACTTAGAGTTAATTGAACAAGATGGTGTCAAATAAATCAAAGCCCTATTTTGTGAGATCTTTAAGGAGTGGTGTTGTCAGAACCATCCCCCATGATGTTTTTTAGGGCACGGTGGGGATTTGAACCCATGTCTCCTCAGTCCTGGTCTGATACTGTATCCAACACACTGCACTGGACAATTTGACAACTTCAGGTGGCCTAATTGTACTCAACTGTTAACCTCTTGTTTCTTGTATCTGTGATAAAAAATAATGTATGATTGTTGACTTCTGGAGGTATTTGATCAGCACCTTTGAAACATTCCATGAACATTGTGTTGGAAATCTCACATTTTAATCTCTGCTCCCAGCTTCATAGTAGTTGGGGGGATGCAAAACTAGGCAAAAAAGATAGAGAAATAGAAGATATCAAACTAGCATGATGATTTATGTATAAATGTACACATATGAATACACAGATACCCTTCTCATTCTTTCTCCCTACCATATCTGTCCTGCTGAATATTAAGTAATGCTGAATTTGTTTAAACTATTGCTACTTTACAAAGGCAATCAAGCTGTCCAGGAAACTCTAGCAGTCAAATTATTATTAACTGCTTGATAAGCCTGTGTCCAACATGCTGAACTTATAGAAGGAAAACACCATTTTTAGTCCCAATTGGAACAGACCTATTGAATTATTAGGACTTACTTACTGGAGCCGGACTATAAAGAAGGCTTATCACCACAGAATTGACACTTTTGAGCTGTGGTGCTGAAGGTGAGTCTTGAGAGTCCCCTGGACTACAAGGAGATCAAACCTAACCATCCTTAAAGAAATCAACCTTGGATGTTCATTGGATGGACAGATTTTGAAGCTGAGGCCCCAATATTTTGGCCACCTCATGAGGAGAGAGGAGTCCTTGGAAAAGTCCCTGATGTTTGGAAAGATTGAAAGCAAAAGGATAAGGGGACAGCAGAGAATGAGATGGTTGGATGGTGTTATTGATGCAACCAACATGGATTTGACCAAACTCCAGGAGGCAGTGGAAGATAGGTGGGCTGGGCATGATCTGGTCCATGGGGTCACAAAGTGTCGGACATGACTCAATGACTGAACAACAACAACAACAACACTTACCGGGCAGTGAGCACCTTAGAAGTTTGGTTAGAAAAGAACTATGGTAGATGGCTTGGATATATGTTCCCAAAGCTTTTGTTGTTATGTGCCATTTTTGGTGAATTTTGATGCCCCCAAGAATGAGATGTCCTGTCCTCAACAGCTCTGTTCAACTCTTGCAACTCAAGTTTTGTGGCTTCTCATGTTTAGTCTTCCTCTTTTCCTGTTTCTGTCAACCCTTCTCTGTTGTTTTTAACAGAGAATCCAAACTTAGTTCCAATGCTTTTGTCTCCAGAGACAGCTCAGGCTTGATTTGCTTTTGGACCTGCTTGTCTTTGTCTTTCTTGCAGTCCAGGGTATCCTCAAAACTCTCCTCCGTATTTCAAATACTATAAATCATTTTTTTCCTGTCCAGCTTTCACACTCATACATGGTGACTGGAAATAAGTGCTCTGAAATCTAGCACACTTCCTGCAGGGTATCTAAAAGGAAGAAACTGCCATGGACCTATTCTACATATATTTGGAAGCACCGGCTTGGTCTAGAAAATGAGTTGGATTTGGGTCTCTGAATGAATAATAAAGAAAAGAAAATGAATCGGAGAGCCTGTGCCCAGCCCCAGCAAAAAGTATTACTTTTAGGATACAGTGTCTATGACAGGAAGAAATTTAGTTTGAGGTTCATTAGTAAGATCACAGAGTAAAATTGGGTAATCAAGCAGGGTGGAAATCCATGGTTTCAGTTATTTGTGGTTTGCTGCAGCTCTACTGTATATACAATGTAAAAGGGGACCTCATTGTTGACTTTGTCCTTCCCCTTATAGGCTGTATACACAGTTCCCTTATATCCATAGTAGATCATGGAACCATCATAGATATGGGGATCCTACTGTACTTTACTGGGACTTATTGCCACAGGCAATTAAGTTGCTTCCAACATACAGCTTAATAATATCCAAACCTGCTTATCATTAATAACCTTGGGTAGGTCTTGTGAAATAAATACTACTACTACTACTACTACTACTACTACTACTACTACTACTACTACTACTACTACTACTACTACTACTGAGTTAGTACTACTTTACTACTACTACTTTCTTCGAGTTTATCTCTCGTCCTGTTTCTCACATGTTCATCTTCAAAATTTCTTAGCCACCATTTCAACTAATTCTCCTTTCTATTGGTAATTTGGCATTATCTGCATATCTTACATTACTCATACTCTGCCCTGAGTGACCTCACTGCCAGATGGGAGGTATAAAAATCCAATAAATAAATAAATAAATAAATAAATAAATAAATAAATAAATATTCCTTCCTCTGATTTTCACTCCTCCTTCATCTGAATTTAATCCAGCTTTCTCCGTGGCAGGATCCGTATACAGACTGAACCGCTAGGGGGAGAAAATAAATCTTGACCGGCATTGTTGCTTATGGGAAATAATAATGCTTCTCTTTATTCTCTTCTAATAGCAGCTTTTTGCCTCGAGTGTAGTTTACACATCAGTACAATCAATTACTCTGACATACACAATATTTATTCATACACATACCTTTTTATGATTCATACCATCAAAGTCTTTGCTATAACCTATACAGCACAAATGATTTTTCTTCCAAAATGCTTTATTATGTCCCAGTAACTAACATATATGTCCAATGTACAGTATGTGTTGGTTTTTCTGAATCCAGCTTGTACATCAGATGTCTCTTACTCCACAGTGTGGAATGCGTTGTTACATACATTGTATCACATACATGGGTATGTTTAGCCTAGAGCAGTGTTGGCCAACCTATGGCACGGGTGCCAAAGGTGGCACTCAGAGCCCTTTCTGCGGGCACCCGACATCACCCCTTCCCAGCCACCTGCATTCAGGTTAAATTGCTGTATTGGCACTTTGAGGAAAAAATTAGTGGGCTTTGAATTGCAGTTTGGGCACTCGGTCTCTAAAAGGTTCGCCACCACTGGAGAGAAAAGGAGACTGAGGGGAAATATGATAGCACTTTTCAAATGCTTGAAAGGTTGTCATACAAAGGGCAAGATCTGTTCTCCATCAATCCAGAATGCAGGCACATGGGTGCAATTTACAGGAAGCCAGATTTCAGTTGAGTATCAGGAAAAATCTCCTAACTGTTAGAGCAGTATCACAATGGAACCAGTTACCTCAAGAGGTATTGAGTGCTCCATCACTGGGCGCTTTCAAGAGAAATTTGGACAACCACCCGGCAGATCTCCTTTGATTTGTACTCCTGCATTGAGCTGGGGGTTGGACTTGATGGCTTTATAGGCTCCTTCCAACTCCATGATTCTATGATAATAATGAATGGAAGAATCATAGAATCATAGAGTTGGAAGAAACCTCAAGGGCCATCCAGTCCAACTCCAAACAATGCAGGAAACCCCCCCCCCATCACAGTGCTCCAGACAGATGGCCATCCAGCCTCTGCTTAAAAGCCTCCAAAGAAGGAGACTCTAATTCCTTGCGTGGCAATGACTGTAATACTCCAAAATGGGTCGGGCAGATTTTATTAGTCCAGTCCAGATGCGAAAGCACATTTAAAGTGGGCAAAGTAATAATTACATAGTCTTCGGGTCTTGAACCCAGGATTCCCTTGAGAAACAGCTCTGGGCATCCTGCAGTTTCCGACACTGCGGGAGCAAAGAAAAGTCCGTTTCCTTTCAAGGAAACCGCCTCTATCATGACAAAAAACCCCTTTCTGGAGGCTTCTCCTACGTTTCCCGTTTGAGGGGAGGGGGGCGACTCGAACTCGGAAACCGGGAAGGGCGCTTAGGCTGATGACCCAGACGCGCGAAAAATACACGCGGCGCCCATTCCCACGACTTCCTTCCTTTTTTTTTCGTTTAAGAAGCTGTTGCGGGATGAAGTGCTTTGAAAGCAAAAGGAAGGGCGACTCTTTTGGTAGGGGAGATGCTCTTTCCGTGCCCCTTTTCTCCCCGCTCGATGGCTGTGGGGCGGGGGGGGGAGATAAACCTTAATGAGGTGGGGGAAGGAAGCGATTTTCCAGGGGGGGGGGAGCAGCATCTGGTACTATCCGCGGTTTCCCCACACGTTCGTCCCCGGGGACAAAGCGGGGAACGGCCGATGCTTTCTCCACCTCCTTGGGACCCTTCTTCAGGCTCCGGAGTTCAGGAGCACGTGAGCGCGGGATTCAGATATAACGGGAGCTTTCGTGGACGGTCCGTTTCGTCAGATATACGGAAACAGAATGAAATGAAATCTCAAAGTTTTTATAAACACAGCATGCGAAATTAATAACGTATTGTGCATTCAACGTCCCTTGTACCTGTATTTCATCTTCAGCTATTGTGAGCAGCCTGGCCTGGCATTACAGCAACGCTGAAACTGCGCCAAATGGAATCACGAAGAGTCGGTCACACAACCTACCCACCCACCCAACTACCCACCCACCCACACCCACGAGTTTTAAGCTCCACCGGTTAGATTTCTGCCTGTTGGGCTGTGAAAGGATGAACAAAGCTGGAGGGGCATTGCCTTGATGAGTCGGTGTCGGTGCCCTGGTCTCTAAAAGTCCCACAGGTTAGGTTGATGATCCCTTTCCATGCTGTGAAACATATCTGGCAGCAAACATTCTCCCGTGATTTGGTGCTGGGGTGGTGGTGGTGGTTTCCAATTCATTGCCAATTTAGGGATCTGCTTGCTCTCCACTTTTAAAAAGTGTCCGGCCAGTTGGGGTCTTCTATGTGTGACAATATTATACAGTTTACACAAGCCACTTCTTCAGAGAACCTTTAGAACTCAGTGATGGCATCTGTGTTGGAATACCTGAAGCCTCTTGTTGGTATTTGTTGATGCCTTCTAGGTCTCTCTGGCACAAGTAGCTGTCAGGACAGATACAAACAAGTTAAGGGGGGAACCTGAGTGTAGTAGTAGTAGTAGTAGTAGTAGTAGTAGTAGTAGTAGTAGTAGTAGTAGTAATAATAATAATAATAATAATAATAATAATAATAATAATAATAATAATAATAATAATAATAATAATAATAATAGACTCTGTAAAGAGGTGGATGAAACTATCAACCATATATTGAGTTATTGCAAGAAAATTGCTCAGACTGATTACAAACAGTGTCATAATGTAGTTGCTCAAATGGTCCACTGGAATTTGTTTCACAACTATTTGCCTGTAGCAAAGAAGTGGTGGGTTCATAAGCCTGAAAAAGTAGTTGAAAATGAGCATGCAAAATTACTTTGGGACTTCCGAATACAGATAGACAGGGTTTTGGAGCAGTGATAGAGTCACCAAGAAACAACTTGAAAGGTTTACCCGATACAGTATCAGGATCCAAAAATTGAACTTCAAAGACTCTGGCATAAACCGGTACGAGTGGTCCCAATGGTACTCAGCACGCTGGGTGCGGTGCCTAAAGAGCTAAGCAAGTATTTAGAAGAAATTGGAGTTGACAAAGTCACCATCAATCAGCTGCAGAAGGCCACCTTATTGGGATCTGCTCGCCGATACATCACATAATCCTAAACAGTTGGGAAGTGTTCAACTAGTGATATGTAATACAAAATCTAGCGTAGTTTTCTTGTCTGCTGGATGATGATGATGATGATGATGATAATAATAATAATAATAATAATAATAATAATAATAATAATAATAATAATAATAATAATAATAATAATAATAATAATAATAATAATAGGCTTCAGTCTCCCTCAGTAGACCCCCACCCCCAATTGTTCGTTTTTCCCAACTGGTTAAGTTTATGTGAACTTATTTGTTTCAATTCAATTACTCAGAGACTCTTATAGATTAAAAAGAATAAAATGTTTCCATTTTGTGGATATGTTTTATTTACAGAACACTTTCACGCGAACTGTTCACATCTCACTCCATAACTCTTAAGGCACTGACAGAACACTTACTGAGCCCTGATTGGAAAAAGGCGGGAGAAAGAATCTTGAGGTAGAGAGGGAAACAATTGGCTGCTCCTGAGTTGACTGACCACAACCGCAGTCCAGGAGAAGTCCCTCACAGCCAAAAACTTTTTAAAGGCATCATTTGACAATGCAATATATACCATAAAAACAAGGCAGGTTTGGTGTGGAACTAACATGGTCATGGCACCCTGACTGCCAAATGTTTCTCCATATGTTCATGTCAATTCCATGCTGACTGTGTAACCAACAGGGTTGCATAGTAATGATTGTCTGTTACTTTGCCTATGGCAGGGGTGCCCAAACTTTTTGTAAGGAGGGCCAGATTTGGTGGCTGAGAATGTGTCAGGGGCCGGTTGCTTCCCAACCCTGCCACCCCACTGCAAGCCCCACCCACTTTCTTTAAAAAAAAAAACATGGGGTGAAGGAGGGGGAGGGAGGGGCAGGCCAGCCAGCCGCGGGCCACTCAGAATGGCCTGACGGGCCGGATTTGGGCCCCGGGCCGGACTTTGGGCAGGCCTGGCCTATGGTGAAGGCCCACATAGCACAGCGGAATGTAATTTTGAGCAGATCTATGTAGGATTTTGGGATTTATTATTTTTTTTTGTAAATATAAAGTGCTGTTGTGACTGCTATTCTTTTAAGTCATTTCTGACTGAGGGCAAGGGTATGGACTCCAGAAAGCTGAGGTCTTGAAACTCAGTGGAGTTTCTTCTTCCCTCAAGTCAATTCATTTCACAATTGGTCTTCCTGTCTTCCTACTACCTTCCACCTTTGCTAGAATTATTGTCTTTTCTAGTTAGCTTTTTCCTTCTTGTGTATATCCAAATTGCAGCATGCACATGTGGGAGAGTTTAATGTGGATTGGAATAGAACCGCTGAGAGAAGTTGACCTTATCTAGTGCCTTATATTGATTGATTCCCTGCATGCCCAAAGCCAGTATAGGCTCCATGGATGCCTGCATTTATTTATATATTTATTATGTAAACACTTTCTGGGTGGCTCACAGCACTACAGGTGATTAAAATCAACACTACCAAATACAAAACACTGTACAATATACAACATAAAATAAATAAAACACTGTCACTAGCTAAAAAACTTTGTATAAATATGGTTGCGAGAAAAAGTATGTGAATCTTTTTGAATTTCATGGTATTCTGCATTAATGTGTCATACAATGCGATCTGATCTTCCTCGTAATTCAAGTGTACAGTATTGGCAAATAGAATACAGTGGACCCTTGTATAACAAACAGTTTGTATAACATAAAATTTGTACAACAAAAAATATTCCGGAGATAGGGGGAGTTTGCTTAACCAAATCGCCTATGGGACAAATCCGTACAACATAAAATGGGATTACTCCATTTTCAATGCATTTCTATGAGAAATTTGTATAAAGGAAAATTTGCTTAACATAACTTCATTTGGAATGAATTAATTCCTTTATACTAGGTACCCCTGTATGCCTAAAATAATAACATAGAAAATTCTGATCTCTCATGTCTTTATTAAACATACTCATTCAACATTCAAAATGCTATTAGGAAAAGTAAGTGAACCCTTGTGTTGAGCTCAAAAAGCCAATTGAAGCCATGTGTTAGCATTCCTGGAGCATATCTAAAATGAGTTTGCAGGTATGGACTAGAGCTACATTATGTTGACTGATAAAAAGCGCTCAATCCTTTTGAGTTTGCTCTGCACAAAAAGAATACATTATGTGAGCCATGCCTCGCCAAAAAGTGCTTTCAGAGGATCTATGATCAAGAATTGTGGATTAATATAAAGCTGTGAAGGGTTACAAAGTGATCTCAAAGACTTTAAAGATTCACCAGTCTACAGTTAGGCAAGCAATCTACAAATGGAGACATTTTGGGACTGTGCCTACCCTACCAAGAATTGGACACCCAGTCAAAATGACCCCAAGAGCACAACAAAGAATCATCAGTGAGGTAAGCAACCCCGAGGGACAGCCAAAGATTTGAAGGCATCATTGGAACTAGCTAACATCTGTGTTCATGAGTCTCTAGCAGTGGTGGCAAACCTTTGGCACTCCAGATGTTTTGGACCACAACTCTCACAGTCTTTTCTTATTGGCAGTTTAGTCTTGGAATTCTGGGAGTTGTGGTCCAAAACATCTGGAGTGCCGAAGGTTCTCCATCACTGGTATAGTATGTAAAACATTGAACAAGCAGGTTGTCGATGGCAGGACACCAGGAAGGAAGCAGTTGTTTACTAAGTAAATCATGGCTACATGCCTGAAGTTTGCGAAAAAGTGCAGCGGCATTGGCAAAATGTTTTGTGGACTGATGAAACAAAGATTGAAGTATTTGGAAAGATAATAAAGCACTACATCTGGCTTTAAAAGGGCTCTGCATATCATCATGAAAACATCATCTCAACCGTAAAGTATGGTGGAGGAGGCATCATGCTTTGAGCCTCCTTTGATGCATCAAGGCCTGTCCAGGTTGCAGTCACTGAGGGGAAGATGGATTCTCAAGTGTCTCCAAAAACGCTTCAGGATAATGTGAGATCGCGCGATGCCAAGCGGGCGGCACAGAAAAAAAGTTTTAAAAATTAAAAAAAAAACCGATTCCCAGCCAAAAAAGCAGGCGAAAATATGCCTGCCTGAGTGAGGGCACCTACCAGAGGGGTGGTTTCTGGGGGGGGGGTCCCCCGGCCTCCCCCCTCTCCTGTCCTGGGCTGCTCTGGTGGGGGGCATCCTCGTCGTCTCGCCAACTCGCCATGCCATGCGGTGCGGGCGGGGGATCCAAAATGGGGCAACCGCAATATTTATTTTGAAATCGTCCAAAAACACACCAAAGCACCACAGAAACATGTGAAAATAGCTATTTTAAAACTGCCTGAATTTTTACAGTAGCAGCAGTGGGTTTTTCTTGCAACAAAACGTCTCCATTGATTTTATTTTTATTTTTATTTTTATTTTTTTACACCTGCGCAATGATGGGCTGGCCATGGGAGTGGACCATGCAAATTTTTGGAGCCATTCCACCAATTGCATGGCCTCTTGGCCAGGTTTTGACCGAGACTTCTGGGATGTGCCAGTCGGGCATAAAAAGCCCACTAACCCTAGCCCAAACCCGAACCCAAACCCTAACCCATACGCCAGTACACTGTCCTTCTTAGTGGGTCAGAGAGGCACCCAGAGATGCACCCCACTAACTCACCCTAACCTTACCCGTAACCCTAAGCCTAGCCCTTGTGCTAACCTTAACCCTAAGCCAGATCTGTGTACTCATGTCAAGCCCCGCACACAGAACACACAGCAAGCCAAGTTCAGTTCTTTGCCAGGAACTCTAGTTGTAATCCAAATAAAGAACAAATACAGTCCAAATCACAGCCAAAATACCTTACAGAGCCAAATTCCAAATTCCAGGGAAATAGAGAACGCCGTAGTCAGCAAGCCGGTCCAAGGTCAGGAAACAGAGTCAGGAGAATACACAGGAACGTGGTGACAAGGTAAGTGACGCGTTGCTCCCACAGAGGGTTCAGGGTAAACTTGCTAGCTTTATCCTAAAACAGGGAGCACACCCATATCTCTGGCCAGGCTCCTGATAGAACTCAGGGCTTTCAGATCTAATTCTACGCCTATCATTAAAGATCCTTTCCCTGGCTCTCCTGTTAGTTCTCCTTTGCAGGATCCTGTTCCTAGCCCTTATAGGAGGAGGAGATGTGCCCTCAGCTGCCTCCTCAGACTCAGCTGCCTGCTGAGTTGAACTACAAGGCTCCTCCTGCTGCTCTTCAGCATTTAACCCTTCACATTCAGGTTCTATGACAGGCAGGGTCCTGGCACTATCCCCCTCCCCATGGTCCCCCTCTTCCAATGGGCCAGGTCTATCTGGATAATTATCATGAAATTGCTGAATCAACTCTGGCGCATGCAAGTTAGACGCCGGTTCCCAAGATCGATCTGCTGGTCCATACCATTCCCGGTCCAATAAGTATTGCAACCCCCCCCCCGATGTATCCGGGAGTCCAAAATTTGGCGGACCTCATACTCCTCCTTCTACTAAGATTGGTGGAGGAGGTTCAAGATTTGGTGGTCGGTTGGGGTCAGGATCTGTAGCTGGGACCAAGAGGGAATGGTGGAACACGGGATGAATATGGAGGGAAGCAGGTAATTGTAGATGGAAAGCCACTGAATTGATTTTTTCTAGGATGGGGTAAGGGCCGATGAAGCGAGGATCTAATTTTCGGGATCGCCCAGGATGTCTCAAATATCGGGTAGAGAGCCAAACTTTCATACCTGGATTTAACTGTGGACCTTCCTGCCTTTTCGTATCCGCTGCCTTCTTATATGCTTCCTTTGCATGATTGAGTTGCTCTTTCAATAATTCTTGAATGCCATGAAGTTCCTGAATGTAGGCATCGGTAGCTGGCACAGAGGTGGAAGGAAGGGTGGTTGGAAAGTACCAATGATGATACCCATAGTTGGCCATGAATGGGGTTTGACGAGTGGATGAATATACAGCATTATTATATGCAAACTCAGCTAAAGGCAACAAATCCGCCCAATTGTCCTGTTGATAACATGTATAACAACGTAAATATTGTTCTAAGGTGGCATTAGCATGCTCAGTCTGACCATCTGACTGGGGGTGATAAGCGGATGACAAGTGAACTTGGGTTCCTAGTGCCTTGTGCATTGCTTGCCAGAAACGAGAGGTGAATTGGGGTCCACGATCTGAAATAAGGTGTTCAGGTAAACCATGAAGTCTGAAGAGGTGTTGTAAATAATGATGAGCTGTTTCTGCTGCAGTAGGAGATTTAGGACAAGGAACGAAGTGGGCCATTTTGATGAATAAATCTACGAAGACCAGGATGCAGGTAAACCCTTTTGAGCGGGGAAGATCCGTGATAAAATCTAGGGAGACAGCATTCCAGGGACCAGAGGGTGTTGGCAAAGGATGCAACAGACCCGAAGGTTTAGTCACCACATCCTTTGCTCGCCGACAAACTTCACAGGAACCCACATATCGGGCAACATCAGCACGGACCTGTGGCCACCAGAACTCTCTTGTGAGAAGATGCAGGGTTTTGTAAAGTCCAAAGTGTCCAGCAGGTAAAGAATCATGAGAGAGATGCAATACCTGGTTACGAAGGGGACCAGCAGGAACATATAACCTTCCTCGATGTAGTAATAACCCCTGTTGTGCAGAAAACTCTCCATGCTCCCCATTTTGAAGTTCCTGAAGACATTGCTGAGTCCATGGATCGCGAGCTTGAGATTCCCGGATTTCTTCTGCCAAGCTGGGACATGGATTCATGGCTGCGAACACAGAGGGAGGCAAGATGGGTGCTACTAATGTCTCTTTCACTGGTGCTGCATATTCAGGTTTTCTAGATAATGCATCAGCTTTTTTATTCTGAGCCTCAGGAATATACTTGATACGAAAATCGAACCGGGAAAAGAATAAAGACCACCGGATTTGTCGCTGAGACAATCGCCAATCTGTTTGTAGGTGTTCCAGGTTTCTGTGATCAGTTAATACTTGAACAGGGTGTCGAGCTTCCTCAAGGTAATGCCTCCATACATCAAAAGCTGTTTTGATGGCCAGCAGTTCACGCTCCCAGATCGTATAATTCTTCTCTGCAGGTTTTAATTGCCGAGAGTAGAAGGCACAGGGACGCGGGGTTTGGGAGGGATCATCTTGTTGAGATAATACTGTTCCCAGGGCAACACTAGATGTGTCAGCCTCCACTATGAACGGCAGTTGTGGATCAGGGTAGCAAAGTAAAGGCTCTGAGGTGAAGTGGGTTTTCAAGGTAGAGAAAGCCTTCTCTGCTTCTGGAGTCCACCGGAAAGGCTCTTTGGGATGAAGGAGACGGTTTAAAGGTGCAACAATGTCGGCGTAAGCAGGAATAAACTGATGATAGTAGTTAGCAAAGCCAAGAAACCGTTGTAAGTCCTTACGATTTTGTGGTTGCTGCCATGACAACACAGCCTCTACTTAGGATCCATGTGAATTCCCTGAGGAGAAATGATATGCCCCAGGAATTCACCTTCTTCAATGTTAAACTCACATTTTTCCAGCTTAGCATAGAGTCCGTTTTCCCGGAGACGCTGCAAGACCTGACGAACATCTTGAACATGCTGAGCTGGGTCAGCGGAGTAAATCAGAATGTCATCTAAATACACAATCACACAACGATCTAGGAGATCCTGGAAAATGTCATTCATCATCCGCTGGAACACTGGGTGCATTGGTCAATCCAAAAAGCATTACTAAATGTTCATATTGGCTGTACCGGGTCCGGAATGCAGTTTTCCACTCGTCTCCTTTGCGAATACGTACCAAATTATACACCCCCCGAAGGTCCAGTTTAGTATAACATTTAGCCCCTTTTAACCAGTCCAAAAGTTCAGAGATTAGGGGTAAAGGGTACTGGTCCCTTTTTCCCTCTTGTTTAGTGCTCTATAATCATTACAAGGACGAAGCTCCCCTCCCTTCTTCTTTACAAAGATCACTGGTGCTGACAATGGTGATTTGGAAGGGCGTATGAACCCACGTCGAAGATTCTTGTCCAGGAAAGCCCTCAAGGCTTCTAATTCAGGTTCGGACATGGGATAAACTCGTGCCACAGGAAGAGGTGCCCCAGGAATCAGATCAATGGCACAGTCATAGGGCCGATGTGGAGGTAACTTGTCAGCCCCCTTTTCCTCAAATACATATGCAAAGTCTTGGTATGCCTGGGGCAAGACAGGGTCAGATGTATCATGAGCAGATGCCAGGACAGTAGAGGAATGTTGCTTTGAACAAGGAACCTTGAAATATAATTCCCCTTGCACCCAATCCACCAGTGGATTATGAGCTCGCAACCAGGAAAGTCCCAAAACAAGAGGAAACCAGGGCATCCAAGTTACATTAAAGCTAATCTGCTCATTATGATCCATTACCTGAAGAGTAAGGGGACAGGTTTCCTGAGCTACCGGCCCAGAATGAAGTAACCGACCCTCAATGGATTCCACCAGAAAAGGGGTGTCCTTATTTTGTACTGGAATCCGATGGTATTGCACAAACCCAGTATCCACAAAGCAGTGAGCTGCCCCAGAGTCTACCATAGCATACACCGGTATCTCCCGGCCATCAGGGAGCCCTAGAGTCACAGGTATCAGAAAAGGTCCTTGAGGTGTGATAGTATTTCCTGGGAACCCTTCGGTATGCTCCATTCCTCGGGGTCCTTCAAGGATGGAGCTGCCCTTTTACTGCTGGAGAGATAGCAGCACTTAATGAGGAACGCTTCAAAGGGCAATTAGAAGCAAAATGTCCTCCTCCCCCACAGTACAGGCAGAGATGATGAAAGCGTCGTCTTGCCTTTTCCTCTGGGGTGAGGCGTGGTCGAGCAGCTCCCAGTTGCATAGGCTCTGGATCCACTTCACGGGCCTCCCGGGATTGCAGGTGAGACACACCTGGCAGAGGTTGCTCTTTGCAGTTCTGGCCTCGGGAGAGACGACGGCTTTCCAGGCATCCATCTATTCTCAGGCACAGGGTAATGAGTTCCTGCAATGTGCTTGGTTGTTCCACCCTACAGAGTTCATCCAGCACTTCCTCTGCCAAACCTTCCATATACTGAGAAATCAGTGCCGGCTCGTTCCACTGCAAATCCTGAGCTATCAATCCGAATGCAGTAGTGTAATCAAACACTGAGTTTTTGCCCTGTTTCAATGCTCTGACTCTCCTGTTGGCGGTAGCAGCCTGCACGGGGTTATGAAAGGCTGAAGAAATATGGTTCAGGAAAGCCTGGTAATTATCCAGCAAAGGTGAAGCACTGAGGAGTAAAGGAGTCGCCCATTTAGCTGCCTGTCCCTTCAATAAACTGATGATAAAACAGACCTTAGACCTCTCAGTGGGAAATTCTTGAACCCACACCTCAATGAACAGCTTGCATTGAGCCAAGAATGCAGGGAATTCCTCTAATTTGCCTTCAAACCAGTCAGGAGGCAGCAAAGGGCAACGAGGCTGTAATGTTGCTGGAGCTTACTGCAATTGAACAATTGCCTGAGACAAAAACAGTACTTGGTTTTGCAAAGCTTCCAGTGAAGTCATTCCAACAGCCCCCTCCATCTCCATTCTGCTTGAATAAGTTTGGTGGGTGGGAGCAAACTGTCAAGCCCCGCACACAGAACACACAGCAAGCCAAGTTCAGTTCTTTGCCAGGAACTTTAGTTGTAATCTAAATAAAGAACAAATACAGTCCAAATCACAGCCAAAATACCTTACAGAGCCAAATTCCAAATTCCAGAGTAACAGAGAACGCCGTAGTCAGCAAGCCGGTCCAAGGTCAGGAAACAGAGTCAGGAGAATACACAGGAACGTGGTGACAAGGTAAGTGATGCATTGCTCCCACAGAGGGTTCAGGGTAAACTTGCTAGCTTTATCCTAAAACAGGGAGCACACCCATATCTCTGGCCAGGCTCCTGATAGAACTCAGGGCTTTCAGATCTAATTCTACGCCTATCATTAAAGATCCTTTCCCTGGCTCTCCTGTTAGTTCTCCTTTGCAGGATCCTGTTCCTAGCCCTTATAGGAGGAGGAGATGTGCCCTCAGCTGCCTCCTCAGACTCAGCTGCCTGCTGAGTTGAACTACAAGACTCCTCCTGCTGCTCTTCAGCATTTAACCCTTCACATTCAGGTTCTATGACAGGCAGGGTCCTGGCAACTCGCATTGCACTACAGCAAGTACACTTCCCTTCTTAGTGAGCCAGAGGGCGCCCATAGGGGTCCTCTCTCATTTTGTTCCTCCTCCCCATCCCCAGCCCAAGTGCACCGTATGCCAGGCAGTGAGTCACAGAGGCACCCGAAAGAGAGGTGCCTCTGCCTGCCACTGCAACTTGGTATGCATATCCAATTGGCTATGTGTACTCTTTTGCAGCGGGCCAGAGGAGGCACCCACCCCAGAGAGGTGCCTCCAGGAGCCTGCTTTCCCTTCATAGCGGGCCAGAGGAGGCATCCATCCCAGAGAGGTGCCTCCAGGAGCCCGCGTTCCCTTCATAGCGGGCCAGAGAAGGCGCCCACCCCAGAGAGGTGCCTCCAGGAGCCCGCTACCCCCCCAACCAGTACTAACGACAGACGAAAAAAATGACAAACGAAACAACAAATTTTTGAAAAATTTCGCGACAAATGGAAATGAGCCGAAATGGGCTGGCTCCGACACACGACAACTCGAAACGTAATTTTTCCTGGTCGTGCCCATCTCTAGACTGTTTAATAAGGACATGAAAAATCAGATTTTTCTTGTGTTATATTTTTAGGCACATTCTATTTGTCAATACAGTTGACTTAGAAGAAGATCACATCATATGACACATTAATGCAGAACACCTTGAAATTCCAAAAGGTTCACATCCCTTTTCTCACAACTGGAGGTTTTTAGTTTATAACAGTGTTTTATTTATTTTAGGTAACATATTTTATACTGTGTTGTGCTTTGTAGATTTAAACAATTTAAAACACGTTTGGACATCTTGGGTTAATAAAGCCCTAATAAAAGTCTGCTTTAAATAATTAATTGCCTTAGAACTCATAGGGATAGGAGTTAATGAGCCTCTGTGGGAAGCTTCTAAGACGTCCTATTATCAACAGGCCTGTTCACCTCTTGCAAAATCAAGGGAGGTGGCTTCTTTATTGAGTCAGTCCATCTCTAAATTGGTCTTCCTCTGATCCTGTTGCCTTCAACTTTTCCCAGCATGGTTGTCTTTTCCTTAATGTCCTCTTTCCCATGATATTGGGCCAAGGTAAGATAGTCCGGTTTGCTCATTATTTCTTCTTGGGAGAGTTCAGATTTGATGTGTTCTAGAACTCACTTGCATGTCTTGCTGGCAGTAGGCATTCTTACACTGAACAGAACCATCGTGTCTAGATCAAGGGAAGTGATAGTACCACTCTATTCTGCTCTGGTCAGGCCCCACCTGGAGTACTGTGTCCAGTTCTGTGCGCCTCAATTTAAAAAGGATGTTGACAATCTTGACCGGGTGCAGAGGAGGGCGACCAGGGTGGTTGAGGGTCTGGAGGAAATGTCTTATGAGGAACGGCTTAGGGAACTGGGAATGTTTAGCCTTTCAAAAAGAAGACTGAGAGGGGATATGATACCTATGTTTAAATATTTGAAAGGATGTCATATTGAAGAGGGAACAGTTTTGTTTTCCATGGCTTCAGAAACTAGGACTCGGGGCAATGGTTTCAAACTATAGGAAAAGAGATTCCATTTGAACATTAGGAAGAACTTCATGATGGTTAGAGCTGTTCGGCAGTGGAATATGCTGCCACGGAGGGTGGTTGAGTCTCCTTTTTGGAGGTTTTTAAGCAGAGGCTGGATGGCCATCTGTCAGAAATATTGTGATGGGATTCCTGCATGGCAGGGGGTTGGACTAGATGGCCCTTGAGGTCTCTTCCAACTCTATGATTCTATGATTCTACTGTTATTTTTACATTCCAGCATCAGCTGGTGTCCAGACTGAATCAGAACAGTGGTAGAGAGAGAGGGCGTTCCCGATACTTTAAATTGGATATAGCCTTGATATTGTTTTGTTCTGTT
Source organism: Phrynocephalus forsythii (assembly GCA_029282475.1). NCBI lineage: Eukaryota > Metazoa > Chordata > Lepidosauria > Squamata > Agamidae > Phrynocephalus > Phrynocephalus forsythii. The sequence continues at coordinate 100,846,498 of JAPFRF010000004.1, read as the reverse complement.
TGCAAACAAACATCCAGCTCTCATGAGGCACTAAGGGCCTCTTACCAGAAACGGAGCACCCATCTCTACTCACAACCTCTCTCTGCTCTTGTTGTTGGCTATTTCTCTCCTTGGAAAGCAGTTTGTGTATGCCGACTTTCTTTGCCTTCTTTGTTCCCTCTTTTCCTGTTCGGGCAGGTTTTTGTAAAACAAAGTTAACCAAGTTACACTTACACAGAGAAGCTAGAACAACAGGACAAGAACAGGAAGGCCTAAAAGTGGAGACAATGGGAAGGCAGAGGAAACATCTCCCTGGTAGATCTAGTCATGGTAGATCTATCCTCCCCTTGGGCATTTTAACCAGCTAGGCACTATTCTTTGCAGTGCCCATCACCAGGCGCAGCTATTTGTTGTCTGAGAAAGGTTAGTACTTCAGAGAGGTAGAATGACCCCACCCCCTTTGATGGATCCAAGGCCCAAGAAAGTGTCTGTCTCAGAAAGGAGATGAAAGGCTATGGGCTAGACCTCCGGAGTCAGTGAGCCATACAGTGATTGGGACAAAAATCTCCCATTCATTTCTTATGAGCTTCCCGTGGGGTAGTGATTCTAAGCATTAGTGGACCTCAAATTTTCTTCCTTTTTTCTTTCATGTATTTTTATTTTTATAACAACCAGTGAAAAATAAAATGAGACACAGCTAACAAAGAAAACCCAAATAACATACAAATAACACAATAATACATCTGGACATATAATAATTTGCCTTCATTGCGGAGCCCCATTCCACTTCCAAAAGTATATTGATTCTTGTGATTATTCACTAACCTTCCCTTTATTTATCACAAACTAAAAAAAGTCTTCCTTTATATTAATAATGATGCTGTATTCTTATGAAACAATACCTTTTAATGTTCATTTTATACATTAATTTATTATCATTAATTGCTGTTATTCCAAACTTCTTTGTACTGTTCATCTAATTGAAAATCATGCTTAAATTTCCAGTTCCTTAGAACCACTAATCTTGCTGCTCTTAATTAATCTGAAATTAATTATTTCACTTCTCAGCTCCAGTGCCCCTTAACAGATTTTCGTTCTCCTCATCTAATTTTCCTCACTTGAACCTTGTTCTCTGATTACTTATTTGTTGGCTCCCCCTTGGGTCACAGAGTGGTGATAACAAATGAAAACAATAACATTTTCCCTGGAGGGGCACAGTGAGAAAGAAGTGAAATAGAACAAAGGGGGAAAACAGGAAATAAAAAGCAGGCATTGGCACTAGAAATAAAAAGATAGTAAGCATGCTTAATGAACAAAGTAACACCATACAATGAAAACAATGAGGTGTGTTGCAATTATTTTTTTAAAAAATTAATGGTATTCTTATAAATGTCTTGTTTATTAACTTGGAGTTTGGATTGTTTCAGATATTGCAGATTTTAGATCAATTCAGATTGTGCTAAATAATTTAGATTTGCATGCTGCCCTGAGCTCCTCATTTGACTTGTTGTGTGTTTATAAGCTTTAAAAAATCCACATTATTTTTCCTTATTGCAATTTTAAATACTGGGGATTTATTTCTACTTGTAAGTATGATGTACTTGATAGTGGACAGTGGAGGAAGATGACGTCAATTGGAAAGATGTTGAGGATGAACTATTTTAACTTTTCATTCATACTATCTTAACCCTGGTAGAAGAGAAGCATACCTGTACTGTGACTATCTTGTTTGCAGTGTAGCCAGTAGCACCTGTAGAGAAGTGGACTTATAGTGAGACGGCAGTACAAAGAGAAGATGTAAACATAGGAATAAGAAAAAACATATTATTTGCTGATGCTCTCATTAGCAGGCGGTTGCTGTGAAATATTACCAGAATTTTTATTTTTCAGATTGGGTGTTTGGATCAGTGATCCATTAGTTTAGCACCTGTTCTGGCCCTTTAAAAAAAAGAATCACTAAGACTGTCCTTACATATTTCTTTTTTTCCCCGGAAGGCACTGAGTGTATTCTTACTTTCCATTTGTTTTTCCACAGTCATTTTCTCCCAAGCTCCAACTTGCCCTGTCCCCCCCAAAGAAATCAGCAACAGAATCATTTCATAATATGACAGTGTAAGCCATGGGAAAATCTTCACTCATTTGTCTGCTATATGTTGCTCTGTTTTTAAAAGCATGGCACAGTAGAAAAACAAGCCGGCCTGTCTATCTTGATTTTCAGAAGGCTTTTGACACAGTCACTCACCAAAGGCTGTTGAGAAAATTGCACAGTCAGGAGACGGACCAGAAAAGAGAATTTGGTGTGCTAGTGGATAGCTCAATGAAGGTGTCTACCCAGTGTGTGGCAGCAGTTAAGAAGTCCAATTCCATGCTAGGGAGAATCAAAAAGGGGATTGAAAATAAAACAGCCAACATTATAATGCCATTGTACAAAACGATAGTAAGGCCACACATGGAATATTACATACAGTTCTGGTCAGTGGCCAGTGGCAGCCAACCCCTTTGAATTTCCTCTTACTTCAGAATCTAAGCTGGATGAGGTCTGGTTGAGTAATGGCCAGAGAATAGTACATATCTCCAGGTAGGTCTAGGAGAAAACTCCTGTCTGAAACCATGGAAAGCTAGCAATATTGAGTTAGATCCATAGTATTGTGTACAATTCTGCTCACCATATCTCAAAAAAGACATAGTGAAATTGGAAAAGGTGCAGAAGAGAGCGACAAAAATGATTACTGGGCTGGGGGACCTCCCTTATGAGGAAGGGCTACAGCATTTGGGGCTCTTTAGTCTGGAAAAAAGATGCCTGAGGGGGGATATGATTGAGACGTACAAAATTATGCAGGGCATGAGTAAAGTGGATAGAGGGATGCTCTTCTCCCTCTCACAAAATGCCAGAACTAGGGGACATACACTCAAACTGAGGGTTGGGAGAGTGAGAACAGACAAAAGAAAATATTTTTTTTTACCCAGCATGTTGCTAGTCTGTGGAACTCCCTGCCACAGGATGTTGTGATGGCATCTGGCCTGGATGCCTTCAAAAGGGGATTGGACAGATTCCTGGAGGAAAAGTCAATCACAGGTTACAAACCATGATGGAGATGTGTAATCTCCAGGCTTAAAACCAGGGTACTTCAAAGGCCAGATGCAGGGGAGTGATATCAGGAGACAGACCTCTAGTTTCGTGTGCTCCTTTGGGACAAAGTGGCAGCTTTCTTCACTTAAAGGAATTCTACTTCTAAATACAAGCTAAATGTGGTTAGACTTTCAGTATACAGTATATTATCCAAGCCAGATAATTGTAAATTTCAGTGGTATCTATGTTTTCTGCTGGTGCTCCAGCAAGTATGGTGAGGCCATTTAAATTTATTTTGCCTGTTTCTACTATCTCCTAAATATTTGAAAAGCTCTTTCAGAACTGTTTTTTTCTTTCTCTTTTTAACTTTTACCTCCTCAGCAGCTGTCAGTGAGTTACATCACTGCTTTGCTGCTGCTGCTGCTGCTGTTACTACTACTACTACTACTACTACTACTAGTAGTAGTACTAGTACTAATACTAGTACTACTACTACTACAGCGGTCCCCCGCCCTTTCGCGGTCCCGGTCCCGCAGTCCCACGGGACCAGGAAAAGGCTTGAGGGAGGGGGGATCGCACACCGCCCCCCGTGCCTCCTAGGAATTCCGGGCAAGCGGCGCACAATTGCAAAGGCGCTTCCGGCCGAAGAGCGCCAGCGCTGGGCTCCGCGGCCGAAGCGCCTTTGTCTGATCGCGCGCCGCCCGCCCGACTTCCCGGGAAGTCGGAGCAAGTGGTGAACGATTGCAAAGATGCTTCCGGCTGTGGAGCACCAGCGCTGCGCTCCGTGGCAGGAAGCACCTTTGTCCGATCGTGCGCCACTTGCCCCCCCACCCCTGTCCCCGCCCCCTGCCTCCGCATATCACGGATTTTCATGCATCGCGGGTGGGGTGGGTCCCTAACCCCCACGATCAGCGGGGGGTTACTGTACTACTACTATCCTTGATAACTGTTCTAATATTTCTGTTTTATAGTACCTCTGTGTCCTGGAAGAGGATGTCATTTCCAGTTTGTTTCAGGGTCATACGTGAGATGATGAAGAAATAATTTACCAATGTCAACTACAGCAAGTTTTCCATGCCTGTGCGGGGATTTGAACCTGGGTCTCCTGACTAATCCTTCGCTCTATTCACTACATCACACTGGCATTCATGGTAGAGTTAATAAAATTCCAAATGTTTAGGCACATTGGTCCAAATATGGAAATGTACCATTTGTCTGTTTGTTGTAGGTGGTGTGAACTGCAGTGAAGAAAACACAGCCAACAACACGGCACAGGGTATTTATATTTCTTGGAAGCCTACAAGCAAATTTGATGGTTTCGTGGTTGACTGGTGCAACTACCCAAAGTCTCACCCTTGTGATTTTCAGTGGAAGAGGTGTGGGCAGAAAGAGTCCAGTACTCACATTACATCTGGTAAGATGCATGCAACTGTGTGGCTGAATGACTAAGCCCTGGAGGGCAATGGGTCCCAAGCTGCCAATTGCTGTGTCAGATTACAGGTTCTAACAAATTACCTCTTCCCTGGATTCTGCCTCAATAATACATTCCAGAGGGATTGTAATTTCTGTAATTCATCCACAACTGACTATATATTTCCACAAGGGAAAATTTATTAGCTGTAGAAAACCAAATAAATGTTCTGCAACTTTATAAAAATACCTTCTGGATACGCAGTTCTTCTTTAGCCATCCAAAATGTCTTCATGTATTTTTCGGTCTTAATTTATTGAAAAATAAGTATATACATTTAAATAAAGTAATACACCAAGACCATAATGTTCTAGCCAAATTTATGTTGTAATGTTTTGTGAAATTGATATACTTACTTATACTTAATTATATTCTTCTCTTGAGGTAAACTTCCTTGAATGGCTTAAGTATGTTTTTCTTCCTAGATAGAATATAGTAGCAGAATATGAATTGTCTCAATTCCTTTCTGTTTTTGTACTTCTAACACTGTCTGAAGTAATTCTTTTTAAATATTTGTTCAGTAAACATCTGAGGTGTAACTCTATTTGGAATCTTCTGTTAATATCTATTGAGATTTTTTTTAGTTTACATATGCTGCTAGCAGGGACCTACATTAAACAAACCCATGTAACTTTATCTGATTAAAAACGTTCTTATGACTTAACACTAACATTCTTTACTCTTTTGAGCACAGAAGCAAACTAGTTAAGCTGTCTGCCATTGTTCTTATGAGCAACCACATTTATCTGTCTATAGCCTAACTACTTTCAATGACTTTTCTCCTAACAATAGGAGCTAACAATAAACAAGGAAGATGTTTCAAGCATTTTGCCAAATAGGATGAGATTAAATGAAAACGGGCAATTTGTCCTCGTGCGGATGCCTTTGTTACCTATATAGTTTTCTACTGACGTCTTGTGGACAAAGGGAGTTACAGCAGCAAGGAATGAAAAATTGCAAAATTCGCATTGCAGAATTCGCATTGAATGATGCGAAACATTTGAGCAGGTGATTCTAAAGTAGTGATTCCCAACCTTGGGACACCCCAGATGTTCTTGGGCTACAACTCCCAGAAGCCTTCACCACTAGCTGTGCTGGCCAGGATTTCTAGAAGTTGTAGTCCAAGAACATCTGGGGTGTTACAAGGTTGGAAGCCACTGTTCTAAAGAGTGGTTCTAAAAATATTTTAACAGCTCCAAAGAAACACTTCCCTCCATAACGGAGGAATGAATTTTCCACCAACGTGAGTAGGGATTTATTGGAGTTTATCATGGGCAAAGACTCATGTGATGAGAGGTGGGCATGATAGGGACTGGCCTTTCCTCCTTAGCCTCTCTCTCTCTCTCCCCCTCCCCATGCATGGATCGGATGCTACAGGGAAGGAAAGGCAGGACAGAAGCTGCCTCTGCCTCCTCTTCACCTGAGTCTCAGCGCAGAGACACAGGCAAAGAGGTGGCTGCCCCCTCAATCACCGGCAGCAGAAGGCTCCTCCATGCAGCCAAGACAGACACCTGATTTTGACAGCTCTGAAATCAGCTGTCTGTCAGCTGCAGTGTCCCTTGATGGAGGGGTTTTTAGACAGCCTTCCCATAAGAATGCACTGAAAACCTATTAATCTGTTCTCTCTGGAATGGATTAATTGGTTTTCAATACATTCCTATGGGAAACTGTGCCTTGTAAGATAAATTTTTCGTAAGACAAACTGACTCATAGAACGGATTAAATTCATCTTATGAGGCACTACTGTATTTATATTGCAAGAAAGGAGTTTAAAATCAAATATTTGTTGTTTTCTGCTGTCACGTTTCCTCTGAAATGGCAACCTTACGAATGAGAGCTGACCAAAATGTCCTGTCCTCAGCTATGCTGCTTCACTCCTGTAAACTCAGAACATAATCACAGAAGGAGCTGCTAAATAGTGCAATGGACATTTTGGAATGGGAACTTGACTTCGCTGGACGTTTCTAACAGGATGTTAAAATGACCATCAGGGATGCTTTAGTTGTGAATTTCTTACATTGGTTAGGGTGCAGCTAGATAGTCCTGGGGATCCTTCTCAGCTCTACAAATCTTTGATACATGAATGGTTTATTGGCATCTTTCTGGCATTGATAATCTGAAGTCCTCAGGCGCTGGACTACAACTCCCATAAAACTTGACAGTGACTTGTGGCTGGCATTTTTGGGATTTGATATCCAAACAAGAAAAACTGACAAAACATAAGAGGAATTGACAAAACCAGTATTGATTTTTTTCCCCATGAAAGTGACTGGTCACTTTTTTTTTCATGAAAGGACTCTGAGATACAGCAAAAGTGACATTCATTTTATGAAGACAACTGGTTTGAAGTTTATAATTCATTTTATTAACAATGCATCCCTTTGATAAGATAATGCTTCAGGAGGCTTTGCTGTTCCTAGACATGAACTGTACACACTATACAAAATGAAAATCCAAAACACAAATGAACAAACAAAAAACACCAGAACAAAATATTATCAAGATGAGCAGAACCAAATGGGAGAAAGCCTCTTTAAAATTATACACAGCTCAATGAAATATTCATACAGAAAATATATAAATACTTTTTTCTTTCTATGTTACAGGTATACAATATAAATCAGATTTCAAAGTTCATTTAGTGACCTACAAACAATAGAACTTCCAAATACATAGCAGCTTGTCAACTAAAATATACAAAAAAGAAAATCTGACAACATGGGGCAGGGAAAATTGAATTTCAAAGTTTTTCATAATCTCTTCCCCTCCTCAGAATGATTAATTTACATCATCTCTAATACACATTATTCGGGTTATTGGCAGCTAGTATTTGATGCACACACACCCGGGGCAATTAAGCCTATGAAATACCACCCCCATCTTAATGTTCTTGCATTTTGTGCTAATCTAACCTACGCAGTGGAAAAATGGCAAATTAGCCTTTTTGGCATAAATTACATTTTTTTTTCAAATTAAATAGTGTCTATTTTACAAGGAAGTTGAGCAAAAAAGTGCAATTCCTGCATGCTGCTGCATTGCTACCCACCTATTTTACAAAAATAGTCCAAAGGAAAAAGAGCATATTCTTTACTTTTTATTGAACTTTCTTTTTAAAAAAGGTTAACAAAAATATGTAGCAAATCTGGAGTTTTAAGAAGATGAAGTTAAATAAAATCCTCAAGTCAAGACTAAGCTATTGCCTCTTCTAGACAAAGAAAACTTCGAATAAGCGATTCTACTGTGTTCCCATCATCACTAGCCAGAACAAGTTATGGGACAGTAACCAAGAAAGTCTGCTAAGTGCCCTGTTCTTCTTCTGATCAGATAAGAGGGAAAGCAGAAGAGCAAGATAAGGAAGGAGGACAACCCACTCTCTGGCTATGCCAGCTGGGACTGATATAAGTTCCAGAGCAAGACTTGTGAAAGCCACCTAGTGGGCCACCCCTGGCTTATTTAATACGGATACCTGCAGAAGACAACTGTAAAAGAACTGATTTTGTTTTAAACTATATAAAAGGGAAATACATATTTGCGGCAAGATTCAGCTAAAATTAAGCACTTCTCTAAGATCTGAAAGTGCCTTGTTTTGGTTGAATCAAGCTCTCTGAAAGTTGCATCAACTTGACACAAGGTTATCCGCTTTCCAAAATCTTGGGAGGGCTGAAGGCAACAGACTCATTTATACAGGAATCATTAAAATGTCTCCATAATATTCTATCTCTGCCTTATATTGCAAAGCAGCCTCTCCCACCTTGGTGCCTGGGGAATGAATTGGACCACAACTCTTATCATGCCTACTTAGGATGGCCGCTGGGTGTGGTGTTTGGAAGTGAAGTGATGCAAGCTATGGTCCAACCCATCTGACAGCAAGAGGGTGCGAGCATTGTGCAGTATTACTGATTACAGCTTGTAAGCTTTCTGAACAGCATTTTCTGTGACTTGCAAGCATTTTCCCAATGTATTTGGAAAACCAATTGCTAAATACTCAGCCTGAGTACATGGCAGCATGAAGAGGTTCAGCAGAGCGCCTCCCCCCCCCCATTTCCAACTGCATGCTGGCTCTGTTCCTTCAACTCCCCAGTTTTACTGGTGACAGCAAATCATTTAGAACAGCGGTGGCCAAACTTCGGCCCTCCAGATGTTTTGGACCACAACTCCCAGAATTCCAAGCCTGTGTTGCCAGTGACAAAGGACTGGGAGTTGTGGTCCAAAACATCTGGAGGGCCGAAGTTTGGCCACCACTGATTTAGAATCACACTTCTGATCTTTCCCAGCAAAACTGGAGGGGAGAGAACCAGCATCCAAGAAGACCCTGGCCTCATGCATTCAGGCTTACTGGGGGAAATCAAGTTCTATTCAAGTCAGTCTCCACAATGGAATCTCCTCTTCAGAAGAATCAGAAAACATTTAAAATTTAATCTTCAGATCCTTGAAGTCAACTGCTATTTTCTAGCGTATTGAAAATGAAGAGGAATTAAATGGACTGATATAAACACAAAGCAGAAAATGAATGTTTTTCTCTATCTTCTTTCTGATTGATTCTTGGTCAGAGTGGTAAAATGAGAGCTAGGATCACAACTCTCATCTTGTGAATACACGTTCACAATGTAGGACTTCCTTGCTGCTGCAACACTATACCCTGAAAGGAACTGCTCCTGGTGATTAGAGGACATTTTGGAAAGACAGACAACCTGTGGAAAGCTGAGGATGAAGAGTGGAGTTGGAGGAAATGAGAAATAATTTAGGATCGAAATCTATAGCCTAAATCCAATTGTTAGTCCCAAGTACAGTAAACCCACTGAATCATCTCGTGTAAGTTTTGTCTCCCCATTCAGCAATGCATTCAGTGGATTTGTTCTAATGGGAGCTGACCATTCAATTTATGTCACTGTTCCCATGGACTAACAATGCAGTGTTCCATTATCAGACCTCTGAAAATATTAGAAACTGTTAAATATTAGAAGGTTTTCTAAGCCTGTCTTAACAGCAAGCTCCTGCTGCACAGTGAAATGTTCAATTTGAGGGATCCTCCTGACAGCTTGTCTACAGCACAACTATTGTATTACTGAATTCTCTATCACCAGAACTCCTTGAGATGTGTTTTGGAATGCACTGAACAAGAAACGGAGTGGCCATCAATTCCAAGCATTTTGTCACACACAGCGTTAAGCTATCCACAACCATCTCAAAACTTGAAACACCTCTTTTTAAACACTTTGTGTTCATATAATCCCCACTGTGTGTGTGAATCTCTTTCGTCCGTATCTCATGCCCTGACTTTCTTACAAGTGCTCAACCAGGTCCCCCAAACACAGTAATGTGTGGGGCTGGAATGCTTGATATCCCATATGTTAGGGAATTCAATGCCCAGAAACCTGAACCAGCATGATCAGTAGTAAGGGATTATTAGTTGTAGTCAAAGGTATCTGGAGGACTGAAACCTTCCCAATTAACTGGTACAGTTAATTCCAAAGCAGTCTGAAGCACCAATGTTCTTGCTGAATGTACTTGGCTACATCAAAGGGGATGGCATACACCCAGGCATTTCTTTAGGGGATTGATGTACTTGTGTAGCATCTCTGATCTCCCACAGTCCAGTTGATCACTTCTTGAGCTTTTGGTACAGCTCAAAGAGAAATCCTTCCACAGTCATATCTATGACAAGCCTGCACAATTTCTGACCTCTAGGCCAAATGCAGCTCACTGGATAGGCATAGGAGTGCCTCCACATGTCTTCTGTTTATTTTGCCCAACTCAGGACTGTAATGACACAGGAAATTGTCAAGAACTCTAAAGTACAGGGTTGTTGTGTTACCTTTGGATCAATGGGTCAAAAGTGGTGCAGGTATGATGTAAGGAACTGCTAGTTGTTGGCTTTAAGTGAAACTTTGTGCAAATCAATCTTCATTTAAACTATCCATATCCCCACATGGAAAACCCATCCCAGATATATTCTCCAGAGCTAATCAAAGAACATAACAAATTAAGTATAAAATGTCACATGAGGAAACAATTCTGTCTTACATCTTCTACACATCTAGCATTTGTCAAGTATTTTTATATATACGAACACATGTTGGTATTGGAACATTTACTTTCTCTTGCTTCAAATGTTTCTGGATGCAGCCACCGCCAATAGAGCCTGTCTGGAATCATATGCCAAATGGAAGTTAGAATTCTTCACGTTCAAAAAGTGGTAGAACATTGTGGATAAATATGCATTGCTATCTAAGCAATTTTTTGTAATGATTTCTAACATCCTTTCACTGCGAGCTGCAGTCAGAAAGCTTACCCATCTGAAATTGTATTTCTTTGTCAAATATAGATTCAAGAAATTATTTACTTCTGCCTTGAAATGCAGATTCCAGAGTCAACAAATTAACTCATGTAGAGTTATCTAGCCAAACAACCCAACTAATCAATCCTAAATGAGGTAGTGTTCACAGCTACTGTGTAAAATCAGCCATTTCTGTTTTGACAAGGAATACTACATTAGTCCTTTGGAGTACACACCATTATTTGGTCTACTGTGGTTGGTTATTTTGGTTTTGCAGTGGAGCTGTACTGAAGAACAAAGGATCCCTCTGCAAATACTGATGGTTTATTATTGTTATTATTACATTATTATTAAGGGCAAATCACTTTATAAAAGCAGTTTTTCCACCTATCATTTAGAGGAAGGAGTAAAGTAGCCAACTGGGTGAATTACTCTGAATGGATTACCTCTGCTGTCAATCCAAATATAGGACTTTGCTCCATAACTTATGGGAAACAGTAAGACTTTGAAAAACTGTGTATATGAAAGCTGTGTTTTGTCCTGCATCCTTCCAGCTGAAAACCTTGCAACACCTAGCAATTTCAAAGTATATTATACAGGCTGAGTTCTTGGTAGCAGCAGCTGTAGCTCACATGAGCGTGTCTCGGCAGACTCTGTTTCCTCACTGCTTGCCATTATGGGATATGTTTTCCTGGAATATAGTCTTCAGGAAGAATGGATAGAGAAGAACACTGGGACTTCCTTACTCTTCCTGGTGAGTAGAGATGGGACAAGCATGAATGGCTCACTTAGGAAAGCAAGATAAATTGAGGTTCTGATCCCGTACACTGTAGAATCAACAGAACACTTAAAAGAAGGCTCGGGTCCTCCTAGCCGGACTGGGAAACTGTCACGCTAGACTATGTTTCCTTAGAAATTGTCAACTGGTGGATTTCACAGCCACGAGGGAGCTGAGTCATGGACTGCTTCAAAAGAACTGGATTTATAGCCAAACTGGTTATGGATCTCTCTGTTCAGAAACATTGGGTTTGAAAAGAATTGGAAATGAGCCTTTCAAAAGGAGGAGAGAAACTGGTGCAGTTTTGGCCAATAGTGTCAACAGTGGTAGTTGTGATGAACAACTGATCCTACCTTAACCCACTAAACCAAGGAAGGATGGAGGCCAGGGCTAAAGAGGGAGAAAGGCCGCTAATGAGGGGGGAGGGGAATGGTGCACTTCTTCCCAATGTTCCGCTTAAGCAGAAGGGAGTGGATTTTCCATTTACTTATTATATATATACACACACACGTCTTTCATTCCCTGAGCTGTAAAGCAAAGTCTTTTTTTTTAATGTGGTAGTGGACACAAAAAATAATATTAAGCGTGTAGAATATTACATATCTATTAAGATCAAATCCCTACCACAGACATATCTTGAGAATATTATGTTCAGATAAGGAATACTTAAAATTGAGCTGTTTCTACTTTGACAAGTACCCCCTTTTATTTAATGATTTTTAAAAGGTCAGTGAGTTTTAGAGGGAATGAACGTACTCCTCTGGGCACAGCCCCACTGAATTATTTTCAAACTAAAAAAAATGAGAAGCCAACACTTTTGCCTTGGAAATTAAAGTAATATAGGGTTGCTTATAACTGTTATTTGATTTTTAATGGAGGCTCAGTGCCTTTGTTTCAAGTCTCCACTTAAATAACTTTTAAGTGTCTCGCTTTATGGGTGTGGAAAAAACACCCCCTATTGTCACTCTTATATAATATGTGCAAAAAAATTATTATGGAACTCTAGATTAAAGAAAAGTAGTGGCTGCCACTTCAATTACGGAGACTTTCCTAAAATTCATTTGCAAGGTGTACGGCTGAAGCAAAATTATTTGGGTAATATATAAATTCATGGAATGTGGAAATTCTTATATACTTCCTAATCAAAGCAGCAATAAGTTTGTATTTTCTAGTTTTACTTTGTAAGTATTCCCCCCTACCTTACTGAACTCATGCTTGTTAAACGTTTACATCGAGACAACCAATGTATATACTGGATGAGTGTTTATGCAGAAAACCTCATCAAAATGTCATGCATTATATGTACAGGGAAAATCTGATTCCAGAGAATTCATATATGATTTGTTCTTTCCAAACCAATGTAGTTGAATTCCTTAAATGGTTCAGTTAACAGATCAATACATGAAACTGCAACAAAAACTGGACAGACTGCTAACAACTAGAATTTTTGGTACAGTAACCATAAAATAACTTAAGACTACCCCGAGTTATTGAAGATTTTCTTTTTCTGAGTTCAGAAATTCCCCAAGTAGTGTTTCACAAAAATTAAGATAAATGTCATGGAAAGCCGGTAAGTAATCCCCTTCTGTTCACAATTCGAACGTGAGCCACTGGTATCAATAGGATACAGGTTAAGAAAACCTGACTCCAGGATGAATGAGCAAAGCATCAATCTCTGTCCAGAACGGAAGTCAACAATGCAAACGTGACACTTCATGCTGTCAGCTATGATGCTGCTGCATTTTAAAATAAGTGAAATGAAAACCTGTGCGACTGTCCGTTGGTTAATTCTTCCTGCACCTCTTTGCTAATTCTCACTTTTGATGCTTGAACCACTCTCCATGGGGCTCAGATAGCAAAGGAGGCCAATGCCACGAAAGGAAGTTTCTGTAGCTCAGACTTTGGCTACGAGTATCCAGAACTCCTGGAATAATGCCGATGCTGCTGCTTCTCTCTTTGTTGCCCAGTCAATTGGCAGTTTTCTAAGGCTACCAGTAACTTTATATTTACCACACCATGGAAAACAAGAGGTCAGGATTCTGTTGATGGATTAATTGTTTGCGGGTTTCCTTGTGCTGCTAAAACAGCTTCTGCTTCTTCGTGCATCTAGAAGAAATGAGAATGTATCTAGCATTAAACAGTACATCCGAGTGAATGGAAGCCTGGGACAGAGGTTACTGGATGTTACTTCTCACCTGTAAAAACTGGACATCTTGAAAGAGCTCCTGTATGAATCGTCGAGATGGCAATCGAAATGAGCAGTGAGCTAGTAAGTAAGACACTTCAGAGTAAAGGCATATGTCATCAAACGCTTGTGGAAACTTCTCTTTAATTCTAATGGGAACAGAGAAGAAAACAACTTACTACCCATGGCATGCCTTTAGGGAAACAAAGACAGATGTATATTTGGCATTCCAGGCAAATTTATGAAAAACAAACCTCAAGAAATGAACATCTGAAGTGAAAGAAAAAACAAGAATGCAGAATGGATTCTAGATGGGTAAGAGAGGCGCCAGGCAGTTGTCTCCATGCTTTCTAGCAATGTTTCTGGATCTTATGATTTTGGACATATTCCTGCAGCACCACCTTTGGGAATGCAACTAAGCAGCTATGATGATGCCAGCAGTTTATCCATTTCCCCTCTCGTTTCCCACCTCCGTAGGGAATGGGTTAGTTTGGAGCCTGAAGCAGTTTCCTCTGCTTCTCTTGTTGAGTACTGATAATATCTAGAGAGAGCTTAGACATACAGCAAGAAGAAAGGGTTACTTACGTCAAGAGACCAGTTTCATGACCTTTTGTCCCTACTGAACTACTCAAATTGATCACTAATCGCAAGACTTCCTTCCTCAGTAGTATGCGGCATACTGGAGTGTCATCTGGGATTGACTTTACACCTAAGGAAACATGAGATTTGCCAGTATATAAACTTAATCAAGTGGCTGAATTTGCATCAGATGAAAAATCAGCCCCCCTCTGCATTATGAAGCCAGCCATATTTAGAAAACAAAACCAAAACCAAAAAGGGTGCTGATTATCCAGATTTTACTTCATTTTCTTATCCCTAAGGTGACAGAAAATATATTAAAACACAGGTATCCCTCTTTACACATACAAAAAAGAAACAGATATTTAAGGATGCTACACACTGTTTGGATTGAGACTGACCAGTGAAGAGGTACTAAGATGAATGAATCAAGATCAAGGAATCACAAAATTCAAAGCACACGCTTTGGTCATGGAGTGAAAGATAAAGAGTACTGATTGCTACAGCCGATCATGTAAGACACTATAAATGGGAAAAGGAGTGAAGTAAGGAAAATAACATATTGGTGGATATAACCCTGGAGACTGGTTGGAGCACAAGATCACTGTATCCCAAGTAAGACCGGTCATGGTATCATCCAGTCTCCAATGGGAGAGGAACAAGGAGGAGAAGACAGAGACTTTGGGAGAGGAAGGAAAGGTGAACAAAATGTGAGAAACAAAAGGTCCACTTTTCATCAAACCATGCACAGAGGAGGAAAGGAGTGAAGAAGGGGAGGACATGATGGGAAAAATACCTAAATGGGTCATATAAAGACACAAGAGTCAATTATTCAGAAGAAATATTGTTATAATTTCCGCAATTATAACAATAAACCAGGAACAACATGACTTAAGAATCAATTAAGATAGCAACACTTCCGCGCACAAGGTTCACAAGCAGTGTTCAAGTAACTTCTTTACTAGTGAAAATATTCAACATCTCATAATACTCAAAGAGTACAAGTAGAGTGTGGCATGTCTATGATAAAAGTCACTCACCTATGACAAGTTCTGTACTCTTGGTGCTATTTGCTGATCCATGGGATACAGCATCGCTACATCCTGAAATTCCAGAAAACTTTGAGGAATGGGAAACCACATCCAAGTGATTGTGCATGGTCTTTCCACACCAGTCAGAGTAAGGAATGTCTGAAAATTCTGATAAATGTTGATACAAGACAATGGAATGATTTACATAGAAGAAAAATAAAGCTTAATCGAAGTCGACACGTAACAGGTTAAAAATTATAATAACAAACTCAAAAAAAAAGAGATTAAAGTAAATGTGATCTACTGGCTGAAATCCTGTATGTTGTGGTGTAACAATGTTACATCATCATAAATGTGCTGGGCATTATGCCCATGCAACCAGCATTGCACAACCAAATGGCACAACTGATGGTGCAACTTCAATTTGACCGTTGCATGGCAGACATGCAGAGGTGCTTGGTGACTAGCACTTCTGCCCTGACACATTCTTTCCTGACACTGGCAACTTCAGGGTTGAGCACCCCAAGCTGCCAAACACAATTTCAGCCATAGTTTCCATAAATTGGTGAAAAGAAAATGATTTTAAGAAAAATGAATTCAAGATGGGAGCACTGTGTAGGTGAGCAAGGAGAGAATGATAGCTTCCGTAGGACTTGTCAGCCTAAGAATCTAAATTTCATTTCATTGTAGATTTCTCATTACAGCACGCCAAGTAATTTCAGAAATACCAGAAAGCAAAGGCAGGCTTGGATAAGGGTTCCGGTTTCTGACCGAAGTAGACTTAGGAATACTGACCTGTGCGGCAATATGTAGGATTTACTTTGTTGTTATGCTGATAGCCCAGGATATGTGTGCAGACACAATAAAGGCAATTGTCTTCGGTGTGCTCTTGGAGCCCTGTGTCTTCCATGTTTTCGAGGAACTGAGAAGCATCTGAACGGCTCGTGTTCATAATCTCTGTAAGACTGATCTGCTGACGAAGCATCTGGAAGGGACTCTTAACAACGTCTGTTGAACCCCCTGGCGAACCTGGAGGTACATTAAATTAAGAAACAGGAAAAGAAATGTAAGGCAGAACAACACAGCGTAGTGCAGTACCTAGGGTACTGAAATGTTCAGCCTGGGTGACATTGCTTCTCTGAATCCCACTTCCATTCTCTTCCCATCTTGGTTTTGCACCCAACTGTAGGACTTGGTATTGACTTTTCTCACACAGATTGTGTATTTCTAATGCATTTGCCCCAATACATATATTTGTTTATATATTTACCCAGATTCACTAAAGTGTGGTTCTCAGAATGCATGCATACTTTTGCATGTATTTTATTTCTCCAAAATTTCCTGTTAGTGTCACGATATGCGAGTTTCTAAAGCAAGGTACTTTTATTGAGATTCAAATTGAATGAAATTATTTTCCATCTCGAGTAACAAATAATTATATCTAGAACATTTGCCACATCTTCCTCTGGACAAAGGGTGGAGAAGAATGGATTTTTAAAAATCAAATTGATTGAAATCATGATTGAAATCAAATTAAATCAAATCCACCTGTCTGGACACATTCCAAATTCTCAATATCCTTCTTAAATTGAGGTGCCCGGAACTGGATACAGTTTTCACTGTAAGCTCTGGCCAATGCAGAATAGGGGTACTAGTACTTCCCTTGATTTGGACACTGCCTTGGTTGATGGAGCTGAATTTTTTTTAGCTTTTTTGCTGCTGTATTAAAATGCTGATCATGGCACAGTGGTTAAACTTGCAGCACTGCAGTCAAGACTCTACTTGTGGACCAAGTTCAATCTTAATGAGTTCAGGTTTGAGGTTGACTCAGCCTTCCATCCTCCTGATGTCAGTAAATTTGAGTAGATAGATTGCTGGGGGGTGAGGGCGGCAATGCATAGCCTGCATAAATAAATTGTAAATGGCCCAGAGACTGCCTTAAGTATTATGGGATGGAAGATAAGCAGCACACTTTGCTTTTCACTTTTATCATGTTTATCTTAGATTATTCCTGACTCTTTCCAACATAAAAATGACAAACCTAGCAATTCTAGATAAAAATAAAATTACTGTAACCATGTAACAGTACTGCATTACAGTGGACCCTCATATAACAAAGGGTTTATATAACAAAATCTGTACAACATAAAAATTATGGAGATAGGGGAAATTTGCTTAACAGAATCACCTATAGGGCAAATCTGTACAACATAAAAATGGTTGTGATGATGAGGATTACTCCGGTTTCAATGCATTCCTATGGATTATATTTCTATAAAGGAAAATTTGCTTAACATAATTTCATTTGGAACAAATGAATTCCTTTAGAAAAGGTACCACTGTATTTGGAAATTTGAGTGAAGAAAACCTAAGAAAAGGTACTATATATACTCAAATATAAACTGACCCAAATATAATCTGAGGTACCTAATTTTACCACAAAAACTGGGATAACTTATTGACTCGAGTATAAGCCTCAGGTAGGAAATGCAGCAGCTACTGGTAAATTTCAAAAATAAAAATAGATACCAATAAAATTACATTAATTGAGGCATTAGTGGGTTAAATGATTTTGAATATTCATTTCAAAGAAAAACAGTAAACTAGCTCGATAAGTGCAAAAAACAAGCTAAAACACAAGAGTTAAAATCCTTCAAAACTGGATTCCTCATCATCTGTGGGTGTTTATACACAACCCCTAAGCTCCGCTGCAAATGGCTCCCAGCTCCGGAGCTTAAAAATGTTCCCCCACCAGCTCCGGAAATAACAGAAAATTAAGTGTGACCACGCCCACTTTAGCGCCTCCCAGCGCAGCTTTCAGGTACCTGCTCTGGGACAGTGAAAAATTTTGATGCGGAGAGTGCCGGGCTCTCCTCGCTTCTTTTTGTTGGGTTTTTTTTTGCCTCCCGCCCCTTTAAGAGGAACCAGGAAGTAACTGGCGCTCGGAGCAACTTCCACCGGCACCGGAGGTAAGGCTTTATTCTTTTGTCCCTTTTTAAGGCTTTTTTTCCTCCCTCCCCTCATGCAGACAGAAGCAAGGAAGTGCGGAGTGGTGGGGAGGAAGGAAGAGTGACAAACCCTCAAGATCTCTGGTCCGAATTTAAGGGACCAGCAGATCTTAGGGGTCGTGTAAAAAGGCCCTAAATCTTCAAACAGAGCTTCAGCTATACTGTAGCTGGTATGAGGCGATCAGCATAGACACGGCCATCATCACTGAGTTTGCAGTCATCACCATCGCTGCTGTCGTTCTCGTACAAAGTGCTATCTTCCCTGCCATCCATAGAGTTACTAATGCCACATTTCTTGAAGGCGCGTTGCACCATGTCCTCTGGAATCTCTTCCCATGCATCATGAACCCACTTGGCTATAAATTCTATGTGGGGCTTCATCAGATTTCCAACTTTTTTTCAGTAGGAAAATTAACATCGTGGGGGAAATGTGTATTTGTACATTACCTAAAAATTGTTATTTATTCATTCTATATTATTTATTTACTTGATCTCTATACTGCCCATCTAGGACTCAGTCTACTCTGGGCAGTTATTCCCAAGTTTATAAACAAATATCATGTTTTTTATGAATTTATCTACCTCAGATCAGTGAATCGGTACCATGGGAAGGAGGAGCCTGTGGCCAGTCCAGGGAAGGCGATCCGGCTGGGGAGTTCATTCAGGGAGCTAATTAGTGTGATAGTGGTCATCAAATTGTGGACTACAATTCCCACAATCCTGCACCAAGCCGGCTGAGCGCTCAGGAGGCGGTAGAACAGGCAGGACTTGCCCTCTGCTGCCTTCTCCAAGCCGTCTGAGCACTCAGGAGGCAGCGGAATGGGTAAGACTTGCCTTCCGCTGCCCTCCTCAAGCCGGACAAGCACTCGGGAGATGTTGGAATTGCAGTAACTTTATATTCACTCGAATATAAGCCAAGGGCATTTTTTTCAGGCAAAAATAAGGGCTGAAAAACTCATCTTATATTCGAGTATATACGGTAAGTAGAAATGCAACATAACTAAACAATTTTCTATGTCTTCCATTACTATACAGTTTTACTAGGTTCTTCCTGATGCAAACCATATTCTGTGAACAAGCTATGCAAATATAACTCATTTAGAGACCACGTATCAAATCAAGGACTTCAAAGAGGAATAGCCAGGGACATTCTCTAAAAGAAAGCTGTTTGAAAAACTTTGCTATGATGGCAAGCACAAATGTAAGATAAGCCAAAAGGTACAGGAAAAGAAATAATACCTCCTGTATCCTGGGCAAAAACACGAGAACCCCGCTCATCAGATGAAGGCATCGTTTTCTTCTGGAAATAAGGAGTTTCCTTCACCTGAAATATTTCCAAATGAAAAATTATGAAGGACAATTTTTACAAGTATGGTACATGATGCCCTCTTCTCCAATGGGAGAGACATACAGTAATACCTCGGTTTGCAAGTACCTTGGTTTATGAGTGTTCTGCAAGTTGAGCAAACATTTCTTAGAAATTTTAACTTGCTCAACTAGCAATGTCTTGCCATACGAGCACTGGAGTTGTTGTTGTCACTTCCCCTCCAAATCGGACTCCTCTGAGGAGCTTCTCACCGCCGCGCAAGTCCGACGGAGGGAGCAGACGCCATGGGTTGCTGTAGCAAGGACGGCTTTGCTCATGAGATGGGATTGTGCCTGCCTTTCCCCCACAACACACATTTTCCCACCACCATCACTCCTCCCTGCCAATGCCTGGGAAAAGCACCAAAAGCAGCCTCTCTTTGCTCCGTCAGTATGGGATTTTCTTACTTGGAAGTCACTTCCTTGCGGTTGCCCAGCATTACACTTCCAACTCAATGGGTAGTGATTCTCCATCTGGACGCTGTGGATTGGGGCGGCATAGGATACAATGCCAAGCACCCACCAGTCCCAGCGGGCCCAAGGAAAAACTCCGAGGGAAGGAGGAAAGCCTTTGGAACAAGCTACTCTCTCCCCTCGCCCCACCCTCCTGTGCTCGCCCCCCCCCCCAAGCCCTGCTCCTGCTCCCTTCTGGTCTGTAGATCCGGAGTGCAAAAAGATGTTAAAGGTGTACATGAGTTATGTCTGTGTGTGTATGATTCATGTCCCTAAATATATATATGTATTAGGGATGGGCAGGAAACCAAAAACGAAATGCTGTTTCGTTTTTCATTATGTAATGAAACAAAACAAAACGAGGAAGCAGCATTTCATCATAGATGAAACGAAATGGTCATTCCATCGTTTCGTTCCATCGTTTTCAGTCTCCTGCCGAGCTGTCAATGGCTGGAGCCCTTTAAACCTGGCTCAGTTGGTTTTCAATATTTGTATTTTTTTCAAACCATTTCTAGTCATGCGGCAGCTAGTCAAGTGTGTATAAGGCTACAAATTGGACTTTATTATTGACACCTTAAAAACACAGAGTAAAATCCAGTTGTTAGTCGCAAGCAGAGCAGATTCTGTAGCTAGGTACCTAAACCATAGTGTGGACATGGACTTCTAGCCAACTATTTTTGCGAGTTTTGGCATTTTATGTTTACGGTATGTGGTCCATGGGGCCCCAGAACAAACCATCTGAGTTGCCATTATTTCTTATGGTGAAATCTGCTCTGATATAAGAGTTTTGGTTTACAAGCATGTTTCCGGAATGAATTATGCTCATAAACCAAGGTATTACTGTATATCAAATACAATGGTTGATAAATACTGCTGAAGCATGCTTGTGTTATCTTGTGTAAATGTCCAAAAGAAACTAAAATGAGAGCTTCATGCAAAGAGGAAACAGACTAATGAGTGTACCATGACAAATATCCTCTCACAAATATGCAATTGCTCATGATCAAAACACTGTAATACATACCTGAAATATTTCATTTATATCCATTGGGAGAGCAAGTCCAATATAATCATCTGAGCTCCCATAAGTAGCATTGGATACCATGGAACGAACAGAAGAAGAACGCTGCAGTGTGTTTTGATTAATAGGACTTAATAAATCTTCTTTATCTAGAGATGATGCATAACTTAAAGCTCTCATGAACCTGTAGTGATATAAAAGGAACAGGTGGATATTCACCTTTGAAAATCACAGTCCAGCTCTATACTGATGAGCAGTATTTTTTAAGATAAGCTAATTTGGGGGCATGTACACTATCCCTTAATACAGAACCTGCTCAAGAGCAATTCAATGAAATACTTATAGAGGAAAGATGGGAGCTAGATATGGGCGTTTTGTTTCAGAAGGGATCCAGTTCTGAAACAAAACAGGAACCAGCTTTCTAGGAATTTCTAAAATCAACCAGTCTCTTACGTTGTTTTGGGTCACGCGGGGGATAAACTTCAATGAAGAAGCAGCTGCTGATGCGTCATCTTTCACTCTCCCTGGTGCTGGCCAATCAGACAGGGAGGCAGGATGATTCATGCCCCTGCACAACTCCTGATTGGCTAGCGCCAGAGAGAGTAAAAGATGACACATCAGAAGCTGTTTCCTTGTTTGAGTTTAGCCCTGTGCGACCCAAAACATGGCAAGAGACTGGTTTATTTCATTCTAGAAGGTGGGTCCCAATACCGAACAGCAGCTGTGCTGCTGTGTTTCATTTCAGAACTGGACCCCTTCCAAAACAAAATGCCCATGTCTAATGGGATCTTGTGGACCTACAAACGAGGTTCAGTAATTCTCATAATCACTGAACCATCCTACTGATTGGCTCATAGGAGCTGGAGAAGGGGAACCTGAGGATCTTCATTACCAACAATATGGTATGTTCAACAGTTGCCAGCAAAGAACAATGAGACTATATTTTATTACCTCGAGCCAACCGTGAGACTACATTTTATTACCTCGAGTCAGGGCTGGAAGAACTCAGGTGAATCACTACCACAAAGTCACAAGTGTATTCACAGACATGTTGGGTCAGATTTTTGACACTGCACTTCACAAACCCTAATATTGCTCAGACTTCATATATTAAGAACTGAATTGACAATGAATAAATATGGATGGTTTCAGATATTAACTTCTCCCTGCACCAAAGCATGGGACCTTTCAAACTGGATTCATGAGATGAACTTCTCCTTTTGATCCTTTTGCAAGAACATGGGAGGGTGGGAGATGTAAATGACTATCAGTCACTGCTAATCCTGTATGTCTTGAATTAGGAGCCTCATGGTGCAGTGGTTAACAACCCGGGGTTCAGTCCCAGGTAGCTGGCTCATGGTTGACTCAGCCTTCTATCCTTCCAATGTCAGTAAAATGGGTTCCCAACTTGCTGGCGGGGGGTGGGTGGGTGGGTGTAGCCTGCATAAATAAATTGCCCAGAGAGAGCTTCAAGCACTATGGGACAGTATATATAAGCAGAACATGTTGCTTTTGCTTTGATTTCAGTACCTTTGGATGCAATGTGAAAGGCAATTATCAGCCAATTATCTCCCTCAAAGCCTAAATGATCAGAGTTGACATTTGTTGTTCAATTGTTAAGTCATGTCTGACTCTTCGTGACTCCATGGACCAGATCACGCCAGGTTCCTGTCTTCCACTGCCTCCGGGAGACTGGTCAAGTTCATGTTGGTTGCATTGATGACACCACCCAACTATCTCATTTTCTGCCATCCCCTTCTCCTTTTGTCTTCAGTCTTTCCCTACTACATCAGGACTTCTCCAAGGAGTCCTATCTCCTCGTGAGGTGGCCAAAATATTGGAACTTCCAATGAACATTCAGGGTTGATTTCTTTCAGGATAGATAGGTTTGGTCTCCTTGCAAATTACACTCTGGAAAATGCCCCG
Source organism: Phrynocephalus forsythii (assembly GCA_029282475.1). Lineage (NCBI taxonomy): Eukaryota > Metazoa > Chordata > Lepidosauria > Squamata > Agamidae > Phrynocephalus > Phrynocephalus forsythii. The sequence continues at coordinate 100,823,356 of JAPFRF010000004.1, read as the reverse complement.
GTCAAAGCTGACTGAAAGTAGAAGCTTTCTGTGAAGTGAGATCTGCAGAGTTGGTTTGTCTCTTGGACAGAGCATGTGGGGCTCCAATGGAAAGTCTCAGGAAACTTCAATGGGTCCAAAATGCAACGGCCAGATTGCTGACTGGGGCAGGTTACAAAGATCACATTACGCACCTATCAAAGCAGCTCCACTGGCTACCAATCAGCTATTGGGCACAATCCAAAGTGCTCGTTTTAACCTACAAAGCACTGTACGGCCTAGGTCCTAGCTACCTCAAAGATCGAATCTCGAAATATGAACTGGCCCGGGCGCTAAGGTTATCAGGAGCAGCCTTTCTCTTCATTCTGCCACCTTCACAGGTGCATCTCATAAGAATGCATGAAAGAACCTTCTCTGTTGCTGCTCCCAGACTTTGGACTTCCTCCCACTGGAGGCCAGGACTGCCCCATCTCAGCTGTCTTTCCGGAAGCAGGCAAAGACCATCCTCTTTAGGCAAGCTTTCCATGAATGATGTACCTGTTATGTGACTTTTTAGATGGATTACCATATATGATTGCATTGACTGAGTTCATAAGTACACCAGTATCTTTCATGCTTCTTTCCATCCTGCCATTATGGATTTTTTCCTCTTTTAACTGTTCATGTGCACTTTTTAATTTTAATGTTGCCTTTTAATGTTGTAAGATGCCTTTTCTAATTCCCTTTTCTTAAGCTTGAATATGTCTTAAATGGTCTGGGCTGTATATTGTCCCTATTTATTGCAAACCACCTTGGTTTCTTTTCCAAGGAGAAAAGCAGGGTAAAAATATTCTAAATAAATAAATAAATAAATAAATAAATAAATGTCAGTGTCATGGAGAAAGGAAAATAAGTTGGCTTTTTTATTTATTTTCCTCATCTTTTATAACAGGAAATTACTTATTTTTATAAATTACTCCTTAATTACTCTCTCTATATAGAGCATATATTTCTAGAACACTTCAACATTCTTAAAAACAAAATTTATAACAAGCAGAAAACCTTATAGGTTTCAGAGAAAGCCTTTGGAAAAATATTTAAATTTTTAAAAGTAAAAAAATGTACAAAGCAAAAAGCATTTTTTTACTTTTAAAAGTTTGCCCTAAGCATGTTAACAGGCAGAAAACTATTTTCTCTCCAAGCTTTTAGCCAGCTAAAATAAACAGCTATATGATGTCCATGTTATCTCGAGGCAGCAGAAATTGCTACATTTTTTAAAAAGGAAGCTCTGACTGTGCACCCTCCTTGAGCCTCACCCAACATTTTGGTCCATCTTTAGTTTTATCCAGACATCCAAAAAAGAGTTAGTTTGCAAAGAGAGTTCCAGCCCCACTGATGCCTTTAAATGTCTTCTCATGAAGGAAGCTAGTCTGAAAAGAAGACAGGCTGCTGCCCAGGGAGCCCTCTTGTACAACTGAGAATGCTGACTTTTCAGGATTCCAAATTGGGTGGATAGTCTCCACACACAGTAGAACTTTTCCTTCTCAAGGGTTCTCTTCCTATCATAAGAACATAAGAAGAGCCATGCTGGATCAGGCCAAAGGCCCATCTAGTCCAGCTTCCTGTATCTCACAGTGGCCCCACCAAATGCGTTTGGGAGCGCATGAGACTAGATATCTGTCTCCTGATACCACTCCCCTGCATCTGGCCCTTGAAGTAACCCGGTTGATGGTTTGTAACCTGTGATGGACCTTTCCTCCAGGAATCTGTCCAATCCCCTTTTGAAGGCATCCAGGCCAGATGCCATCACCACATCCTGTGGCAGGGAGTTCCACAGACTAACAACGCTCTGGGTGAAAAAAATATTTTCTTTTGTCTGTTCTTCATGAAGGTGACAGGCTGAGATGAAGGATGATCATGCTCTCTGCTTACACTCTGAGTAGCTGACTAGTGCTTCCTAACCTTTTAAACTGGATCCATGAGCTGAGTTTCTCCTTTCGATCCTTGCACAAGAACAAATCCAAGAAGAACTAAAGAAATACAACCTTACCTGTTTGGTGTTAGTCGAGAATCCAGGCTACCGGACTTCATCGTAATGGTGTCTGTGAAGAGCACGTCCTTGGCAGGAGAGGCCAGGGCTTCCGAATGAGACAGCGAAGGATGCATTCTCTGCTGCTGCAAGCGTTTGAGGGTTGCGTACCCAAAGGCATCTCGAGAACTGGTGTAGCTGAAGTTGTAGTCAGCCAGGCTCTTTATAGTAGCAAGGGATGGGGCTTTCAGCGATTGTGCTCTTCGAGGAAGGGTGTGCGAGGACCCAGGTGGGACCAGAGAGACAGAATTTGACTTGGAGAGAGGGAGATGGTTAGGGTGTGGGGTTGAACACTGTATCGTTTTTACCGTTTTGGTGCTCACCACCGTGCTTAAACTCCCACAATCTGTGTCTATGTGCGTTGAGTCCACTCCCACCGTCTCCCGCGAAGGGCTCGAACTCATTGAACTTATGCCGCTTGTTGTGGTGTCCGTATTAAAACTCAAGCTGCGGCTTTTGAAGTTAGTTTGGGTTGACACTTCTCCAATCAGCCGCTCTCGGCTGGTGTTTTCCCTGTGGTTCTCATGGCCCAAACATTTTGGAAGCTTTAGGTCGTTTTCACCAATACTTGGGGTGTTATCTGCCTCTTCATTGTTCCTGCTCCCAATAAATGATGTTTCTATTTTCAATGTCTGAATTTTAGGCACCCTGAATACGGGAGTGAATTCATCTCCCCTGAAGTCCATGCTGCTAGAAGGTTCTGTTACTGTCCGATTTCGTTTCAAGACCATTTTATTCTCTGAGGTAGACAGCTTGCCACCTTTAGGATCACTGCTACTCCTGTGCTTTTTATTAGGTAAGGAAAGAGAATTTAAGAAGCGATTCTTCACAAGTCTGCTTGAAGAGAAAAAGGGGAAGGGATTGCGATCCTTATCTTTCAAGGACCCAGCTTGGTCACAGAGACTCTGTTCTGCATCTTCTGAGATATCTAGGAAAAATGTACTAGTAGAGGTGATGCCAACCCTGTCATCCTCCATAATGAACATGCCTGAAAACAGAAAATAGGATTACACTGCTGAAATGTCTTTGACTTTTCAATCTGTAATAGCAAAACTGAGCCCTCCGACAAACATTCAAATGGTTCCTGAATTAGGATAAGCTAATTGATTTCAATGGGTCTAATATATCCGGTTCCTACTCACTGCACATTATGTGAAAGCAAGCTACATGTGCATTTCTTAATTATTTATTTTATTTACTTATGACTATTTTCACCCCACCTTTCTCCTTGGAAAAGGACCCAAGAGGGCTCACAGTATTGAGGGACAATATACAGTCCAGTACAATTAAGACATTCAAGTCTAAGAACAGGGAACTGAGGGGTATCTTACAGCATTAGATTAATGCAATTTTAGAAACTGAAATACACTCTAGTCCTCCAGAGTCATAATATTATCAACTAGCGTCCTTTCACATGCAACATTATAGTTCCTTCAAATATAAACACAACATGGGACAATTATTTCTTCTTTTTTAAATGATCCTAGATCTCACTTCAGCAGTTATTACTTCGGTTGTACTTCAGTACAAATTACTCAATCTATTTTTTATTACTCAATCTATTTTTTCACAATCGTATGGTTGTTCTCATTTAATATGTATGTCAGGCTCAAACTAGATGAGACATGGTTCATCACAATAGCATAAGAACCTCTCAGGGGTGGGTGGATTTGATAAACTGCAAGTGCAAAGGACTTGATTTGGATGGGTTCGAATTCCCTACCAGATCAGGATGCTGTCTGTGAAAGTGTACCCCATCCTACTGTGACTACAACTAATAAATTTCATGGCCTTTCTTGGCCTTTAAACTCCTCAAGAACAAAACAATATTCTCAGAAATGTCATGTATGACTACAGATGTAGCTGCCTTGAGTCCAACAATATTTAAATATTTGTTTAATAATATTCTAAACAAACAATAAATATATTGTGACATGTCTTCTACATAATGAGGAGAAAATCTCATGTGTGAATGGAAAAACTAACTTTCTGAGTTCCCAAGGTGAAATCAGGTGTAATCTGGGAGCATGGGTTCCAAAACTTCCCAGTTCTTTGGCCTGGTCTTGATACCTGTCACCAATTAACTTTGATTTATGCTGACTCTACAAATGAATGCTGTTCAAAATGTCCTATCATTAACTGACTTGCTCAGCTCTGACAAACAATTATTTTCCCATTTTATCTTTTCCCAGTTCCAGTTTAAATACTGGAAGAAAAAATCCTAGACTAAGCATGAATTGCACAAGTATTTAGGAAATACATAACCAATTCCCATTTTCAGTCCCTATTTCCAAATGATCTCTGTTTTGGGTAAGACTTGAAACAGCAATTGAAGAGAACACACCTAAAATATTTGAATTTCTACTGAGCTTCTCTTAAGTCAATGGTTCATCAGTACAGGAATAGACTTAGGCAACGTGTAAAGCATGTGTTAGTTAATGTGAAATCCTACACTGGTAGTCGCTTGCGTAACAATGCTATTGTTATTTTGTAAAGTCACAAATTGATATCAAAATTATTCATAGCCCGATAGTTCTATTCCTTTGCTCTATTTCTGTATCCTCACATGGCCATGAACAGGACAGTCATATCTTCTTACTCTAATGTCTGAGGAAATGGACTTTGAACTATGACAGGGCTACCTTGGCGTAGAGTGGTGTCCTAGTACATTTGACATGACAATAATAGTGAAGTTTTTTTGCTTCCATAAACCCGTTTGGGAAGGGTGGCAGAAAGAGATTTTTGTTTGAAATAACTTGGGAGTTTGACTCTGGCACTGTTTTTAGAAATTAATGGGTTCAGATGCATGTCCATCCACCTGAGTTATTATTTTGCAGCTGCTTCAGCTGATGAACTTCAGGGTTTTGGCAGAACTCAAAGCAGAATTAGAAAGTCTGAAGCTTGCCCACCCAGCAGTAGCAGTACAATCAGCTCCACTGGCTCCACTTTTTCTCTGCACACATACTAGTAAGTAGGTAAACAAATCAGGAACTGAAAGCTCAGCTTGACATCTGAACCTGGAACGTGCTTTTCCAGCTAAAGGAATCAAGATTCATAAGCCAACTCTAAAATGTGACTATTGTTGGTTTAGAAATCCTGCCTTCTTTGGACACAAACACTCAGGAGTGGCAAACAACAGTAGAATAGATGAATGCGCCAGCGTGCACCTCATTCACAACGTCAATTAAAAAGACAGGATTCTTAGTTAAAAGGAGCACAATTGCTCTTCTGAAAAAGGATCATACTCATAATTGTTTATTCTTTTAAAGAAAAAGATAATTAAATGTGCTAATGCCAGGGTGCATGCTTACTTGATGGAGCAGATTCACTTTCACTGTTATGTCTTGAACCGGTAGATTCAGAGTTCAAGCTAAGTGTGCTGGGAATAGAGGAGAGTTCATTGCAGAGTTGTTCCATGTCATCAGGTACTACTGGCCAAGGTTGCCGACGGCTGTGTCTCACTGCATCCCAACTGTGATGTTTCAGAATGTCACAACCTTGTTTCGTTTTGGCTATTAGGCCAAGCACATAAACACATGTCCTATATTTACAAAACAAGAAACCAAGTTCAACAAGTATTCTGTAGACATGGGCACGACTTGGCGAAATTCTCGTTTCCGTATCCGTTACTCGTTTCTGTTACGCAACGCTAATGGTAACGACAATTACTCCCCCAGAACTCGAACTCAAACCGACAAAAGAAAAATTGGGTCTGATTTGTCGTTGTCGTTCCTGGCATCACAGCGATCGCGCGATGCCAAGCGACACAGAAAAAAAGTTTTAGAAATACCCCCCCCCGATTCCCGGCCAAAAAAGCAGGCGAAAATATGCCTCCCTGAGGGCACCTACCAGAGGGGTGGTTTCTGGGGGGGGGTCCCCACTCCAGCCTTCCCCCCTCCTGTCCTGGGCTGCTGGTACCGGGCTGGGAGGGGGCATCCTCGGCGTCTCCATTTGCCATGCGGTGCGGGGGGGATCCAAAATGGCGACCGCAATATTTTTTTTGAAATCGTGGTCCAAAAACCCACCAAAGCACCACAGAAACATGCGAAAATTAGCTATTTTAAATGCTTGCATTTTTACAGTAGCAGCAGTGGGTTTTTCTTGCAACAAAATGTCTCCATTGATTTTATTTTATTTTATTTTATTTTTTTACACCTGCGCATGCGCAATGATGGGCTGGCCATGGGATGGGACCATGCAAATTTTTGGAGCCATTCCACCAATCGCATGGCCAGGTTTTGCTGAGACTTGCTGGTACCAGGCTGGGAGGGGGCATCCTCGGCATCTCCATTTGCCATGCGGTGCGGGGGGATCCAAAATGGTGACCGCAATATTTTTTTTGAAATCGTGGTCCAAAAACCCACCAAAGCACCACAGAAACATGCGAAAATTAGCTATTTTAAATGCTTGCATTTTTACAGTAGCAGCAGTGGGTTTTTCTTGCAATAAAACGTCTCCATTTATTTTATTTTATTTTATTTTATTTTTTACACCTGCGCACGCGCAATGATGGGCTGGCCATGGGATGGGACCATGCAAATTTTTGGAGCCATTCCACCAATCGCATGGCCAGGTTTTGCTGAGACTTGCTGGTACCAGGCTGGGAGGGGGCATCCTCGGCGTCTCCATTTGCCATGCGGTGCGGGGGGATCCAAAATGGCGACCACAATTTTTTTTTGAAATTGTGGTCCAAAAACCCACCAAAGCACCACAGAAACATGTGAAAATTAGCTATTTTAAATGCTTGCATTTTTACAGTAGCAGCAGTGGGTTTTTCTTGCAATAAAACGTCTCCCATTAATTTTATTTTATTTTATTTTTATTTTTTTACACCTGCGCACGCACAATGATGGGCTGGCCATGGGATGGGACCATGCAAATTTTTGGAGCCATTCCACCAATCGCATGGCCAGGTTTTGCTGAGACTTCTGGATGTGCCGGAGAGGGCATAAAAAGCCCACCAACCCTAATCCTAATCCTAACCCTAACCTTAACCCATACGCCAGTACACTGTGTTCTTAGTGGGCCAGAGGCACCCAGAGGTACAGCCCACTAACCCACCCTAACCTTAACCGTTACCCTAAGACTAGCCCTTACCCCCTAACCCCATGCTCTGGGAAGTCAAGTCGCACTAAATCACGGCAGTAACGACAAATGACACGACGAAATGACAAATTTTTGAAAAATTTCACGAAAAACAGAAACGACCCGAAATGGACCCGTCCCGAAAAACGACAACTCGAAAAAAATTTTTTTCTGGTCGTGCCCATCTCTAGTATTCTGGTTCAACAGGCAACAAGGTATAGCCAATCTACAGAAATTATCATCCCATATTCTTCCTCCTCTGCAAAACAAATTATTTGCAACTTATCTAAATATCCACACATTGCAAGTCTCTGAATGCATATGTGTGCAGAGGTATATCATCTTCATGGACTCATTTTCCTTCAATGCAAATAATTAACTGGATCTTGGACTTGCAGACATTTAATAAGGCATCCAGTTTTCAAGTTATACCTACCCTCTAACAGACAGGACCTCACAATGCTGAGCAAGTGCCATGATGTCAGGAATAACATTTTCCTCTTGAAGTAAATTCAGACCCCAATTAGATGATCCAATATTGCCCTGAAATGTAAATTAATTCATGGATGTGATCAAATTTGCTGTAAGACACCCACAAGATAATGAACAAGACAATAAAAGTAGAAGCGATGCATTGTTTTGTTTAAGATTCTGCATTTGTGAGTGTTGCACCTATAATTTTGGATTTCATATAGGTCAGAATCCTATTTGTCTCCACTTCAGATTTTCATAACTTGCTGAGCATTCACCGTATGGTGGAATACCAGGATGTATCTCAGTTGTGCAACTGGGCTTGTGACCAGGGATGGAACTAACACACACCTTTTTACAGTAATACTCAACAGATTTTAGCCATTGAATTTATTTGAAATATTTCTGTAACAGTCAGGGATACCCAGTGTGGTGCAGTGGATCAAGGATTCAGAATCCCTGCTCAAATATGGGAACCCACTGAGGGTGTGGAACTGGTAATAGCACTCCTTAAATATCTCACTTGCCTTGAAAGCCTTATTGGGCTTACTGTAAATTGGTTCTGATTTGACAGCACATAAAAACAATATACCAGTCTACCTACCCACCCAACTTTTCAATAAATACAGGTACAGTGGACCCTTGTATAACAAACAGCTTGTATAACATAAAATTTGTACAACATAAAATTTTTTGGAGATAGGGGAAATTTGCTTAACATAATTGCCTATGGGGAAAATCTGTACAACATAAAATGGGATTACTCCATTTTAATGCATTCCTATGAGAATATGTATAAAGGAAAATTTGCTTAACATAATTTCATTTGGAACGAATTAATTCCTTCATACAAGGTACCACTGTATAGTATTTAAATTTTCCTAAATACCTTTGTACCTGAACTTTTAATTACATGTTTATTAATATATAGATTACTGTTTATCTAGCTAGGAATTGATTTAGATCCAATGTTCCTTCACTCTTCTACAGAAAGAATTCAGCACTGCGTTTGGAAGAAAACCTTTGGATGACAGCAATAGAGAGTGAGAAAATAAAGCTGTATATTATCTTTTTAAAAATCACATACCATCAAGTCAATTCTGATTCATGGTTACCCTTTTTCACCATTTTGTAGGTAGCGAATACTCAGAAGTGATTTACCATTCCTTTTCTTCTGGGAGCATCCTGGGACTGTGCAGCTTGCCCAAGGCCACACAGGCTGACTCCACTCCACAGGAGGCACAGTGGGGAATCAAACTTCCAGCCTCTGGCTCTGCAGCCAGACACTTAAACTACTGAGTGTCTGTGAAGATTCTCAGTCATCCAGGTGAGGTTATTTGAAAGTGGAGTCATGGCAACTGGGCTCCGTTTCTTGAGATCTAAACATTTCGCTGCTCATCCAAGCTGCTTTGTCAGACAAAGAGGCTTGGATGAGCAGTGAAATGCTTAGATCGCTCAAGAAAAGAAGTCCGGTTGCCATGACTCAACTTCCAGTTAAATTACAGAGATAATCAACCAGCCTATATTATCTTTTAGAAAAACAGAATTATTTCATCCTTTGATTTAAAAAAATATAATTTTTAGCAATTTTAATCAGGTCAACAATTGCTGCGTACTACATTTAATATGTAAAATGAAATGGTATCATTTGAACAAATAATGCTTAACAAGCTTCTATATTAGCAACAACTACCTGTTTAAGATGCCCTGAAACACATATATCTCTTTTGTACTTCTGCTGACAAGCAAATACAATTTCATTTAAAAGATTTTTTTAAAAAAATGAGATCATTTCTTTGCTTCAGGAATTTCCAACTGGTAAACATTTATTATTATTATTATTATTATTATTATTATTATTATTATTATTATTATTATTATTATTATTATTATTATTATTAATTAATTAATTAATTAATTAATTAATTAATTAATTAATTAATTTGGGTCTGTATTTTCAGTTTTCTTTTACATTTTTGTTGCATATTTTAAAATACTTTATAGCTACTAGTCATCTTGAGAATTATTTCTAGTAGAAATGTAGGATATAAATATATAACATCAATATTATGCTCATTTGCCCATCAAATGTCATTTAACATGCAACATTTTATAACAAGAACAGATGTGAATATGCTCTGTATTGATATTTTACATGTAGAAAAAAAGGTAGTTTATTTTTTAAACTAACCAATGCCCAAAGAGCAGCCTTCAAATGCTTAATCCCTTCCCATTTATCCAGCATTGGGGAACGAACAGTGTAACTCAGGTCAGGAACAATGCTCTGAAGAAGAAAAGGAAGAAACACAAAACAGTTCAACTAATCAGATTTCACTTAGTTGTAAACTGTTGAATTGCCATTCCGATTAGGTACTCGTTCAAAAGCAAAACAGAATCAGGTTATGTATTATGTAACACGGAAGTAAAATAGAAGTACCACTTTATAAATAACAATTTAATTAGGACTATTAATGTATAAAATATAAGACGTTACTGGTAAAATCAAAAGATGTACAGAACAACAACTCCACTCTATTTATTTATTTATTTTTATTTTTATTTATATGCTGCTGGATTTCCCGAACGGGAACTCAGGGCAGTTAACAAGTATAGCTAAATAAACTTTTAATATTCCATGTAGCAAGAAAATGAAGTACAATGGACCCTCGTATAACAGTGGTTTGTTCAACAGAAAATCCGCTTAAAGGAAAAAAATTCTGGAGGTAGGGGGAAATCGCTTAACAGCATCGCCTATGGGTGAATCCATACAATAGAAAAATGGTCACAATTAGGGATTAATCCATTTTCAATGCATTCCTATGGGAAATTTGTACAAAGGAAAATTTGCTTAACACAATTTCATTTGGAACGAATTAATTCCTTTATACAAAGTACCACTGTAAGTCTTCCTTGATCAGGTCAACTCTATAAACCTTAAAAATAATTTCCATCAGTTAATATTTTTTGGCAAGGATTAGTTTCCCAGAATAAGCATGCTTGGATGTCCTAACTGCTCTGATTTTCTTGTACAGCCTAACAAGCAAAAACAGACCAAACCACCTGATCAGATGGATTATATTGAACAACTTATATTGCCTTAATTTGAAACAATATTAAGTTTCCTCACCTGCGCTTCCAACAAATGGCAGCCTGTTTTGTGGTGTACCAGTTGGCCATAAAGGTGCACTGGCAGATAGACATGTGGCCGCTGCAATCTGGTAAAAAGAAAAACCATCTGTTTGCATAGAATTGTTACCGTTTCAAAACCAAGCAAAGCTACTTTGGCCATTGTTTCAACTTACCTTTGGTTGCTTCGACGAACATAATTATCACCATCGACAGGTTTGCGGTAAGTGGTAAGTGCTTCATTAAGTTGCTCCTCTATCAACTCAACATACTTTAAATTGTATTCCTAAGGTGATCATGAAAAACAGATCTCATCAGAAAAACTATTTCCCCTAGCAAATGTTCATATTTACCATGATCCAAGAATAATCCTCCCATTTCCATTTCTATTGATAATTTTATAATTACAGTACTTGAATTAAAAATGAGAGAGGAATAAAATCTTCCTAGTCACAGAGTATCTTTTGATAGTGTAAATGTTTCAAAGATTATGGATGAAATAAAACAATGTAGTTAATGTTGTTTTACGGCTGATGACATCAATCACCATGATGGATTTTTGGAACTTAAAACTTTGAACCTGTCCCTTTGTTGTGGGGAAGCTACTGAGGCCACAGGGGCATTTAATTACAAAAATTGCTGCTGTCCGTAAATGCAACCCCTGGTGGAGATTTTCAGAAAGCAAGACTCCTCTTCCCAACCCTCCAGCCCCCAGCGGCTTCCCCATGATGAAAGGGATCCCATGGGAACTTCAGGACCTAACAGCAAGAATCAAAACTTGTGATTTGAAGGAAGGAAGAATAAATGCAGCAGTTGATAATGTTAATAAGCCTTACATGGTGTAAGTAATACTGCTGGATTCCAGCCAATGGTTGATAATACTGGCAACATGACTTGAAGAACTGAACTGAACGTCCTGGCCTTTCTTCCTCTCAGACCTCTCTATGATGCAGGAGCTTTCTTTGACCAAAGCTGACCTCAAAATCTTAACTACAACCACCTTAGAAAACTTACGAAACTGTAAACCTGTTTTCTGTAATACTGCTGAACCCTATTCCATGACAGAACAGGTTTCCAACTTGATTCAGCGAGTCAAGAGATTTAGGTGTCAGGTCAGGCAACCAAAGGAGATATAGTTCAATTTCTGACCAAGGCTGCATCTTTTCAAGTGCAAAATTGCTTGTTAACATTAAGACTTCCAAAAGCCAGGAGTCCACAAGGTGGGTCATACAAACTTATCACCTCATATTGGTTCAAAAGAAAACAATTAAATATCCAGGAATCTTCAAATTCCAATCTTATGTCACTTTCCAAATACAAAAACATTCCATGAAGGAGATGAACCTAAAAGTTCTTCGAGATGACTATCTAGAATGCAGATTTTAGGAATCCAACTTTTCAGTCTCAAAATCCTATTGGTTTTTGTGGAGGGTCAAAATTGCAATGCCTAACTTTAACTGATCAATGGCTATGTATTAGCTTCAAATAACTATGGCATCTTACACAAACCCTCAGTGAACACAACAGGATTTTGGCCCATTAACACAACTAAGTACAAAATTTTCACCTTTGAAACACAAGCCATCTCACACACTTAAAAATGAGGCATCCTTTATCATGCACTTTCAGTGCACTTAACATGGAAGATTAAAACACTGTGCAAGGAATGTTCTTTCAAACTTCTATCTATCTACAACTGGTATAAGCAACTAGGGATGGGGCGTTTGTGTTTTAATGAAACAAAACAAAACAAAAACCCCAACCAACACAATAAAAAAGCTCTTATTTCTGGTTTTGTGTTATTTTATTGATTTCTGCAAAAGAACTTCTAAAACATGAATGATTCACATTGATGAAACAGGGGAACATGAAAGTCTTGCATTTTTTCTTGTTTTCGACTGTTGCTTAACCTTTCTTAAAGAGCTGTGTGGCCCAGTGGTTGAAGTACTGCAGGCAAAACTTGGTTCATGGCCTGAGTTTGATCAGAAAGGGCTCAGGTAGCCAGCTCCAGGTTGACTCAGCCTTCCATCCTTCTCAGGTGGATAAATTTAGTACCCAGTTTGCTGCAGGTGGGCAATGTGCAGCCTGCAAAATTAAACTATGAACTGCACAGAGAGTGCTTTAAGTGCTATGGCTACTACATAACCAACACACTTTGCTTTTTGCTTTGCTTCTTTTGCCATGTCTCTGTCAAAGCACTCAAGGGAGTTTTTCTTCCAACAACCTTGTAATGGCTGCTGTCAACAGCCAATAGGAATATCTGAGAGGGAGAAGGAGTTTTTAATCTCCAAAAGGGCTAGGATTGGTGGAAAGCTAGGGGGATGTGTTCCATCTTTGTTTCAATTATCGCCTGTGGGTGTGGGAGCTCCTGGTGCCTGCAACCTTCATCTTTTGCAGCCTGTCTGAGTATGTGTCTATCTTTGATCTCTTTCTATTTGGAGGGGGATTTCTAGATTATTTTTGATGATGCTTCTAGGTAATGTCCCTGTAGCAACATGTCCATGGCTTCTTTCTTTGGATATTTTTTTCCTGCCTGCTTGCTGCTTCATTGGACTCAAAGAAGAAAAGAGAAAGCATCAAGCGATTAATGGGAGAGAAATCTCCACTAATCTTAGTAGTTTTGGTTTTGAGGAAGGGATTTTGATTGCATTTTTTCTTTCTTTCCTTACTAGATTTTCTTGGTTTTTTGAATGGGGGTTGTAAGTGAAATTTTTATTTTGCTATTTTCCCCCTATGTGTATACAGGTGCACATTTTCCATATTTGACTGTTCTTTAAAACAGTTTTGTACATTGGTTGCTGGATATACTGTTCTCTGCTTTTGAAGGAGATTGATTATTTGTGTTTTGGGATAGACTATATAGGTCATTTCAAACTTTTTTTTGGACTACTGCCAGTTCAGCAAACTATCAGAGTAACATAAAGATAACATGTAGCAAATTCTGAATTTCTGAAAACAATCTGGTTTTGTTAAAAACAGTACCTTCTGCCATTTCTCCATTTGTTTTGTCACGTAGCCACGTTCATTTAGATATGAAAATCCTTTTGGAATGGACAAAAATCTGGAAAAAAATATATACGATCACACCTTTTGCAGAAATCTCCACTGATAATTTTTAAAAACGCAAATTTATTGTCTTGTATATTTACCTTAAGAGCAGAAGCAGACCCTTGTCTCCAAGATGTGACAATGCTGGTTTCATTTGAATGAGAGCATGAAGGTTTGCCTGAAAGAGATGGGGAGCGTATCCTTTAGAACAAGGTAGTTTAGACATCAACAATGGTGAACTAGAACTTTCTGACAGCAATAAGCAACTTAACAGCAATTTGTGTATTTCATTATACAATGTGATTTGAACATGGACAAATCACTGGCATTTATGGTTCTTAGATATTTGAATTTCTATTCTCATTCTGATATAATCTATCCTTGAAAAATCTAGATACATGAACAAAGTTTCTTCCTAGCATTCAGTCTTCCTGCATTTCGGACACATCATGGCACATTATAATTAATTGTAGAAGTCACTTCCAAATTTTGCTTTACCAAGAAGAAACCAACATGATGGGGAAGTAAAGTACACTTAATTCTTAATTAATCGATACATTACTGCATACATTTAAGGAAACCAAAGAATGAAATAAAAGATTCATACCTTGTCTTCACATGCCTCATCAAGGATATCAAGTGCTTCAGAAGAAATGGCTTTATTTTTGTCGTGAAGCTGAGTGACCAGTAACTCAATTCCCCAGTTACTGAAGAACTCAACATTGGCCCTCAGGAGTACGCGTAGGTGTTTTGTAGCATACAGCCGACAGCTCTACAAATAAAAGAATGTGATTAATGTAAAAGCTGAAAGCGAAATGTGTTAGCGAAATGTATTTTACAGAGACAACATTTGGAAATCTTGCAATAAATCATTTTTGTATAAGTACAATTAATATGTCATCTGCACTAATGCCATATGTAGAGAGAGAGCTGTAATAGTAGCCCTGTCATGACCGGCTGGGAGGAATGGTATCATGTACTGATATTCTACTGTTAAAAAAGCTTGAAGTTCTTGAGCACAAATGATCTAAAATGAGGAAGTATGCTTCAAGGAACAGCATTAAAACAGTTCTCTATAAAATAGACATAGTGTTCATATTTACTTTTATGTCCCCTAGTTTTATATGCAAATTATTATTTTCTTAAATAGGTCCCATCATTCTATTTACCTAAACAATCACAGGAGGCAGAGCAGTCAGAGAGAGAGACTGGCTAGCCCAAGCTCACCCATTACTTACAAGACAAAAGCAGAGAAAGTTCTAACCACTATATAACCCATGAAAATGTAACACCATCGACATTTATATGTTCAGAGTATGTCGTTCTAAATTTATATGTTCAGAAACATGCCTGATACTTACATCTGTTGATGCAGTTAGAATTTTGGAAAGGATGACTCTTGCTAACCCATCTCTGCTGTAGTCTAAACTGGAAACTGTCAGTTTGAGCAAATGATCTTGGTTTTTCAAGGAGCAGAGATTTAGGAGACTGAAAGAAGAAGGAAACTGTTAAACATGCATGGAATGCTTGAAAAATATACTGTACATATCTAGTTTGAAACAGGAAAGCAAAGCGGAAGACAACCAGAGAATTTCCTTGCATAAAACAATCAGGTCTGATTTTTAAAAAAAATCCATCCGTCTTTCTACCTCAGCTGGTTGTGCTTTTAATTTTTATCCTGTAACCTATTTGGGGCAGGGAAATGTCTTTTTCTTCTCAAGTTATCCTAAGATGCCATTTATCCCAATACCAATGGAACTAATGAACACAACGTCACCAATGGCCAGAATCCCAACTCATTTTTATCTTACATTTATAAAACCTGCCAATAGCTACTGGCAGCTGATTGACAAATTACTGGGACATGCCATTGTTCTACTGGTCTAGTTTAGTGCAGTTCTAGATAAATTTAAAATACAGTGAAAGAATGTCTGCCAAGCAAAGTGTTCAACAATTTTTGTACAACTGAAGAGAATACTCACCACTGAAACACATTACACTTTTCAAGTATTTTCACTCCATGAGGATGGCAGGAAAGCGTACCAAAAAACAAGAAGTAGTGCTGACTTAGAGTGTTAAGTAACCCATTGTTCTGGAGACTGCGTTCTGGTTTCATTCCAGACGAAGAGTTAAGCCACTGTACAATATCTTTTACTAACTCTTCAAGGTAGCCATGTCCGTCCTGCTTAAAAGTGAACAAACACTTCGTCAGTTTATTTAAGATTAAGATGTTTGTTCACTGGAAAAAGTACACATCTACAGAGCATCTTGGTATAAAGAAAATAACTTTCAAACAAAATACTACAAAGTAAATTAAATGAATGCCTCAGTCTGGAATATCTTACAAATGGGGCACATTTCTACTTTTGTGTCCCAGTTGATCAGTGAGGCTACAAAATAAAACAGGCTGAACTGTGCTTTCATCATTGTAAGGCTAATTACACTGCTGACAATGAGGCCTGTAATAAGACTTCCTGGGGTAGGAACTGGCAAGCCACCCCGGTATCCCTGCCAAGAACATCCCATGGTCAGAAACAAAAGGCTAAAAGATATGACGCTGGAAGATGAGCCCCTCAGGTCGGAAGGTGTCCAACATGCTACTGAGGAAGAGCAGAGGACAAGTACAAGTAGCTCCAGAGCTAATGAAGTGGCTGGGCCAAAGCCGAAAGGACGCTCAGCTGCAGACGTGCCTGGAAGAGAAAGGAAAGTCCAATGCTGCAAAGAAATATACTGCATAGGAACCTGGAATGTGAGATCTATGAACCAGGGTAAGCTGGATGTGGTCAAACGTGAGATGGAAAGAATAAACATTGACATCCTGGGTATCAGTGAACTTAAATGGACAGGAATGGGTGAATTCAGTTCAGATGACTATCACATCTACTACTGTGGGCAAGAATCCCAAAGAAGAAATGGAGTAGCCTTCATAGTCAACAATAGAGTGAGAAAAGCAGTGCTGGGATACAACCTAAAAAATGATAGAATGATCTCGGTACGATTCCAAGGCAGCCCTTTGAACATCACAGTAATCCAAGTTTATGCACCAACTACCAGTGCTGAAGAGTCTGAGATTGACCAATTTTACGAAGACTTACAAGAACTTCTAGAACTGACACCAAAGAAAGATGTTCTTCTCATCATAGGGGATTGGAATGCTGAAGTAGGGAGTCAAGTGATAAAAGGAATAACTGGCAAGTTTGGCCTTGGAGTTGCAAATGAAGCAGGGCAAAGGCTAATTGAGTTTTGTCAAGAGAACAAGCTGGTCATTGGAAACACTCTTTTCCAACAACACAAAAGGTGACTCTACACATGGACATCACCAGATGGACAATACCGGAATCAGATTGACTATGTTCTCTGCAGCCAAAGATGGAGGAGCTCTATACAGTCAGCAAAAACAAGACCTGGTGCTAACTGTGGCTCAGATCATCAGCTTCTTATTTCAAAATTCAAACTTAAACTGAAGAAAGTAGAGAAGATCATTGGGCCAGTCAGGTATAACCTAACTCAAATCCCATATGAATACACAGTGGAAGTGAAGAATAGGAACTAGATTTGGTGGACAGAATACCTGAAGAATTATGGATGTAAAATTGTACATTGTAACATTGTACAGGAGGCTGCAATGAAAAATATTCCAAAGAAAAGAAAATGCAAGAAAGCAAAGTGGTTGTCCAACGAGGCCCTACAAATAGCGGAGGAGAGAAGGGACGCAAAATGCAAGGGAGAAAGGGAAAGATACAGAAAATTGAATGCAGACTTCCAAAGAATAGCAAGGAGAGACAGGGCGGCCTTCTTGAATGAACAGTGCAAAGAAATAGAGGAAAACAACAGAAAAGGAAAAACCAGAGATCTGTTCAAGAAAATTGGAGATATTAAAGGGGTATTTCATGCAAAGATGGATATGATAAAGGACAAAAATGGTAGGGACCTAACTGAAGCAGAAGAGATCAAAAAGAGATGGCAAGAATATACAGAAGAATTATATCGGAAAGATCTGGACGTCCCTGATAACCAAGATAGCGTAATTGCTGACTTGGAGCCAGACATCCTGGAAAGTGAAGTCAAGTGGGCCTTAGAAAGCATTGCAAACAACAAGGCCAGTGGAGGTGATGGCATTCCAATTGAACTCTTTAAAATCTTAAAAGAGGATGCTGTAAAGGTGCTGCATAAGATATGCCAGCAAATTTGGAAAACCCAGCAGTGGCCAGAGGACTGGAAAAGATCGGTCTACATCCCAATCCCAAAGAAAGGAAATGCCAAAGAATGCTCCAACTATCGCACAATTGCACTCATTTCACATGCTAGCAAGGTTATGCTCAAAATTCTACAAGGCAGGCTTCAGCAGTATGTGGAAAGAGAACTTCCAGAAGTACAAGCTGGATTTCGAAGGGGCAGAGGAACTAGAGATCAAATCGCCAACATGCGCTGGATTATGGAGAAAGCCAGAGAGTTCCAGAAAAACATCTACTTCTGCTTCATTGACTATGCCAAAGCCTTCACTGTGTAGACCACAACAAACTATGGCAAGTCCTTAAAGGAATGGGAGTGCCTGACCACCTTATCTGTCTCCTAAGAAATCTATATGTGGAACAAGCAGCAACCGTCAGAACTGGATATGGAACAACTGACTGGTTTAGAATTGGGAAAGGAGTACGACAAGGCTGTATACTGTCACCTTGCCTATTTAACTTATATGCAGAGTACATCATGAGAAAGGCCGGTCTGGATGAATCACAAGCCGGAATTAAGATTGCCGGACGAAATATCAACAACCTCAGATACGCAGATGATACTACTCTAATAGCAGAGAGTGAGGAAGAATTAAAGAACCTCTTAATGAGGGTGAAAGAGGAGAGTGAAAAAAATGGGCTGAAGCTCAACATCAAAAAAACTAAGATCATGGCCACTGGTCCCATCACCTCCTGGCAAATAGAAGGGGAAGAAATGGAGGCAGTGACAGAGTTTATTTTCTTGGGCTCCTTGATCACTTCAGATGGCGACTGCAGCAATGAAATAAAAAGACGCCTGCTTCTTGGGAGGAAAGCAATGGCAAACCTAGATAGCATACTAAAGAGCAGAGACATCAGTTTGCCAACTAACGTCAGGATGGTTAAAGCTATGGTTTTTCCAGTAGTGATGTATGGAAGTGAGAGCTGGACTATAAAGAAGGCTGATCGCCGCAGAATTGATGCTTTTGAGCTGTGGTGCTGGAGGAGAGTCTTGAGAGTCCCCTGGACTGCAAAGAGATCAAACCTATCCATTCTGAAAGAAATCAACCCCGAATGTTCACTGGAAGGACAGATTTTGAAGCTGAGGCTCCAGTACTTTGGCCACCTCATGAGAAGAGAGGACTCCCTGGAAAAGTCCCTGATGCTGGGAAAAATCGAAGGCAAAAGGAAAAGAGGACGACAGAGAATGAGATGGTTGGACAGTGTCATCGATGCAACCAAAATGAATTTGACAAAACTGGTCCATGGGGTCACGAAGAGTCGGACACGACTGAACGACTGAACAACAACAAATTAAATGAAGACAAAAACGTTCCTATTTATTTTATTTACAGAATGTTTTAGCTGCTCCACTACCAACTGGTCTTTGGGAGGCATACAATATATTAAAACAATAAAAAACATATTAAAACCAGCAAAATAACAGTTTTAAAAAATCAATATAGAAATAATAAAATCCTGCTGCTCATGTGCCCAGCTAAAAGAACACTATCTAATTAAAATGCTGGCTAAACAGGAAGTTTAGTGTGTGAGTACTCTGGAAAACATGCACATTTTTAAAAGGAATGGGGAGTTGTGCTTTTTCTTAAAGAAAGCCCCCAGGTTTGTTTTAGAGTTCCTTCACAAGAAATTCACAGGCAGCCACAAAACTGCCCTGAGATGATCTTGACATAAAATGAAAGTCCTTCTTATGAGTTTTATGGAAATCACAACAGTAAAAAATCTCCAGACGACCCAAGTTTTCTCAAAGCTGGTAGTGGCAGATGAAAAACAAAGCAGCAGGTTTCTACAAAAAACAAACTTACTCTCTCTCATGCCTTCCTCTCTAAGCAGGTTCTGAGTTCCCCCAAAACATAACAAAAGCAAGAAAGGGGTGGGGGGTTAGAGTGAGCAGTTTTGATCCATTTCCCTTTGTGTTGACAGAGTTAGAGACACAAGGTTTAGAACGTAGAAAGTTCAGATAAGTTTTAAGTCTACCTTTTGTTGCACCTGCCTTCCTTCCTTCTTTCCTTCCTGTCTTCCTTCCTGAGGGGCAAAAGTGGATGTTGATTGACCTGCATATCACCTCTCCCAACACTTTGAACCTAGTCAAGCCTGTGCATTACTTCTGCAGGCAGGGCTCTCTAAATATGACACCTAGCCTCTTCCGAGTAGTAACTGATACCTGAAATTAACTAACCATGCTTTATGAAATGCATGCTTCTTTGGTCTGCCAGGAATGCAAACAGGGGTTTTCATTCCAGATTCCACTGTGGTCTCTGAAACTGATCTCCTGCAGCATGAGACAGGACCTTACTGGTCTATTATTTTGGTGAGGGTAAAGTGACTACAGATATCTTCTGTATTTACTTCACTAATTTCTGCTACCTAGGGTGAACAAACATTTTAGTTCTATTAAAGCAACTCAGTGATTTCTGAGGGATTGTGTTCCACTGGCTGAAATCCAGCTGCTTAGAATAGCAAGTTACAGGAGTAGGTTCACTGCATCTATGAGTATGTCATAACTACAACAGGCTCATTGGAATCAGTGGAACTCACACACAAGTAGATTCATCAAGTCAGTGGCCCACTCTAGTATGATTTACTATGTTAGCCAACAGGATTTCAGCCACTGTGTTCCGAAGCACTGTGTTTCATTCCACATTTGCCTTCTTAGGCAATGTATTGCACAAGCATGTATTAATCTACAGCATGGTAGTGGGTGGGTAGAGACTGGGAGCAGGCAATGAGTTCTCTTCCCTGGAAAACTGTAATAGACTTACTGCTCTCTGACTCACTAGTTGGCGTCAACTAGCAATTCAGTAGCTAATCAGGGCATGGTTTTCCCAGTGGAAAAACCGGGGTAAGAGGACATCAATTTAATCTGATTTACCTACTAATCCTGTAAAATGATTTGTTAAAATGACAATTAACTATTAGGAACTCAAAGGTGTTAGCTCTTTTAATTTTACTGAAATATTTTAACACTGTAGGGTTAGTTTTTCTCAAAAGTGGTCCATATTATCCCCAGCCAGCAGGAGTACAATGACAGAGAACGATGATACAGCAGTCCAATGCTTTCGAAGGATATGAGACTGAAGACTTTCTCAGGACTCTGATCAATGCATTTTATTTCATGTTTTCTGTTTACTATATCTATTGGATAAATGACATACAGTATTTCATAAGACACACTTTACTCTAGTATTTAGGCCAGAAATGTTTCTGGCTTGAACTTTACATTTTGCAATTAAATATTCTTACTGCACTTTCCTCAGACCTGTCAAAAAACAGAACTAATGAAAAATCCTTTTTAAAAGTTTATTCAAGAACCTTCTCCAACATAATTTCAAGTACCTGACATTTCTTAGAACTAAATTAAGCAAATCTTACCTCTTCAGATTCAAGAAGAAACTCAGTAAACTGACAACCCACAACAGTGAGCTGTTTGGATTTTGCATAATCCAGATCCAGGTTGGCATACAATTTACTGCTAGGTTTGTAAAAATACATCAGTCGTCGTACAAATCTGGTATTAAAACAGAAGAATGAGATAGCGTTTTTACTTATTTTTTGGCTTTCTTAGTTTACCCATCATTATCCTGAGCAATGCAAATATAATCACAGAATCATGATATAGTGGAGCTGGAAGCAAAGCAAAAGGAAAGTGTTCTGTGTATATACTGCCCCATAATGCTTAAAGCACTCTCTGGGCAGTTTACAATTTCATTACGCATGCTACACATTGCCCCCCCTCCCCAGCAAGCTGGGTTCTCATTTTACCGATCTTGGAAGGATGAAAGACTGAGTGAACCTTGAGGACCCTGCTACCTGAATTGAACCCCAGGTTGTGAGCACAGTTTTAGCTGCAGTACAGCAATTTAACCACTGCGCCACAAAGAGACCTACAAGGCCATCAAGTCCAAGCACCTGCTCAATGCCGGAATACAAACCAAAGGATACCTTCTTAATGAATAATGTGTTTGTTTTTTTTTCTGTTGTCTCCTTCCCCTGACAGAGTTTATATAATTTAGTGTATTTCCTTCCCTTAATCAACCCCTCTGGAAAAATGTCCGAACATCTATGGAGGTCACATTAATCAAAATGGATACTAAGGACAAGGCAGAATGTAGTCTTCTCAGGAAATAATATACAATTTTAAAGCAAATGGAAATGAGACACAAAGTGATTTGTGCCACTTTGTACAAAGCCCTCCATGCAGCACCACAGATGCAGTGTGTACCCTCCCCAACACCATCCCCTGCCTGTCTACTACCACCCATCATGTACAGCTCAGATCCTCCTTCTCCAGTACAGCCTCAGTTTGTGCAGAGGCTTGAGTTCCCCTTCTCCACCTCCTCCAGCAACCGACTACAGTAATCCCCTGCCGAGCACGGGGGTTAGAGACCCACCCCACCTGCGATGCATGAAAATCCGCAATATGCGGAAGCGGGTGGAGTGGGGTCTCGGGGCGGGGCGATCGCGCGCCTGTCCGAGAAGTCTTGGGGCAGCGTGTGCAGGTGGTGTTGTGGGATCTTACCTCCGCCGCCCACCCGCGCGGCCCCGAGGCTTCTTGGGAGAGCCTGGGGGGCGAGGCGGAGCCCCGAGGCTTCTCGGGGGAGCCTGGGGGGCGAGGCGGAGCGACCCGAACGCTCCACGCCGCCCTCCACGCCGCCCCGAGGCTTCTCGGGGGAGCCTGGGGGGCGAGGCAGAGCGACCCGAACGCTCCACGCCGCCCTCCACGCTGCTCCAAGGCTTCTCGGGGGAGCCTGGTTGGGTGGCGCGAAGAGACTCGATCGCCCCCCACCGCCTCCCTGCCGCCCCTAGGCTTCTCGGGGGAGCCTGGGGGGGCGAGGCAGAGCGACCCAAATGCTCCACGCCGCCCCGAGGCTTCTCGGGAGAGCCTGGTTGGGTGGTGCGAAGTGACTCAATCGCCCCCACCACCTCCCTGCCACCCCTAGGCTTCTCGGGGGAGTCTGGGGGGCGCGCGAGCGACCCAGCCGCCCCGCCACCCCAAGGTGCAGGTACTGCAATTCCGCGATGTAGTGGGACCGCAGTACCTGAACCACGAAATGGTGGGGGATGACTTTACTCAGACAAGGAAGTGAGGCAGGGATTCTCCCTGCACAGCCATTGAGTGATCAGCTGCCACAGAAGGCAGGGAAGGGCAGCCCAAGCTCTTGTCCAGTCTAGAGCACCACCAGGGAAAGAGGATCTGAAAGATGCACTATGGATAGTGATGGGGGGCGAAGAAGAGCTTTGCATGAACTAGCGTGAATTGATTGGTACCAATCTCTAAACGAAATACTTTGAGGAAGAAGACTATTAGAATGTTAAAAGAAAACCAATTTTAATAGCAAGTTGTAAGACCACACACACACACACACACACACACACACACACACACACACACACACACACACACACACACACACACACACACACACACACACACACACACACTTGAATTTCAGAATTTAACAAAAAAAGCATACATAAACCTATTATTTAGTTTGTCTGCTCCATAAGAACATAAGAAGAGCCATGCTGGATCAGGCCAAAGGCCCATTTAGTCCAGCTTCCTGTATCTCAGTGGCGCCACCAAATGCGTCTGAGAGAACACGAGACTAGATATCTGTCTCCTGATACCACTCCTCTGCATCTGGCCCTTGAAATACCCTGGTTTTACACCTGGAGATTACACATCTCCATCATGGTTTGTAACCTGTGATGGACTTTTCCTCCCAACTCTGTTATTAGCTTATCAGCACTAGGTATTTAGGTGTTAGGATATTACCACTAGGTATTTGGTACACTTCGAAACTCTGTTGATGCCAGATATGATAAATTAATTTTTCTAAATCTGGCTGAGATCCACTCCTTCAAATTCACATACGCAATACCCAACTGCTACAGCCTGATGATCGCTACTTCAATAATAAATAACATATGCCTCAAAACACTCATCTCTCAGCATCCAAGCCATATAATCTAATTGCTTTTTGGGAGGAGACAATTTCCAGCAAATTTCTTTACCAGCAGCCTTTGATTCATATCTCACACCATTCCTAAGTAATCTCTGTCCTCTAGGAACAGACTGGAGACGGGAGGAAACAGCGGGCCACTGAGGGATGGCAAGGAACCTCTTTTTATGAGCTCTGTTCATAGAGGAACAGAACAGGACCCAAGCTTTTTTAAAAAAAAAAAAAAAATAAATATGGGAAAAACTATTAGTGGTCTTATTTGTAATAAAGAAATAATTGGAGCTCTTGGCTCTGAATCACTGAGAAGAACAAACAAAAAATGCCATTTAGTACCCACAAGAGCTTCCATCTGAGATCATTTCACCAGAAAGAAAAGGCACCACTATTTGTTTTGAATGAGGCAATTATAGAAGCAAGCTTTAAAGCAGAATGACTGTGAAAAATAACTGAATTTGCATTGGTGAGGAAGTTGTAGAACACAATGGCTAATAACTAGAGCTTTAGCATTTCTTCAGAGAAGAATAATGCAATGAACTGTCAAATTAAAAAATAGTCTGAACTGCACCCCAGAATTCTGTTGTGCAAGTTATAAGTGTGATGATGTCACCACCACCAGTTGTTTTAGGATTATTAAAAGCTTCCTACTATCCCATCTGGTCAAGGGGATCCCTTGGGATTCCCTTCATACTGAGGAGAAATCTAGGAACTGTGAAACAGGAGGGGAGGGTTCTAATGCACAAAAAACAGCGCTGGTGGTGGAAGGAAAGGAAGCTGTTTAATAGGCCACACCATGCACCTGTTGCATGGTCATAAGCGGACACAACAGGATTCTGACTCATGCATACATCCTCATCATGGGTTCTTCAAATGCTCTGCTGCGAACTCATGCATATAGTTCTTATGCCTGCATAACCAAGTCTGGAACATTCTACAGCCAAGTAATATGCAGATGACTGCAAAAACCTGTTTGTTCCAAATTCACCACCAAGAAAAGAGAAAGGTAAGGGGGAGGGGGGAAGCAAAGTGTGCTGTTGATGTACCACCCCAGACTGCTTAAAAAGCATTCTCTGGGAGGCTTACAATTCAACTGTACAGGCTGTCCCCCAGCAAGCTGGATTCTCATTTATCAGCCTTTGAAGAATGGAAGGCTGAGTCAACCTTGAGCTGGCAGACCAGAATCAAATGCTGACCATGAGCAGAGTTTTGACTGCAATTTAACCATTGTGCCACAAGGTGAGGTGTCAGAGGAGCAGGTTGTATGGATTCACAAATGATGGTTCAAAGAACTACAGTCAAGAGGCAAGTAACCTGTTGTTCGTTGTGGTTTCTGTGATTCACACATATAGCGACTAGTACGCTTCTTATACAGGAAGAGGGGAAACACTGAAGCAAAACTAAACACTGTCTGCCCCAAAAAGGAAGACCTGGGAAGAAAACTGGCAGAGCTAGGTCACAGTTGAAGAGGAAGTGAGTTATCATTTCAAGAAAATGTCAGATTTCAACATCACTTTGTCCTTTTTAAACACCAAGTATGAGCACATTAAGGTGTCACTGTTGTAGTCTGGCAGAGTAGTTACAGTACCAGCAGAAAATCAGAGTTGGAAAAGGCCTTACAAGGCCATTGAGACCAACACCCCCCCAAAGTCACTTTAAATGCCAGATGCATGGTGTCATGCATCAATTCCAACAGTTCAAAAGGCTAAAGGGAAAACAAGGAGGAAAATAAATTTAATCTTAATCATATACAGAATGCCATCAGAAACTTGGATGTTGCAAGAGCCTCTCAACTCCCTGGCATGCACCCTGCAGCGGTGACAATTAACACACAATTGGTAATACAGGTAAGTCTGGTTGTTCAGAAGAGGCTCATAGATGCAAATCATCCCGGTATGCCCATCCCTAAAGGCTATGCTGCGTAGATAGTGGTACACCATCATCCAAGTAGCTTTGTCAGTCTTTTCAGAGATACCCCGCACAAGGCTAATAATGTCATCAGCCATGGCAACTTTTCAGAAAAAGCTGTTCTGCTTATATACTGCCCCATAGTGCTTAAAGCAGTCTCTGGGTGATTTACAATTTAATTATACAGGCTACACATCGCCCGCTCCCCAGCAAGGTGGGTACTCATTATACCGACCTCGGAAGAATGGAAGGCTGAGTCAACCATGAGCCTGCTACCTGGGAATTGAACCCCAAGTCGTGAACAGTTTTACCTGCAGTACAGGAATTTAATTTCTTCTGCCATCACAGCAGCTGTGACATTCAGAAATTAAATACTTCTCCTCTGTCATCAGACCCTCCATGCCTTTGGGTGAGGGGGATCAGATTTTTTTTCCCCAAAAACATTGTGGCTGATGACATAATCAGCCTTATGCAGCACAGCTCTCTCAACAAGTTTTCAGTCTCTGAATTCTATTTTGAGGTTACAAATCCCTCTCCCCTCCAGTCAATACTGAATACAACTGAGCAGACTATGTGTGATTCTTACAACACTTAAGAAGAACAATGAAGGAAGGAAAGAAGCATGGCTGATTCTGGATGGTCAGGATCCAGAAGGGTCAGAGCTACCTGACATTACTACAGACCAATGATCTCCCTAGTCCAGAATTTTCATTGGGCAGCACATCACAAACTGCCTGCTTAGAGAATATTATAGCTGGCATTCTGTTTTTAGACTTCAGCTATCAATTCATGCTGCCCAACCAATCAACCATTGACATTAAAGGTTTGTTTGCTTCACTGCCCTATATTCACTACAAAACATCAGTTGGTTTACCATCTGGGGGCTATTTTTAATGGAAGCTATTTTATTGTTCTTTTCCTCCAGTTGACAAATCTTCTTTCTTTTGTAAATGCCATAGGATACATATGTGTTTCTTCTGATCTAAAATACTGTATATACTCAAATATAAGCCTAGTTTTTCAGCGCTAATTTTGGCCTGAAAAAAGGGGTCCTCGGCTTATATTCGGGTCAATACTTTTAGCCACTGAGGCAAGTTTGGGTCGGTGGCTAAAAGTCATTTTAAACATTGTGCGCCACTTCTCCTACCCCCCCCCCCGTTTAAAATGACTTTTAGCCACCAACTCAAGCACTTGTCTTGGTGGATAAAAGTCATTTTAAACATCACACACATCCCCAGCACACAAAGGAGGAGTAGCCAGGCCCTGCTGCATTTCCCACCCTAGGGTTATACTTGAGTCAATACATTTTCCCAGTTTTGGGGTTTAAATTAGGGGGGCGGCTTATACTCGGGTCGATTTATACTTGAGTATATACGGGTAATTTGCTACAAATAATATTCTCTTGGGAAAGCACAAAATTAAAAAAAAACACATTTGCTGCACGTATTCCACAAAATGACACCCGGTATCACTTGGAAGAAGAAGAAGAAGAAGAAGAAGAAGAAGAAGAAGAAGAAGAAGAAGAAGAAGCAGAAGAAGCAAAAGCAGAAGCAGAAGCAGAAGAAGAAGAAGAAGAAGAAGAAGAAGAAGAAGAAGAAGAAGAAGAAGAAGAAGAAGAAGAAGAAGAAGAAGAAGAAGAAGAAGAAGAAGAAGAAGAATACTTTTATTGGCCAAGTGTGGTTAGACACACCCAGAATTTGTTTTGGTAAAAATGCTCTCTCTCTATAAAAGGAAATATAAGAATCATATAGTCAACAATAAAAACCCAGTACAATACTACAATATAACCTATTATTTAAAAAGGAAGAAGAAATGTAAAAATTAATTATTCAACAGTTTGATAGCACTTGGAAAAAACTATCTCTATATCTATATGCAATGCCCTAAAACGTCGCCCTGAGGGTAACAATTGAAACAGATTATGTCCAGGATGTGTGGAATCTGTGTATATTTTCATTGCCCTCTTTTAAGCTCGTGTGGTATACAATTCCACAATAGATAGCAAATTAGTAGCAATAATTTTTTCTGCAGTTCCAATTATCCTTTGAAGTCTATATCTGTCATGATTAGTTGCACAGCTAAACCAGACAGTTATAGAGGAACAGATAATAGATTCAATAACACCTCTATAGAATTGAATCAACAGTTCTTTTGGCAGTCTAAACTTCCTAAGTTGACGCAGAAAAAACATTCTTTGTTGTGCTTTCTTAATAATACTTTCAATATTAGATGACCATTTTAAATCTTGAGATATAATAGTACCTAAAAATTTAAAGGACTCCACTATTGACACTAAGTTATTTGATATCATAAGAGGTGGCTGTATAGAACGAGTCCTCCTAAAATCCACCACCATTTCAACAGTTTTGCATGTATTTAATTCAAGATTATTTTGAGTACACCATAAAACTAGTTGCTCAATCTCTTGCCTATAGGCAGATTCATCATTGTCTCCAATGAGACCAATCACTGTAGTGTCATCTGCAAACTTCACTATTTTAACAGAGGAATCCTTTGAGGTACAATCATTAGTATATAAGGAAAACAGAAATGGAGAAAGCACACAGCCCTGAGGGGCTCCTATGCTAACCTTGCTAATATCTGATATAATTTTACCTAACTTCACCTGCTGCCTTCTGTCTGCAACAGGTTTCAGGGAACAGGTTTTCAAGACAACTGGGGAAAAGGCTGTTATAGGTACTCAACACGCTGTGCAACACTATGCTGCCTTATGGAAGGCGTTTCTGAATGGACGTAGGTAGCTCATTGTCGTTACACTGATTCCAATGTAATTAGTGGAAGATAACATGTTATCTTTGTGATTTTAAAATGTAGGAACAAGTTATCTCTAAGAATGATTGAAATCTTTTCTTCAGTTGATTTTAATCCACACAGTAGCTACATACCTGTGCAACTGTTCATCTTTGTTAGCTTTTAGGCTGATATTTGGCCACTAAAAACAGGAGAGAGGGAGGGAGGGGGAGAGAGAGAGAGCTGTAAGAATTCTATATTGATTTCTTTTTTTTCAGTCTCCACATCAAATGCTGCTTTGGCATTTCATAGCTTACCTTAAGTATGGTCCCTATCAGATTCCAGTTCCACTCAAGGTTCTCTTTGTGATTAAGAACTTGGCTATCTCTCAGATTTGTTAACAGTGCTTCATCTGTGTCCTTTGATAGCAGAAGAAAGAGGAAAAATAGAAGAGTTTTTCTGGCAATATTGCATCTACACTGTTACAGCTTATTGAAGGAGCACATTCAATTCCGCCTGGCATCTATGAAAAGGTCCAGTTTACACATAAACACCTCTAAACAAAAATGCAAGACATGTCATCGATACTCCCTACCTCTTTTAGAACAGTTTCAACTGAACTCAGAAGCCTGGGCAACCTTAATTAGGAAATTCAAGTTAAAATGGTAACAGCAAAGACTGCTTCACTTACACAAAGCATGACAAGTAGCAATCCCAGGCACAGACACTATAGAAAAATAACCCTACCTTCAAGATAAATATATCTTTCTGCACGCGATACTGATCTCTTCGCTGATGTGTTGACATGGCCTTCTGAACAATATGGTCAAGATGGAGACTATAAGGTTTAGGTCCTCGCTTCTTCATTTCATGGAAGCGTTTTAAGCAATTCAATGCAGCACTAGCTCGTCTACCAGGGCAGAAATCATATTGTTAAAAGTGCTATCAGATGAAAAGTCTTCTATAATAATACAACATTTTGAGGTGGTCTGGTTCCCACAGAACTTTGTATCACCCAAGAAATGATATGTTAAGAAACATGATTTCATGATGAGGCAGGCAATATCTAGAGGTGAACCTCACATTTCTGCTACTTAGTACAGAATGACAAACAGGAGTGGTGTTGTCTAAAAACAAACGAAAATTAGAGGGCATGTTGAGTAACAGCATGGAATAAAGGAAGTTGTACACATGAAAATATTCTTCTCAATATAATGCATGGCAACTCTGGCAGGTAATACTACTATCTTGGTACTTAATCTGTATGACCTGGGAGTTTTCTACATAGGTTCATTGGAGTGGGCTAGAGGTTGAACTGAGGTTCAGCACATCAATTGGTGCAATCCTTGAATTCAAGTGATATATGCACCTAAAACAACCTTATTTGGTCTGGTTCCCTCCATTGTTAATTTCCCATATTGTGACGTGGCTTAAGAAAATAGCCACTTCATGACATTTGTAAATTAAACACTTCCTATGCTCCGAGGGGCAGAAGAAGCTAACTCTTTAAAGCACTATATTAGAACTGCTGAGACAGCTTCTCAATGTGACCTTTAAGATAAGTCAGGAAAATAAATGGGAGGGGGGACTCTCATCAATCGCCCCAACTGTCTCGTTTTTCCTCCTTGGGGAAAGTTTTCAATAATTTGCAAATAAGTGATTCAGCACATCAGCACTCCCCTAAAACAGAACATTAATTGCCTTTCCACAAAGCAGAGGAAGTGTTTGATTTGCCAATATCATGAAGTGGCTCACTTCCTAAGCCACGTCTCAATAAGGGAATGTCAAAGAGGAAGGTTTGCTTTGGTTCATTTCCAGCAATTGAACATGTTGGGAACAAACCAAACCAGAGTAATCCTACCTGTACCAAAAAAAGCAGAACCCCCTTACAGGGCCCAGGAAGGTGCAGATAGGAACACTCTGGGGACAGGCTGGTTTACTCCAGTGGTTACGGCACCTGATAGCCAGAAACAGAACAATGCCAATATGCATTATTTATTTTATTTTATTTTATTTACAATATTTATATCCCACTTTTCTTCCCAAAAGGACCTGAAGTGGCTTATAACTTATCACTGAAATAATAGCCAGAGTCTGTTAACAGAGTCATCAAAACTGTCACCACTGCCACAATGGCAAGAAGCCTTAATACAATGGCAGGCTGAAGACAAGCCCAACAGCAATGTGCTCTTAAAATAGTAGCTCTTCTGAGCAGAACAAATTTATCCATGCTTGTATTATATTTATTGTCCACCTTCCACTATTTGAGGACATGCTTTAAGTTTATGTGAAGATTTACTATGATTTTGCTCTTCCACCTTTTCCTACAATGACATTTGACACTCTTACATTGAAATGTGCAATAGATTACTTAGTGTAATCAATACTCACTATGTGAAGGAAAGTTTTGAGTTCACTCATTCTGCAGGAAGATACTATAGGACAACATTGTTTTTCAAAAGGAAAGGTAACTTTTAAACTCCTTTATTCTCCTCCTTTCTGCAAGTCTTGGCAATTTCACACTGAGAGCCCTTTGGAGAGGATGTCTTTAAAAATACTGTATATTTATACTATGCTATTTCCCCCCCTGTGCTCTTGGGAATACATGGGCTGTATTTCCAAATACGACCCATTTAGATGAGTAAAATACTTGGAAGACTTAATATGATAGGCAACTACACTAAGTGGATATACTTAAACAGTCCTTTACCAAAAAGAACAAAAGAGAAAAAAATAAAATAAAATAAAATAAAATAAACAACTATGCTTACAGTCTCTTTTCCTTTGCAATGTCAAAAGATGCTGCCATATTCATTAACGTTGGTAAGCAGTGTAGGTGGTGACTATGGCAATGTGGAAGGATGGTATTTGCCTGAAAAAGAGAAGACATTTCACAGAACTTGAAATAGAAGCTACGTTCCCAAGCATGCAATTCAGCATATATAAAATACTAGTCAAAATATTAGGTTTGAAAACATGATAGGAAAGCATTTTGTCTTTGTAACACCTGTACCCTCTACAAATAACACAATCCTCTGGGGGGGGACCACTCCCTAAACTACTGAAATTAAAAGATTCAACATGGATTTTATACTGTAGATTTTATAACTGGTCAGTCCTAATGGTAGAGATCTAATAGAAATGATGACTAACTGATTGCCTTTTTTTTCTAGTGCAGGAAGCTCTTTACACCTGTATGAGGTCCTTGGTATGATTTTCAAAGATCAGAAGTGCATTCAAAACAAAAACAGTTTTTTTCAGTTGCACCTTTGAACATACACAACTGAGGCAGGTCTGGAGAAAACGAGAATGAAGAAGAACCCTCATTCTGCATAGTTACAAATCATTCACTTATTCTGCACAAAGATCGTGATAGCAGGAAGGATTTGAAAACCCCTTTGGTAAACTGTTGCATGTTCACAATTGCAAGAACAGGATACTGGAGTAATTTATTCTTCCATAAGGGAAAATGTTCCCATCAATCAATCAGTCAGTCAGTCAGTCAGTCAGTGCTCTGAGATAAAGGTCCAAACCTAAAAACTTTTAAAGTAAAGAATAATTAATAAAGTGAAAGGAAGTATTTCTTACCATATGCAAAAGTTCTCCAAGTAAGATTGTTGCTCTGACAGATACAGGATCGTCACTGCTTGTGATTACCTCAACTAGACCCTGGAGTAATTAAAAAGTAAACTTCTATTGTAGTACTGCTGCTGTTATTATAATAAAGTAAGGTTAACTGTTCAGAATTTATATTGAAAGCTAAACTTACTTCTAAGAGTCCATTTCTAATGAAAGCAGAGAGAACCAGGGCCAAGTAATTGTCCATGAGGTCAGGCCTACATAATGAGAAACAAGATCAGCTTCAACCTATTAATTCTCTTTTTCAAACTACCAACATAGGGATGAGATGGCAAGAGTCTTTGTTAAATAAATCAATACCTGGATCTTGCTCGGTGAGGTAATATAACTTTAGCTTCTGCAGCTACAAAGCCATCAGAAAGTCTCCAGCTGTCCTGAAACCGACTAGGATCTACACAAAGGAAATAATTAAGGAAAGGACCCATTTCAATTTCAATCAGCAAGAAACTGCATTATGCACAGTGAGTGATAAGTAATAAAATCACTTCAAATGATATGTGGGGTGGCAAGAGGACATTTCATTTGAACTGATTTCATTACTTGCTACTCACTGTCCTTTGTTTGACCATGCACTGCAATAAGGCTTATAAGTACAGTAGCACAGCTGTATCTGAATGACCCATTATCTCCTGTCTGAAAATATTAAATTAAAAAACCCGAGAAATATGCATTTCCAGCATGTATTACTAGAATTGCCACTAGAGGGAACTACAGCCTATGCTATATAAAGGGTTTTAAAACTAGAGAGTTGCTCACTAGAGATGGGCACGACTTAGCGGTATTCCCGTTTCCGTTACTCAGTTCCGTTACTCTACGGAAACGGTAACGGGAATTACTCCGCCAGACTTCGAGCTCAAACCGACGAACGAACAATTTTGGTCTGATTTGTCGTGCTTGTTCCTTGCATCGCGCGATCGCATGATGCCACGCGGCACAGAAAAAAACGTTTTTAAAAGTTAAAAAAACCCGGTTCCCGGCCAAAAAGCAGGCGGAAAAATGCCTGCCGTGCCTCAGGGCACCTACCAGAGGGGTTGTTTCTGGAGGTCCCCGGCCTCCCCCCCATCCCCCGTCCTGGGCTGCTCTGGTGGGACTCGCCACAGGCTCGCAGACAGCAAAAAGCCCAGTCTCGCCGCCGGCCGCCGCAATTAAAGCGCAAGCAAGCGACACGGACGGCACAGGAAAAAACTTTTAAACTCTCCCCCCACCCATTCCCGGGCCAAAAAAGCAGGCGGAAAAATGCCTGCTTGACTAAGGGCGCAGGGCACCTACCAGAGGGGTGGTTTCTGGAGGGGGGGGTCCCGCCTCCCCCCCGTCCTGGGCAGCCGGACTCACCATGCCATGCGGTGCGGGCGGGGGATCCAAAATGGGGCGGCGAACGCAATA
This sequence comes from Phrynocephalus forsythii, assembly GCA_029282475.1. Classification (NCBI taxonomy): domain Eukaryota; kingdom Metazoa; phylum Chordata; class Lepidosauria; order Squamata; family Agamidae; genus Phrynocephalus; species Phrynocephalus forsythii. Next base: position 100,789,709 of record JAPFRF010000004.1, on the reverse strand, counting down.
TTGTTTTTGAAATCGTGGTCCAAAAACACACAAGCACAACAGAAACACGCGAAAATTTATAAACTGCCAGATTTTTCACAGTAGCAGTGGGTTTTTTCTTGCAACAAAATGTCTCTCCTCTCCTCCTCTGTCCTCCATTGATTTTATGTTTTTTATTTTGTTTACACCTGCGCAATGATGGGCTGGCCGAGTGGCCAGCCATGTGGGAGTGGACAACCATGCAAATTTTTGGAGCCATCCCACCAATCGCATGGCCACTTGGCCATGGAGACTTCTGGGATGTGCCAAAAAGCCCCCTAAAACCTGCCCTAGCCCCCTAACCCTAATCCTTGACTCCTTACCCATACGTCACAGACTGTCTTCTTAGTGGGTCAGAGAGGCACCCAGAGGTGCAACCCACTAGCCCACCGTAACCTTACCCGTCACTAGCCTAATCCTAGCCCTTGCACTAACCCACCTTAACCCTAAGCCAGATCTACTTGCATTGCACTACACGCAAGTACGATTCCCTTCTTTGTGAGACATGGCGGTGCGAGAGCCTTAGGCATCACCCTATGGCTCTGGCGGGTTCACTGGTCTCACTGTCTGCAACTGGTATGCATATCCATATGGCTATGCATGCCATTTTGCAGCAGCAGGTGAGGAGGGGAGACCCCCATGTTGAGGGGTCTCTTGGAGCCTGCTTCCCCTTCCTAGTGGGTGAGGATAGGAGGCACCCACGGGTGCTTCCAGGAGCCCGCTTTCCATTTATAGCGGGCCAGAGGAGGCACCTACCCCACAGAGGTGCCTCCAGGAGCCCGCTACCCCCCAAAAAAACCAGTACTAACGAAAACGAAAAACGAAAAAATGAACCGACTAATTTTGCGAATTTTCACAAAAAACAGAACCGGCCCGACTAACGACAACTCGAAAAATTTTTTTTTCAAGTCGTGCCCATCTCTATTGCTCACTAATTTCTTGATAGTGTCTAGACTAATTATAGCTAGGAATTGGAAGGGGAATTATGAATTATGTATGGATGAATGGCATATGAAGTTTGGAATATTGCCTTAAATGACAAATTGACATGTAATTTAAAGATTAAGAAAGGATTGTTAAAAAGAGATATTTGTAATGGATATATGGGGTAGATTTATTGAATATGTGCTTGTAAGAAATAAAGGTAAAGTTCCAGTGCAACAATCAATTCAGAGATAATAAGGACCAATATTGTTTAAGAGGTCCCATTGTGGAGGGAGCACTGGTGTTTAGTTTTATTTCAATCTTTTTAATATATATATTGTATTGTATTTTGTATTGTTTTATAAAATTTAATAAAAGTTGCCTATATAAACAAACAAACAAGTAAATAAGTAAGTAAATAAACAAGTAAGTAAATAAAAGCTTTGCATATTCAAGGTTTACAGTATCTGCGAGGGCCCTTGCAACCGATTCCTCAAAGATACAGCAACCGTACTATACATACTCTCATGTTAGATTTGGCACACTGCAATTTAAAACAGTGATGGTTTGTACAGAATGTCTTTCTTCAAGGTTATCATACAAACAGAAGTCCTTGTGTTACTGCTGAGTTAACTTTTTTGAGTGTTGGCAGTTTATATACAAGCACTCCTCATTTAAGAACAGAGTTCAGTTCCTATGGCCATTAAAGGAATTGGTTGTTAAGTGAGGAGCATAAGGAGAATGTTTTGTGGTGTGTTAAGAACAGTGATGCTTCCAGCCACATCTGTCTCTTGGAAGCAACAGAGGAGGAGGAAGGCGAAGGGGCTGCTGTACCGCTGCTGCCTCCCCCTCTTGAGCTGTTGACAAGGACACTTTGGCCCAGACCCTGTGGGCTGAAACAGCAGGTTCTTCCTGAGACAGCAATTAGGCAGTGGCATCAGCTTTGCCTGCTGCTTGTAGGTCTAAGGGGTCATTGACTGAGGAGTGTCTGTATCCACAATATTTTTAATCACAACCTTTAAACTACATAGCTGGAAGGAACCTTACGGATAATCCAGTCCAGCCCCTCTTAAGGAGGCACAAAAGGGAACTAAACTCGTAGCCTCTGGCTCCACAGCCAGAGATCTAAGTTTTTAAATATCACTTTGGGATTGTTCACATACAAAGCACAATACAGATACTCAAATAGTTAGAAAGGGCAAGAGTAGATGTCTGATTGTTTAAATAAGAGGAATCTCTCGAGTCAAATTGGTGAATTTAGGAATTAAGAACACAAAGGAGAAATACAGGCCAAAATACTTACTATTCACTTAAAAGAAACACAGCACCAACAGGATAGTGTCATCCTTCAGTGCTGGCAATATTAAACGATGTAAAAGCTTCCAATGCCCCCTTTCAGGTTCTGAGACTCCTTAGGGCTTTCTTTTGCTCATGGGATGCTTTTGAGACCCTTGCAACAGGGTCAATAATAGTCAAAAATAATAGTCAAAAAGCATTACAATTGGTCCTGCCCTGTTGGTGGTGATCCACCAGCAATATGTTACTATTAATGTTTCCCTTCCATGTTGAGGCTCCCAAAGGCTTCTAAGGGCAAAAGGGAGACCTGGGGACCCTTAGACCCTGAAAGGGGGGGAAGGGTTTAGAAACTTTTAAATTAAATATTACTGGAACTGGATGATCATATCATTTGGTTTGTACTGTGTAAGCTTGCACGAGACAATTCTGACAATTGTTGCCATGCACATGCACCACTGAACAAACTGAAAGACAAAACAGTGGTAACTGAGACTGTGTAGAAAAATGGGCTAAAAGGAAGGGGGTTATGTTTGAATCGTGTTCAACTATAATACAATTTCAGGAAGAAAATCTGCGGTACACACTAGGATTTCTGATAATGAGAACAATGAGAACTTTGGGAATAGAGAAGGAAGGAAGGAAGGAAGGAAGGAAGGAAGGAAGGAAGGAAGGAAGGAAGGAAGGAGCCAGAGGAATTTGGGCAATGAATGGGAAAGTGAATCGGAAAATGAATGGCAGGCATACACTGAAGATTTTATTGAACTGTACTACTTATAACAAAATTATAAAAGTAGAACAGGTTATACCTTTAGGCTACTAGAAAATTATAAAGAGTTATGTCATAGGAAGCACTGAAGGAGAAAAATGTACAGATTTTTAAATAAACAGTTTCTGAAAGTACAGATCCTCTTAAAAGTTTGAGATCTGCATAGCATGTTAGGGGCGGACCGAAGACGAAAAAATAATTGTGTGCTGTGAAGTTGATTCTGATATATGGTGACGCTTTTCAGGGTTTTCTAGGTAGATAATACTGAGGAATATTCCCTCCTTCTGTGGGTATCCTGGGACTGTGCAGCTTGCCCAAGGCTACAAGAGCTGGTTCTCCTCCCAGGAGGCAGTATGGGGAATTTAAATCCCGAACTCTGGCTCCTCAGCCATATATCTAACTCAGGGAGCAAGTCAAAAGATGACAAGCAGTTTTCAGAAGAATGTTATTAATGCACCAGTAAGAAGGAGACAGCAGTGGATTCACCAAACAGGGCTTACGAGTAACTATCTCCACAGGATTCTATGTGTACTACATAGGAGCACCATAGAATAGTTTATGTGTGTGTGTGGGGGGACAGTTTTAAAATTCAAGTTAACTCCAAGAAATAGCTTCCAATAGGTAGAATTCTCCTGTCAGATGTTCATGCTTATGGCCCGCCTTATTCTGCAGGGCCACAGTAGTGAATATAGAGCTTATTGCAATTATTAAAAAAAAGAACATTCCATAGATACCTACCACCAAGTTCAATACTAACCTACACTAAGAAGAGCTTCTATAAATTCTTCTGTCACAACAGGAAGAGGAAGACGAAATATGTCATAAAGGACTTCAAGCAGCCCTCGCTATAAACATAAGAGGGACAAAATTAGAAAAAAGTCTAAGGGAAAGTTCATGACAATGGACACCAAATAAAACTTTTTATAGTTAAGTGTTGCGAGACTCTTCCTTTACAATGTGCATGGAAGTGTTAATAAATTGTTAATAAATAGTAGCACTTAAAATCTGCTTCAGGTTTGCTGAAAGTAATAAAAGATTTCATGAATTATTGTGCAAGTCAGGTGCCACGCCCATGAAGGGAGAATTAACCCTGTGTTGAATATACACACTTCTCTTTTGGCTAGTGAATTGACTGAACCCAACGAACCCACACAGACATCAATCTGTGAGTTATATGAGCTTCAGCTTCAAATTTATACCAAACTGAGAGGGAACACCAAGTAGCAATATGACAGACTTCCCAAATCCCACAATGGACCAGTGCAGTTGGCAAATGCATGCTAGTGAAAAGAAACACTAGATCCACAGAAAGTTACCAACAGGATTCTGCACGTAGGCATAAATGCCCAAACTAGACGTTCATGCATCTAAATTTCTTAATTCCCCCCCCTACAAAAATCAAAACCACAGATGATGTATTATCACCTAAAACTGTATGTATTGCACTTAGTCTCAAGATACTCCAAAGTATATATGCCTCTGGGCCATACTTAGTATAATGTGCACGCACGCACTAACGCAGGCGCACGCACGCAAACACACACACACACAAAAGTGAAGAAAACAATACCTATGCATCGTACTACCCACATAGAAGTGTCAATGTTTTTCTTGTACAAGAAGCCAAACACATACCCGGACTTCCATGTTAGGTATACAAAGCACCCCGATAAGAGACTGGATCCCAGAGTTTCCTGGCTTGCATAAACTGATAATGCCTAAAACAAAACAAAATAACTAATTATATAATGGCAGTATGATAACATGATTTGTAACATGATATGCATATAATCCAATGCCAAGATATTAATATAGTGGTACCCTGACTTGCAACATTAATCTGTTCCTTTGTTTAACTAGACCTAGTTAAATAAAGAGGCATCACACAAGGAAAAGTCCAGGACCCTGGTGTTATTTATCATCAGTCCAGCAGTTCTCCCCACAAAACAACAGTCACAACTATTTCTGGCCTCTTATTTAGGTATTTACTGCTTCGATTTCCCTAAACTCCAAAAATCTGGTATGAAATATTCGCAGACTGTGAAGTAATCCCTTCTCTTTTGGATAATGCATTCACTGAACCCAACGGACTATCACAGACATATCAATCTGTGAGTTATATGAGCTTTAGCTTCAAAAGTTAGGCAAGCCTGGTTGAACCACCTCAACAATAATACTTGTTTCTTTCTCTGCACGGGACGGTTTCCACTGTTTTGCAGAATACAGTATTTGTGTAGAGATGTAACTTTTCCAGAAATATTGAATATTGGGGGAGATGGTTTTTTTCTGTGTTTTTCCCCCCCAGGGGGAAAAAAACGGAAGTTTTTGGAAAAAGTGAAACAAGTAAATCTGTTACTTTAGGAACATAAAATATGACTATGCACAATTTGACTTGGCATACAATTGTATGCCAGGTTAAAACATGTTATCTATGAATACAATATATTTAGATATCATATCTAACTGCAACTGATAGACTTATATTTCCATGAATGGATTTAAACATTTTCAATTTCATCTAGAACAACTGCACTGCTCATATTCTATGGCAATGCTTATGAAATATATGAAGGCCTTTAAACTGTTACCATACATTCCTTTAGTCATGTTTTCAAAAATTAGAAAGATTTCTGGGTCATAAGATGTTCAAAGACATTCACATCAGGCACTTTGTTCATGTTTTATTTATCCAACAGCTCTCAAACCAGATGTCCTAGGTCAGTGATGGCGAACCTTTTAGAGACCGAGTGCCCAAACTGCAATTAAAAACCCAGAATTTTATTTGCAAAGTGGCAATACAGTAATTTAGCCTGTATACCTGTGGCTATGAAGGGGCAATGTCGGGTGCCCACAGAAAGAGCTCCGAGTGCCACCTTTGGCACCCGTGCCATAGGTTCGCCATCACTGCCCTAGGTTGCAGCTCTATTACCACAATTGTTTAAAACTATACACAGAATGTATTATATTTAATCAAGTTCCACCCATCCAAGGTTACCTCTAAGATGCATGCATACATGCCTTTGCCCCCCACCCCCCACACAAGACTATTTCTCCCCTACATATGCACAGCAGGGCCCAAAATTAGAGAGAATGTTCCACCCATCCATTCAAATTCTATCTTTTGCCCAGATTTTTTGAAGTTTTTTTGAACTAAATCAGAGAGGCTTTACAGCAGGATTGTGGCCGAGCTCCTTTTCTACACACGGAAAAGGTATTGGAGAAGGCACACTGTGATTTGTACTTTGAGAGGGGCAGAGATTTTCTTCTATATATGTGGCAATGTCCGTTGTACTCTGCCAATCTGAGAGCTCTTCCTGCAGAGGCAGGGACTAACTGCTATAATACTAAGAAAGGCAGAAAGAAAAATAAAGTTTGGAGTAATATATTCCTAAGACATTTGCACCTGTGCTGGTCCATTGGAATGACAACTAAAACTTCAGTATGACCATATCTCTGATATTTTATGTTTCAAATAATGCCACTATTCCATTTACTAACTTGTGTCAATGGTGAAAGAAAAGTCTTACCTGCCCATGATCGAAATGCTGCCACAATTCCCATTTTACTAGCAGACAGCCGTGCTTCTCGGTCCTCTCTGTTTAGATAATGATATTTTAAATCCAGAATACAATGAATACATTCAATCTCTGCTATTACATGATCAACAGTGATTGTACTTACTTGAGCTGTCCTTCTGCAGTGTCTGGATTGTGCCTGTAGTGAAAGTCCGTGTATGGGGCTAAAATCCGCTACAGAAAAGATTGGAGTCATTTCGAGAATCATTATTCCATCTTGATTATTATACATATAATAAGATTTAGATATACTGTCAAGTCTTACTAATTGTCTGCATTTTGTCTACCCACCACCTTTGCGTGATAAGAGGACGCATGAAACACATATGACCTAGGGTTTATTACAAGACTGATTTAAGTAAAACAAAAACATCAACAATACAGCAAATAGTACAATGTGCTTACATTGTCCAAATCTAAAAAATAATGCTGGCCAATGGTGCTGTATATTCTTTGTGATTCATGCTAAGCAATGGAATAATCACAGAATGAGACCGTGTTCAGAGCAAATCCTGCCAGTCTGTTTGTCATCAAGTATACAACAAATTGACAATCTTGCATCTAGCTGCCACTTATAACTTGCTTATTCTATTGTACACAGATTCGTGTTGGCATCATATTAACCTGTTATAAGTTGCAATATTTTTTTCATCATCTTTAATGAACATTTTGTAGCCTGGTTTCAAATGCACTGAAACAACTTAATATTTATAAATATAGGATTGTCTGCATTTTTCTACCCACCACCTTTGTATGATAAGAAGACTTTTATGAAACACAGATGGCCTACATACAAATAGGTGTAATATTTCAAAGTCAATGAGATGGAACTTGGTTTTGGATCGGGACGAAAATCCTGTTGTGCAGCTATGCTAGCAGAGGGAATTGATTTCACTGCACTATACTTAAAGAGCTCCAATTCTGGGTTGCACCAAAAGGGACACTCAATTCTGGATCAAAGGGCACATTCTTTAATTGCTGCCAGTAACATAATATGCTGATATAGCTATGTAAAAGGATATTGGCCACTAATTTCCAAATACAGAGACAAATAGGTGTTTCTTTTCCTATAAATATTTGTATTACCATTCATATAGAGTACTTTAAATTTACTAAGAAGTTTGCTTAATAGGCATTTCAGTTGCTATCTCACCAACTGGTCATAAAATGTTAATTAGGCAATATGAGGTTACGTACAATGACATCCCAAAGGGGTCAAACACATACATAGCTATACTAGGTTCAAACTTTGTAAGCAGAGGTAGAAAACGGATATAGAAAGATCATTTGTATTCTTATCCTTATCAACACCACAGGTGCCTACACAGTCCAGCAGCCTTTCCTCGAACAGGACTAGCCACTTACCAGTGACCACGCGGTGCATGGGACCACTGTCATTTTTGCTGCCCAATCAAGGGAGCAGCCCAGACAGCTCTTCCCCACCTTCCCGTGCAGCTGGCTTTGCTGTAGGGCTGGGATGAAAAGTCTCCCAGCTCTGCCCATGAGTGGCTGGCTGTGCAGGATGGTAGGAAAGAGGCCCTGGCTGCTGTCACAATCAATGTGGCAAGGATGACGACGACAACTACTGTATATACTCGAATATAAGCCTAGTTTTTCAGCCCTAATTTTGGACTGAAAAAAAGGGGTCCTCGGCTTATATTCGGGTCAATACTTTTAGCCACTGAGGCAAGTTTGGGTCGGTGGCTAAAAGTCATTTTAAACATTGTGCGCCACTTCTCCTGACCCCCCATGTTTAAAATGACTTTTTAAAAAGTCATTTTAAAACAATGTTTAAAATGACTTTTAGCCACCAACTCAAGCACTTGCCTCGGTGGCTAAAAGTCATTTTAAACATCACACACCACTCCCCCAGCTCACAAAGGAGGAGTTGCCAGGTCCTGCTGCATTTCCCACCCTAGGCTTATACTTGATTCAATAAATTTTCCCCGTTTTTTGGGGTTTAAATTAGGGGCCCCAGCTTATACTCAGGTCGACTTATACTCGAGTATATACGGTACATGCACTGCACGGCCACTATTAAGTGGCTGGTCCAGTTGGGGGAGGCGGTTGGGTACTGGGCTGTACCTAGTGCTGATACTCGTTTTCATATCCTAAGGATCCAAATACTGTATGAATGATCCATCTTTAATTATGAATGGAGACAAAAATGAAGTTCCTACCTCTAATTCTACATCTGCTCTCACATACTGTCGAGTCTTTGGATGATTGAGAAGATGCAAGACTGTCGTGATGAGGGCTTCATTAATACGGCTCAACTGACAATCGATCACATTTTTCAAAATGGTGCTTAGCCCACCCCGAAGAGCAACTATTTCTGGATTCTGAATTGCTGGAGGGAGAAAAATGATTCAACTAAATGATTCAGTTATTAGAAATAGTTAACATTACCACATATAACTCCAGAAAATCTGAAACCTAGTTTTTGCATGTTAGGCTTCATTTACGTGTTTTTTTTATTTTTAAAAAGCTAATAGTTTCACGTAAAACCCTTTCCTTTTTAGATGCAAACATATTGTGAATGTTTAAGATGTCACAAAAATCTTTCAAATACATAAAGTGAAAAATGCATAGTATATAGTTGGTCATAGACCAAAACTGTTCATAAATGTGCTTTATAACAGGCACCTCAGAAACAAGAGGTGTGATATTTTAGCTACTAGTGCAAAAAGGTATCCAGTAGCTCCCACATACTCAGAAGTTCGTATGCTCAAATGGCAATTAGTGGCACAGCTTTCCATTCTACCAGTATTTAACAATTCCCCAAATTGATCTGTTTCATGTTTGCTTCATCGAACAGAATAATTTTCATGTGGCGGCAAGTTCTGCTAGCCAAAATTTTGTTGAACAACTTTTTTTTATAACAGCAATGATATCAGCAACAGTAACAGATTGCTGCTGACTTCCTTCTTACGTTTTGGGCTGCACACCACTTGCAGATAATCACATTAAGTTGTTTGCACCCTGAAATTGAAAAAAAAGTAATCTACTGCTGGCAGTGTTATTCCCACTGCATATGCAGACCTCGTTCAACACAATTTGAACTTTATGTTCAATGAGGTTTACTTCTACATAATGTGCATCTCTTTATAGCTGTGCATGCATGTTGCTAAATGTTTTTTTAATTGAGAGTTATGGCCCATTTGTGGCTCCTAATATAAGTTGAGAATTTACATTTGACTACATCAGCCTAGCTGTTCCATCTGCATTACATGGTGTTGGCACCACAATGAGCGGTATTTGAAGAAAGAATACTGCATTGTGTGCTAAATCCCTTCATGTCTTGCTCGTAGGTTTCCAATAGGTCAGATTGCTCAACCAAATCAACCTGTTGCCTGGTACAAGTGGCTCTCCTTATGCTCTCAAACAGGTCAACAAAATGGATTGGTGCACGTCTATTATAAGCCGTGTACATCTGTTCACCTGTTGGATTGTAGATAACACCAACAGTCATCAGACAACAAAAATGGGATTGCTTTATCCGGAATTGGTCGCCCCGATATCCTAATATTAGAAGAGGGACAAGCATACAACATGAACTCCTTGTAGGATGCTCAGAGAGTGAAGAGGAAACTTGAGATCGATGTTCCCTGCCTTTTGTGCTTTAATGATCCATCTTGTCAGTCAAGGGTCTGAGCTGCGGCGGGCTGCATTCTGGAGCAGATAAGTGGAGGTGATAGTGGGGTGAGGGGACCTCATATCGGGCAATCCCTGAATGTGCCACCCCCCACCCCACCCCCGTCAAGTCTTTGTTACTGAGGTCTGTGCTGCTTGGCTGTGCTGCTTTCCTTCTGACCAGCCACTGCCAAGATCATACAGATCTTCTCCAGTTGGAAGTACATGTTCAGCTAGTGTGGTGTGCTCGCCTGTGCCCCCCCCCCCCATTGCTGGACTTGCTGCTTGAGTGTGGGGGTCACTTTGTCATCTTGTTATCCTACTGGCTGCAGATGGATGGGAGTGTGTCACTCACACTGTTGGCTATTGCTGGATCATCTGCCATTGTGGGGGTGCAACCACTATCCCAAGGCCGGGGACTATGGAAAATCTACAGAGAGAAGAGATATTGCCAGGGCCTGTCATGAGACTCATTGTGCTGGATGGAGCTATGGAACGAGAAAGATAGTACTGACTGTATTTGTGAGTGCAATAGACTGAAGGTCTTAGAAGACCTTCAGATGTGGAAGCAGAATGTCCTTGGGTATAGTTTGCTGTTGTTTGGACTATGTCTTTGAAGGGATAGTTACAACTAAGATAAAATTGAAACACCTGGCTGACTCCTTAATCATAGATGGTTAAGTATGTTGAGAGGGAATGTGGAGGACAATGGACAGAATATAATGGCTGCTCTATTTTTTACAATTATCAACATGCTACCAATGAGCTCATTGGTAAAGCACTGAACTCTGATATGGATTATACCCGATCTTCCCAGGCTAGGCATTTGAGGCAATTAACACCATGAGAGGCCTGAAAAGGAATAAAACAGAAATAGGGCATTTTCACCATTGCCCCTCGCCTGTGGAATAACCTTCCACCAGAGCTCTTTGGCCGTTTTAAAAATACTATTAAAAACCTGGCTATTCAAGCAGGCATTCCCTCAAATATATTAAATCCAGTACTCACCCATTGAAACATGATTTTAACTGAGCTGTCCACCAGTAACATATATACTATTTTATGTCACTTTAATTTTAATTTTATTATATTTACTGTATTTTTATGTTTATTTTATTGTATGAATTGTTTGTGTTTTTTTTGTACTATATTGTATTCTCTAATGGTTGTTAACCACCCAGAGTGGCCTCGCTGCCAGATGGGTGGTATAAAAATCCAATAAAATAAATAAAATCAAAATAAAATAAATACAAAAATAAATACACTTGGTGTGGATGAGTAGCAAACCTTCTTCCTGTTATGAGATCAAAATGTTACAGAACTAGCCATAAAGGTATATCAATGTTTCACAAACTTTTAAAAAGGAGGTTAAAAAATTACCCTTTGGGCTTTTAAGGGTTAGGGTTAGGCTTTCATCTGATTTACCAGTTACCAGTTTCTTTGGCTTTCATCTGATTTACCAGTTGGGGAGAAATTTAGGTATCGGTATAGTCTCTTATAGTCTCTGTGTGCTTTTATTTTATTTCTGCTGTTTTAGGAGTAACCTCAATGTATTTATTTGTTGAAAGCCTCTGCCTAGATACCATGGAGCTATATCAACAAGATATAAATGCAAAAAGAGAAGCAAACTGTATGCAAAGCAGTTACAGGATACTTTAACAGCCACTAGCACTGTGGACTTTAAAAAGGAGCAAAAAAAAAAAATTCAAGGGGAATACTCCATTAATAGCTATTAGTGAAATCAACAACAAAAATGAACTTCCATGTTCAGTGGTATTGACCTTTGGCAAATGAAAGGGACAACAGCAGGAGAAGGTTCACTCAGTTCCTAAGTCTTTACTTTTATATGGGCTCTCCACTTGTAGACTGCTACTGAACACAACATTCTTGGGTATCATGAAGGAAAAGAATTCTCTTTTGTGTTCACCTGGCATTTCAGATTTTCTACATCACTCATTCATTCAGGAGAATGCTTACTCATTTTTCACAAGGATCTACAGGACACAACTGTACTTAAGTTTTAGATTATTGAGTAAATTTCTGAAGAATTTTCCAGTTGTCACAAATCAACATTAGGTGCTTACGCATAATATTTGTTTCAAAAAATTCTTACCCAATTCGCAGATAATAGCAATACATGCTCGAACCATCCTGTCCCTCTCCTGAAGGCCATCGTTTCCAACAGCTATCAAGGAGTTGGTGACAGAACTAGGAAATAATGAGGCATTCACAGTGATCATCTAAAAAGCAAACAATTTTTTTTTTTAAGAGTGGTTATGTTTGTCCAGAAAAAGAGAAAAGCGTGTTCTTTATGCACAATAAAATTACGGAAAAACACTCAAGATTCATTATCTGTTCAAGCTCACACACCACCACTACCCCCGCTTGCTTAGTTTTGTTCAACACCTGTACATCTATTGCTAGGGAACTCTGACCTCTGCACGTGCGTGCAGGAAACCCATCTGTGTGGCTTCACGAAGGCCTGGCTGTGGACGACATGTCCAACTATCGTCCCATAGCCAATGTTCCCTTTCTGGGCAAGGTGGTTGAGCGAGTCGCCGCCCTGCGTCTCCAGTCATTCCTGGAGGAGAACCATGTCCTGGATCCCTTCCAATCTGGGTTTAGGCCGCGTCATGGGACGGAGACGGCTCTGGTCGCTCTGCACAATGATCTGTTGAGGAGGGCCGACAGGGGTTGCTCTACCCTGCTGGTCCTTCTCGACCTGTCAGCGGCTTTTGATACCGTCGACCACGGTATCCTGCTGGAGCGGCTCTCGGAGGTGGGGATTGGGGGTCTGGGCTCCGCTCCTTCCTTGAGGGCTGTACCCAGCGAGTGAGCTTGGGAGGTGAGTTGTCGGCTCCCTGGACACTCTCTTGTGGGGTGCCCCAGGGGTCGTCCCTCTCCCCAATGCTCTTTAACATCTATATGAAGCCGCTGACTGAGATCATCCAGAGTTTTGGAGTCTGCTGTCATCAGTATGCTGATGACACGCACCTCTAACTCTCCTTTTCCACCTGTGCAGTGGAGGCCGTCCAGACCCTTGATCGCTGCCTGGCCGCAGTTTTGGACTGGACCAGGACCTACAGACTTAGGCTCAACCCCGGAAAGACCGAGGTTATGTTCTTCGGGGGCGGCCCCGATGGGTACTGTGGCGCTCTTCCCAGTCTGGATGGGTCCGCCCTCCAGCTGGCGCAAAGAGTGAGGAATCTGGGTGTCATCCTGGATCCGGGTCTGACCCTGGAGTCCCAGGTGTCAGCCGTGACCAGGTCAGCCTTCTACCATCTAAGGATTATCGCCCAGATTCGCCCGTACCTTGACGAGAGCTCCCTGAGGACAGTGGTACAGGCTCTGGTCATGTCGAGGCTGGATTATTGCAACGCTCTCTACATGGGGCTTCCCTTGAACCTTGTTCGGAGACTGCAGCGGGTCCAGAATGCGGCGGCCAGGCTGGTGGTAGGTGCACATCGTTTCGACCGCATCACCCCCATCCTGGCTCGCCTCCACTGGTTGCCCGTTGCCTCCCGAATAAGGTTCGAGGTGTTGGTTTTGGCTTACAAAACCCTCCATGGCTTGGCCCCTGTTTATCTGGCAGAGCGTCTTCACCGACAATCAGATCGGGCCCGACCCACCCGTTCATCATTGGCCCTTTCGCTTCAGACGGTACCCCCGAGGGAGGCCCGCAAAATGAGTACCCGTGGGCGGGCCTTCTCAGTGGTGGTGCCGCCCATTTGGAACAATCTACTTAGTGAACTGTGGCAGGATCCGTCGTTGGCGTCTTTCCTGGTCGTTGGGTCTTCAGGGACGCCTTCGATAATGACTAGAGAGTTTTTTTCCCCTCCCCTTGTTCGGCTTCTCACACTTATACATGTATATGTTGGAAGTTTGTTCCTGCCACCATCTTTGTTTTTTATCTTTGTTTTTTATCTTCTGTTTTTATGTGAACCGCCCTGAGTTCTCGCTCGGGAAGTAGGAGCGGTATATAAATGTGAAAATAAATAAATAAATAAATATAACATAAAATTTGTACAACATAAACAATTCTGGAGATAGGGGAAATTTGCTTAACAGAATCGCCTATGGGGTGAATCCGTACAACATAAAAATAGTTGTGATTAGGGATTACTCAGTTCTCAATGCATTCCTATGGGAAATTTGTATAAAGGAAAATTTGCTTAACGAATTGATTACTTCATACAAGGTACCACTGTATAGGTTTGTGTGCAGAGCAAAAAGCAAAGTGTTCTGCTTATATATCGCTCCACAGTCCATAAAGCCCCCTCTGACCAGTTTACAATTTAATTATACAGGCTATACACTACTGCCCCACTGCCCACCCTCCATGAGCTGTGCACTCATTTTACGAACCTCAGAAGGATAGAAGGTTGATAGAAGGACTGAAACCTGGGTTGTGAGCCCAGTTTTGGCTGCAGTAAAGCGGTTTAACCACTGTGCCGGGAGGTATGCAAGGCTAAGGGTCCAATTCTCTATTGTGCTTCCTGGAGAAAGAGCCAGCTTATAGGTCATGCACAGTCCAAGATCACAACCAGAGAAAGGGACGGGTAAATCACTTCTGAGTAATTCGTATTTAAGAATATGGGTGGGCACGAATAAAAAAATGAATTGCATTATTTGTTCATAAATCCCTAATCTGTTGTTTCATGTTCATATGAATTGATACCCCCAATTAATTCAAGTTGGTGAATTTTTAGCTATTTTGATTCATTCATTCAGTGGGCTATAAAATGGCCCCCAGGGCACCTAGAGACACCAAATATGCAGGGAAACTTCCCCTGACTCTTCTCTACAATCCCTCCAAGTTTGGTGAAGACTAAGTTACCCCAAGTCAGTTGCTAAAGGGGCACTTTCATAGGAGGGCCCACTTGGTGGGTCGATAACTCAGACTGAAATTGCTCCTTTCTATGCAATAACCAATACCAAACCAGACAGCATGTTAAATGTATGTATTGAAACAGTGTATATTTTAATATGTAAATTGCATTTCTGAAGGGGGTTTTTCCATGGGCAACAAAGAGAGAATTCCTTCCAACAAAAATAGTCTATCTAAAAATGTTATTTGTGTCAGTACTACCTCAGTGGAAGGAAGGCTGAACTTTCTCATCCTGCCTTCTCTTTAGGATACTTATGTGTCCTGATCAGAAGCTGTGGGACGGGATGGTGACCTGATACTTATTAGAACCATAGAATCATTTAACTGAACCCATTAACTTTTGAAAACAATTCATATTACTTTCAAAGATACATTAAAGCTCTAGTTTATTCTTAAGGAAGGGGCTCACAAAAGTATGTTGGGAAGCAATTCAAATCTCCCTCTCTATTAAAAGCAGGAAGGTCAACTTTCAATTGTTAATGACTCAATTGTTAATGATTCATACAACACTGAAGCATATGTATGATATAAAAGATACGTTTTGTGCAAAACTGCTGCTTTGTACATAATAAATACTATCCTAAGAATAGGAAACTTCTTCAGACCAACTTCAGAACCCCTTCCAATCACTCTTCCTCCATTTATAAGGGGTCCTTTCATTTAATTCATTTTCTTGACCCACAATATTTCATTAGGCTCTAATTTTATTCAATATTCCAAATAGCAGAAACCAGGAAAATTCTGTCTGATTTCAACAACAACAACAATGTGCCATAAAGTCAATTCTGACTTATGGCGGCTTTTCCCAGGGTTTTCTATGTAATGAAGGCCCAGAAGTAGTCTGCGGTTTCCTTCTGCAGGCAGTGCACTGGGGCATCGCTTCGTGCCTCTCTCTATACAGCTGGTCTTTTTCCAGCAGGCAAAGTGGGGAATAACACTTCCAACTTTTGGCTTCACAGCAACATACCTAAACCACTGAGCTATCTGGTCAGCTTGCTTAATAAAAAAGCCTTTAAAACTACATTTCAATCTGAAGATTAATAAGAAATCATGGGGATGGAATCCCTGATGAAGGACATATTAATACAAAGCATATTTTTCTGTACTAATTTTAAACAGAAAAATCCTACATGTTCAACTTCCCTTACCTTGTATCTGGTCTCTACTTCTTTCCCTAGAGTTATTTGCCCACACATCAATCAATGTTCTCCATATAGCAAACAAAACAAGAGGTAAAATACACATTAGCCAAAATCCTGCTGCACAGTGCAGTAAATTGCAATAAAGTAGGCCCACCGAATCAACAGGAATTGAGTGCATCAACTCCATACATTCCACTGATTCAAGTCTATTAAGTCTTCAGCTTAAGTCACAGTTAGAGTAGACGTTATTTGAATCAAGAGAACATAAGGAGCAATTGAGTTTCCAAATACCAGTCGATTCAATGAGCCTACTGGAGTGTAATTTGCTACATCAAGTAACAAGATTTTGGCTGTTAAAATATAAAAGAGTTCTTTTTTTAAAAAAATCAGTGAACACAATGAAAGCTCCCCTTTTTTGCATTTATAACACTGGGTATTTAAAAACCTTAACTGAAAAAAAGGCATTTCAAAAACACTAGAAACCTGGTGCTATGCACATTTTATGAGAGGGTATTGCACAACTAGAATGCTATTCCCAAAAGGCCCTCTCACTAGTGGGAACCTACCTGTCCTTTTCTGGTGATGGTATTAAATTATTTTTTAAATTAATTTTTATTATAATAATAATAACAAAATAAACACCACATATATTCCCCACAACACATGTGTGTTATATTACCTTCCACTCTCAGGATTATATAACATTACATTATATAACATTATCTGTAAGTTGAGTTATGGTAACTGGACTTCTTTTCTTGAGAGATTGAAACGTTCTGCTGCTCATCCATGTCACCCTGGTCTGAAATAGGCTCATAAGACACTGAGGTCAAAGGGAACTATAAAATGGAGGACTCCCAACTAGCTTTCCTCAGACTGATGAAGCTGTTTGGATGATCAGCGAAACGTTTCAATCTCTCAAGAAAAGAAGTCCAGTTGCCATGACTCAACTTCCAGATAAACTCACCTGGATGACTGAGAAACTTCACAGGCATAAATTATATAACATCACCTTTACTACACACATGTTTTTATGCATCCCGTCTCCTTCCAAAACTGAATTGATTCTTCAAATGGAGTATATCCCTTATGTTTTAGAAATACATGTTCTATAAATTTATGCCAAATTTGATTTAAAACAATCTCTTTCAAGATCCCTTTTGTAACTTTCAGTCACAATTCAGTTTATTGATGCCTAAACTCCACATTTCATCATACCATTCTTCTATACTCATCTTCTTTTTATCTTTCCATTTTTGCCATTATTAACATTGCACTTGTTATCATAATTATAATCAAATACTTCATCTCTTTTTCTATTTGACAATTTCTAACTATGTTTAGCAGTGCAATCCTTTGACATCTTTCTCTCCCTATAATTTCTTTTATCTCATTAAAAACTTTTTTTTTTTCTTCACAAGTCCACCACATATAAGAACATAAGAAGAGCCATGTGGATCAGACCAAAGGCCTATCTAGTCCAGCTTCTTGTATCTTTCAGTGGCTCCACCAAAAGCGTCTGGGAGTGCACAAGACTAGATATCTGTCTCCTGATACCACTCCCCTGCATATGTATGTCCCCTTTTCCTTCTTACACCTCTAATACATGTGTATTACCTCCTTATTTATCACATACAATTTTACTGGTGTTAAGGAGGATTTAAAGTCTTTAATGACTGTGGGTCTCAGAAAACCTAAACTGCTTCCATAATTCAACAAAATGGCTTGTTTCCAAAATGTCTCCAGAGTTTTATACTTGCACTAGCCGCTTCCACCCATTTTTTGTTGGCTTTACTTCTCATGCCTCAAGCTAAGTGAAAGGATAACATGCTGCAGTGTAAAAGAGGAGGAAGAAAGCTCCATAGAACAAGCAGTCATTCTCTCTACATTTACCCTGGCCATAAGATCCAATTGTTGCAGTATTTCTGAAGTCTGCTTCTGTATTTATGATTCTGTTTTCAATATTTCAACCGGACACCACCACTGAGGGAGATGCATTTGAGTACTATAGCAAAAATGGGTGCAAAAGAGTTTAGCTAGCTGCGGAGCCGAAGGCTAGGAGTTCAATTTCCCAAGATACCTTCCTCGAAGGGAGTGGACTTTATAATCCACAGGGTCCAATTTAAGTCTGCAAATTCTACAATGTCTGTCACTTCTTTTAGAGTAACATATAATTCAGGACTGGGTAATTTTAAAACAAACCTGCAATATAAAATTTTGCCTCTACATACCTTTCGGACTAATCGAAGTGCTTGTGTCCTTTCAACTTCATTACTCTGCTGTATGTCGATGCACCTTTTTAAAAAAAAAAGTTTATTATACCTTATTGCATCTCTTGACATTTGCATTGAGGCAACAAATTACTGTATTTTTGCCCTATTAGACACACTTTCCCCATCCTCAAAAGTAAGGAGCAATGTCTGTGTGTCTTACAGAGCGAATACAGCAGTCCCCGCTACATATATACACAGATTTTCATTTAGAGATAAGATACCTCCGGGATCCTCTCCCATCTCGTGCTGCAGCCAAGATTCCCCAGTCAAAAATCACCTTGTTTGCAAAGAGGTCTCCACGGAGTCTCTGCCCTCCCCTTCTGAAGCCTGGATTCAACAGCTGCAATTACTTCGTTTGCAAGCCTCCCCTTTTGCAGCTTGGATCCCACAGCCCCAACTACCTTGCTTTCAAGCCTCCCTTTTTGCAACTTGGATTCCACAGCTCCAATTACCTCGTTTACAAGCCTCTCCTTCCCCCGCCATAAAACCTTAGGCTAAACATTTTTCTTGTTTTTCTCCTCTAAAAACTAGGTGCGTGCTATGGCCCAGTGCGTCTTATAGGACAAAAAATACAGTATATATCATTTAATAACATCCTTGCTGAAATCATTTCCCAGATGCATTCCGGACAGAAGAGTTTTTTCTTTCTACAAAAGGCTTCTAACTCAGTGATTCAACGGCAAATTTCTGATGGCAGGGCTGGGAAGAAACGACCAGTCCATTTCGCATGCCCATGCCATCTAGAAATCTACTTCACAGGGTTGTGACACTTTGTGGAACACACGGGAAAGACAGCACTGCAGACAAACATCATCCCACTCTGTACCATTACACCAAATTTAGAAAGTTGTCAGAATGGGCTGTGGCAATTGCATTATTTCAGAAATGGTGGAAAAACAAGAAAACAAAAAGTGTTCTTTATATGTGGTATAGGTTAATGATATATCTAGAAGGGGACATATAACAAGTTTGTACACGGCCTCAACTAGTGATGCTTTGGCCTTCCTCAGGAGTGACATTCATGGCAGTTCACTATGCCCATCACAAAAAGCTAAGCAAGTCCATATTTTTAAAAATTACCTGGCTATCAAGTAATCCACCTTCAGCTTTAACACCTTCTGCAAAACACTGGAGTCTCGGATAAGGTATCGAAGGGCTCGTAACCCTGCTGCACGAACCTCTTTTGCTTCATTTAGTAAAGCTAACCGCAAACTGTAATACAAGTGATAAGACAACAGTTACAACTTTAAAAATGAGTGTATTTCTTTTGTTGAAACTGCTCTCCAACCCCAATTTTATGTGATGGGCAGAACTGTGTTTAATACATGACCAGTTTGTGGTCTTTCCGCACCAAAGGCTGTAATCCTATAGCTTTCATGTAATTTTTAAAGAGTTGCCACCAATTATCAGGACACACTTACAAGTTGGACACATGAGCAGGCACGTATCCAAGGCATGCTCCGCCATCTCCTCAATTAGTAACAGCAAGTTATGCAAAAAACCTATGTTGCGAAAATGTGGCAATTCCCTTTTATTAACTAGCAAAGCATAAAACTACAAAAACACAAAAAGCTATAGCACAGGAGAAAAACATAATGAGAATTAAAAAAATCCCTATTTCCACCTAGTCCTTTCATTTTCACTAAAAGTTTGTTTGCATGTAAAAGAATCACTCTTCAAGTAGTTTAAGTAGAAAAGAAATGTTACCTTACAGTTATCTTCATGTACAACCAGAAGAATAAAAGTATATATAAAAAAGAAATGCAAGCCTTCAACCATGTGGGAGGCTAAAACTAGTATTATACCCACATGGCCAAGGACAGGAGCAGAATTTTACATGTCTGCTCTTGGTGATGGGCAGAGAAGAGAAAGAAACAAAAACAATTTGGAAACAAAGTAAACAACTGGAAAAGAGGGGGAAGTACAGTAAGACCCCCTTATCTGCTGATCAGTGGGGGCAGGGGCAGCAAGGAGGTGGGAAAATAAAGATAAAAATTACTTTTGTCAATGCCATCTGCCCTCCTCCTCACTGCCACTGCGGGCCAGCCAGGCACCCTCTGGAGGAGTGGAGGACCTGCCTGACCAGCCAGCCTTTGAACTTCCTGCTTGGGTCCCAGGTGGATTGGAAGTTCTGAACTTCCCGCTCAAACTTCTGGTCCACCATCTGGGACCCAAGCAGTAAGTTCAAAGGCTGGTTGGCCATACAGGTCGCTAAAGTGACCAGCCCACTTTAGAGGCACCCGGCAGAAGAGGCGCCCACGACACTCATCTGGAACATCGGGGCAGCAGCAGAAGATGCGCTTGCGCTTCCTGGAGGCATCTGCAGGTCCATGTGGGCACCTCTTCCGCTGTCGCCACCAATGTTCCAGGCGAGCGGCACAGCATAGGCACTTCTTTTTCTGCCGCAGACCCCCCGAAGTTCTGGACGAGCAGCACGGGAGCCTCTTCTGCTGCTGCCCCGGAAGTTCTGGGCAAGTGGTGCGGTGTGGGTGCCTCTTCAGCCATCCCCACCCCCACCCCCTGCTGACGAGGTTACCTCCTCGCTACTGAGGAGACTCCTGGCCTGGGCAGGCGTGGAGTGGGGCTGCGGGCCAGGAGGGGCAAAGTCTTCTCTTTTACCCCCTCCCTGGCCACGACTGCCACCTTCTTTCACTTCCATTCCTCACCACCACTGCCACCCTGGATAAGAGTGTTAGTTCTTATCCACAGATTTCTATATTTGCAAGGGTCCTGAAACCTGCAAATACGGGAGACCTACTGTATTTTGCTAATTGGTTAGTGGCAAAAGATGCATTTGTGTAGCTTGTGAAAGGTCTCTGCTAATAATATCCAGTGTTAACCACATCCAAGCAACATTCCCTCTAAGGCAGTGGTGGCCAAACTTTGGCCCTCCAGATGTTTTTGGACCACAACTCCCAGAATTCCAAGCCTGCATTATCAATGACAAAGGATTGTGGGAGTTGTGGTCCAAAACATCTGGAGGGCCAAAGTTTGGCTACCACTGCTCTAAGGTATATGCCTGCATGCACATGTGACTCCACTTCTCTCTGCACACTGATCCTCCTTCTCTGTACAATTATTTTATTATTATTTATTTATTTGATACACTTTTATACCGCTCCTTTTTCCATAATGGAACTCAGGGCGGTTTACAGATTAAAAATATCAGATAAATCAACAATATCAAAGACACAGATAAAACGACAATATAAGCAAAGATAGAGAACCTTCGGCAGGGAGCAGCGGACAAAAAAAATTAAACAAAGATAAAGTCACCATACGCCTCCTTGAAGAGCATAGTTTTAAAAGCCTTTTTGAAGGCGGGCAGGGACTGTGCAAGGCGCAGCTCACTCGGAAGATGGTTCCCTAGGGAGGGGCCAACAACAGAGAAGGTGCGGCTGCGAGTTACCAACTTCCGCGCCTCCCTAGGAGTGGCCACCCTGAGTGAGCGCGCCTGCGACAATCGAGTGGGCCTGGCCTCAGATGACCTCTGGGAGATATGCTCTGCCAGGTATTCAGGTCCCAAGCCGTGGAGGGTTTTGAAAACCAAAACCAGGACCTTGAACCTTATCTGGAGAGCAACGGGCAGCCAATGCAGGTGCGCCAGAACTGGGGTGATGTGATCGTATTTTCAGCCCCTTTGGTTCCAGTTGTGACAGAACCTTGCGAATTGGGGGCCGAGTCACGCGGGACAGAGTCACCCATGAGAGGGGCAGAGTCCTACCCAACAAGGCTGAAAATTATGGGAGTGTTGCATGTAAAGCTGTTATTCTCCCAATGGCCCAACACAAACATTAACAGGATTTTTACTAGTAAAATTTAAAATATATATATTTAATGAGCAGATAAAGAAATTATAAAGTAAATATACAAAAATATTAAGATAATAAAAGGACAAATAATATAAAGAAGAGCTCATATTACTGTCGAAAGCATGTTTGCTTGCCTGTTATCACAGATAGGAAAAAAGAACAAATATCTGCTCTGCTTCCATTTCAAAGGGTTATACAACTCTGTTCACTCTATTTAACACATCAAACAAGCAGTTTGGTTTCTGTTTTAAAGCTGAGTGGATTCACTCTTGATGCTAATTTTTAAAATGCAACCCACAGTTCTGAGACCATTAAATAGTGCTTTCCATCACCCTCTCCAATGACATTATTTGAATTCGGAAGGTAATGGAATGTGTGGGGCCTGAAACTTTATGTTTTGAAGCTTGTTTAGTCTCAAAAAGAATCAGTGCTAAAAAGCTTAAACTTCTCAAGACTCAGCTGGATGGTCCAGCTTCTGTAAACAGAGGCCAATTGTTCACTGTTAGGGAAGATATTCCCCAGTGAACATACTTCTCAGTAACGAGCGCTTTTACTTTCCTCTACTGCTATAGCTCAGTGAGTTAGGTTTCTGGCTGTGGAACCAGATGTTAGAAGTTCAATTCCCCACTGTACCACCCAAGAGAAGAACCATTTTTGTATCTTTGTGTAAGTCCCGGGGCACCTGCAGGAGAAAGGAATGGAAAACCACTTGTCTACCTAGAAAACTCTGAAAAGGATGGCCATAAGTCAGAAGTGCCTTGATGGCACACAATTATTACTATCATTGCTGTCCCACCTGACTTGCGCCTTTGATTTGACTGCTGAGTTCTTTATTAGGCTGGCAAATTAACATATTTTAATAATGTTCAAAGATATTGGCTACCATAATGATTATTGATAACCAAAAGCGACTATGATTTTATTTAATAGATTTATATATTGTGGATTTTCAGTTTTATATCAGAATTAACTATATTTTAAATGTATTAACAATAATGGGCTACAATGTCACTTCTATGCAGGTGTATTAGGCGCATGTGTTCTTCAAGGCTTTGTGGCAATTTTAGACTTCACAAAAGTGGTCCAATGTATATAATCATAGATTGCCTAATATGGTAGCAATCAAAGTTCCCTAAGGCACTGTTGGTGAACCTGTGGCAGGGGTGCCAAAGGTGGCACTCGGAGCCCTTTCTGTGGGCACCCGACCTCGCCCCTTCACAGCCACTTGCATTCAGGTGAAATTGCTCTATTGGCACTTTGCAAAAAATGTGTGGGTTCTGAATCGCAGTTTGGGCACTCCGTTTCTAAAAGGTTTGCCATCACTGCTCTAAGGTGTACGCCCCTGCACACACATCAGCGCTTTGCCCCACAAAGGGCTTCTCCTCCGTTTTATTTTTGGTCCCAACAGAACCCAGGTGGTGGGGAAGTTGTACACACCAGAAAAAGCCCCAAGCAGCTAAGAAGAAAGTTAGAGGGCACGTTGGCAACAACAGATAGAAATTAGTCAAACACAATGGTGGGATTTGTTAAAAAAAAAAAATTACCATAAAGCATTAAGCAAATTACAGCATCTCTTATACTATTTTTTTAAAAAAATCAGACCAGATTCCCAGTGAACTCCCAAATCTAAAAATACTGCAAGATACAGTAGCTTAAACTATCACTTATATTAAGTCTAGTTGGGAGACATGACACATTGTGAGGATCCAGCTGAGGCCCTATGTTCAGCTGAATCCATTCCTGATTATAACTTTTTTGATGTTTTCAACCCCTCTGGAAAAAATACACTATTTTTAAAAGACTTGTTAGTAACAGTTAAGTGATAACAGCTAAATACGCTTTAAGCAGTTGGAAATTCACTGCATATTCATGCCAACGTACTGTAACTCTACTGGTATAACTTTCAAGTGGTGAATTTTTGGCAGTTAAAAAGTCAATGGAGGCAATTCCTGTCCCACACTGAGTCAAGTGACTGGTATGAGACAGGAAATGTTATGCTGACTTCTTAATTTGCAGTAATTCACTACTATAAATTGAATATTAATTTAAACAGAATTTTCAGAGCACAGTTGGCTGAAATAATGCTCAAAAAAGAAATGGCATGTCTTACCATATGATTATGTCTTCATAAGAAAATCCTAATTTATCTTCAGCATGGCCAGCATTACAAAGAAGCTGAAAGGAAAAACATACAGCTCATTAAACCAGTTTAAATCTTTGGAAGAAATCAATTTATTTATTTGTGAAGTGTCTTGTATTCCATAATCACTTGAATGAAGTGAGTAATCATTACAAGATTTTCAAGATGAGATACAGAATCTTAAAAATGATATAAGATTCATTTTACTTTCCTCCTCAGTCCCCCAAGGCTCAGTACTTAAGTATCAGTTTCATGAAAAAACTATCACAATTTTGTCTAATCTACTTTTGTGGCTTTACATTATATTCTTGAGTACCACTGCTGTTTTGTGGCCTGTTTGGGTCCTAATGTTTCTAAAGAGACTGACAAATGGGATTTTTAAAAAAGATATCAAAAGACTCAATTGTTAAAATAAACTAAGTAAATGCCCTGAACATTTTAAAAGGTAGAATCCAGAAAAGTAAAATATATGAAGAAAGTGTTTTTGCAACATTGCATAGACAGCATGTCCAAACTTCAGCCCTCCTGATGTTTTGGACCACAACTCCCAGAATTGCAAGCCTGTATTTCCAATGGCAAAGGACTGTGGGAATGGTGGTCCAAAACATCTGAAGGGCTGAAGGTCAGATATGCCTGGGAGGTAACCTTTGTTGTTGTTGTGCCGTTACAGTCGTGACCGACTCTTCGTGACCCCATCTCCATGGAGTTTTCTTGGCAGGAATACTGGCTTGACAGTTGCTACTCCAGGTGCCTACAGCACCTGGTATTCCCTGGTGGTCACCCATTCAAGTTCTAGCCAGGCCCAACCCTGCTTAGCTTCTGAGATCAGGTGAGATCGGATGTACTCAGGGAATCTAGGCCGCTTAAGGTACACTATTAATTTAGAAGAAAGCTGTTGGGGGAAAATGGTCAAACTTTTAAAAGCATTGTGACAAGCATTGTGAAATGAGACACTGGTTTACAGCTGTTTCGCCTTATCTAATGGATTAGTTTCTTTGGAGTTCTAGAGTATGATTCCTGCACATGTTCTCCCTTTGGACCTAACACAAAACTCACAGAAGTCCTAGCACCAAGGAAAAAGTGGCTGCATCTTTTTGGATGTTAAAAAGTGTATTTTGTCCTTCATTTTTGAAGATCATGTCCATCAGGTTCAACATTTAGTGGGAAATAAGAAGTGAGCAGTTAAATCTGAGTAACAGCAAGCTGGTGAGCATGCAGGTGAGTAATTACCACAGTATGAGCCCTGGAGGCATGGAAACTATGGCGGGAGATTAGCTGATTCTTCCTTTTCTCACATTTCTCTTCTTGTATGCATCCTTTTAAAACTATCAACACTGCTTAGCCCTTGTTTCATAGCATTTCACCAGACATTTTCTCTAAAGGAACAGATTCCTGATTAACCTGATCAATATATTACACTCTTTCAATGTTGTTTTCTCTGGTACACCATACAGTCAAGGTCTGCAACATAGTTCTATGGGTGACAGTCATACAACATGCTGATAATATGGCCAACCCACAGAAGTTGCAATTGTTCTAAAACTGTAAAAATGCTGGCCATCTAGGTTTGCTCCAAGACTTCAGTGTCAAGGACTTTGTCTCATCATTACATTTTCAGAATTTTCCAAACCCAGGTCAGAAGATCAAAGTCTTCTAAAGGCAATGTTGAGTTTAGAGAGTCATAAGGTCACTTCATTATCAATAAGAATGCTATATATAAATGTATCCACTGCAGTAATGGAGCATTCATATACAGTGGACCCCCCGTATCCACAGATTTGCCCTCCGGGGATTCAGATATCCGCAGATGGTGACCAGTGGTGTAAGGGCGTCAAAATCAGGGGCAGAGGAGGTAGAGGCCGCGTAGCTCCAGAGCAACCCACCTGTAAGATCGGCAGTGCCGGCAGGGAGGAGGCCATGCGGCTTTGGAGCGCCTGCCTGCCCACCCACCCACTGGTTCAATCCAAAGATCCTTGGTGGCGGCTCCCACTTGCCTGACCGCACGCCTGCTCCAAAGATCCTCGGCAGTGGCAGTGGCAGCAGAGCAGCACCAGCTTGCCCACCCGCACACAAGTTCATAGTGGTGGCGGCGGAGCACGAGTGCCCGCCCACCAGCTCAGTGGCAGTGGCGGTGGTGGAGGAGGAGGCCAGGCAGCCCAGGAGCACCCACACACCCACCCGCAAATTTGGCAGCAGTGGCAGTGGTGGATGAGCGCCCACCCGCCAGCTCAGCAGCAGTGGCAGCAGCAGCAGAGGAGCGCCCACCTGCCTGCCTGCAAGCTCTGTGGCGGTGGCAGGGCGACAAAGGAGTGACCGCTCACCCGGCAGTGGTTGCAGCAGTGGAGGAGGTACCCATGCGGCCTCGGACAGCCCACCCGCCCTCAAGGTCGGCAGAGGTAATGGAGGTGGCACGGTGCTATGGCAGGGTTCCCTGGGGTGCTGGCAGGCTCTCTCACTGCTTTCACCCCTGGCACCCTTGGATAAGAGCTTTCACTCTTATCCACAGACTTTATTATCTGAGGGGTGGCCAGGAACCAATCCCCCGCAGATATGGGGGTCCTACTGTGTCTTATATACCTTATATATGTTGAATCCATGGCAACTGGACTTCTTTTCTTGTAAGATCAAAACATTTTGCTATTCATCCAAGCAACTTCGTCAGACCTGATGAAGACTAACAAAGCTGCTTGGATGAGTAGCGAAACATTTCAATCTCTCAAGGAAAGAAGTCCAGCTGCCATGACTCAACTTCCAGATAACCACACCTGGGTGACAGAATATTCACAGACATATATGTGATGAACCAGTTCTATGGTTCACAGAAGGTCCACCCAGAAAAGACTGGTATTTCATCACCATCTTCTTGATATTGATCTTCAGGCTGAAACTATTGCAGATGGAGAACAGCTCAAGACTTCTTTGTCTACTGAAAAGGGTAGCTCCATAACAGTACATGCATTGACAAATAAAACCCTACACACTGTGAAAAATAACAGTTTAAATATGGCCTGGAAACAATGCAGACTGAATAGTTTCATATCAATGTAATATGGAACACCAGATGTTTCTTCTACATAAGTATCCCACAGTATGGCAGAAAACATAAAACTAAACAGAGTTGGATGAAAAACACAGCCTTTAATACCACTTGTAACAGGAAAGTAATATGAGATTATACTGGTCTATCATGAAATTAACGAATGGTAAATGTTAATTTCTAAGGGTATGCCTTCTCTGCGCACCGTGTCAGATCTATGAATGTTTTTGTAGATGTTAACACTATTCTGGTAGCTGTTGTATGGCAAAGGTCATGTCAACAATTCCTCATTCCTTACAGAAGCTACACTGAAATTCATTCATTCATTCCCCTCCCATATCATAGGATCTCAGGACAGTTACAGAGCCGTATTAAATCAAATAGTTTAAAATGAAGTTCAAACATTAATACCACTGTAAAACCTATGCAGGCCACAATCCTTAACTCCCAAAAACTGAAATAAATAAGTAGGTTTTGACTTGGCATCAAAATGAAGCCCAGGTCATCGCCAATTAAGCCACTACACTGAGAGCGCTACAACTGTGCTCTTGTTTAAGGCCTCCATGCAAGTGCCCTACGGGGTAATTCAGAAGGTTTCTTGCTGGAGTTTTCCCAACAGTAATCAAGAGTGAGGTGGCTTGGTGGATATCATAAAGTTAATGCTTGCCTTTCCTTTTATAAAAGTGGACAACTGTTGCACCTTTGAAGTCCTGAAGGGTTTTGCCTTGTGGCTGCATTTTTTAAAACAGGTTCAGTTGCTAGAGAATTTTATCACCATCTTTTCAAAATAGATCTCTGCTGAAACTTCATCTGTCCCTGGGGCTTTTTCAACTCAAAGTTCTTAAATGGCCTTTTGTGTTCCTTCCAGAGGAGTGTCCCATGGAACCGCTGATGGTTACTTGCTGCAGCCTGCTGATTGCCTCAGTGATTTCAGACCTTCTTCAAGTGCCATGTCCTCATAGAATGTCTGCAATCAGTAGTACAAACTGGTTTTTATCTAAAGCTATTTTAAATAGGGAATCTGTGCTCACTGCGAACCAATGGCTGAAATTCTTTTCAGAATGTTCTTCTACACCCCAGGCTATGCTTCTCATTTAATTTTCCTTGAAGGATAGATAACCTGCAGCAGATGGTATTTGTTATTGTGCATCATATGACCAAAATATTAGAATTTTCTAATTTCAGTTAGTCTGCTCCATACACTTTGAAAATGCTGAGCCCATTTCTGCAAATATTTGTGATTTCCTTGTAATGAGTACTAATCTATTGGAGCTGAGAAGTGGCAATGTGGTTACTGGCTGGGGGCCATGGATGAAATTGTAACTGCTTCAAATAATTTCTTAGTTTCTCCATGATCAGCTAAGTCTCCAATCTCCTTTTTTTTCCTGCTGAAGCATGAGTTTTTCATCTCATTAGCTGACCAGAATTTGTGACAAACTTTGTTGAAAGCAGCATTATTGTCCAGTGACTTTTTACTGAGTTTTTATACTTTAGATAAGTGGTTCTCAGCCTGTGGGTCCCCAGATATTCCTGGACTGCAACTCCCAGAACCACCTTCCAACACAGCGAGTGGTGGAGGCTTCTGGGAGTTGCAGTCCAGGAAAATCTGGAGAACCACAGGTTGAGAACCACTGTAATGCTCTCAGGTGTGGAGGGGAGATCACTGTGAAATTTGTCTTAGATGTCACCACTGTTGATCATGATTGGAGCATAAGCACTGCAAAATATAGCATATTCCTCCCAGAAAGTGGGAGTCAAAGAGCCATCAAGTGGTTGTTGATGCCTTTTGGGAAATTGCTAAGTTTGCTGACAACTTGGATTCCAGCAACAAAGCCAGCTTCTGCTTCATGACAGGCCCCTTTTAGCTGAGAAGCATGTTTCACTATGTGAGATGTTGTCAACATTATAGTGCTTAAGTTCTCTAATCAAAAGAGCTCAGGTGTTAGCTAAAAGGGAATGAAAGTTCCATGCCTCAATCATAATTAAGACAGACGTTCTTTTTTTAAATTCTGCAAATTTCTACTGCAAAATGTGGAATTATATAGACAATGTTTACAGCACCTTTTCTGGCCTCTTCCAAAACAGAGGTAAGAAGAGTTGTTCTGCTGAGACCATAAGAAGAGGTGACTGCTGAGAGTGATTATATACCATGAGCCAGTGTAGAAGTCTGTAACTACGCCTTCCAGTGTATCTGCATTTTCTGCACCACCACTCCCCCATTGCTGTGAGGCTTTTGAAAATAACAGACAGTAATACAATCTTTGGACACAACATACAGTCAACTTCTTGAGTTCAGAAGGAGTTTCTGGGTTAGAGCCTGAAATTAATGTTTACCTCATCCAGGTAGGATGGGAATTGCAACATAGAATAGGTAGAGAGCTGGTACAGGAACACCTGGAAACATTAAATGAATTTAAGTCTCCTGGGTCAGATGAATTACACCCAAGGATATTAAAAGAACTGGCGGAAGTAATTTCAGAACCATTGGCAATAATCTTTGGGAAATCCTGGAGAACAGGGTAAGTCCCCATCGATTGGAGGAGGGCTAATGTTGTCCCCATCTTCAAAAAAAAAGGGGGGGAGAGGACCCAAATAATTACCGCCCAGTCAGCTTGACTTCAATTCCTGGAAAGATCCTAGAGCAGATTATTAAACAGGCAGTCTGCAATTATTTAACAAACAATGCTGTCATTACAAGAAGTCAACACGGGGTTCTTAAAAAAAAGTCATGCCAGACTAATTTGATCTCTTTCTTTGATAGAATTACAGGCCTGGTGGATGAGGGGAATGCTGTGGATATTGCTTATCTGGGCTTTAGTAAGGCCTTTGATAAGGTTCCCCATGATATTCTTGCCAAGACGTTAGTAGAAAGTGGGATAGATAGTGCAACAGTTAGGTGGATTTGTAATTGGTTGACTGATCGCACCCAAAGGGTGACCATAAATGGCCTCTCTTCAGCTTGGAGAGACGTGACCAATGGGGTGCCCCAGGGTTCTGTTCTGGGTCCAGTGCTGTTCAGTATCTTTATTAATGACTTGGAGGAAGGAATAGACAGTATGCTAATTAAATTTGCAGATGATACCAAAGTGGGAGGGGTTGCTAATTCCTTAAGGATAGGATGAAAATTCAAAAAGACCTTAACAGATTAGAGTGCTGGGCCAAAGCCAACGGAATGGATTTCAACAGAGGGAAATGTAGGGTGCTACATCTAGGTAAAAAGAATGAATTGCACAGATATAGGATGGGGGATACATGGCTGGAGAATAGTACCTGTGAAAGGGATTTGGGAGTCTTAGAGGACCACAAATTGAACATGAGTCAGCAATGTGATGCGGCAGCCAGGAAAGCCAATGCAATTCTTGGTTGCATCAACAGAACCATCATGTCTAGATCAAGGGAAGTGATAGTACCACTCTATTCTGCTCTGGTCAGACACCACCTGGAGTACTGTGTCCAGTTCTGCTGTGCACCTCAATTTAAAAAGGATGTTGACAACCTCGAGCGGGTCCAGAGGAGGGCAACCAGGATGGTTGAGGGTCTGGAGGAAATGTCTTATGAGGCACGGCTTAGAGAACTGGGAATGTTTAGCCTTTCAAAAAGAAGGCTGAGGGGGGATATGATAGCTATGTTTAAATATTTGAAGGGATGGCATATTGAAGAGGGAGCAGGTTTGTTTTCCATGGCTTCAGAGACTAGGACTCGGGGCAATGGTTTCAAACTACAGGAAAAGAGATTCCATTTGAACATTAGGAAGAACTTCATGACAGTTAGAGCTGTTCGGCAGTGGAATATGCTGCCACAAAGGGTGGTGGAGTCTCCTTCCTTGGAGGTTTTTAAGCAGAAGCTGGATGGTCATCTGTCGCAAATACTGTGATGGGGTTTCTGCATAACAAGGGGGTTGGACTAGATGGCCCTTGAGGTCTCTTCCAACTCTATGATTTTTTGATTCATTCAATATTATCTCAAAGTTGAGTCATGGCAATTTGATTTCTCTTTCTTGAGAGAGAGAAGCATTTCACTGCTCACCCCAACCAGCAGCGAATGAGCAGCAAAACATTTCTATCTCTCAAGAAAAAGAAGTCCAGTTTCCATGACTCAACTTCCAGATAAACCCACCTGGATTACTGTCTTCACAGACTCAATTGATATTCTTCAGTGGTATTTTAATTCAATCACTAAAACTCCAAATGAGGTTATCTGGATTTAACACTAAACTATGTTTTGGCATTGGAAAAAAGTCACAATGAGCCTCACTATCACACAAACATTTATTTCCTCTCGTATGGTCTGGCATACAGAAGCTTCCATTCTTAATTTAAATATATTATGGTGAGAGTCTTGTCCAAAGATTTATCTTAGTTATGCCTAGCTGAAACAGGCCACTTTCAGATAATATCCAATGAAATTAGTTTGTTTCAAATACATATTAACAACATGCTAAAATGCAACTAATACTAATCTAAAACAGAAGAGAAAGCTTCTTAGGACAGCAGAAAGGAAAGGGAGCAGAAGCAGCTGGACATGAACTGAGGTTTGTTTGTGCAACACTACATTATTTTTTAGCTTCACCTGAACAGAGTCAAAGTCTCCTGAAATTCCACTGTATCTCTTCTCCAAATTGTTACTGAAATCTACCAGTATTTATCAAATACTATACTATAAAACAGTTGCATATATTAGCAAACCAAACATTTGTTATTAATACATTTGACACTGGAAATACATATCAAATTGTGTGTGGTGAGCATTAAATTCTCTAATTAATTAATTAATTAGTTAATATAGCTTGTATGCCACCCACTACCCAAAGGTCTCTGGGTGGCTCACAATCAAAGTAAACAATTTAGACAATTAAAACATCAAATTGCAATAAAATTAAAACAATAAGACATTTAAATACAATAAATACAATATATTAAAACCCTGCACTAAAATCGCAATCAGGACCCACAATAATCAGTTAAAAAGACTTCTTGAACAGGAATGTTTTTACCTGGCGCTGGAATGTCATCAATGTTGGCGCCAGGCGGATCTCGCTTGGGAGGGCCTTCCATAATCTGGGGTCAACTGCCGAAAAAGCCCTGTTCCTACAAGCCATCCCTTTCACCTCCTTGAGGGATGGCTCTTTCAGGAGGACCCTCTGGGCCTCCTGGGTAAGGCTGGATTATGACACCACATATTCTTAGATAAGGATAAGGCTTAGATAAGGATAAGGATAAGATTTTAAGATAAGGCTGGATTATGATACTGCATATTCTTAGCATATGAACATTTGACTGTAATTTATTCAGAAAATTTTGAATAGTCTGCCTTAAAGAATTACTGGGTGAAAGCTCCAAAAGCAAAGAAAATTTTAAAAAGATACAAGATATATGAAAGTAAGGTACATATATTGAGATAATTAAGGATTTGAAGCTTTAACATTAGAAAGAGGGTTGGATCTGATGAATTTACCTGTATGAGTTAGCAGTGTTTTAGCTCAGCAAGAGAAGATATTCCCAAAGAGCTGATTTATTCGAACTACAAAAACAATATTTTAGTGCATGTTTTGGAAAATCTTCTTTGGGCAACAGCTTCCAAATTCCCAGCTAGCAACCTCTCAGCTAGTAAGGTTGCTAGCAACACTTGTTGATAGATTCTACGTGCTCTTGTCCAAAATAAAGAAGGTAACAACATTTTTATAGCTCCAATTTGAACACTAAAATTATCGCTTTCTGGTAAGGATAAATAATAGATACTAGTTACCAGAGTCATTGCAACTCAAATCACCAAACTTTATGTTAAGCTTAAAATTAGAATGATCTGAGATTGACAACAACAGTGCAGTGAAAAGGAAAACAAATGGCTATCATTCTTTCTAAAACCCAATTTCTTGGTGGTCTGCCAACCAGCAGAGCAGTTAACTAGGACCACCCACAGACGAGATAATAGTTTCTTCAAAGGACTCCCCAAGTAGAAGGAAAAACAACAGCTTCTCTTCCACAGGAGGTTTATGTCAGAATCTATTTAAACCCCTGGTAATCACAAAAATAAAACTATTCAAGAATCATCACTCAAGATAGAGCAGACCTTCAGCTCACCTGATTGAACAGATTAACCCTGAAAGTTAATCAAGGTAACAAGCCTGGAATGTTTTCCCTCAGGAAGCTAAGTTGACCACTTTTCTCTTTTCCTTCTTGAGATAGGAGAAAACTATCCCTTTCAGACAGGCTTTTAACAAATAACTGGGCAGTGCAGATATTTTATGTATATTTTGATGCACAACAGTTTCAAATAATTGTTTAATGCAATTCATATATTGTTTTCAATGTTGCCTTTTTAGTTGGTTTGGTTTTTATCTGTTTTATCTGTAAGCCACCTTAGGTCCCTTCACTGGGATAAAGGCAATATAAAAATGAATGAATGAACGAACAAATGGATGAATGAATGCATTGGCTTTGACACTTGAACTAGCATCCCTTAGAACTTATAAACAAAAATGAAATAAAGTTCTAGCCATCATTTTAACAATTTTTTTTTAAAAAGTCTATCCAAGAAAGCACAAGAAGCTGGGAAAACAAAACATTTCCCAGTTGTAATGCTAAGGTTTCAGAATGGAGACGGAGAGCAACTCAAAACCTGCACCATACAGATGGGTGACCACCTTCACAATCTTCCCAACAGCATCATTATCTTTATGCATAGAGGAATTACTCTGTGGAAAAGACTACACCCATATCTCCATGTATTCTTGTGTGGTCTTGCAGGATCATTCTAGAAGCAGAATTTCTGCTTTCTTAAGAAAATACTTATGGAAGGCAGGGGAAACAAAGGGTTTGTCTACACAGCGACAAAGGGTTTGTCTACATGGGGTCTTTTATCATCTAGCAATTCATTTTGTACTGAAAGTGGTTTCAAAACTAAACGTAACTACTGAATTTTGAAGAGAGAGCTTTTGAATAGTTCATGTTAACCAAGTTCCATAAAAGGGCTTTTGGAATACCTATTCTTAGATAGCAACCAATTATTATTATTTTAAACCATAAGGTCACATTCTGAACAAAGTACTGTGGATAGTTCTGTGTATGAATGGCAATTCTTTCCGCTGATATACTGCAACATATCTCTATTCAAAACAACATTCCTGAGATTTCTGACATACTGACAGGGGATGTGCAGGCCAGGTTCAGTTCTTCTGTTCTTTTTTTATAGGCCTAAGAACCATCCAGTGTATATCTAAAATGATAATCCACAAAAATTATTCTAACATCCACCACCACCACAACACCAGGACTGCACATCCTTCACACAAAAAGAAACAGTTCTTTTTCACTACACTCAAATCCTTATTTGTAGTCCACTACGGTATTAAGTTAGTACTATGAAATGACATCTTGATTCTGGATTAATTGCCCTAGATCATATTATCACCCCACTACTACATTTATTTGCATGTTTTCCATGACAAAGTTCTCCACTATATAATTTGTTATTCATTCAGCAAAGTAAGAAAAGAAAAGAAAAACAACTATTAAATCACAACATCTTTACTGAAATAATTTAGGGCAACTTTCAGACTTCTGGGCCCATGCATATCCAACACTGGAGCTTGGAAGGCTGCATCTGCAATCCCCACATACCAAACTTGCATAAACATTTTCTTTAAAATCAAAAGGACCCTTGTCACTCGCTCATGGCTTATTTTTTAAACTCAAAATAGGGAAAATAGCTTCCAGCATGTACAGCAGAGGGAACAAAGGGATTTTGAGCCAAACATTTTTTAAAAATCATTTTAATTATTTAGGTGGTGCAGGAGACCATATGTGACGTCACCCCCTTTCAGAGACTGGGTTTTCAAAGGCACAACCGGGTTTATTTCGACATCCCACCGCTGTGCCACCAAATTGTGACGGCATCTCCCTTTTATACGTGTAATTGTGTTGGAAATGGTAATGCTGCCACCTTTTATTCACTTGATAATGCTGCCACCTTTTTAAATCGTCGCCTTATGAATTGGGACAGACTCAAATGTATAACATAAAAATACTAATGATATCAAAATAAACCCAGTTGTGTCTTTGAAAACCCAGTCTCTGAAAGGGGGTGACGTCACAATTTGGTGGCAGCGGTGGGATTTCGAATACATCCAGTTTGCCTGAGGAGAAAAGTCCCCAGCTCAAAATATTTAGCCTCTACCCTGTGACGAAATTGAAACTGGAAATTTAAAAAGAAGACGCCTTTGATAAAAGTTAGCCCTCACTGCCTGACTGAACTCTAATAGAGCAGTGCTCTCTCTTAGCACTCACTCCCAAACGCTTCAACTGACTCAACTGACTAGGCTCCACCCTTTTTATATCATACCATCCCCCACCCTCCTGCTGGGATTGTCCGATGATTTGCATATGCATTACTCCTGTTCCCAGGGTGTTGTCACACCATAGTGGAAGCTGTATGCTGTCCATCTTAGCATCTGACCTATTGCATCTCAAGCAAGGTTCCCTGTAAGGTGCATGCATGCATGCATGCATGCAACTCTGCCTCCCTCCATGCAAGGTTCCTCTTCCCGCTCACAGCCACACCAACTGTTTTCAGCCCCTTTGGTTCTGGTCACAATGAGGCAGGGTCACATGTGCGAGAAGCAGAGCCCTGACAAGTAGGGCTAAAATTAGAATGTTGATCCAAAGTCCTTGTAGAAGAAAAACAAGCAAAAGTTACCATAATTCTTACCTTAGTAAAATTATTCAAGTGGCCTAGTTTTCTCATATTCGAAACTCCTTGCAGTTTGGCCACATTTTGCAGAATCTCTCTCAGGTTATCCGAAGGGTCTGTAAAAGAAATATTGTACTTGTTGGAACAATTTGGGCAAACAATATCCATACTGCCTCCTCCAAGAAACTATTAATATAAAATTATATCCTGCCTCACTTATATCTATATTTTGTTCCTAAAAACAGTGACAATATCATAGCAGTAGATGAACATTTTAAAATGAGACCAGGAAAAGAATGATCACAGCGAAGAGCACACTTATTGCTCAAGCAATATAAAAACCAAATGGCTCAAATTAGGATGTTTGTATGCATACAACTTTGTCACACTGTGTGCCAGTTGCACGCACACTGAAAATTCTGATAATCAGTGGCAAAGAAGCTGATTCTCAGATAAACATTCATAAGAATGCCACTTGAAAATAATTTATTTTCTTTGTTATGTGTTGTCAAGTCAATTTATAGTGACCTTATGAAAAAGTGAACTCCAAAATGTCCTGTCCTCAACTGCCCTGCTCAGCTCTTGTAAACTGTCAGATCTCAGTTTGAATAACTGCACCCCCACCTTCCCTGCACCTTTGATAAGCTCATCTAGAATAATTCCATCAAAGCAAAAAGGGGGTTGAGCCGTGTGGCCATCACAAAACACAATTGCAAAAATAGGTTACAGGTGATACCTTTATAGGCTACTACTAAAAATAAAAAACAAGGAACATTGCAAGCTTTCAAGTTTACATAACTCTTCAAAGCAGGTCCCAGAAATTCAGACATGGTAAAAGATGTGCATTACCATCTAGAATAAATTCATCTAGGAAATTACCCCCAACCTCTACAGTTGTGGTGTGTTTGATAAATTAGAACCCCTTACAGCTGTCTGCCGTAAAGCAAGGACAGACTTGAGGTATCCTATTATGGATTGTTATAACTATTTTGCTCTGAATGTTCTAGCTAGAGTCCATCTTAGACATGGGTGTTTTGTTTCAGAAAGGGACTGGATCCAAAACCACCAAACAAGGCAGCACAGCTGGTGTTTGGAATGCAGTCCCACTCTCTGGAACAAAATCAACCACTGTCTTACCTTGCTTTACCTTGCACGGGATGAAATTGCCAAACATGAAGCAGCCTCTGACGCCTCATCTTTCCCTCTTCTTAGT
The DNA here is from genome assembly GCA_029282475.1 of Phrynocephalus forsythii. Classification (NCBI taxonomy): domain Eukaryota; kingdom Metazoa; phylum Chordata; class Lepidosauria; order Squamata; family Agamidae; genus Phrynocephalus; species Phrynocephalus forsythii. Next base: position 100,752,304 of record JAPFRF010000004.1, on the reverse strand, counting down.
GCTGGCCAATCAGGAGCTGTGCAAGGACATGCACCATCCCACCTCCCTGTCTGATTGGCCAGTGCCAGGGAGAGGGAAAGATGACACATTAGAAGCTGCTTCCTAGTTGGAGGTTCACCCCACATGAGGTAAAGCAAGGTAAGACAGTGGTTCCAGAGAGTGGACTGCATTCTGAACACCAGCTGTGTGCTGGCGTGTTTCATTTTGGAACCAGTCCCCTTCCAAAATGAAACACCCTTCTCTACTCCCTCTTGAAAAGGTTTACCTGCCTTCTATCAAGTATTCTTGCAGTATATCTCTCATATAATACAAGGGGGTACAAACAGATTCCATATAATTATGCAGACCATAATTACTGCAGGAAACAAAAAAATATTTCCAATACAGCTAACTATCTCAAACGAGTTTAGTCCTAACTGGGACTTACATTAGGATTGACTTATGCATGCCATTTTACTGGATGTAACTATTCATTTCAAAGGGTATGGTTACAAATAAATTTTAATTTAGTCAAAGATAGTTCATAACAAAAACTCTTAAACTCCATTTCAGATTTGCAAGATAAACCAGAATAATCTTTCATATCCCAAAGGAAAACTTTTTTTCACAGAAAGATAATAATCCAAACAGAAAGTAGATTTTATTCCTTACATGATGGTAAAGGTGTAACATGACTTCAGTTTGTACAAACTGCTATAAGCAAGGGGAAAGCATTACATAAAATTCATCAATGGGTAATTCTGATTTTGTATTCTCAAAGTCTTTCACGGCTGGAATCTGATAGTTCTTGTGAGTTTTTTGGGCTGTTTGGCTGTGTTCTGGACGTTTTCTTCCTGATGTTTTGCCAGACTCTGTGGCTGGCATCTTCAGAGAGCCAGGAGCTCAGGAAACTAGGAGTTCTCTCTGTGCTCTGGCATATAGAGTGAATGAGACTGTTGAGGGGGCGGGGGGTTAAGTTGTGGGAAAGAGGAAACTTGTCCTATGCAGGAGAATAGGTGTTAGTCATTGTGTTGTGATGAAGGGACTAAGAAGCTCCACTGCAATTAGGGGTGGCAGTGATCCTTGTCTGTGGTTGATGGGTGTTGTTAGCTGTTCTATTGTGTGGACTGATTACTGTTGCTTCTGGCTGGGTGGGAATCATTGAGATTTTACATTTTGCAGACTAGTTTTCAGTACTGGAAGCCAGTCTTTGTTGATTTTTAGACTTTCTTCTTTTTTGTTGAAACTGTGCTTATGTTTGTGGATTTCAATGGCTTCCCTGTGTAGTCTGATCTAGTGATTGTTAGTGTTGTCCAGTACTTCTGTGTACACATGTCCAGTTTGTTTCAGGGTGTGTTCAGCTACTGCTGATTTTTCTGGTTGTTTTAGTCTGCAGTGTCTTTCATGTTCTTTGATTCTAGTCTGGATGCTGCTGTTTGTGGTCCCACTATATACCTGGCCACATCTACAAAGTATCCGGTATACTCCTGTAGTGGCGAGTGCGTTCCTTTTGTCTTTTGCTGACCATAGCATCTGTTATGTTTTTGTGGTGGGTCTAAACACTACAGGTTGTGTTTTTTCCCATCCCTGACCATGTAGTCTCTGACTCCTTTTATGTAGGGCAGAAATACTTTGTTTGTTGGATATTGTTTTTCTTCCTCAGTTTGGGACAGTTTTTTTTTTCCAGTTTGATGGCTCTTTTGCTTTTGTTCTTAGAATAGCCATTTGCCTCTAGGGCCCAATTCAAGTGGCTGAGTTCAGTGTTGAGGATTTCAGCTTCACAGTTTCGGTTTGCACAGTTTACAAGTGTTTTGATTGTGCCTCTTTTTTGTCGTGGGTGGTGGTTTTTATGTAGGTACTGATTTGTGTGGCTGAGTTTTCTGTAGACCTTGTGTCCTGATTGGAGGTCTGATTTGCCTATGATCATGAATCGAAGAATCGGAGTTTCCCCTCTATTTCTTTTTCCATGGGAGAATTGTACATGGAATTCACAGGGAAGCCATTGAAATCCACAAACATAAGCACAGTTTCAACAAAAAGAAAGTCTAAAAATCAACAAAGCATGGCTTCCAGTATTGAAAACTACAGTCTGCAAAAGGTCCCTGAATGATGGACTACCATGTGTATTTTATATGAATCTATAGGTTCACATAGACTTTGTGTTTATAACTAACTATAACCTTAAAGCTTTAATGTAATGTTGTCTATTAATGCTGTAAGATGTCCCTCAATTCATTGTTCTCAAATACTTGAACATGTTTTAATTTTACTGGACCCTCATTACTGTAAGCCGCCCTGGGTCCTATTCCAAGGAGAAAGGCAAAAGTGTTCTGCTTATATATATACACCACCCCATACCACTTCAAGTAGTCTCTGGGCGGTTTACAATTTTAATTACAGTGTGGAGGCTACACATTGGCTCCCAGCAAGCTGGGTACTTATTTTACTGACCTCTGAACGATGGAAGGCTGAATCATCCATGAGCCTGCTACCTGGGATTGAACCCCAGAATGTGAGCACAGTTTTACCCGCAGTACAGGCATTTAACCACTGTGCCACGAAGCTCTTATAAGGCAGGGTAAAAATATACTTAAATAAATAAATAAATAAATTTATTAAGGCTCAGGAGATTGGCTTCATGCTCTCCCACTCTCTAGTATAGGATTGAAGCTTGATGACAACTCTCTTCGAATAGCAGTCAGTCTCCGTTTGAGAGCACTAATTGTTCGCCATCATGTATGTCCTGTGGTATGACTGTCACCCTGCAGGGCCACCATGGCCTCTCTTGCCGACTTGGTTCAGGCAAACATGTCCGAAATAACATGATTAATGACATCTTAAGGAGGCATATGGCAACCTCTAATTTAATTTATTCCCCCCCTTTTTTTTTCTCTTTTCTCCCCCCCCCCCAGTCCTTGCCCCATCCTGCCGAGGGTTTCCCCCCGCCTTTTGATTATACTGTTCTTTAACTTGTGTTTTTATCTTGTGAACCGCCTAGAGTTCCTGTAGGAAGATAGTGCGGTATATAAATGAAACAAATAAATAATAATAATAATAAATAAATTATGTCGTGCCCTTAACCGAGCCAGTTTTCCAGCTACCCGAGAGCCTTTACATTTGTGTGCTAGAAGTAACAAAAGACCAGATGGGACTACCCTGATCCCCTGGAACAAAGGCTGCTGCTTAATGTGGGAGGCCACATGTCCAAACACATTTGCCACGTCCCAGATCGTCCGCAGCAGCAATGGCCGAACAATTAAAAAGACAAAAATATGAAGATACTGCAACAGGAATTGACTTTGTCCCTGTAGCCATCGAAACATCCGGAGTCTGGGGAGAATCAGCCTTGAGCCTAGTCCAGGAAATAGGTCTAGCCATTATTCAAGAGAACACCTATGTTCCTGAGGCAACAGCTCTCAATTGCTGTCCAAAGAGGGAATGCCTGCTGTGTGCTTGGCACTCTAGGCCAGCTGAATGTGGGAAATCAGGAGGGGCTAGCAGCTGGAGGCGGAGCTATGACATTGCAAGCATGCTCAGTAGCATTAGGGTTTAGACCAATAAACACCGTTCTTTGGGCTTGAGCTAGTGTGGAAGCTTCTGATTGGTTGAAAAACTGCCATGGGGTAACATGGGAATTGTAGTGTTACTGTTTTCAATAAAAAGGCTTTGCTGGGTGCGGCGAGCAGGGAGTCTCCTCCATTTTGTGCACCAGATACATGTGTCTGAGTCTTTTTTCAATCCGCCCTGGGGCTTGCTGGACAGGCTTTCTTGGCGGGTTCCCACATCTGGCAGACTTCATCACTCACCCTCAGTCCGGGAGAAAGGACATCGATTCGGAAGGCAGCCTTTCGATTCCCGGGTGAGTGACCCAAACATGGGTTCTGCACTATCTACAGCCCAGCAAGCTTTCAGAGACAACCTTAAATCTCTACTACTGAAAGATGGTCATCAAACCTCCACTTCTGAGGTGGAAGATCTGATTAAAGCCATACACGAAAATTGCCCTTTTTATCCAGAGGTGGCTCCTAGATTTACAAGAATGGGACAAAGTAGGGGCTGTTTTTCATAATCATCCTCGCATCACAATAAAAGTCCTGTACACATGGTGCAAAATTCGTTCCTGTTTGGCTAAATTAACACCCCAAAACATAGCTCAGAACAGTCAACTCATGCGGCCCCTTAACCATCCTCCACCGGATCGTCCTCCGGACTTGCCTTATTTGGCCGTGGAACAGCCTGTCCCTGAGCAGACGCTGATGGCCCCCTCGGGGTGACCATGCCGGCTCAGCAAGCACAGCTGCAAGCTCAGCAGCCACCGGCTTATTTACCCTTCATCAAGCAATTTGCATGACTATTCATCACGCCCTCCTTGTGAGGCTTCAGGAAGGATCACTAAATTAGCTCTGCTTGATGGCTCATTAACTTTCCCAGAGGCTGGTGCAGAGGACTCTAATGCATTGTTTCCTGTGATTACCACCCCGGCGGGCGGGAGGAACTGGGAGGCGATCAATTACAAGCTTGTGAAGGAGTTGGCTAAATCAGTCAAGGAGAATGGTGTGCATGCCCCTTACACTTTAACGATTTTGCGTAGTGTTGGAACTTTGCAATTGCTCCCTGAGGACTGGAGGGCTATTGTGGACACAGTGCTCCCTACACAGCGCTTGATGTTTTTCCGTGAGTGGGAAATGGCCACTCAGAGCTATTCATTGTTCTAATTGGTAAAATGATGGGGTATGGGGCATTTAGAACACCTGCAGCTCAGCTTTGATTCCTGCATTTTACACAAAATGCTTTGACTGCATGGGACAAAACTCCTGTTGCAGAGGGGGCTGCCTCTGTGACCTCCCTTAGCAGCATCAAACAAGGTCCTAAGGAATCTTTTCTGCCTTTGTGGATCGCCTCATGACTGCAGTCATGAAGCAAATAGAAAGCCCCGAGGCAGGCAGAGTCCTTATTAGGCAGCTTGCTTTTGAGGGTGCAAATGAGGACTGCCGCCAGTTGTTGCAGCCTTTAATGGCTGATTCCAGCAAACACCTGGAAGACATGTTGAGGGTATGCCAAGGAGTTGGCACGATTTCCCATAAGACTGCTTTGTTGGCTGCAGCACTGAAACAACAGCCTGAGGGGCGGGAGATGCTTTAGAAACTGGGCATTTCATGTCCCAATGCAGGGCTACCAACCAGGCAAGACCAAAATCTAAATGCCCTCGGTGTGGAAAAGGTTTTCACTGCTCAATGCAGAAGCAATCCCTTGCCTCATTCCCAGGATCAGGGAAACAGCAGGCCCAGGAAAAACTAGGGAGTTCAGCCTCGTCGCCAGTAGATGGCGCCAATCTAGCCCCAGGAGTGGTTCTTTTGAAAACAGTGGAATCTGTCTCTGTCTTCCCACCTTATCAGTCAGTAGAGATTTCCACTCAAGTGGTTGGGCCCCTCCCTCCTAGAATTTCTGCCTTAATCCTGCCGCATGGGCCAGTTGCCCGGAAAGGACTCATGGTTATACCAGGATTGGTTACATTGCAACCCCAACAGAGACTATCAGTGTGGGGTTGGACGCCGCTTGTTACGTCTGTTGTTTTAGAGCCAGGGGAACCAGTGGCTGAGCTTATGCTCCTCACATTAGCGGATGATGATAGCCAGGGGGAGCTCTTCACTTCTGTTCCTCCAGAAGTAGCCCCATTAGCTATGGCTGTGATTGCTGTGTCTTCAAAGCGCCCAAATTTGTCTCTTCAAATGGGAGGCCGGGAAATTCAAGGCTTGATTGATACTGGAGCGGACATTACTGTTATTTCAAGAAAGCCTCCCTCATGGCCCACAGTCCCTACAGAAGAGGTGTTTGGAGTGGGGGCTATGAGCCCGCTCATAAAAGCCTCCATCCTATCATTTTTCAAAGTCTGGCAACACCTATACCATCCGTCCTTTAATAATGGACATTCCCCTCACATTATGGGGACGGGACTTGCTGGGCCAAGCTGATGCAGTGCTCCATACAAATTTTTGATACGGGCCTCCCCTGCTGCGCCACGCCATGCCTTGCCCTTGGCATGGAAGCCTGGCCCACCTGTGTGGGTCGATGCTCTCCCCGGGAAAACTGTCTGCAGCGGAGGCCTTGGTCAACTAGGTTCAATTGGGGCATCTTGAGCCTACAGTCAGTCCCTGGAACACCCCAATATTCGTCATAAAAAAGAAATCTGGGAAATGGAGATTGCTGGATCTGCAAATGAGCTCTTCCAGGCTGGGGTTCGAACCCAAACTTAATTCCTCAGGATCACAAGGTCTTGGTTGTGGATCTTAAGGACTGTTTTTCTCTATCCCCCTGGCGCACTAAATATTTTGCCTTTACTCTGCCTACCTACAATAACTCCCAACCAACTGCTCGTTACCAATGGGTGACCCTGCCCCAAGGTTTGAAAGCTAGTCCCACGTTGTGCCAGCATTTTGTGGCCCTTGCATTGCAACCCTTCAGAGATCGCCACCCAGAATTGCAGGTTTATCATTACATGGATGACATTCTGGTCCATGGCAGGACACTTCCCCTGACATCATTGCTCAGTTAGAACGGGACCTTTCCCCTTACGGCCTTGTTATTGCCCCGAGAAAGTTCAAACAATGGAGCCCTATCAATATTTGGGACATAAGTTAACAGCCTCGTATTCTATCCCATTGATACCAACTGTGGTGCTGCCCCCAGCGCTCACTCAACATGAGATCAATTGGGCCCGCCCCTTCCTTTGACAACTGCTGAACTCTCTCCACTCTTTGCTGCTCTTCTTGGTCGTTCTGATCCTGCTGACAAGATTCCTGTTGATGGCAACCTTACTCAATAAGCGTCTTCAGATGGTTGCAGTGGATCGTGTCCCATCTCTGAGTGACTGTTCTCTATCCTGTGCTGTCCTGCCAACCAGCTGCCTTCCCACTGCCATCCTGTATACACCGGACAACCCTCGTCGAGTCTGCATTGTTGGCTGCACCTTTCCAACACCCCACCAAAAAGTGTCTACCATTGATTCTACCTCTGACCTGATCAAGAAATGCCGCCTTCTGTTCAACTTTCTGGCAGGGATGTTTCTACAATCAACCTTCCTTCAAGCAAGATCAACTTGATTTTCTGATGGCTTCTTCCCCCTTTCCAGATTGCAGTGGCTGATTTTTTGGGTCACTTTTCTTTCTCCCTCCCAAGATTATTTTTTTGTCTTATGTGCCTTATGAACTAACCTCTTGTTTTGTGTTGCAGCCTATCCTTGATGCAGTTACAGTTTTTACCGACCTAGTCCAAAACCAGAGGCGTTGTTACCTGGCAGGATCAAGCCTCTGGGAATGGCACTCTGCATTCACAGGCAAGCAGAGTTCTGCCAGCGTGCAAGCTAGCTGCTGTCATTTTGGCCTTTGACATTTTTAAACACCAGCCCTTTAATCTGATTGTTGACACTCAATATGTTTATCGTTTGCTGTTTGGATTACCATTTTCTTACTTGAATCCCTCTCTGGACAGAGACTTGTTGACTTTGTTTTTACTCTTCAGACATGGCTGAAGCCTTGTTTTGTAGCCCACATTCCACATTCCAACTTCCCTGGGTTTTTGGCTGAAGGGAATCAGAGGGCCTTTACATTTGTGTGTTTTCTAGCCCTATTGACTGTCATGTAAGTTTCATCTACAAAGGTTTTGCATAAAAGGTTTTCAATCCAGATGGGACTTCTTGTGCCTCCTGTTCCAAAGCCCCCACGATTCCATATGATGCTGTCAACCCCGGGGCAAAACCAAATTTGGCAGATGGATGTCACGCAAGTACCCGCTGGCACCTTTGAACAAACTGCATGTGACTGTGGACTTGTACTCAGGTTTCATCTGGGCTACCAAGGGTGAAACGGCTCGACATGTCATTCTACACTGCTTGGCGTGCCATGGGGGTGCCCTGCACTTTGAAACTGGACAATGGCCCAGCATATATCTCTAGGGAATTTGCTCAGTTCTGTTCCCAGTGGAACATAAAACTCATTCATGGTCTTCCTTTCAATTCGACAGGTCAAGCCGGGTGGAGAGAGCACATGGAACAATCAAAACCATGTTGTTCAAACAAGCCAACGAAGAATCTTCGGAAAGATCAGTCCCATGATTCATCAGGTTCTCTTTATACTTGCTTACTCCCCATAACAGGTCGGCTACCCCGGTTGAGCTGCACTTGTCCCAGACCGTGGTCGCTTATCGCCAACCTCCTGATCCACAGTGGAAGGGTCCTGTATCTGGGGGACGTGGGTCTGCAGTCGCCCTTGAGGATCGGACTGTTTGGATCCCTGCGCGCTGTGTCCGTCCCTGGCGATCTCCTCCACCAGCTGCCTCTCAGGAGTCGCTGGAAGCATTGATTGCACTGTTTGAAGATGATGATTAGATTTGGACTTTTGTTTGCTCTCTGTGTGTGTTTTATCAAAGCCAATTGTTTTGTACAGTTACATATTGTTTATTATGGCTGCTTTCCACTCCACAAGTTATGGAAGATAGATTCCCGTATGTGTACCATAGCCCAAGAGCCCTAAAAACAAAAAACAAAAAAGAAAAGAGTGACATGTGGGAAATCAGGAGGGGCTAGCAGCTGGAGGCGGAGCTATGACATTGCAAGCATGCTCAGTAGCATTAGGGTTTAGACCAATAAACACCGTTCTTTGGGCTTGAGCTAGTGTGGAAGCTTCTGATTGGTTGAAAAACTGCCATGGGGTAACATGGGAATTGTAGTGTTACTGTTTTCAATAAAAAGGCTTTGCTGGGTGCAGCGAGCAGGGAGTCTCCTCCATTTTGTGCACCAGATACATGTGTCTGAGTCTTTTTTCAATCCGCCCTGGGGCTTGCTGGACAGGCTTTCTTGGCGGGTTCCCACAGCTGAATAAATAATGGTGTTTTCTAGTAAAGTGATTTTAACCAGTAAAATAAATAAATAAATAAATAAATAAATAAATAAATAAATAAATAAAGGCCGGGCCTGCCCCATCTCTTATGTCTTTCCAGAAGCAGGCAAAGTCCTTCTTCTTCAGGCAAGCTTTCCCTGAATGGTGGACTACCTATGTGTCATTTATATGAATCTATAGGTTCACATAGACTTTGTGTTTATAACTGCTTATAGCCTTGTAGCTTTAATGTAACGTTGTCTATTAATGCTATAAGATGTCCCTCAGTTCCTTGTTCTCAATACTTGACCATGTCTTAATTGCACTGGACTCTATATTATCCCTCATTATTACTGTAAGCCACCTTAATTCCTTTTCCAAGGAGAAAGGCAAGATAAAAATATTCTAGAATAAATAAAAATAAATAAGACATGTGTTGATGAGGAAAAGAGCTTGAAGAAAAATATATAGTGATACAAATGTACTGTCAAATCGATTCTGAGATATCACAATCCTTGCCAGAGTTTCCTAGGTATAAAGTATTTAAAAGTGATTTACTGGTCAGTCCCTTCTTCTGGGGATGCTCTAGGACTATGTAACATGTCAAAGGCTATGCAAGCTAGCTTTCCTCCTAGGAAGCACACAGAGAATCAAACTCTCAACCGCTGGCTCTGCAGTCGGGTATATCAACTCATTAAGCCATACAGCACACATGTGATAAAACTGCTACTGTGTGAAGGGCAGGATAGCCATCTGAATGAATGCTCAGCACTGAATGTAAATATCTCTGATTTTTAAACACAATGAAACTTTATAAAAATTAGGAATGGAATGGGTCAGAGTAGCAGGTTTTTGAAGAATTATTAAAACACTCCCCTAATTTTTGCTAGTTTAATCATTTTTACACATCTTGAAATGTTATGGTACATTTAAGATACAGTTATTCTCTTGATGATATACACTGAATGAATTTTGTTGTAGATGAAAACTGTTAATACTTTTTTAAAAAATGTAGTCATACCTTCAATTATTCAAGACTGCAATATATCTAAGAAAGAACAGGCTTACACTGTCTTATACATACTCATCTTATGCACAATGGTTTTCACCTTGTGAAGCGTTATTCCTTAAGCAGATGCTAAATGATTACTAAAGGAGGTAACCTCCTTCCTAAATTCAAGAACCACTCTGATGGGTACCTTGAGAATATGAGGATAAAATTAACTCAGTTTCTACAAACTAAAAACTTCATTATGATGTAGGTAACTGTTCTCTCACAGCCTAAGTGATCATTGTTTCAAGGGCACAGTTAAAGTCACTTTTTCATGCATAATTAACCCATGAATTTCATGTAGGACATCCAGGCTACACTTTTCTATCTCTTGTTTTTCGACAAAGTATATACCTATATATGTCTCATGATGATAACTTAGGAGGCACACTTAAGGAGGGTTCCACTTGATCATCCCTACAATCCCTTCCAGCTCTGCAAATCTAAGATGATGATTTCCCTTAAGGAAATAAAGTTGAATCCAAGCACATAACATTAAGTTTGTAACCAGGCTTTTTGGGACAGCTTCTAAACATATTATGACTACTGAAACTAACTCATGTTCCTCTTGCTTAGCTACATAGCAGTGCACACACCGATGAAAAAAGGGACGTTGTTGGACCTAGACCAACAAAGAAAAGTAAAGCTAAAGGTAACAATAAAACTAGAGGAATTATTTTTATTTTAAACTTGTGGTTGAACACAAAGAAGCCAAAACAAAATTTACCTGAGTTCATATATAATACATTTTTTCTGTACAAGACAGAGGAACTATGAGCAGAAAATACTTGAACTGCTGGATTGCCCAATGGCTTAGCATCTAGCTGCAGAAACAATGGTTGGGAGTTTGATTCTCCACCGTGTCTTTAATACCTTGGATAATGAATGCCTCTGTAAACGAATAATTCAGATAGCTAATTGAAATTTCAGGGAATAGGGATGTTTTGGATAACAATTTTTCATAATGATTTGTGAAAAAAGTGTACCCAGGATTTATTGCACCTCCCGTAGTTTGTGGAGGGGTGGGAGGAATTAGAGCACTTTTTTCATTGTGTTTTGGAGCCATTCTGGACATTTTTTGCTGAGAGATTTGGACCTTTTGGATTTGGAAAGGTAGGGAGATGAGGTTTCCTTGCTTTTATTTGTTTTTGCTTTGGTTCTGACTGCACTTTTGGCAGGAACGACCTGCCATTTGTTTTGGAGCTAGCTTTTATTCATCTATGCATTGCTTTTCAATGCAATTTGAGCAGGAACAGGCTGGGGGTAGTCTTGCTGCTTTCTTTTGTCCATGTTTATAATCTTTTCCATTTCTCTGCAGGCAAGAACGGGCTGGGTTTCTCTTGCTGCTTGTACTTGTCTATGTTTGCATTTTCCCCATTGCATTTTTTGTGGGAACAGGCTGGGGTAGTCTTGCTGCTTTCTTTTCTCCATGTGTGCATTTCACACACACACACACACACACACACACACACACACACACACACACACACACACACACACACACACACACACACACACACACAGAGAGAGAGAGAGAGAGAGAGAGAGAGAGAGAGAGAGAGAGAGAGAGAGAGAGAGAGCACTACATTTCAAAGTTTTTAAAAGCAAAGTGTGCTGCTTATATACTGCCCCATAGTGCTTAAAGCACTCTCTGGGTAGTTTACAATTACATTATGCAGGGTTCACATTGCTGTCACCCCCCCAGGGACCCCTGTATCTGTGGGGGATTGGTTCTGGGCTCCCCTGCATATAATGAAAACCACAGGAAAGAGCAAACACTCTTATCTGGGACAATGGTGGTGACAGTGGTGTTGGGGTGCCCAGGGCAAAAGCTTTTGTCCCGGACATCCCAACACCCCCTGCAGCAGACCGAGCAAAAAGTTCAAAACTTCCAGGGCGGTGGACCCAATCTGACAATCTGCCCAGCTGCAGGACATGGTAGCTTGCCGAGGCAAAAGGGCTGGACTGCAAAGCATAGCTTTCATTCCCAGCACCGCACCCCCCCCCACTGATCAATAACCACAGATGACTGGATCCTCAATTGGTGAATCAGCGGATACACACACGCACAGTCAGTTTGTTTCAAATAACAGATATATTGAACCATGAAGAATTCCAATATATATATATATGCCCCTCTTTGGCTTGGGATATGATAAGCATGTGAATATGTATTATTTTCAGCAATAATAAAGCTCCCACTAATTTACTTTTCATTTTGTTTGATACCACTGGTCATGAAAATGTTCTCTAAACATATAATATATTATAAATTAAACAGAAAATACAAAAAAGTCAAGTATTTCAAAAGGACAGATTTAAATGAATGATTTTGAAATTCATATATTTCCTGTACAAGCATATAGTTCCTAGGCATGTATTTCCTGTAGATTACTAAACAATTAAAACATTAAAGTGTCTTACTAAGTAAATTTTTTCACATGTTTTAGGACCATGATAAAAATATTGACTATTTAGTCTACACACATCTTTATGTTTACACTATGAAGATTGCAAGGATATAAAGCAAGATCAGTTGCAATCCTATGGAAATTTAAAAGAACAAAATGAAATTGATTTTTGATTAAACAAATGCTCATAGAAGCAGAATTTAATTAATGCACTTAACTTTCCATAACCACAGAACAGTCATTTGTCTATGAGAAGGAAAATAAATGTCTATATCATATAAGTGGCAACTCACAAAACATTCACTATCTAAAAACAATGCTCAGGAAATATATTTATTAAAAAAATCCTTAATTCAACATTATAGAGCTTGTTCAGTGCCAGATCATAAAACAGATCAGACACCACAGAACACCAAGAAGAGAAATGTAAAAGTGGAGGAGAGAGTGGGCAGAGATTATTCATAGCTTATCTTCAAAACCACAGTGTGTCAGAGTACAGCCAAAGAACACCATACCCTAGCCTAGATCCTAGAGTTCATCATGACTAATCCCTTAGTCCGTTAAGAATTCCAGTCACAGATACTCTGCTTAACCTAAAAAATAACATTGTTCTGCATGTTTCTATTTTGCACAAAAAAACTAGCTTTTACATCAATTGGCTCCACCTAATGTATGATCTGCCTATCACAGGAACTTAAATTGGTTATGACTAGAGATGTGCACAAATCGGGAAAAAGGCAATTTGTTTCAATTTGCAATTCACCAAGGTCACCTAACCATAAATTTACATTTTCCCCTTGAGGAATGAATTATTTGTCAATTCATTTTTGTCTTTAAAACTATAAAATGCCCTCCTCAGCACCTAGAGACACTAAAATTGCAGAAAAGCTTTCCCCAACTCTCTCCTACAAGCACTGCATTTTTGGTGAAGTTTGGGTCCTAGATGTTGGGACTATGCTCCTCCAAAGGTGGCCCCACAGGAAAGTGCCGCCCCCCCCCAGGCACCCAGAGATACCAAATTGCAGAGCAGCTTCTCCCAACTCACCTCCAAAACCCCTCCAAATTTGATGAAGATTGGGTTTTGGACATCAGACGTTAATCGCCCACAAAGTGACTCCCAAGGAAATATTCACTGTAGAAATCTCTAACATTGAATTTAACGTATTTGATTATCTTCATCCATAACATTAGCATATTCTAACATATTGTTTTTTATTACATTCAGATTTCTTTTTCAAGTTAACATGCATTTATTGTGTTTTTTAATAAAATCTATTTATATAATACTTGATGAGTTTTCAAAAAAAAAAAAAAAAACACCTGCAAATTTCCTATTCAAAGCACGGAGAACATATAGGCATGCTTACCCTATACACGTTGTCAGCCAGCAGACATTATGAAAGCATATAGTGCCATAGTGTCATAAAATCATAGAGTTGGGAGATACCTTAAGGACCATCCAGTCCAACTTATCTGTGAAGATTCTCAGTCAACCAGGTGAGTTTATCTGGAAGTTGAGTCATGGCTACTGGACTTCTTTTTTGAGAGATAGAAACGTTTCGCGATGAAGCTGTTTGGATGAACAGCGAAACGTTTCTCTCTCTCAAAAAAGAAGTCCAGTAGCCATGACTCAACTTCCAGATCCAGTCCAACTTCCCCACCATCCAGGAACCCCCATCAAAGTACTCCTGCTGAAAAGTGCAGCTCAGAGTAGTTGGAATGGAAGGGTAATTCAGTTCCCAACAATCAACATGATTTCAAAATCTAGCAGAGGCAGCAAAATTGACAGGGAAGTACAGTAGTCTCCCACCACATCATAGCCCATATATCGCGGTTCTGCTATATTGCCAGTATGTAAGCCTTGCCACTGGACTTCTGGATAAATCAGTGGTTCCCAACCTTGGGGGTCAGGACTCCTTTGGAGGTCGAATGACCATTTCACAGGGGTCTTCATGAGCCAGTGAAGAAAAAGGCACAAATGGCTTGGGTCTGGAGGGGGAGTGAGTGAGTTACAGCTTGATAGGTTGGAGGGGATGTCAGACAATGGCACGGTAGGCTGTGATTGGCTGAGGGTGCCTGTAGAGGGAAGTTCTCTATGCCACCTGTGGCAGTGGCCTGCCAAAAGGGGCTTGTGGCCTCTTACACACAGGACAAGGGGTCACCACAACATGGGGAACTGTATTAAAAGGGTTGTGGCATTAGGAAGGTTGGGACCCAGTGGAATAAATGGAGGGAGCCACTTGTTTAATAAGGCATCTGGTACTTCCTTACGCAAGCTTGAAAAAAATTATCATTTGTGAAATCTGGAACCAATAACATTCTGTTTATAGGTTTTACTCCAACTTTTTGACTGATTCTGCATATAGCATCTAGTCAACACCTGTATTAATTTCAGTACTTTAAGCTGTGTTGAATCCTTTTGAGAAAGACAGGATTTAAATATTTAAAAGAAACAAATAGTCACAACCTTTCAAAATCAGCTTCAGATCAGCCAGTTACAACATGGAATACTTATTATTAATGTGAACATGGTGCTTCTTCACTTTATATATACTGTATTTGCTGTTGCTACTGATTCTACTATAAAGACTTATTCAAAACCAAGGAACATAAACAAAATGCTCAGTCAGTAACACAATGCTGTGGATTCAAATCCTTGCTCAGCCATAAAGTTAGTCCATCTCTCACTAACATTTTATTAATTTATTTTATTTTTATTTATAACATATTACCCAGGACTGGCCCATTGGTGACAATAGGATATGCCATCCATGCTGCCTTTAGTTCTTTGTAGGAAAGGAAGAGACAAATATAAAAATAAATATTTTTAAGGAGTTCATGTTTTTTGCCTCAACACTGGTACTGCTGTCAACTGAAGCTGAATTATGCAAAACATTAATTTTTAAATGGTACACTAGAATTCAAAATAAAAGGCAGTTCTCCTCAGGACGCAGATGTAGAAACAACAGAGAGAGAAAAAACAACTTTCTTTCTAACTTCACTATTCTATGACTCTATGAACAACCATCTGGTAGATACCCTTTGATTTGAAGTCCTACATGGAAGAGGAGGTTGGACCTGATGGCCCTTCTAACTTCACTATTCTATTAAACCATTTCAGTATATTTACAATAACTATCAAGCACTGACTATTTCTCCTCCGTAATAAAATGTTTTTAAAACTAGTTAGCCCAAGATCTCAATAAAGGAACCAATGGCCTTTAGTTTCTAGGACTGCTAATGGCAGACTTTTTGGAGATCACTGATTCGCAGAATAGCCATAAGTCAGAAGTGATGTGAAGACACATTACAATGACTACTTCAACAGCAATTACAACCCTTGAGATACCCATGTACTTTTAATATCACCTATTATCACATTTATTTATTTATTTATTTATTTATTTATTTATTTATTTATTTATTTATTTATTTATTTATTAGATTTATACCCCGCCCATCTTCCCAAGGGAACTCTGGGCGGCTTACAGCACTGATCAAGTCAGTAGATTCAAAATACAATACAAATATAAACAAATGGGACAAACCATACATATAGTTAAAAACAATCAGCGTGGGGGCACCCTTGTTACAAAAAAGAAAACCTCGCTGCTAAACAACAAGAACCCCTAATGGAGGCAATCGATGGCGGAAAAAGAGAAGAAAGAAAAAAAAATATTATTAAGCTCGGTCACCAAAGGCCTCGCGGAATAGGATGGTCTTTAACCGCTCTGCGAAAGGCCAGCAGGGACTCTGCAGAGCGCACTTTGCTGGGTAGACTGTTCCATAGGGATGGAGCAGCAACCGAAAAGGCCTGATTCCGAGTAAGGGATCGCCTGGCCTCTCGGGGGGTGGGAACCCGAAGCGAGTGCGCCCGCGACTGCCGAACCGGTCGGGCCGAAGTTGACCGCTGGGCGATCCGCTCTGCCAGGTAGTCAGGGCCCAAGCCATGGAGGGTTTTATAAACTAAAACCAAGACCTTGAATCTGATCCGGGATGCAACGGGTAGCCAATGCAGCTGAGCCAGAACCGGGGTGATGCGGTCGTAGCGACGCACACCCACCACCACTCTGGCCGCTGCATTTTGCACCCGCTGCAAACGCCGGAGGAGAGTCAAGGGCAACCCCATGTAGAGAGCATTGCAGTAGTCCAGTCTCGAGATCACCAGCGCCTGCACCACTGCTCTCAGGGAGTCACCGTCTAGATAGGGGCGAATCTGGGAGATCTGACAGAGATGGTAAAATGCGGTCCTGGCCACGGCCGCCACCTGGGCGTCCAGGGACAAAGCCGGGTCCAGGATCACGCCCAGATTCCGAACCCTCTCCGCCAGCTGGAGAGAAACTCCCTCCAAGCTGGGGAGAGGGCCTCCATAGCCAGACAGGGAGCTCCTGACGAACATCACCTCGGTCTTCTCAGGGTTGAGTTTGAGCCTGTTGGCCCTGGTCCAGGCCATAACCGCCTCCAGGCACTGGTCGAGGGACCGGACAGCTTCCACTGCAGAGGTGGAAAAGGAGAGATAGAGCTGCGTGTCATCAGCGTACTGATGGCAGCAGACTCCATATCTCCTAATGACCCCAGCCAGCGGCCTTACATAGATATTAAACAGCATTGGGGAGAGAGACAAGCCCTGCGGAACCCCACAAGGGAGTGTCCACGGGGCCGACAACTCTCCGCCATGCTGCACATACTGAGACCGACCCTGAAGGAAGGACCGGAGCCAACTGCGAACAGTGCCTCCGATACCCACCTCTGAGAGCCGGTCCAGTAGGATACCGTGGTCGATGGTATCAAAGGCCGCTGACAAATCCAGGAGAACCAACAGGGTAGAGCAACTCCTGTTGGCCGCCCAGATTAGGTCATCTTGCAGCGCGACCAGAGCTGTCTCGGTTCCCCGGCCAGGCCTGAAACCGGACTGGCAAGGATCAAGGCACCGTTGTTCCTCCAAAAATGATTGAATCCGCACCGCGGCCACCCTCTCGATAACCTTGCCCATGAAGGGAACATTGGCGATCGGGCAGTAGTTGGCCAATTGGTCTGACGCCAAGCCCGTTTTTTTCAGGATGGGCTTGACCACCGTCTCCTTCAAACGAGAGGGAAAAACCCCCTCGCAGAAGGAGGCGGTGGCGATGGCAGCAGCCCACTCGGGCATGCTCCCTCCGGCAGATTTGATGAGCCACGATGGGCAAGGATCGAAAGGGGTGGTCGCGGGATGGCAATGGGCGATAGCCCTGGAGGCTTCCAAAGAAGAAACAGGCCCAAACTCAAACAGTTGAGGAGAGCGGGGTGGGGGTGAAGGAGCTGGGGGTGACGAGGGAGGGCTAGTGCGGCTAGAGTCAAAGCCGGCACGGATGGCCTCTATTTTAGATCTAAATAAGACTGCAAAATTCTCACTACTGAAATCAGTAGGAGGAGGCCTAACCAGACTAGGATTGGTGAGGTCTCGAACCACCTGGAAGAGCTCCGCCTGGCGATTCGAGGCCTTACCAATTCTCAGGGAGTTGAAAGATCTTTTAGCCTCCCTGATCGCTCGCGAGTAGCGCCTAGTCTGGATCACGACTGCAGTCTTATTATTCACCGTCCGGTTCTGTCTCCAGATGCTCTCAAGTCTCCTTCACTCTTGCTTCATCACTCTTAACTCCGCCGTGAACCACTGTGAAGTACGAGCTCTGCCGCGAAGGAGACGCTTGGTGGCGATAAACCATTGGTTAGCCATAGCCTCGGCCGAATCGTCAGCCAGACCACCAGGAAGCTCTCCAAAGGCTTCTCGAAACCGAGCCGGATCAAGAAGCCTTCGGGGGTGGGCCCAAACAAGGGGCCGTTGATCCCCGCGGGGAGGGGCCGCCACCGCCAGGGAAAAGGACAACAGGTAGTGATCTGACCATGACACAGGTGAGGAGACAATGTCCCTCACCTCCAGATAGGAATCCCCCAACGTGGAGGTAAATACCAGGTCCAAGGTATGCCCACTCCTGTGGGTAGGACAAGAAATATGCTGGGATAGGCTCATGGACGCCATGGTTTCCATGAATTCCAGAGCTACACCAGCGAGCCCACCGCCAGCATGCACGTTGAAGTCCCCGATGACTAAAAGCCGGGGGGACCTCAACAGAGCAGCGGCAATGAACTCCGAGAGCTCTGGTAGGGATTGCACTGGGTTGCGGGGAGCACGGTAGCCCAGCACAATGCCAAATCTATCCCGCTGTCCTACCAACAGGTGGAGGCATTCTAAGCCCGGACTCACCAATGTCGAGGCCCTGGTCACATGAAGCGATTCCCTATGCACAATGGCGACCCCTCCCCCCTTCTGACCCTCCAGCCTGCCTACTCCCTGGACCAGAAACCCAGGTGGACACAGCTGGGCGAGGGAAGCCCCCCTCTGAGCCCACCCAGGTCTCCGTAATACAGGCCAGGTCGGTCTTGCTGTCAACAATGGTGTCAAAGATCACAGCGGTCTTATTGTGGACCGACCTGGCGTTAAGAAGGAGGCAGGTCAGGTTGGAGGCGCTGGTGGAGTGGCTACCAGACACGTGGCAGTGAATCGGGGAGTCAGAACGTGGGACAGGCGCAAGATGCCTGACCCTAGTTCTTCTTAACCGACCAACTCCCCGATTCCGAGCGTATCGTCCACGGCCCAACACGGTTGGTATGAGTCCCCGCTAACATGGTGACCTAGCGGAATGAACGAAAAAAAAATTAAAAGCTCAAATATGTCAAGTGGAAATACTTCCAAACAGCATTTCCTACAGCCAAGCCACTCTATTCACTTAGTTATTGAACTTCAGGTTTTTCATATGAAAGACTTTGGAAAGCTCCTGTCAATCAAATAACACACAAGCAGCCTAGATGGACATACACTTCTCAATTCATATTCAAGGCAGCTTCCCATGTTTTTTCATGCAATAATCATTGCAATCTACAATCAGAACACCAGCTCAACAGTTATCTATCATTCCACAAAACTTGACTGGCTATAATCCTTCTTGAAAACTTTGATATACAGAGCTGCAGATGGAAACTCCCACTTTTACCTGACATGAATCAAGACCTCCCTTCTCTATAATGCATAAGAAGCCAGAGAACAGATGTGCTTTTGCTCTATGCCCATACAGACAAAAGATGGGCAGGAAGCTATGGAAAACAACTACATTCATTGTAGCTCCACATCTATGGAAGCCTGACCACAGATAGTCTTAATCCCCCCCCCGGGATATTTTGCAATCTGAAACCATGGCAGTTTGGAATGTAGCAAACCACACGTCAAACAACATGGAAGTTTTAACTTTAAAAGACTCAAACAGCCAGCACTGAAATAACTGAAATTCTGTACATTGTTAACCTATGTAATCACTGCATATATTTACAGTATGTTCAGTTTTGGAGGGCAGGACAAGTAGCCAAGAAAAACTAACTGAAATAACGTGCAGTTCTATATCACTGCAGACAAGGGTGGGAGTGAAGACCTTGGAATCACTGCTTGTGGATCTGAGAGTGTAAAAAACTGCTGAGCAAATCATATGTACAGTGGTAACTTGTACAAAGGAATTAATTCATTCCAAATGAAATTCTTTTAAAAATTCCTTTAGACAAATTTCCCATAGGAATGCATTAAAAACAGAGTAATCCCTAATTGCGACCATTTTTATGTTGAACGGATTCGCCCCACAGGCGATTCTGTTAAGGAAATTTCCCCTATCTCTGGAATTTTTTATGTGGTACAGATTTTATGTTATACGAACCGTTTGTTATGCAAGGGTCCACTGTGTCTAACATTAAACACATTTAAATCTATTTCTTTGAGAGTACATATAAGGGCTGTTGTGCAAAACTAAATGATGTGACAATATAAACAGACAGCAGCACTTCCTTTCAAGAATCAAGGGACAGACACTAAGCCTACTTAGTGCTAAGTTATTTTAGAAAACACACAGGGTAGTAAAACATCAGTTTTCCAGGAACCCCTATGTAGAGAAAAGTACTGAAGCAAAATTAGAAAAAGAGAAAGAATGTCACTTATTGGACCCATTTAAATAGCAGCCATGAACAAGCAGATTTGTAAAGGCACAGGGGATGAAATAAGTATCTGATAAAAGAGAACACAAAGTTGACACACATTTCCCAATATAGTAAATTCAAGTAATGCAGAAACTAATAATGGGGCAAATGGATTTCTTGACAAACTAGTCTTAAGAGCCATCAAACAAATGCACAAAATGCAGATCTTTTAACAATGTAGAAAACAGGAAGACATATAAACATGGCTAAAAACAGACAAGTGAGCTGGATACAAGTAGAACTACTGAACAAAATATGCTTACAACAAATCTATCTGATAACAAGCCGAGCGCTACATTGTACTGTTTTCTACATTGCTTTTCATCTTAATACAACTGACACTCAATTTATATTTTACTGGAGCAAATTTCCAGTCATCTGATCTCAAACAACTTCAGTATGCTGAGACAGAGGACTCACAAGCACTGGGTACTCAACATGTTATGGTACAATATGATTGTCATCTGCCCCCAAGAAACAAAATAGAATATTACAAAGAAAGAATTAAGAATTTCATAAGGTGCTTGGCCAACTTGATATTTTGCTAATCTCTGCATTACATATTTATATTAATTACTTCCAAGTTCTCAAATTGTTCTGTTTTCCTGAAAAAAGAACAGTTTTAACAATGCTAAATACGATGTCATTACTACAAATATGTAAAGTATTCACTGTACAAAGGATTTAGAAACCGTAACATGCAGCACTCT
Organism: Phrynocephalus forsythii; assembly: GCA_029282475.1. Classification (NCBI taxonomy): domain Eukaryota; kingdom Metazoa; phylum Chordata; class Lepidosauria; order Squamata; family Agamidae; genus Phrynocephalus; species Phrynocephalus forsythii. The sequence goes on along the minus strand of JAPFRF010000004.1, from coordinate 100,731,228 downwards.
TGATCCTATTAAACATGCCTACTCAAGGTTGCACCTAAGTGTAAACTGTTAATGGAATAACAGATCATTGTTAAATTACCCTGGAACTCCACAACTAAAGAAAAGCACAGGCTGGCTTCTGCCCTTAACAAGGTTGCAGCCTTTGCCTCCCAATAGGAACAATGGAGCAAGAAGGCCAGCCAGCCCACCCATTGGTCAAAGAATGAGAATGCCCAGAAGTTTGATTATTCATTCCCTGCTATAAACATGGTCTGTTCCAACGTTCTGTTGCATTGGTATGTGTATTTTAGTCAACCAAAACATAATAAGCTTATTTTCAAAATAATGAAAAAACAAGCCGCACCTATTACAGTATACGGTAGCTAATAACTACTTTATATTCACACAGCAAATAGCCAGTTAACATGCAGGATCTTTTACTGGGGACTGGGCTGTTTTCAGTTAAAACAGAAATTGCATATGTAACTGAACTATGAAAAAAGTCTTTTGAGCCTAGCCAAAAAAATAAATAAAATCAGTACAGTATCTAAAGGGCTCCCAAACAGGTGACTATGACAAGAATTGCAACAACCGGCTTGCCTTATAAGACTACACCCAGTCATAAGAGAAATTAGCTTGCTTATGGGTACCGACAGGCATGAACTGAAGCACAACTGTAAACAAGCTCAGGGAGCATAGATTACTTCCAAGCAGATCACTGGCAACACAGAAACAATCTGCAAGCAGAGTATGGGAGGGAATGGGATGCCTTTGGATCAACTCACTGGAATTCACATTTGGTGGCTACATCCATACACAAGCAATGAGAAGCTGCAATGTTGTTAACAGCCCCATCTGCAGCCAGCAGACGGGAAATAATTTCATCTGCACTCCAGGAAAACTATACCAAAGAAGTGGGGTGGTTAGAGAAGGCAACATCTCTGTCAAGATCCCACCAACTGCTTGTTGGTAAGCTGTTCCTATTCATTTTTTAAAAGTGTAACATTTACAACTGCATTAACTTATTTAATGGTTTTATATCATGATAAAGTTCAATCAATCAATCCCACCCAATCTTTCCTCCCTGTCAAAACTGTCCCAGCAAACAACTCAACAGATTTGAATTCCCCTCCCCTCTTGTGCCTCACACTTTCCCCTTCCATTAATGTAAGAGTAACAGGAAATTCCATTAATGTACTGAAAGGGGAGAGACCCAGGGGCTCCCTTGTCACCATTTAATCCAGGCTGTGCTGCCTCTCGCGTTCAATGTTCATGTTTCAAAACAAACCGCAAATCGCTTCCACCAAGCAGGCAAAAATGTCCCCTCCCCTGCCGTCCAAGTGATGGACTGAGGAAGGGGTGAAATACAGGGAGAAGTACTGCTTTTTCTACTTTTCATTACACGGAGTTACAGCTTCCCCACCACCACCACCACCACCACCCCGCTGCAGTTTTTCCATCATTTGCCACCAACAGGGTGGAAGAAGGGAAAAGCCGGCAGGCCAATCCTGGGCCCACGGAAGATGCACTGAATGAAACGGGGCTGATGATGATGAATGAGATGGTCTCAAGGGCATGATGGAGCCTCCAGAATAGGGCTCCGTTCCCCCACCACCCACCCCACCACCCACCGGTGGGATTTGGCCCAGAGGAGATCTGCACACATCTGCAACCTTGGGGAGCGTGTCATTTTCCCAGCCCCCTCCCCGCATTCCAGACCCCCCCCTCTCTTTCACACACAACACACACACACACCGTTTTTCCAACGGGGCAGCTTCTGCTGACAGGAAGATATACGCCGGCCCTTCTCCTGACCCCCTTTCCCGTAAACCAAGGAAGGCTTTTCCCAGACAGAACTGACCCCCCTCCTCTCCCTCAACCCCATGCCCGACCCCCCCCACTCCCAATTGGGAAATAAACACTAAGGAGACGAGGGGGGGGGCAAGGGGAAGGCGGTGGCCACTGCCGGGCGTGTGTGTGTGTGTGTGTGTGTGTGTGTGTGTGTGTGTGTGTGTGTGTTTTGGGGGGCAAGGAAAGCAGAGGGAGGGAGGGAGGGAGGGAGGGAGGGAAGAGGCGCTCGCTTTGGGGTCCCCCACCCCCTTTCTCCACGCCGAGCCCTTGGCCGCGGCTCTTACCTCGGGTGAGGTCGAGGGGGACGTTCTCCTCGCCGCTGTCGTTCCGGCCTGTGGGGAGAACCGGGGGAGAAAAAGAAAACGAGTTAGAGAGACATATATTTTTTTTGGGGGGGAGTGGGGTTAGAGGGTTGTCGGTGGAAAGACTGGCGCCCAGGGGGGCGGTGGAAGGGGAAAGGCCCGAAGGGGAGACGCCGCGGCTGTGGGGATGGGAAGGAGGCGGCGGGGGGGGGGAGAAGAGTTAAGGTAAAGGGAAGAAACCGCCGCCGCCGCCGCCCGTCCGTCCGTCCGTCCCCGACCTCCCCCCCAGTGCCGTTCCTCCTTCCCCCTCCCGTCCAAGTCCAGGCCGAGCCCAGGTTCTCCTCCTCCTCCTCCTCACCTCGGATGCGGAGGTGCCTCAGCGAGCGGGCACGGAGGCTCACCGCCATGTTGACGGCCCCCGCAACTCACAACACCGGGGTGGGTGGGGGGGGAGACACCAAACCTCGCCCGCTCTCGCGAGAGCTGGGAGGAGAAGCCGCCGGGCTGGGTCGGAGGCGGCGGCAACAGCAGCAGCAGCAGCAGCGGCGAGTTCTTCGCCTCGCCCTCCCGCGCACCCCCCCTCCCTCCCCTCAGCCGGAGGGTCGCGCCGCGTTCGCCTGCAGGGCGCGCGGGGCCGTGGGGGCGCGCGCGCGTGCGCGTGCGCACGACGGACCCCTCTCCTCCCTCGCGCGGGTGCCGCTGAGGGAAAAGGAGGGGCGGCCCAGGCGGCGGGTGACACCCGGCAGTGCCACGGCCCGCCCGCCCGCCTCCCTACCCCCTCCGCGTTCCTCAAAGGCGGGAAGGGAAAGGCGGAACCAAGCTGAGGGGGGGTGGGATGGCCGGAAGGAGGCTGTAGGGTGGCTCCGGAGAGGGTAGCCGTGTGAAGTCATTTCAAGAATTCCAGGGCCAACAAATCAAATAAAAATTAAACAAAAGATGCGTGTTATTTATTAATTGTACAGTCCATTCATTTTATGGGTTTCCTTGTTTTGTTTTGTTGTGTTCGTGATGCTTGTGTGTGTTGTTAACCGCTCGGAAGACGGGCGGTAAAAATATACATATAAATAAATAAAAGGCACAAAACATGTGGCACCTTGAAGACTAACGTTCATAGGCTAACGTAACGTTTTGGTGGACAGGTCCGCTTCTCCAGAGATACAGGCAGAGCGGAATGAGGCGTGCAATAGAATATCTAATGGAATATTTATTTATTTATTTATTTATTTATTATATTTATATCCCGCTTATCTCCAACAAGGACTCTAAGCGGCTAACAACAAATCATAATACAGCAAAAGACAGATCACAAGAATAACAAGTTAAAACAAAACAGTATAATATCCTCCCAAAATCCTAAAATCCTAAAATCCTAAGGCCTCCAAGCGCGTCCCAGCACGTCAAAGACGTGAGTCCTAACAAATAAAATTGGAGGCACCAATGGGCATAATAATAGCAGTAATAATAGCGATGGCGGGGAAAAAATTAAAATTCGCCAAATTTTATATATAAAATTATATATATAATTTTTATTATATAAAAGTATATAAAATTTTTGCGGATATCTTGTGATGGCCATGGAACGTGGCTCCCACCTTATCCCACAGGGCAAGTTCATACGTCCCATCTTCAGGGAACCACGGACACATGTCATTTATGGCCAAGATGAGTTCCTCGACTTCAGAAGTCAAAACAGAATGTCCATTTTTTGTCAGGAGGAATTTCAGGTCATCACGGAATTTACACTGTCCAGTAGATAAGGAAGTATCCGAAGATGCGAGGCGCGCATATATATATATATATATATATATATATATGCATGTTAGTTAATTCGGTTTCTTCCCGTGTAGAAATCTGGTTGTTTTGGCGACGTTTCGAACTCGTCATCTTCAGGCTGGTGTTCTGGCTTCTTTCTTCTTGAAGCAAAGTGTGGTCTCAGTTTATTCTATAAATACTGCTGGGGGTGTGGTTTGCTTGCTCTGTTGCTGATTGCAGGTTGCTTTGTTCCTTTGTTCTTTTGTGATCTGCTGTGTGGCTGAGGCGATCGTTAAGGGATTAACTGCTGATGGCTGTTTAGATGGCTGTTTACATGCTGGTGGGTTAGATGGCTGGTAGGTTCTGGCAGTATCCTGGGCTTTGGTGGAGTGGGGTCCTGTGTCTTGTGAATTCATTTTGGTCTGGCTACGTGTCTGTGGTCTCCCAATGTTTTTTTGGGGTGTGTGAGTGTGCTCCATGTGGTGACTGGAGTGGGGTGTCGCAGTAGATGGTGCAGTCGTGGTTTTGTTAATGGTGGTTTCGTTTCATCTGTGGGAAGGGTCTGGGTTTGTGTTTGGTGTGGATGGAAGGTGGTGGCATCTTGTGTCCTTTTGGACCTGGTGTCAGTCTTTGTGACAGAGGCTCGTCTGTTGACCAGGGCTAGTTTCCAGATGTCAGGCAAGCGGGAGGTGTCATCACGTTTATTCATGTTGTTTGGGTGTTTCTCTATTTCAATGGCTTCCATGATTATTCGACTGTTGAAGTGTTCAGTTTTGGAGATGAGTTTGGTTCTTTCAAAGTCAATTTCATGACCTGTTGTTTTTATGTGCTGGAAGAGAGAGGAAGATTTTCTTCTTTTTTGACTGCGTTCTTGTGTTCTGCGATGCGTGCGCTTATTCTCCTGTCTCCTTATTCTCGCACGCATCGCAGAACACAAGAACGCAGTCAAAAAAGAAGAAAAATCTTCCTCTCTTCCAGCACATAAAAACAACAGGTCATGAAATTGACTTTGAAAGAACCAACTCATCTCCAAAACAGAACACTTCAACAGTCGAATAATCATGGAAGCCATTGAAATAGAGAAACACCCAAACAACATGAATAAACGTGATGACACCTCCCGCTTGCCTGACATCTGGAAACTAGCCCTGGTCAGTCAGACAAAGACTGACACCAGGTCCAAAAGGACACAAGATGCCACCACCTTCCATCCACACCAAACACAAACCCAGACCCTTCCCACAGATGAAACGAAACCACCATCCAATAACAAAACCACGACTGCACCATCTACTGCGACACCCCACTCCAGTCACCACATGGAGCACACTGTAGCCAGACCAAAATGAATTCACAAGACACAGGACCCCACTCCACCAAAGCCCAGGATACTGCCAGAACCTACCAGCCATCTAACCCACCAGCATGTAAACAGCCATCTAAACAGCCATCAGCAGTTAATCCCTTTAACGATCGCCTCAGCCACACAGCAGATCACAAAAGAACAAAGGAACAAAGCAACCTGCAATCAGCAACAGAGCAAGCAAACCACACCCCCAGCAGTATTTATAGAAGGACTTCAACTGAGACCACACTTTGCTTCAAGAAGAAAGAAGCCAGAACACCAGCCTGAAGATGACGAGTGAGACCTCGGAAACGTCGCCAAAACAACCAGATTTCTACACGGGAAGAAACCCTTCCACCCTAACATGCATACCTATACCCGTGAAAATCTACGAAAAATAAATATATATATATATATATATATATATATATATATATATATATATATATATATATATATATATATATATATATATATATATATATATATATATATATAGTCATTGGCTGTTTACCCACTCCCCGCCTCAGTCCTTGTGAGGAGGTCTCTAGCCGTCCTCACGTTACCTGCACCGGCTCGCTTGTTTTGCTTCTGGATCGCCCGGAACAGACCTCGATGGCGGGACGAAACCAAACGGCACATGCTTGGTTTAAAAAAGAAAAAGAGCGCGCATCATGTGCTTTGTTGCGCCTCCAGTTGCAGAAAAACACCGTGAAAGAGGTCTTGGCTGCTGAGAACCTCTCCAAGAAAGGGACGACCACAGAAACTTGGTCGTCATCCTGCTCTCTCTTCATGCCATGGTTACCTCTTTAGGGTTCAGACGAGAACCACCCCGCTTTCCCCCAACCCCCGTACACGCGTTGTAAATACAAGTATATAAGACTAACGATGTCCTTTTGGAAGCAAGGCTTGTTAAAGAAGAAGAGTTAGTGGAGTTTGGGATGGGGCCGAAGACAGGCCACACGGCTCTGAAAAAGGACACCACATAACGTTTCTAACTTCCCTATTCTGGAAATGCATGTTCCTATTTTAGGCGTTGTCATAGGTCTGGAACCCGACTTCGAGTCTTCCTCATTTCCTCTAGTACGTTTTGGAGAAGATAGTCGTGTTAGTCTGAGCAAGATTTCCAGGCATAAATAAATAAATAAATAAATAAATAAATAAATAAATAAATAAATAAATAAAAAGACAAAAACATGTGGCACCTCAAAGACTTAACTTTCATATTTTAATGTAATGTCCGTCTGAAGAAGTGGGTATGTCCACAAAACGTTACATTAAAATATGAAAGTTAGTCTTTAAGGTACCACATGTTTTTTGTCTTTTACTTTTCTATGATTTTTTAAAATTATTTTTTGCCTGGAATACTCATTTCCTCTGTCACAGCCCTTATAAGCCATAACCAGGTTTGTTTGCTTGTTTTATAATATTGAAATAAGCCCTGCAACAGCGCTGCTGTACATCATCTTGCTTTGAGTTCTTATAAAGAAATTTTGGTAGTTGTGCTGTTGAGTGGCTGCAGCATTGTTGCATTGCTTTTTATTTTGTAATATTCAAAAGGATGAAACCCACAACTGCATGGGTATCTGTCTGTCTCTGGGAAAGTGGAAGGAAGCAGGAAAAGAGGAAGACCAAGTATAAAATAATCTGACTCCCTAAAGAAAGCCACAAACTTGAACCTACAGGAGCTGAAGGGGCTGTTGAGAACAGGACATTTTGAAGTGGACTCATTCATCAAGTTGCCATATGTCAGTGGCAACTTGATGGAATATATAAAAACAACAAATCTGTAGCAATATGCAGTTGGATGTAGACCAAGGTCATTCCCATTGTTTGAAGATGGGTGGGTAACCTGTAACCTGCTTTTGGATTCTAGCAAAAGAGTACATGGCCAATAGTAAGATGTGATGAACATTCTAGTCCAAAAGCATTTGGAGGAACATAATTTTTCTTTTGACTGGTAACAGATACTGCTTTTAAAAGGAAAATAACTTATGTTGTGTGAAGATTTGGTACCATATATACTGTGTGAGTTGTTTTCTTTTAAAAGAAAAATCATCCAATTTAATTAACAATTTAAGCTTTACACTTCTAAGGGTGTGGTTTTACTCAGAAAAGTGACTGGGTTTTCTTTGAAAAAGCCACAGGCTTCCTGTTTACACTGAGGTTACAGTTTTTATATTTTCTGCTACTGATAGTAATGGGAAAAATACATACCCATTTTGTCCTCAGAAAGCTGATGGGAGTTGGAATAAGGGATCCCTACTCATTCTTTTGGCTCCAGATAAGCAGTTTGTTTAAAATATTTCTATCCCATCTTTCTCCCAAAAGGGCCCAAGGTGGCTTATTACATAGTGTGCTGTTGCCTGCAGTGTTTGCAAATCTGTAAAATTCTGATGGTCCAGAATGGCATACATTTTGTATGAATGTGCCTTAATAAGAAAATATGCCATTCTTCAAAATAGAGAAATGCTGCTACCCTGTGCAAATATTTAGGCAGCCATGTCAAATGAATTCATTGTATCATCCAAAATCTCATTTGCCCCCTTTCAATTTACTTGTCTTTTTAAAAAAATACTTACGAAATGCTACTGAGAGTAGTAGAATTTGTGCAATTTGAATATGCTTCATACCTTTAAAATAGCAATATTAAAGAATGGGGAAGAGGTGCTCAGGAACATGATTTAGCTTAGCATCTCATGAATTAGCTTCATGATTTCTCTTATGCAGATGTAAATTGTCAATTAGACATGGGCACAACTCGGCGAAATTGTCGTTTCTGTTTTCGGTTATTGTTTCCGTTACGTAACGGAAACGGTAACGATAATTAAGCCGTCAGAAATCGAATTCAAACCGAAAAAGAAAAATTTGGTCGGGTTTTTCGTTTCTGTTTGTGGCATCGCGGTGATCGTGCAATGCGAAGCACAGAAAAAGTTTTTAAAAGTTTTTTTAAAAAACCCGACTCCCGGCCAAAAAAGCAGGCGAAAATATGCCTGCCTGAGGCTTTGCCACCTACCAGAGGGGTGGCTTCTGGGGGGTCCCCAGCCTTTCCCCCCTCTTCTCCTCTCCTGGGCTGCTTGCACCAGGCTGGGGGGGGGTCATCCTCGTAGTCTCGCCATGCCATGCGATGGGGGGGATCCAAAATGGCGACCGCAATTTTTCTTTTGAAATCGTGGTCAAAAAACACACCAAATCACCACAGAAACATGTGAAATTTATTTATTTTAAATGCCTGAATTTTAATAGTAGCAGCAGTGTTTTTTTATAGCAATAAAATGTCGTATTGATTTTATTTTATTTTATTTTATTTTTTATTTTTTTAGACCTGCCCATTTGGGCTGGGCATGGGATGGGACCATGCAATTTTTTTGAACCATTCCACCAATGGCATCGCCAGGTTTTTGACTGACACTTCTGGATGTCTCGGAGGGCATAAAAAGCTGAGGCACCTTCCAGAAATCGCAGTCGGGTGTATGGATGTGGTTGAGGGAGGAGGGCTGGCTGCTGGTGCTGGTGTGATCCAATCGAGATTGAGGATGGAGGCTGGAGACTTTAGGATTTAAGTTAGGCAGGCAGGGAGGGAATTGAATTTAGAAAATAATTTCTTTATTTCCCTGCAGTTTATTCTTTATTTCTTCTCCGGCAGTTTGTGAGGATTTTTTTCTCATATTGGATAAAGGGGGAGGTTCAACTGGGAGTTGGAGGTGTGGATTTATTTTAAAAATATATTATATACTACCATTTATTTTCTATTTTCCCAACTTCAATTTGTTTGCACACACACACACATTTGGTGTGCAAGCCAAGAACAGAACCTCTGTCCTAAGTGATATCCTAACTGCCCACTCGCCCGTCTGCCCGCACCGCCACCCGTCTGCAGCCCGCGCCGCCACCCGCTCACTCGCCCACCCGCGGCCACTGCCCGCCCGCCCGCTCGCCCACCCCCGCCCCGCCCGCCACCTAGGGCGCAAAAACACCTAGCGCCGGCCCTGATTGCGGGACGCCCTATGCTCTGGGAAGTCAAATCGCACTAAATCGCGGTGGAAACGACAAATGACAAACAACAAACGGAAACGACCTGAAATGGACCCGTTCCGACAAACGAAAACTCGAAACGTCATTTTTTCTGGTCATGCCCATGTCTATTGTCAATAGGAATTTCGCCATTTACATGACACTATGTCAGTTGGAAGATGGATACATTATGAGACAAGTAGGTGTGCTCAGTCACTTCTATGAGAATTAAAGCCACTCTAGAATGTCATACAAGAAGGAGCCCCTAAAGAATCAGAAAATATTTACTATGGTTTGTTAATTATTTATTCCATCCTCTTCACTTTTTATAAGTTTTTATCCCACCAGCCACTTCTAAAATATCAAATGTGTGTGTGTGTTGGGGGGGGACATTACCCCTTACTATAAGAATAATGATTTCCCCCCCAAATGGAAGAGGCTGGATGTTTAACTACTAGATTAACTAATTGGACGTGCATGATTATTCTGCTAAAAAGTTTTCTAATCAAGTGGCAGCGGCAATTTTCAAACATTCACAAAAATCTCTATCTGGTTAGTAACATTCATTGATTTGTGACTGAAAAATATATGACCTATTGGTTGTCACTGGTGCGACCTGTGTAGAAAATCTTAAGAAAGCACCTATAAGAGCTGTTGTTCCCCTACTGTTACCCTTGTTTGCTGTGTTTAATCGCAATGTTTAAATTAGGTTATGCCTTAAAATTTTGATTTCAAAAGTTTCAGAGTTGCTGGTTACTAAAATGTTTTAGCTTGGAGAACAAGGAATGGCTTTCCAGTTTCTTTTATATTCTTTTATATGAACCTTATTTAACACAGTTGCTTCCTAGGTTTTTTTAGAAGAGTAAGGAAAGCAAAGCAAATTGTGCTGCTTATATACTGTCCAGCAGTGCTTAAAGTACTCTTTTGGTGGTTTGCAGTTTAACTGTGCAGGCAAAACGTGTGCCCCCACCCCACCCAGACCAGCAAACTGGGTTGTCCGTTTACCTGCTTCAGAAGGATGGAAAGCTGAGTCAATCTGAAGCCAGCTACTTGAGGTGGTTGGGATTAATCTCACATTGTGAACAGAGTCTTGACTACAATACTGCAGCTTAGCCACCGTACCAAGAGGTTCCTCTCTTGCTAATCTCTTGCAAGGAATTAAGCATTAAAAATACATAAGATTTGATATGTAAGATTTTCTGGTGGAAATTATTCCTGTATGATCAACTTAATTTTACAGAATTCAGAAGAGTTAAATTTCTTTTTAGCGATGGCTCTGAGGATCCCTTGGCCAGCATAGCCACTAGTGGAATTTTGAAAACATCAGACCTAGAGAGTAAATGTTCAAAGCTCTGGGTTTTTTTTTTTTTAATAATATGCTGCTGTGTTTGGCATTGATGCCAGACTCACAAGACAGGTCTTTTTTAAATTTAGAATTTGCTTTGCTTGATATTTCTAAAGAGTTTGAACCAATTACATTATTTTTCTCTTTTAAAAAATGAAATAACTGTTTACTCCAACAATGAGCCCATTTTGGATCCCATCACATTCCCAATGACATTACACATCCTGTACCAAGAGAGGAACTTCCGCTACCCAAGCTAACTAAGGTGAAGGGCGGGGGAGGAAGGATGTGGTGGTTCCACATTGTATATATCTTGTATATAAGTGTATATTGGTATGCATAGTGAGTGACTGCCAGTAGTAAGCTGGATGCCTGCCAGGAGAAACTCTTAAAACCAGTCGGGATGAGAACGGAATGTGTGTGAATTGCACCCTGCTGATTGGCTAGCATTCTGTTTGGCTGTAGAGAAGCTGCAGTTTTAGAAAACACATAAAGTCTTTAATGTTTCCTAGATCATCAGAGAGTTAAAAACAAAATTTACACTAAAGAAAAACTTGAGAGTAATTCGTCTCCCTCAAAGCCATACACAGCAAGATGCCAATATAATTTAAATGTCAAAATATAGCACAACAAAGCACAACAAAATGAGTGGTGGAGACTTAAATTACATAATGTCCCCGGTGGGGACTAATGAATATCCACTGCTTTTTCCTTTTTTAAAAGATTAATAATTATAATTAGACTATGTAGTGGGGTTGTTTTCAGATGCATGTTTGTATCTCGGAATGGGTGTATGTAGGGGGTGCATATGTATAAGAGAAGAGGAACTAAATGTAGTAGCAATCTAGGAGGTGAAATGGTATGTTTGTGATTAGTGAGTGCCCAAGGATGTGTTTACAAAGTATGTTTATATATAAATAAACCAGTAAATCAGTGTAAACCTTAGAGATGAATACAAAAAACTATATAAATAAACCAGTAAATCAGTGTAAACCTTAGAGATGAATACAAAAAACTATTTACTTGCCTTTATATGAGATGGGTGTTCCTTTACAATGATAGCTGCACTCAAATAGTGTTTATACATATATGTGTTCTGGGACTTAGCCATATTTTTGCTTTATACTCAGAATGATGATCAAGTTGTCTTTTTAACCTCCCGGTGTACCTTTTTTAAATTGTATTTTGTGATTAGTTGATGTTACTATTATTCTTACTACATTTTCTCAAAAGCCTGGAGGCCCTTGCACCATATTTTATGATTACAGTGGTACCCCAACTTACGATGACCCCAACAACCAAGAATCCTGACTTACGAGTGGGCTTCTGGTTCCCCCACACACACCTCCTTACAATTAAGCTAGGGTTTCCCACAAGTAACGATGGCACATTTTGGGGGAGGAGCGATGGTTGTTTAAAATGACTTTTATCCCCTGAGGCAAACACTTCCCTTGGTGGATAAGTCATTTTAAACATTGTGTGCCGCTCCCCTGTGCCTGGGGGGGTGTCAGGAGAAGCAGCGGACAATGTTTAAAATGACTTTTAGCCATGGAGGCAAGTGGCTAAAAGTCATTTTAAACATTGTGCGCCACTTCTCCCGACCTCCCCACCACGGCCTGGGAAAAGGTGCACTATGATTAAAATGACATTAAAGTCATTTTAAATGAACCACCACTTCTCCCTCCATGCTCTCATTTGGAAGGGGAGAAATGTTGGTTCATTTAAAATGACTTTAAGCAACCGAGCCAAGCACTTGGCTCGGTTGCTTAAAGACATTTTAAATGACCTGCTGCTTCCCCCCAATGCACCCAGTGTGTGTGTGTGTGTGTGTGGAGCCGTGTGTCATTTAAAACGGTTTCCCATGGGAATGCATTGAAATCTGTCCCTCCAGAATGGATTAATTGACTTCCATGCATTCCTATGGGAAACTGCTCCCCGACTTATGAGCTAATTGAGTTACAAGTGTGCATTCAGAACAGATTAATTTCATAAGTCAGGGTTGCACTGTATTCAATTTAAACACACACACACACACACACACACACACACACACACACACACACACACACACACACACACACACACACACACAAATGAGATTTCTTCTTGAGCAATTGCAGTGCAGTTGAAACAAACATGGTCTATGGTTTGTGCAAAGGTAACATATCCAGTGTGTCCCAGAATCCAGCTAAGGGCTTCCCCACATGTCCTCTTGTGGTGAGGAAGTGCAAACAAACTGATACCAGTGCATTTGGTGGTGTTCTTATCTGCACCATCAACCTGGGGTGTGTATGTTCCTAGTCAAATATTTGGCTTCTTGGTTCATCAGCAGGTTAGGCAAGAAAGCTGAGGGATAATTTAACTTTTTCCCAGACTGGTACTGTTGCTATTAACTGTACCAGAATATAGACGTGTCTGTATACCAATGTCCAATTACAGCATTTGCAGTGTTTTTTCAGATGTATTCCATAAACTTTAACATTCACTTTTACTATAGGTAACATAGCATTTATCTATTGAATAAGTACCAGTGGCCAGCTTGCCCAGTTATGTCTACTAGGTGTCAGAAACATAGCATGATTTGATGTGAGGCTAATCAGTTATGAGAGAAGATTGAAATGTGATGAAACACTCAGTTTCATCACCTGCCGCACAGCTGAAATAAATAATTCAATCAATAGAGGAGTTCAGACTTCTTAGGCTACATCTCAAGTTTTTAAAAGAGCAGATATTTCAGCATTTTTCAGGCCAAAACAGGATCAGAACATGAGAAAAAAAAAGAGTGGGTCTCTGCTTGTTTATATAGAGGAATATCTGCATTCATCCCAAGTATCTCTGTTTATCACAAACAGCCTTATTTTCTACTACATGTCTGCCCTCAAAAACAAAACAAAAAAACCTACCTGTCTTTCTTTGGCTTCTGTTTTGCTGTTTGGAAGCAATAAGGTTCTTTTAATATGTTTATTAATTCAAATATACACAAAGTAAAATTCATCTGGTTTCAACCCAGATCTCTAGAAGGGTGGAAAACATGACATTTATGTGTGTGCATAAATTTTCATCAATGCATCATAATGCCCCTTCATGCAAAATGCATTAGAAAAGTCCAGCCGCCACTCTACATTTCCCAGATCTATTTAGTAACAAATAACATGGGGTCAAAAAGAGTCGGTCACGACTGTAACGACACAACAACATACTTACATACATTTATAGTAAAACAAAATAAGTGCAAGGTGTTTGAATTGAAGATATTGAACAGTAAGTACAACTAGGTCATTTATGAGATGATACATTGGTACATTCTTTTAAACAACAAAACAGTTCTACAGTAGTCAGTTTGCTAAGGTACCATTGCTTTAGAAACTAATGCCAAGATCTACTGAAGAGTATATTAACACATTTTTGTAGCACACATGGAAAGGAAATACAGTGAGGGGCACTTCATGTAGTGAATGATTCTTGATGTGAGACCAGCACTGCTACAAGTAAACATCTCAGTGTCCCTAATTTTATCTGTGAAATATTAAAGAGAATATGATTGGGAGAGATTGTTTGCAAAAGGGGAATACTTTAGTTGGTTATCCCAAGGATCTAAAAGCACTTTGCACAGTACTGCGGGGAGATAGTTTAGAAATCTGTGTCATGGCCACAGACAAATAAAGCTGAGGGAAACTCAGAAATGTTTTTCTTCCACTCTGAGCACTACTTCACAGTCCAGAAATTGGTGGAAGAGCTCAATCTTTTATAATCCTATGACAGCAAAAAGCATAAAAGAGACTTTCTCTTCTGCATCATCAACTTGTTGGAAATCCAGAAAAGATGCTGGGAAGAGGTCTGCAACTAATCATTGTCGTATATGCAGCCTAGATGAGCAGGGGGAAAAATAAAAAAATGTTTATGGAGCCTGCTTTTACAATTAAGCAAAAGAAAATATTTCAGTTGATTTGATCTGTTATTATGATTCTGTTCTGACATGTCTAACATACCATCAGCAATGTCATCATAGATATCATCATCTCTGTAAATACAGAAAGAAGTGAAAATCAGTTTGATTTACAGTCGACCCTCGTATAACAAACGGTTTGTATAACATAAAATCTGTACAACATAAAAAATTACAGAGATGGAGAAATTTGCATAACAGAATCGTCTATGGGGTGAATCTGTACAACATAAAAATGGTCGTGATTAGGGATTACTCTGTTTTAAATGCACTCCTTTGGGAAATTTGCTTAACATAATTTCATTTGGAATGAATTAATTCCTTTATACAAGGTACCACTCTAGTTGCTTTATTTCAGTTATCATAGAAACACAGGAAACTGCCTAATACAGGACCAGGCCATTATTCATTCATTCATTCATTTAAAATATTTCTGTCCTGCCTTTCTCCCTGAAAGGACAGGTTACACCGGCTGGCAATGCCTCAGTCTAGAGGGTTCCACACAAGAATCTTTACCCACCCTACAAACAGATGCCATATGACCTTTTGCATGCAAAGCTTATACTCCATTACTGCATTATGGATCTTCAGAAACTGAGTAGTTTCTAGATTAGGGTTAATTTTCAGAATTCTCCTGTGTATTTTCACTTGAAATTAAATCCTCCAACAACTCAGCACATACACAGTATCTGAAGGGATGTTTCTGGGGGAAATATATGGGGAAGGAGATACGAAACACATGTTGGGAAGTAAATAAGGGACAAGCATTCTTGAAATGAATGAAAAGATGACATCATGATTATCAGAATAGAGGTGGCACAGCATGTCTCATTGCCTGAAATAGGAAAACAAGCACCACTATTTTTTTCATCATCTCCAACTGCTTCCTCTCCATATTTCTCTTTGAGCAGTACTTTTCTAGATCCAAATATTGGGAACGAGGGCCCTTGAGATAATCGTTTTTATTTTGTTAACTAAGGAGGAAAGTGATGATTATTGTTACAAAAAATACCAGGGGAAAATGCTTGATTTAGACAGAGAAATGTTTTTGTCGCTGAGAATTTTTAAAAGTAGCTGTTTACTAGCATTTTGATTTTAACCAACCCATGGGCTGGCTTCAGCCTGCTGGACCTCATTTGGCCTACATGTGCCAATTTGTAATACTACTGTTGTAGCAATTGTTTGGTTATTAAGGTGAGATTGTGGGTATGAATTAGGTACAGTCATGCAAGATGTTCATGGTAAGGAAAAAGGAGAAACTCATGGTTTAGTCTTTCAAAATAAAATAGAATGCAAGATAGACTTGAGACTTCCTATAGCTGGAGTCTGTGTATGTGGGTGAGCTGAAGGCCAGCATGGTGGCACCCATATGGCCAAGATAAAAAAAAGAACAAGTTGTTTCCTTAAAGGGAGAAAGTGACCCAAGGGCAATAATCTACAAGTGGTTACTTAAAGAAACAGAAACCCCAAGATACCCAAACCGAACTATCTCTCTGTTGCTCCTTCCATCCACTAGTTACTTGAAATAATTGCTGCACTTATACTAAGGCCTCTAGTAAGAGCCAAACTGAGCCACAGCTCTATTAGACCATAGCTTTGTCAGCTCCACACTCCCATGCCTCCACAGCTGCTCAAGCCTCTGCCTGACAGTCCCATTCCTTGAGGTGGGATGGCTGAGTCCCTTGGATTCACCTTGTCCCTTCTTGGACAGGCTTAGAAAAAAGTAACCATTTCACCACTAGCTTTTGAGAAGTCTGTTTCATGCAGTAAATTTCACGTATGAAAACATTTCAAAAGTGCAACAGGTGATACCTTTAGGCTACTAGAAAAATAGCAAAAATTTTGCTAATATTTCACTTACTCGTCTGCTATGCAGCTTCTTCGGACATATCCATCTGCAAAATTAAATCATATGCACGTGGTTATTTTCAGCTTGTGATGACATTTCTTTTCCTAGCTATGAGGCAAAGAGGGGAGTTACGATATTGAAATGCCGTGTGTTATAATTGTGCTTCATGCTGGTCCTTTGAGTTGCCTTATTGCTGAGACTGTGCTATCTTGAAAGCACAGGTATCTGTGGGACGTATAAATAACAGACCATCAGTGGAATAAAAACCAGCTCCCTCCATAAGGTCCACATTTCTATATTTTACACCTGTATCTAGAGATAAGATTAAGGATAGTTTCTTCTATTAAACATATGCCACTTGATCAAGCCACCTATCAGTCTCATTGCTCTGCCTGCTTCTGTTTAAAACACTAAGCAAGAGTGGGATTCATTCTTAAAATGCAGTAGTTAAAATAGTTATGTTGAAATCATTGGAAAACATTAGTCATGACTAACATGAGTTAGATTTCAGTGGACTGACTCTAAGCATGACAAAGGAGCCGGCCACACAGGCATTTACAGCCATTTGGGCTTGTGTAGAGATGGGCTGGTTTGCTCCTAAATATAATTATCTGTTTATGTCTTTGATGGAATGAAGCAGCCCACCCATTTATTGGTCCTGCACACCCCTTTCTAGCTACTTTTAGGGACTTCTATTTTTTTTTTTGGAGCAGCTGGCATCACTGCTTTGGTTTGGATCCAATGTGTGTGATCGTTGGAAACAAACCAAAGCAAGCCTTTCTCCTTTAACTTGACAATATTAGCAAATTAAACACTTTCTTGGCTTTGTCGACGGGCCAAAGTAGTGGAGGCAAGAATCTGGCTGCTATCCCATGGCTGGAAAATCCAGATCAAAGTAAAATGCGGATTTCCCCCCGGAACTGTCATGTGCTTGAAAACACAGTTCCTGTGTCCCCACAGGTGCAGTTTAGAGAACCACATCTTTTGTGTCCACATGAGCGGGAACCACAACACAGCAGAACGAAAAGGTACTGATGTGGATTTTCTGAGGGCCTTTTCACATGACCCCTCAGATCCGCTCTTCTTGAGGGTTCCTTGCTGTGTCCGTCCCCACCCGCTCCGCACTTCCTTGTTCTGTCTGCGGGAGGGGAGGGAGGGGAAAAAGCCTTAGACACGGACAAAAGAAGAAACCCTTACCTCCCATAAAGCTTGCTCCACAGTTTTACTTCCTGGTTGCAGAATGAAAAGAAAGTGCAGCTGGGTAGGTGGGCGGGGTCGCACGATGTCTGCAAACTCCGGACCTGGTGGGGAAACATTTTTAAGAGTCCCTTTGCACAGACCCCACAGACTCAAGGACTGGTTTAAAATCCACATTGAAACTGAGACAAGCTTTGTACCACCTCAAGACCAGGTACTTGTAAAACTTGCTGGGTCACGCATAAGTTGGCGTGGTTGCATTTCCCCCCCTTTAAAATCTGCTAGTTGTGGGGACACATTTTTATTTACCACATCTTCAAGCAGTTTGAAGTGGTTTTTAGTGGTTGTGGGATAGAAGCCTTAGAATCTATTAGAGCAGTGCATGTGCATTGCATCACTTTAAAAACATGATTAGGTATAGATATTACGTGTTAGGTGTGTTTATTACCTTTGCTCATCTTTTTACTGTTTTTTTAAAAAATGTTATTTGAAGCCTGTCTTGTTCCCTTCTTTAGCACTAGAATGCGTGTCTCTTTGGCCACAAACATTGATAGATATATAGACATACAGTTGTGTAAACTAGTGAAGCAATGGATGTCCCCCTTTAGCTATGTGAGGATTGGGTATTTCTCCAGTACTTCTGTGCTAGTAAATGTGGTGTCTACATTCTTGGTTTGGAAAGGGTCTTTGAAACATACCCCAGTCCATTTCCCCCAAAATGTGAAATCTGACTTGAAAGGGACATCAGCTTTCTATCAGTTTGTAACCATTGGAACTCAGTTTCCCTCTGAATAATAATAATAATAATAATAATAATAATAATAATAATAATAATAATAATAATAATAATAATAATAATAATAATAATAATAATAATGAAAAGCACTTTCCTTCCTTGCCACTGCGTTTAAAAACTGCAAGGCAAACATTCTGAACCTGATAATACAACTCCCTTGGTGGTTCTTTGAAACCTGAGTTCCTGTCATTCATTTTGAGACAGGAAGACTTCCCCTTAAACAAGGGACAATACCACAACTTTACTAAACTCCCTTGGGGAAATGAGCTCATATCTAGTGTATTCTAATCCCCTTTCCTGTCTTGCATAAAGATACTCTTTGCCATTAGCAAGGCTTTTAAAACAAATTATTGATTTTCAGTGGTAAGACCCCTAAATGTATAAATCACATCAGAGAGTTGAGAATATTTTCCCCCTTGCAAGTAAGTAGACAAATTTGCTCAAAAAGAGACCAGGAATCTTCTATGAAGAAAAGGAAAGTGGTTATGCTACTACTGCTAAGTACTGTACTGTGAAGTAAAACAGCATCTTTTGCTTTGCTCTATGTGGGCCTAATATTTTTATACCTTTTGTTTCTTATGCTTGGTAGTTTATTCTTGCCTTCCTAGAATAAATGCATAAGACTTCTCTTGCAGATCTTACTATTCTGACATGGTTGGGCAGGCATGGAAAGTAGGGATGGGCACCAAACAAAAATGAAATGCTGATTCATTGGTTCATTACGTAATGAAACAAAACAAAACAAACTAGCAGTTTTTTAGTTTAAAACAAACTGATTTGTTTCTCTGTAAAACTCTGGAAAATTACTGATTTCAGGCATACAAATTAGCAGGCTTCTCTTGCCCAAACAATTTTAGGGATCCTTTGAAGTTTAGAAAAGTTAGGGTTTCTGGGGGCAGAGATATTAATCTCCAAAGTGGGGTGGGGTGCTTATGCTTAATGGAAGGAAGGGATGTGTCTGGCACACATTACCAATTTAAGGGCTAATTGACAGCATCCCCTCAGCACACTGAGCCACACTCATTCAATTAATTAAGTCCCCCCCGCAGTCTTTTTGGAGCTCAATAACGCTGTTCCCTGTACCCCAAACCTCTCTAAATTGGGGGTGCAAAGGCAGAGCTTGAGAAAGCACCACTGTAATTTCCACCCTGCTAGCTGCCTGAGATCACTATTTTCAAGTACATAACATTGCAATTCTAAATTTATTTTCTGGGGCACCCCCCTTTGAAGTTGAATAAATTGGCCCCCTGAACCCCAAATCTCTCAGATTTGGAGGGCTTAAAGGGGAGAAGATTCACACCAAATGTGTTGCCTTTAGGATCCAGGGGACCTGTTTTCTAGAGTAATGAATCATTTTGTTACTGATTTGTTTTATACAGTTTTTTTAAAAAACATTTCTAATGAAACGAAACAAATCATGGGGCAAGAAAATGAAATGAAATGAATCTCACTTTTTCCGTTTCATGCCCATCCCTAATGGGAGGTTATTAAACTCAAACATTACCAACATTTGGCTTTCCTGATGTTTTAGACGATGACTCTCAGAAGCCAAGACTGCCGATTCTGGGAACTGAAGCCCAAAATATTTGTACAAATAAAGGTGAAGAATTAGTGCTTCAAGTAGAGTCTGGCTCCCAAACCATTAAGGGCTTTATAGGTCAGGAGTGTTGTACTAAACCCAAAACAGAAGTCATTGACAGCAAATACAACTAATACAGAATTAATGTGATGGGGTTCAAGTGTTTAGCACCTGTCAGGCATGGAGCTGCTATGTTCAAAGAACTGTTTTCAAAGGTGGCTCCACATGAGATCTTAATCAGGATGTAACCAGGGCATGAGTAACTGGGACGAATTCAAAAATAATACAACAAACAGCCTTCGATGCTGGCAATTGTCTCTGCAGGCTGACAAGGCAGATGCTTAGGCCTTGTGATGGAGGGTGGAGTTTGCTCTGTTGCTGTTCCCTTGATAATCAGGCAACAGCTTTTGTCACTGCTTTGACTATCAAAAGAATTTGAAGAATGTCTCAGGGTGGGGGATTTTTTACATAGTTTTCTGTGTGTGTATTGCCAATCTGCTTCTATAGAGCAAAACTAGTACGAAACGGCAACAGCAACACCCAGCATTTTCAAAATGACTTTTACTCCTCCAAGTTATAACTATTTACAGTTCTTTAACTTAAAAATTTAAAAATCTGAATATGATGTTTATTTTGAGTTTGTACAGAGTGTAGAAAAACTATATACCTTGAATCATAAACAGAAATGTTTTTATTCAAAGGTTTATTAGTAATTACCACAAGAAACAGAGCACTAATGTCTTCTTTTTGACAGCAAAACGATCCAAGAGATTTAACAAGATGCTGTGGGCTGCTACTTGTCAAGGACATCTGGTGTTAAACCAAAAAAAAAAGGATGCATTTCTTCTGAAAGTCAAGATATTTTAGTTCTCTTGTAGAAGAACTTGTAAACTTCAAATAGAGTGTACACTCAATTTCCTTCCTTCCTTCTATAATAAATCTCATAATTCAGTCCTAAATATAGTGGTCCAAACCAACTGAGGACTTAATAGGTTAGCAAATCCCGATGAATTCAATAATTCCCAGTGCAAAATAACTACTGTCAACTTTTTCTACCTGTGTCCACATTAACTGATCTGTTCTGGGTTGATGCAAAGTTTTCTGTATTGCATTCTAGCATTTAAATCACTGTTCCAATTCACACTGAAATTATCATGGGAAGGTGAGTTTCAAATGTCTGCACATCATACAAGCTTCTCTTCCCTCCTCTTTCTCTGCCATTTCTTTGACTTGCCTTTTTGCGGGTATTAAAATCCTTTCTCTTTTCGTATGTTTAGCAAATGAAATAATACTGAACTGACCAGAAATAGTAACCATTTATATGAGTGCTATAATTAGTTTAGCAATACCACACTCAACTAGGATATTTTTTTTTTGAAAAATACAATTTAGAAATTGCATGGCAATGACCCTCTTTAGAAATCCAAAGGCTAGTAATCCGAGCAACCACTCAAAACTAGCACTGAATAACATCTATTGGAGGGGATGCCACCTAGTGGTCTCTTCCTTCTCTTCCTGCTCTCAAGAACTCTAGTCAGAAGCAAAAGCAGAATTAATTTCCAATTCATGCATATTAGACAGACTATAACTTTTCCTTTGTGTTATGGCAACGCAGGAGAAAGGTAGCAAGCTAGCTAGCAAGCAAGCAAGCAAGCAAGTAAGTAAGTAAGTAAGTATGTATGTATATGCAGCCTCTCTTCTTGGAATGAATGATAAACGAACTGAGGATAAACATCCCTGAAATTATATGTGAACAAATCCTGACTAGCACAACCCATGAAGTAATACTCCTAGCTATGTAAGAGATACAACATGTATTCTAAGGAAACCTCAGTCCACCCCAAACCTTCCTGACACCGTCTTAGCTACCATGAATATAGAAGCTCTCCATGCTAACACTATAGGGCAGTGTTGGCGAACACAGTGTTGGTGCCAGTGTTGGTGCGGGTACCAAAGGTGGCACTCAGAGCCCTTTCTGTGGGCACCCAACATCGCCCCTTCACAGCCACCTGTATTTGGGTTAAATTGCTTTATTGCAACTTTGCAAATAATTAGGGGGTTCTGAATAGCAGTTGGGGCACTCATCCTCTAAAACAGGGATGGTGAACCTATGTATGGCACACGTGCCAAAGGTGGCACGAAAAGAGCTTTTGCCTGGCACGCAACATGCTCCTTGCCCCCCTTCCCCCTCCACTGGACCAGCCATGAGGAATTTGTGGAGGGGGAAGTGGGGGGGCAGGGAGCATTTTGCGTGCCAGGCCAACCCAACTATCGCCCTTGCCATTGCCGCCCTTGCCGCCACCCCCTGCCGCCCCTGACCCTGCCTCCGGCAACCCCGCCACCAAGACCAACCCCATCCCTGCCCTTCCTGCTGCTGCCGCTGCCGCCACTAACCCTGACCCCATCACCCTTGCTGCCCTCGACCTTGACCCACCCCTGACCCCCACTGCTGCCATTCCCACCCCCACCCCCACCCCCATCCCCATTGCCCTTACCGCCCCTGCCACCGCTGACCCAACCCCGCCTCCGCCGCCATTACTGCTGCCATCCCTGCCCCTCCCACCACCGCCACTGCCACCGATGACCCTGACCCCACCCCTCCATCATCCTTGCTGCCTTTGCTCCCTCCCCCCACTGCCGCCGATCTTGACCGCCGCCGCCACCGCTGCCGAGTTTGGGCACTCAGTGGCAAAAAGGTTCGCCATCCCTGCTCTAAAAGGTTCGCCATCACTGTTATAAGGTGTCAGGAATACAATTCCTCTGGTGGAGGGGAGCACAGTTGTTTTGTATTTTGTATCTTTGTATCTTTGTATTTTGTTTTAGTTTCTATTTTGTTGTGTTTTATTTTTTTTATTTTATAACCATTCAAACTAAGGGTGAAGCCCACACCACATTGTCTATGCAGGACAGGACAGGGGAGGATGTCATCCCAATGTTTTAATACTTACATTTCCCTTCTTCATTCCGACACAGGACTCTAGTTTCATCCACATTTTTAATAACATCAACCAATTCTCCTGGTTTCACTGGTAAATCTTTCGAGCCTCTTTTCTTAGAAGATGGTGCTCGAAATATGGTCGTAGTATATAGAACCTCAATGTCACCTTCATACTGTGAAAACAACAGCAAGAACTAATTGCACGCAAATATACACTCGTTTTAAGTCCCCTCACTTAATATTTTCTTCCTAATTTTAAGGAATGAGGTATGCCAGGTTGTGTACAGTATATGCAAGGTACAAACCAATAGGCTGGTTGATACCCAAGGTAGAGAGTATGAAATTGTAAACCTTAAAAGAAAACTCATGTGATTGACTTAACAACTAGCATTACAAATTTTTGTTCATTTCAAAAATATTGAACTGTGATAGGCTAGGTGGAGTGGAGCCAAGGCAAACTTTGTGATTCATTTTAGAGTTTAGAGAAGGACATAAATTTGGAGAATCAGAACCCACCACCACCACCATGTTTAGCCCTCTGTGAGTCAGATGATGCTTCGATAAGCATGGCTATTCCCTGCCCCAACATCATGGTTCTCCAAGGGCCTGGCTTTGGCATGCAACACCATGGTCTGATAGAGCCTATAACTATATTGTTGTATATGTAATTGAAGTCCCAGCTGTACAAGTGCTCCTGTATGTTACCCTGACTAGGGAGAATCAGTATTGTTGCCTTCCCTAACTGGGCTCAGGCCTGGAGACAAGGTCTCCACCACAGACTGGTATTAGCTCCACAGAATGCCATTCACCTAAATGGCCACTGTGGAAACAGAATTAATAGACTGGATAGGCCTTGAGATCTGATCTACCCTGGTACTCCTTACACTTCTATATTAATATAACACAGTACTGTACTGTCCTATCTAGAGATGGGCATGAATTGCAAAAATGGTGATTCATAATTCATCAAGATCAATGGATTATGAATCATTAATTAATAATTTTTAAAAAATAAACCAACAAATCAACTCATTGGTTTGTCTCCTCCCAAAAAGTACATTTGCCCCAAAGCAAATAAATAAATAAATAACAAATCAATACATCCAAAATCAATAAAAATCCACAATTTCGGATTTGTCAGGATCATCACTTCCAACAAATATAAAGTGATGAATTTTTGACAAATCGGTGATTTTTAACAAATATTACAATTCATTATTTAATTTGTCTCCATCTCTTGTCCTGTCATTTTAAAACATGCTTGACCATTTTAGGCCTATTTAAATAAAAATGGTGAGAATAGGGGCAAGTGCAAGACTAGGCTATATAGGCCAGGCATATCCAAACTTCAGCCCTCCAGATGTTTTGGACCACAATTCCCACAGTCCTTTGTCATTGGCAATACAAGCTTGGAATTCTGGGGATTGTGGTCCAAAACATCAGGAGGGCCGAAGTTTGGACATGCCTGATATAGGCAATACTTCCATAGCCACTAATAAAAATACTGCAAGCTTTCGTGGACCATATCTACTTTTTCAAAGCAAATACCAAAACTCCATACATCGTAAAAGATGTGGTTTTCCAAGAGAATACTCTTAGATGTACAGTTCTTGGCAAGATGATTTTCACCATGCACTTCTGTCTTAGATGAGGAATTTTGGCCCTGTGATCATGTGTGATCACCCAAGGGAAAAGCAAGCAAACTGAGCAGATGAACAGGGTGAGTGAATGCTACCTGTCAGAACTATATGTTGTTTTGTTCATAGAAACATTGTATAGGGAATCTAAACAATATGGTTTCCACTTCCTCTGGTTCAAGTTCCCAAACAAAAAAAAAAACCTGCCTCCTAAAACAGTCAGATAACTTCCTCTTAAAGCCATACCACAAGTTTTGCTGACACTATGTAAAGGAGGAAATACACCCCTTTCACACATTTTTCCAAGGCGAAACACCCCCACCCACACCCCCATATGTGGTACCTTGTATAAAGGAATTACTTTGTTCCAAATGAAATTATGTTAAGCAAATTTTCCTTTATACAAATTCCCATAGGAATGTATTGAAAATGGAGTAATCCCATTTTTATGTTTTACAGATTCTCCCCATAGGGGTCCACTGTGTGTGTGTGTGTGT
Source organism: Phrynocephalus forsythii (assembly GCA_029282475.1). Classification (NCBI taxonomy): domain Eukaryota; kingdom Metazoa; phylum Chordata; class Lepidosauria; order Squamata; family Agamidae; genus Phrynocephalus; species Phrynocephalus forsythii. The sequence continues at coordinate 100,706,201 of JAPFRF010000004.1, read as the reverse complement.
GTGTGTGTGTGTGTGTGTGTGTGTGTGTGTGTGTGTGTGTGTGTGTGTGTGTGTGTGTGTGTGTAGAAAGAAAGAAAGAAAGAAAGAAAGAAAGAAAGAAAGAAAGAAAGAAAGAAAGAAAGAAAGAAAGAAAGAAAGAAAAAGATTTAAAAGGAACACTTCATGGTCAGTTTGTATAATGTAACATTTTACTAAAATACTGTAATCCTAAATATGATCAACAGGAATGAAATCTCCCCATGCTTAGCGGAATACTTATTAGGTATTGCTGATCATTGTTAAGAGATTTTTTTAATGCACAGCAGTAATTCACGTATCCCTTAATAATATCCAGTATCCCTTAATAATACCCAGTTATACTCTTGGAGATCTGGGGACCACATGTGTGTATCTCTGGACCTTACAGGAACTCAATTCCACCTTCTCTCTCACAACAAGTGAGGAAGCATTTAACTTAAAAGATCTTTAATGCTCATTTGAATTAGTGTCAGTTTTTAGTGGGCCCATATATTAAAAAAATAGAAATGTGGCAGTGTATGGAGCAGGAAGGCTGCTGGATGACACTCCCTACAAGCAGACAGAAAAGGTCTCACAAATGCTAAGGAGCCTTCTTTGGGACCACATGGGCCTTTGGGCTCCATGATGCTTAACTCTGTTGTAAGCCAATCATGGGAGAAATTTTGGACTCCACACATTGGCTATGCTGAGAGGAATTGGACAGATGGGAGTTTTAGTCTGACAACATAGAGAGTCGGATGCCTTCCCTCCATTTTATAAGCTACCTCTTGTGAGCCCAAGTTTATGAGCAGGAGTTTGTACGAATCCTTTTTTTTTTAAAGCAAAAATAGATATATTTCTATTTAGAATTGATTAGCATTTAGGACTGTTTTCCTGCCCTGTTGCAAGTAAGGTATCTGAAGGCAGAGTTGAAACAAACAAATAGAAAACTCACTTTAAATTTCTTCCGGAATTCTTTTTCTTCTTTCTCCATTTTCTTAAGTTTCTGTGAATCGCGGTCTTCTGAATTGGCCTTCCCAAAGCCCAAAGACTTTGAATTTATCCCCAAGCTGAGGGATCAAGAGTTCAACAGGGGGAAAAGGAGACCAAAAGCAAAGGTCACCAGGATGTATAGTAAGGAGATTTGCAAGTAAAAATATTGCAGTGGTACCTCTTATGACGAATTTAACTCATTCTACAGGCCAATGTGTCCTATGAAGCACAGTTTAATGTGGATTCCCATAGAAATGCATCAAATTCATCTTGCGAAGCATCCCAGAGGAACATTTGTCTTACAAGGTTTTCCAATTCCCGGACATTTCATTCGTTTTACGAATTTTTTGTCTTAAGGGGCATTCGTCTTACGAGGTATTACTGTGTTTGTGCCTTTGTATGTAAAGGCCTCATTAAATGCAATATACTAGAAGCAAAAAGCTGCTCTGCCTGCAACCTACCACAGGCAAACAAGAAAACATAGTCAGCAATATGCACCAAATACAGTTTTAGAAAGAAGAAAAAAATACAATGTCATAATCTTCAAATTGTTGTTGGGGCTGTTTCTTTCTTATAACGACTACTATATACATTATCCTAACAAGGGGAGGAAAATGTTACTCTGAAAGCACACTGGGGCTATTGCAACCTTTTCTTTGCCTGTACAGTGGACCCTCGTATAACAAACTGTTTGTATAACATAAAATCCGTACAACATAAAAATTCCAAAGATAGGGGAAATTTGCTTAACAGAATAGCCTATGGGGCAAATCCATACAACATAAAAATGGTCACGATTAGGGATTACTCTGTTTTCAATGCATTCCTATGGGAAATTTGTATAAAGGAAAATTTGCTTAACGGAATTTCATTTGGAATGAATTAATTCCTTTATACAAGGTACCACTGTATCTTGTTTAATCAATGGGTCTATTGAAGTTATTTCACTCATTGATTTTTGTTCCTTCAGCACTACTAACCAGAGCTCTGTGAACGTCCAGATTTACATAGAGGCGAATAGGAAATTGTTGTATACTGATCCAGATAATTGGTCCATCTAGCCCTGTATTTTCAGTTCTGTCAGAGTCTGTCTGTGGTTTTAGGCCAGAGTTTTTCCTCAGCGCTACCCCAAGATGCTGGTGATTGAATTTGCAACCCTTTAAACGTTTGTTTTCAAAAAAGAAAAGCTAAATGTTCTGATTATATAACACCCCATCATACTTAAAGCACTCTCTGGGCGGTTTACAACTTATTTATGGAGGCTACACATTGTCCTCCCCCCATCTCCCAGTGAGCTGGGTACTCATTTTCCCAACCTTGGATGGATGGAAGGCTGAGTGAACCTTGAGCTTGCTACCTGGAGTTGAACCCCAAATCGTGAACACAGTTTTAGCTGCAGTACAGACATTTAACCACTGCACCACAAGGCCCAAAGCACTGAGCAGCTGCCTAACCCCACATATAAGGTGGCTCAGTGGACTAAGGCTCCAAGACCTGTTGGCTGCAAAGTCAGCAGCTCAGCGGTTCTAATCCCAGGTGCCACACAGCAAAGTGAGCTCCGGCTGATAACCCCAGCTCCTGCCAACCTAGCAGTTCGAAAGCATGTAAATGCAAGTAGATAGATAGGTACCCCCGTAAAAAGGGGGAAGGTAAAACAGTGTTTCCTTGCAGCCATGCTGGCCATTTGGCCATGGATTTGTACAACACTGGCTCTTTGGCTTGAATACAGAGATGAGCACCGCCCCTAGAGTCGGACACGAATAGCACGCATGTGCGGGGGGAACCTTTACTTTTTAAACCCACGTATAGGTCAGAATTCTTGAATGCCCATTATTGAAACAGAGACTAGCCAGATGTAAGCCAACAATGAAAGCAGTTTACAGTTGGTCGAGTGATAGAACTGTGGAAAATCACAGTGGGAGAACTGAGCCTTGTGCATTCTTTTGGGAAGCGGGATCATTCTCAGCAATTCTAGCTACAAGACCCTTCTTCCCCACCCCCACCCCACCCTGTTCCATACAACCCTACAATCCATGTTCACCCACCTGAATTCTTTTGGTGGGGGAGGGAAATCGGTTGGCTCAACGTCATCATAAACATCACTGTCTCCTGATTCTAACAAAAAAATTAAAATAAATTAATATATAGTCACTGTGTATCGGTTAACATTCATGTAGGATTCTCATGCTGTGTTGTGCCTTGAGAAATTCAAATCAATATGTATTGGGTGAGATACTAATGGCTTTTCTCAATATAAATATTAGGCAAGCGTCTCTTAGGAGAACTAAGGCTCAAGTTGTTCCATATTAACCAGACTATTAGCTTACACTCATATGAGTCTGCTCCTGCAGAACTAGAGAACCATAGGCTGAAATGATGTTGCTCATTCTAGCAAGTTGCCAGCAGACCAGACTCAATGAAGCAACAGAAATTCCAGAAGAGTTAACTCACCAAACCCCCTATTATTTATTTATTTATTTATTTATTTATTTATTTATTTATTTATTTATTTATTTATTTATTTATGTGATTGATTATTATTATTATTATTATTATTATTATTATTATTATTATTATTATTATTATTTGCCATCTTTCTCCCCATAGAGGAACCAAGGTGGCTCACAGCAGACAACACAATCGATTTTAAAAGTATAAATATCACATTTAAAAAAACAATTAAATTAAAAAGCAATTAAACACAATGGTTCTACTCTAATTGCAACTACTGTGCTAAGCCATTCCAGCCATGGCCGTTCCTGTGATTTCAGCCAAACCCCTGAGATGTGGCAACTCTAATTAGGAACCCAAAACATGAGGCTATGAGGAAATAGCATCAGGACTGTAAATAACCCATTGCCTTTTACATAGCAGGGCTGCTATTGGCTCGTATGTGCTGCATTCGGAAGAGGGGTGGGAAACCTGGGTCAGATGTAGCTTGAAGAAGTTCTCAACCAGTGAATAAGCTTCTTCTGTTGTTATGATGACCTGTTGTCAGTTATCTGAGAGAGACTCTGCCCAGAAATCAACGGCAGATTGCCTTAAAGAAAGCTTAGGGGCACAGTCCCATTCTTTGGGCAAAACTAGCCATGACACTACATGTGGCACTTGGAGTGTGACCCAAGATATTTTGAGGCAAAGGGCGAGAGAGAAGGTCCTCACAGTTCCACATAGAGAACCCACATAGTCTGGCTGCTGAATTTCACTTCAGCCAGTGCAGCACAACAGCTTTCTTCATCAAATCTGAGGGCAGCAGATTAGCTTTGGCATTTATGGGAGGCCATGAGGCAGTAGAGCTCAGAACAGGGGGAAATGGGGAAAGGACTCAAGGAGAATGGCTGTGGAGGCCAACCTCTCTGCTCCCTCGCGTGCCCTGCTTGAGGTGGCTGCCACACGCTATGGCTAAGGTAGGGCTGGCCTTGTTTCCTTGTGCTCATTTTGAATGACAAGGGCCAAGGTCAGGCAATCAGGATTGAGACCTATAGTGTGTACATAATGGGGAGGGCCCTTGGGAAACAAACCCTCTCTTCCCACACTGCAGATCATAAGAACACCAGAAGAGCCCTGCCGGATCAGGTCAAGGGCCCATCTAGTCCAGCTTCCTGTATCTCACAGTGGCCCCATCAGATACATCTGGAAGCACAGGAGACAAGTAGATACGTGTCTTCTGATGCCACTCCCCTGTGCCTGATGAATTTTCCTTTTAAGCCTGCAGATAACATGTAATCCCATCATGGCTTGTAAACTGCAATGGACTTTCCCACCAGAAATCTGTCCAATCCCCTTTTAAAAGCATCTAGGCCAGATGCCATCACCACATCCTGCACAATACTCCAGGTGTGGCCTTACCATTATTTTTGTATAATAGCATTATAATAATGGCTGTTGTATTTTCAGTCTCCCTTTTAATGAGAATAAAGACTTGCCATAAACTAACAGTTTGACTTAGTTGGGAACCTTCCTCTCTGTATCTGTGGGAGCCTCCATTTCAATTCAAATATAAGGATGGGGACCTTCTATTTGACCACCAGGAAGAACCAAAAGAGGAGGAAGAGGAACAAAAGAAAAGTAGATGTACTAAGTCTAGAAAAGAGTTTCTTTTTCTCCAGTTTGATTTTCTACCATTTTTTAAAAAAAACTACACATTACAAAATAATTCAAAAATATAAAGTTTCAGCTCAAGGTGTAAAAGAGCTTAGTCACAATCTAAGAACCATTGGATCTTTTGATCTCATTACTTACCCTTCCCTGTTTGCTTCAATGATGAACCACTATATGGAAGGAAAATAAACATGTAAATAACATTAATTAGTTTAATCATATTATAAACACTCTTTATGCTAGACTATAAATTATTATGCCATACTGAATGTCAGTGCACACAGTTGGGTTTTATACATTATCTGTTACTCTCATCATCCCATCCCACCCACAGCTTGATTTGTTTCATTTAGATTTGCATTTATTCCAAGAAACCAGTCAAGGGATAAGGACCATATCCAGGCTCCAGCATGTTGGCTGTAAGATTTGGAAGGGGGTGTTGAGGAACCGATAGGTTCTAGACAACACAGGAACATTTCAGCTACACACTGCATTTTCCTTTGTCGTGGAAACCCCATGAATTTCCAGAGGAAAACAAAGGAGAATCCACATTTTGTTGCTCCATGAACTGTCCCAACTACTATGGGATTCTTCAGATATTCCTTATAAATCATCTAACCATGATTATGTTGACAAAACAGATGACACAGCGGAAGTTGGGCCATGTTATGATTTCAAAGATAGCACCGAACTAAGATATTCTGTTGCTTGAGCAACAAAATTCTGGTTGCATGTATTGACTTCCTTTAAGGGTCATGATCCCCATAGGGTCTCCTTTGCCAACCCAAATGAAATAAATTGTAGGCATATAAGGGTAGCAATGGGTTTTATCCTGGGAACCATTTGTCTCATTGGCATGCCAGCAATTCAAGTATGCCATCTGAGATGATGATCGTTGCCTTCTGGTGGAGCTGACTCTGCTGGCATTTAACCATGACCGAGGGGATTACACTTTCCAGAAGTTCCCAACCTGCATATTGTTTTAGCCACATTGGCTAGCAGATACACATACTGTATGTCCTAAAAAGGGTTTTTCAAAGCTACACCTATAACTTAAGCCAAAAGATAGAACATGGCCCAACTTTCAAAGTAAGTGGTGCTTTTGTAGCTTTAGTTATTTAATTAGTATTTTCAATTTTTTGGTTGGTTAGGCTGCTGTGAGAAGTGGTTAGTGGCATAACATCAACAACACATTAGTTTTAGTGAACTGTGTTTTATTTTTATTTTTCCACAGCAGTCTCTTACGAGGAGTTTCCATTATCTTCTATCATATTGGCTTTAGTTGCTGCCTCTCCGTACACTTTTCTTTGGGTTATTTTTCCCCTTTAAAATCTTCAAAAGCCCCCGTGGCCAGGAGTCATTCGTCGCTTCATCCTGTGACACAGAGCTTTGGAGTACGTATGCAATTATCACATGGCAGAAGGAAATGCAAGGTGTTTGAAATGACTTTCAGCATGTACATTTACTGGCTCATACAATTAATGTATTTTGAACATTAACTTCATACAATCATAGAATCATAGAGTTGGAAGAGACCTCAAGGGCCATCCAGTCCAACCCCCTGCCATGCAGGAACCCCCATCATAGTATTTCCGACAGATGGCCATCCAGCTTCTGCTTAAAAACCTCCAAAGAAGGAAACTCCACCACCCTCTGTGGCAGCACATTCCTCTGCCAAACAGCTCTAACTGTCATGAAGTTCTTCCTAATGTTCAAGTGGAATCTCTTTTCCTGTAGTTTGAAACCATTGCCCCGAGTTCTCATCTCTGAAGCCATTGAAAATAAACCTGTTCCCTCTTCAATATGACATCCTTTCAAATATTTAAACATAGCTATCATATCCCCCCCCCAGCCTTCTTTTTGAAAGGCTAAACATTCCCAGTTCCCCAAGCCGTTCTTCATAAGACATTTCCTCCAGACCCTCAAACATCCTGGTTGCCCTCCTCTGGACCCGCTTGAGGTTGTCAACATCCTTTTTAAATTGAGGCACACAGAACTGGATGCAGTACTCCAGGTGGGGTCTGACCAGAGCAGAATAGAGTTGTACTATCACTTCCCTTGATCTCGACACTATGGTTCTGTTGATGCAACCAAGAATCACAGTGGCTTTCCTGGCCGCCGCATCACACTGCTGACTCATGTTCAATAAATCTTGAAAATAAATATGAACTTAAGGACTATTCGTGCAGTTGGTTCTTTAGGAATGCATTTGAGGGTTGCTCTATGCTTAACACAGTAAGCCTATAAGTTGCACACAGACTAATACTTCCTGCCACAAAAAAAAATTAAGTACGGATGACCTCCAGCGTAGGTCCGCATTTGCACAATCTGCGCATGACAGCAACGAGGTAATAAGAATAAAACTGTGAGCTGTCAGGTCAATTCTGGCTTATAGAAATTGTTTCAAGGGTCCTCAAAAGAGGTTGCTCATTCCCTTCTGTTGGAGTCCTAGAACTGGGCAGCCTGCCTGAAGCTACACTGGCTGACTCTACTCTTGGGTAGCCCAATGAGGAATGAAACTTTTAACCTCATGAGCATGTATGCATGAACACATTTATTATTTCTGTTGTTAATACACCATCCAAACTAACAGCGGTCCAAAGCAATAAATGCAACAACATTACAAAATGCAATAAAAAAACAGGAAAGTGATCTATTTTGTGTTTATGCTACCTTGCTGGACTAACTGATTTAGCCTGCTGCATGGCGAATCTCCTCCTGAAGCCCTGGAATTTTTGGTTTTAGTTAAGAAATGTTACGTTTCAACTCTGTTGGACTTAATAAGATAAAGTTTAAGGACATAATAAACAACCTCAATCCTGGATTTTGAAAATGCAGAGATTTTGTGCACCACAGTTTTGGCTATGGTACCTTTCTCATGCATGAAACCTTATGGACATATTATATGAAATATCCAGTTTGAAATACAGTGGACACTCATATAACAAATGGCTTGTATAAGATAAAATCTGTAGAAGGTAAAAAAATTGTGGCAATAGGGAAAACATGTTTAACAGAATTGTTTATGGGGCAAATCCATACAACATAAAAATGATTGTGATTATGGATTACTCTGTTTACAATGCATTCCTATGGAAAATTTGTATAAAGGAAAATTTGCTTAACATAATTTCATTTGGAATGAATTAATTCCTTTAAACAATATACCACTGTATATTGTCTTTTCACACATACCTTCTTGCAGGCTCATCTTCATCTTCGGCTCCATCATATATGTCATCAGAAGCTGGCGGAGGTGGGAATACAACTTTAAATAGACAGTGAAATATTAAAATCAGGGTGAGTTTCTGTAGCATAAACAATAATAGCATAAACAATCATAATCATATGCTGTCAATTGGATTCTGTCTTATGGTGACCCTTTCTAGGGTTGTCTAGGTAGAGAATACTCAGTAGTTTAGCATTTCCTAATGGAGCTTACTCCTAGAGTAAGCAGTTTTGCATTGCAGCCTTCACAGTGCAGTCCTAGCTCGAGCGATGTCAGTTTTGCGGGATCAAGACCTACACCCCTTCTGCTTCCAGAAATCATAGAATCATGACATTAGAAGGGGCCTATAAGACCATTGAGACCAAATCTGTGCTCAAGGTAGGAATACAGATCAAAGGACATCTGCCAGGTGGTTGTCCAAAGTTCACCTGAATACCTCAACTTTTGTAGCACTCACCACCTCTTGAGAAACTTGGTTCCAGTAATTATTGCTCTGATAGTCAGGAAGTTTTCCCTGGTATTCAACTCAAATCTGGCTTCCTGTGATTTGAGCCCATTGTTGTGTGTCTTTCACTCAGGGATGTCTGAGAGAACAGATCTTGCCCCTCTGCTGTATGACAGCCCTTCAAGTATTTAAAAAGTGCTATCCTTTCTCCCCACAGTTCTCCTTTCTCAAGGCTAAACCTGCCCAATTATTTCAGTCTTTCCTCATAGGGCTTGGTTTTCATCGCCCTGATCATCCTTGTTGCCCTCCTTTGAAGTTTTTCCAATTTGGCAGCATCTTTCTTGAGATATGGTGTCCAGAACTTGACACAGTACTCAAGATGAGGCCTAACTAGTGGTATATACAGGGGAACTAACACCTTAAGGGATCTAGAGACTATACTTCTGTTAATGCAACCTAAAATGTCCTATTGCAGCAGAATCTTCTTTAGCCACTGCTCCTAAAAACCTGCTGACAGAGAGTGATCTGCCACCAGAACTGTTTTATTGACTAAATGATCTTCTGGCAGAAGAGCTAAAAGGGCAGCAGAACATGTATGATATGAGAGAGGATGTGTGTTATTCCATATCCAGCCTGAAAACACAGGTATAATGCCAGCTGGACAAAGGAGAGTCCTCAGGAATGTTCAAGATTGCTAAGATGAAGCGATTTGAACACTGAGGGGGAAGAAAGCAGTTTCATATATAAGTTTTAATTTTTGTTTTTGTTTTTCAGGAGAGTTTTAGTAATAATAAAAGTATTATGAGGAGGCTGATTATTTAGTATAGATAGACAACATCACAATTGCTGGTTTTAAATATTAATGTGGCCTTAAGTAACAACCTCATTCTGAGTTCTGTTTCTTAACTGTCCCTTCACAACTGCCTGAATGAGAGCGAGAGCGAGAGTGAGAGAGAAGAGTTTAATTCTTATACGAAAATAGAACTTACCTCCTGTGTTACTTTGGCATCCACTTTGACCATAAAAGGAAAAGGGAAAAAAATATTAAGGGCATGAAAACAACATGCAAACACAAAAGCAAGGGTATGGAACTACTGTGTTTCCCCGAAAATAAGACAGTGTCTTATATTAATTTTTGCTCCCAAAGATGCGTTAGGTCTTATTTTCAGGGGATGTCTTATTTTTCCATGAAGAAGAATACGGTATACATTTATTGTTATCTTATTATCGGGAGGCCTTTATTTTCGGGGGGATGCCTTATATTTCAGCGAGAAGCAAAACTGTAAGAAGGTCTTATTTTCAGGGGATGTCTTATTTTCAGGGAAACAGGGTACTTGCCTTCTTTTGGACCTTTTGGAATCACATCATTTCCAGGAACTGATATATAGATTAGAACCGATAGATCACACTGCACACCTTAAAAGCTACTGTCCTGAACATGTGTGTCATTGGGTAGGACCGCCTGAACACAGTGGGATCTACTCCCAAGGAAACACATATAGGACTGCACTTTATTTATTTATTTATTTATTTGTACAGACTGCCAACATTCCATCACCCATTTAAAGCTGGGCAATTGCCTAGAAGACTGAAAACTAGGTTCAGATTAGTTTAGCCAGCCAACATGGCAGTAGATAAGAAGTAACTTGCTAATGAAGTAATATTCAGAAGCAGAAATAGTATATATAAGGCAATATACTGTCACTACCTGTGACCATATGCCCTGGGATGAAGGCATGTAGCAAAAGACAATCCCTTGATGCCCTAAATTTTTGTTAATTAGAAAAACTCAGGAAAGGAAGGGTGGCACCTGATGAGGTATGCCTGCCTCCACCTCCTGGTCAACCTTGCCCCCCCCCACACCTACAGCTTTTCTTTCAAAAATCATCCTTCTGTTATATTCTCACCCACAGAATTGTTGTCATGATCTGGCCTGCAGCAGCTGCAGTGCTTGCAGACTCAGGCCCTAACTGGCATGATCTGGCTGACAGTAGCTGCAGGATCAGGGCCAGACAGATCTCAGGCCTTGCCCATGTAGCAGCTGCCAGATCTCTCCTGAGTTTCATGGGGAAGCCTGGTGGAAGGCCTATTGAAGGAGGAGCTGTTGGGTTGAGTGGCTTGTCCTTGCCTGGCCTTGTTGCTCCTGTCTGCCTAGACCTATGTTCTAGTCTTGTCACTCTTGCCATGGTGCTCTTGTCTGCCTAGCTCCTGACCCTGTGCTCCAGCTTTTGTAAGTGATATATAGTGCTCTGTGTGGTGGACTGGGCCCTGGTGCCCTTGCTTGTAGCCAAAGGCTGCCTGGACTACCAAGACTGGGACAATTATATCCTCATCCTCTCACTCTTCCGGGCGCCAACTTCTCCACCCATTCACGCCACAGCCTTGAAGAACCAATCCTTCCTTAGACTGAAGTACTATGTGCCTGGGTGAGCCTCTGCACCACTGCTGTTTTGCTATACAGCCAGCCAACAGGCTTAAATTACAATACATTTGAAAGGCCAGTCACACTTTAAACTGCATTCTCCATCATTTCTGCAAAGGGACACAGGTGCTCTCCAGGGCTGCCTCACACACAATACTTCCCTGTGAAGAAGGAGCCCTTCAGAGTAAGAATCAGAGGGTTCTGGAGGCTCCCTTCAGAGTGGCAACAGGCGCATGTCCAGCACCAGCAGCAAATATGGGTGTACAATTAAAAATTAGTTGCCACAGCTATGAAAACAGTAGCAGCATTCTACAGGTGGCTGCTGGGCAACATACAGGCAAGCAACAGCTGCACCATTCATAAAATATTGCACCTCTATTAGGTCTCTTCTTACTCTCCCCTTTTCCCTCCAGAGTTGAACAAAGCTGGAATCTTGCTGCTTAGTTTAGTAAACTGATTGAATGAAAGAGGTAAGTTGACTCTGTAAGTTCACGTTGATTTAAATGGGCCTACTCTAGACTTACTGTGCTAAAGTAAGTCACATTTAGAGTAGGCCCATTTGAATTACAGTCACCCCCCGCCATTTCACAGTTCAGGTACTGCGGTCCCACTATATCGCGGGATCGCAGTACCTGGGGGCCTCGGAGCTGGGTGGTGGGGTGGCGGGAGCAATCGGATCGCTCCCCGCCCCCCCGCCCCTTCTGGGAGGCCTCAGAGCCGCCCCCACCCCTTCTGGGAGGCTTCAGAGCCACATGGCAGGGCGGCGGGGAGCGATCGGATCGCTCCCCACTGCCCCACTGCCCCTCTGATCGCTCCCCAGGCCCCAACCTTTTCATATATCACGGGTTGGGTGGGTCCCTAACTCCCGTGATAGGCGGGGGATTACTGTAATAGAATATATGAAGGGAGCAAGTCCCCAAATCCCCATTGATTCAGTGGGTCTTCTCTAGTGTAACTGACTATGTTATGCAACAAGATTTTGTTCATTACACTTCAAAACTTGAAACAATGTTTTTAGTGTCAGAGCGATCAGAGATGCAAACAATGCATGTTTACCCACTTAATTACCAAAACAAAGCAAGCCAATTTGCAAACTTTAGGAGGAGTCAAACTTGTGTACTGTCACAGTGGGGCATTTTTCAGCATGCAACGCTTGGCTTTCCTTCACAATTTGATGCCTATAATGTATAGCTTGAGATGGAAGCAACTGTATCTATAACCATTAACTCGGACATACCTGCTGATGCTGTCCTGATCTCCAACGTCATCGTATACCTCTTGGTCACTGTCTTGTTGCTTTGACTGTACATTCCTGGGAGGATGTGGTTTCCTTTTTAAGGAATCATAGTCAACTTCTACCATAGTTGTTTTAATATAGCCATCTGAAACACAGAGCAGTAAATGACTGGCTATTTTACTTTGCAAGCTCATAGCAAGCTAAGTTCATAGGAAGCTAAGTGCTCCTGGACTCTTCTTTGAGCCTAGATGCCCAGGTCACATCTATGGCCAGGAGTACATTTGCACAATTAAAACTAGTAGGCCAGTTATGCCCGTTTCTTGAGAAACCTCCTCTGGCCACTGTGAGACATGCCCTAGTGTGTCACCCTAACCCTAACCCTAACCCTAACCCTAACCCTAACCCTAACCCTAACCCTAACCCTAACCCTAATGCAGCAGCCAGATTGCTGACTGGGGCCGGTTACAGAGATCACATTACACCCCTATTAAAGCATATCCACTGGCTACCAATCAGCTGTCAGGTACAATTCAAAGTGCTGACCTTAACTTACAAAGTACTATACAGCCTGGGTCCTAGCTACCTTAAAGATCGAATCTCACAGTGTGAGCTGGCTCGGTGTTAAGGTCATCAGTAGAGACTTTCCATCCCACCACCTTCACAGGTCTGTCTCACTCATAAGAATGCATGAAAGGGCCTTCTCTGTTGCTGCTCCCAGAATTTGGATCTCCCTCCTGCTGGAGGCCAGGACTGTCCCATCTCTACTGTCTTTCCAGAAGCAGGCAAAGACCTTCCTTTTCAGGCAACGTTTCCCTGAATTATGGACTACCTACAATGTGACTTTTGTATGAATTACCATGCATGATTGCATTGACTGATTTCATAAGAACACCAGTGTTTTCCATGCTAGTGTCCATCCCTCAAAATAGATTTTTTTTTCTTTTTGTGTGCTCTTTGTAGCTTTAATGTTACCTTTTAATGTTCTAAGATATCTCTTCTAATTTCCTGTTTGTAACTTAAATGATGTCTTAAATGTTCCGGGCTGTATATTGTCCCTCATTATTGTAAGCCACCTTGGGTCCTTTTCCAAGGGGAAAGGTGGGGAAAAATATCCAAAATATTCAAAATAAATAAATAAATAAATGCCTGAACCAGATTGATGTCTTTCTTTTTAATTTCAGGGTAGTGGGTTACTCCCTTATCCTGATAGAGTTATCAGCAAACTGAGTTCTCTGGCTTAAAGGAAAACTCAAAGCTACAATAATTCCTTGAGAGTTCAGGATGGCTAAAAAAAATCCAAAAAGAAATACAAGTCTGTTCTTTCCGTATTACAGTTACGTATGTTGTAATATTACATTATTGCTCCAGAAGGGAAGGATTCAGAACAGCTGTGTTTTCAAAATCAGCAAGTCCACACATTATTTACCTTCTAAGGATCAGTTTCCAAACAAATGCAAAAGCTCATTTGCAATTGGGGGAGCAGCAAACTTTTTTTTACTTGCTAAGACAGCTCTTCTTCTAACTGTGAAATTTCTGTTATACATGCCTGTAATTAGGAAGAGACTGTGGCACTGAATTAGGCACAGAGGAAAAGGCAAAATGTACTGTATTTGCGTGCCGGGAGGCAGTGGAGGATAGGAAGGCCTGACGAGCTCTGGTCCATGGGGTCACGAGGATTCGGACACGACCGAATGACTGAACAACAACAACAATCTCCTTGAGATCTCTAAGGAGATCACCAGGACCCAAATATATTTCCAAAATCTCCACTGGTTTGTTGACCTCTTCCTGTGGAACTGTAGTGCAAAAGAATAACGTTTCCAAATGTTGGACTTTGGCTGTGCACCTTAAATCTATGCCCATCCTCTATATCTGTAAATTAACTCAACCATTGCAAAGAGAGAAGTCATTTTTTCTGAGGACTTTTATATCTCATGCCAGGCAAAATCCAAAGGGAAAAAAACACAAGACAAAAACACGTGGCACCTTAAATAGGTAATATATTTTAATGTAAGCTTCCATGGGCATGTCCATGAAACATTAAAATATAACAGTATTTAAGGTGCTGTATGTTTTTGTTTTTTTGTTTGGTGTTGTTGTTTCTTTGGATTTTGCAGGGCGTGCTTGCACTTAGTAACATGGCTTCCTCTTCCAGAACTACAACATTATATCTTAGAAGATCAATCCCTGGAATGCCTGCTCATTCCAAGAGGAAGCAACAGGGTGGGAATACTTCAGTGAATAAGCAAATAAGCATTCAGGCACCAACACCGTGTAGACTCTGCAAACAGTGAGAGAATTCCACTTTTTGTAATGAGAAGACACTATGCCAATGAAACACATCATCAACAACAGACCCCACCTCTGTACTCGATACCTACAGGAGCCTCTCGTCCTTCCTAGCCACTTCCCTTCGGGGTTGTCTGTGATGCGGATTATTTCAATTTGATCCCCTTGTTTGAAGGACAGGTCATTCTTCCCTCCTTTGAAACTGGTGCAAGCGCGGGCCTGGTGTATGACTTCAATGGGACCTGTGAGCTGCCCAAAAACAAGGGAAAAGAATTCAGTGGAAAACAACATCAGGTATATAATTGGGTTTAAGATTTCCTTAAACTTAAAGAGTAACATGGCAAAAGTATAATTGAAGGATGAGATTAGTACCCAAGAGATGTTTATACAAATATGTATAAACACCTCTTGGGAGTTCCTCATCTTCTCCAGGGCAGCCATGCAAAGGTTCCCCATTTTGCAAACAGTCGCTTGCTGCATCATCCAAACCTGTAAAATGCATGGCTTATCTTAGAGTAGTGGTGGTGAACCTTTGGCACTCCAGATGTTTTGGACCGCAACTCCCACAGTCCTTTGTCATTGGCAATAGAGGCTTGGAATTCTGGGAGTTGCAGTCCAAAACATCTGGAGTGCAGAAGGTATGCCAACACTGTCTTAGAATATCAAGAACAGTCTCATTGGGACTACAACTCCCAGAGGCCTTCAGCAAGCAATTTTTGAAGTCCAAAAAAAGCTCTGATTACTTGTAACTCTGGTTAGTGGAAGAAAGCCTACTTCAGACTATAGCATGTGATGCTAGATCTTCCACACGACATAACTATGCACTAACTATAGTTAAGATGAACCATAGCTTACATTTCAGATATCATTTTAGATTGTGGTTAATTGAAAATGGGAGCAGAAGCTTCAGTGTTTATTTACTAGTTCTATTTGCACTGGAATGTTGGTGACACCAGAGAACCAGACTTGGATTGTCTTTGGAAAGTCTGCATAACTGTAGAGATGGGTACAGAGTGATTTGTCAAAATTCCTACATGTGGCATTATCTCAAGTTAATTATTATTTTATTGCATAGTTTTGTTGATACACACGAATTGAGTTTGGGCTAAATCAGGCATGCCCAAACTTCGGCCGTCCAGATGTTTTGGACCACAACTCCCACAGTCCTTTGCCATTGAAAATACAGGCTTAGAATTCTGGGAGTTTTGGTCCAAAACATCAGGAGGGCCGAAGTTTGGACATGCCTGGGCTAAATGATCTTTAATGGGCAGTGAAAAATATATGAACCTGCCTTGTAATAAACAAGACAATCCATCAAATAACAATGAACTCTGTTCATAAAACGGATAAACATCTAAATGCCTAAAATACTATATACACCTACTGTATTTATTTCTATTGCTGGATTTACTTTCTCGTAAGACTTCAGCCAATCGTTGGCAATAATGTACAGATAATATTTATCAGTTACGGGGATCAAGTTAAAATACACCAAATGCCAAGCATGGCTCCTTGAGGAAGCTGTAGTTCTGAGTATAGTCATTGTGGGCAGTTGTAGATACTTCAGAATAAACTTGCATCGAAGCACATCTGACTGAATTTGCATAAACCAGTTGACACTAGAGATCTCCTGGATTATTAGACCCATGGTGGAACAACCAGCATCAGGAGAGAAGGCCATTCCCTGGGTACCATCACGATTGGAAGCATAGAGGGGACATACAACATGGCCTTCTGGATGGCTGTTCCCACTCTCTCAGCTTCTCTGCAGAGGACACCTAGGCTATACTCTGTGTGTTGTCCTCACTTTGAGGCAAAGGTCTTCTTATTTAGGCAAGCCTTTGTTAGGTCAATTTCTCAAGAAGTTTGACTGGCTGAGTGTTCTCTTTCTTTTACTATTGTGTTATTGTGTTCTTATTGATTACTTTGTACCTTACATTTTAAATGAACATTTTAAAAGCTTCCTCTTTATTGTTGATCATTACCCGGAGAACCCTTTCTGGCAGACAAACCGAATGCAAATGAATGAATTTAATAAATAAATAATTTAAACTTAGATTGAACTAGCTTGCGTTTCTGCAGTCAGGTGAAATATTGTATAGTAATACCTTGGTAATACCTTGGTTTAAGAGTGTTTTGCAAAACAAGCAAACAGTTCTTATCAATTTTGCTTTGATCAACAAGCAATGTCTTACAATACAAGCACTGGAGCAGGTCGCAAGTGAGCCCGTGGTGTCTCTCTGCTGGATTGTGGGTGATTGTCAAGCATCAAAAGCAGGGGGAGGAATGCAAGTCTCTCTTGCATCAGCCAGGAATGTTTTCAAAGGAGAGTAAAGGTTAGGATTTTATTTTTCTTTCAGTTTATACTTATATTTAATTTGTTTTCAACATCCTTTCTTATTTTTCAAGCCATTTCTAGTCATGGGGAAGCAAGCCAAATGTGTATAGGGCTACAAATTGCATTTTATTATTGTCTGATTGGAAACACAGAGTAAAATCCAGTTGCTAGTCCCAAAGCAAAGCAGATTCTGCAGCCAGGTACCTAAACTATGACATGGATGTGGACTTCCAGCCAACTTCCTTTGTGAGTTTTGCCATTTTGTGCATATACATGTGGTTTATGGGACCCCAGAATGAGTCATCCAAGTGTCCATTATTTCTTATGGGGAAAAGTGCTTTGATATAAGAGTGTTTTGGTTTACAGGCATGTTTCTGGAATGAATTATGCTCATAAACCAAGGTATTACTGTACAGTAAATATATTTGTATCTGACTTTTTCTTTGCATCATTTCCTTGTACATAGTCTTACTTTGAATTTCTTTCTGATTTCCTGTTCTTTTTTCTCTTTTTCCTTTTGTTCTTTCTTCTCCAGATCAATCTTTTTCCTTTCTTCTTTCTCCTTTTTCCTTCCATCTTCTTTAGCCGTAGGTCTGCAAAAGGAAAAGGGATGGATTTTTGATCCAGCAGAGAAGAGGACAAACACCAACTTGGGATGAACCCTGAAATGAAACTATTCTGGCTCTACACATGGGAAAGACCTATCGAAAATTACAGTTCTTTCTCTTCTATAGAGCCTTCCTGCACGCAGGTCCTTCTCCCCTTTTTAGCGGTTCATTCTCAAAACAGAGAAAGCGATAACATGTTGATTACAACTGCAGAGATAACATGTGAATAGAGCTTGGGGTTATTGCCAAATGGCTCTTCATTTTCTGACTAGATCTGCAGGCTGGGAAATTCTGAGGATGGGGGGATTTGAGATATTTTCATGGATAACAAGACTAGTGCTGAGCAACTGGAACTTGGCACTAGGGCTGCAAAATTCAGGGAGATTAACTGGGAGTTTCATCTTTTGTTGAGCTTTGGGAAGATAAATGTCAATGTGTGTGTGTGTGTGTTGTGTCGTTATAGTCGTGACCAACTGTAGCAAACATTTAATCTCAGCATTCTCTAGGAAATAATAAATGAAGCCTTAATTATTATTATTATTGTTGGATCATTTACGTCATGGCTGTTCAGCTTTGAACAGGCAGAGGTCTACTTTTTCCGGCCCAAAGTGCCTGAGGGCTAGTACACTAAAACCTCTACTTACGAATTTTATCCGTTCCAAGCACATGCTCATAAGTTAAAAAATGTAAGTAGAGCAGCAGTTTCCCATAGGAATGCATTGAAAACCAAATAATCTGTTCTGGAGGGATCAGATTTCAATGCACCATGGCCCTTGAACTACCCCACTCAACTGAGAGAGTGGGCTGGCAGACCCAGAACTTTGCTGGGGCAGTGGTGGTCTTTGGGATGGGGGAGGGAGGGGTGGAGAACTTATCCCCTCACTTTTTAAATTGATGGCCAGTGGTCTACTTTTGAATCCTTCACGGGCTACCAGTAGACCGCGGTCTACCTGTTGGGCAGGCCTCATTTATGTCATCACTTCCATCATTCTGTTGTGGGTTTCTGATTCTCTGAGGCCCATTTTATGCTTAAAGTTACCTATATCATACCTTATATTTTCTATGTCTTCATACATTTCCCCATCACTGCTTAGCTTCTATAAGAAAAGGAGGAAAAGGATAGACATCTCAGTATTCCTTGATACATCTGAATGGCACATAGCACATTACATCCCTATTTAAGGGTAAAACATGAACTTCATTGGATCGTTTCCTATCCAAATGATTGTTCAAACAAGATCTGTTTTTAGTGCTTGATCAGCTATTCCTGTTCTCAGAATCAACAAATACAGCTCAAAAACCTTTCCATATGTTTGTTCTGAGTGGAAAAAACATACGAGTATGAGTATCCTGCAATAGAATCTAGTGCCATAATATTCTAGCCTCTTTTCCCACAGCCACATCCTGCAATGTCCTAGATTACAACAATTATGATCTTTAGCCAACATGGCACATAACTGGCTAAGCCTAAAATATCAGGAGGGAAGGTGTCATGCCGTATCATGTGTGGGATTTATTATGCTTCTAGATCACACATATTCATCCAAATCACAAACCATTGTTCCTGTTGTTTATTATCTATCTGTATGTCTGTGAAGATTCTCAGTCATCCGGGTGAGGCTATCTGGAGGTTGAGTCAAGGCAACTGGACTTCTTTTCCTGTGAGACTAAAACGTTTCACTGCTTGGATGAGAAGTCCAGTCCAAAAGCTTCCTCAGTCTGGAGGCCTCACACCAACTTTCCTTAGACTAAGGAAGCTACTTGGATGAGCAGTGAAACATTACGATCTCACAGGAAAAGGAATCCAGTTGCCATGACTCATCTTCCGGATCATCTCTCTCTCTCTCTGGACTTTTTATTCTCAGCTCTTCAAGGTGCCTTACAGTCCAAACAAAAGCACCATTGATTGGATCCAGACTGTCATGCTAGAATCACTCTGCCAATGTCGGTCAGAAGAGATTTGAATGAACTTTATAACTGCAGCTCCTGGACCTCTTCCTGTCAGCATGATTACTGTGGTCAAGCTGGCTAGGACATTATTGAAAGTCCCAACTCTGGATATGACTGCACCGCAACGTATGTCATGGTTTGGGCTGGAGCTGATGTGGTTACATTCAAAGTGCTTTCCATCAACCACATGGGGTACAGCTAGTTGTGAGTGAGCCAAATGAATTTTCATGATCATTCATTCTTTTTCTTCAGCTGGCAGAGGGAAGTGTTCCTTTTGTAGCTATTCCATTCCAACCACATTTTTCTGTTTTTTTGGGGGGGGTTGCCATGTGTGATCACTCACGACAATCCATTGTTGATGGGACATCTTTTTAAAAACTCATGACACATATAGTGCTGACCTGATTGAGCGACTTGTGAACTACAGTACTGTACTTCTCTGGCATAGCACTACATTGGAAATGCATAATAAAATGATTATTCAAATGAAAGAGGGGAGGCACTCACTTGAGGGGGATTTTCCTGCTATATGGTAGAATATGCCAATAGAGCAGAAGCATTGCCCTCATGTGACCACGTGTTGTCTCCCGCTTCAGTTTTCTTTCAATTATGCCATTCCCATTTAGGACTGTGTCAAATAAGCACTGAAATTTCACAAGCTGCTATATCAATTCAGTGCTATGTCAATTGGGATTTTAAAAAAAATATTGAGATACAGAACAGGGTGGTGGTAGTGACACAGGAGGATGGGTGACCCATAATCCCAGTGAGAAGTTCAGCCATTTCAGTTACAATGTGGATACTTGCCCCCAGAAGTGCCTAGGGCAGGGATGGTGAATCTATGGCACACGTGCCAAAGGTGGCACGTGGAGAGCTTTCGCCTGGCACACGACATGCTCCCTGCTCCCCCCTTCCCCTTCTGCTGGACCAGCCATGAGGAATTTGCAGAGGGGGAAGTAGGGGGGCAGGGAGCATGTCAGGTACCAGGCTGACCCTGCCACCGCCATCCCCATAGCCATCGCCGCCATCGCCCCCACCCCCTGTCACCGCCGACCCCACCTCCGCCACCATCACCACTGCCATCCCTGCCCACCGCCACCCCGTCACCCTTGCTGCCCTCGCCCCCTCCCCCCGCTGCCGCCAATCCTGGACACAAACCCCCACCGCCGCCCTGCCCATCACCGAGTTTGGGCACTCGGTGTCAAAAAGGTTTGCCATCCCTGGCCTAGGATAACTGAACATATTGCATGAATGACAATTATGATTTAAGTGTTACAGGAAACTTCTGTGACAAAGTCTAGAATCTGATTCAACTCAATGTAAACATTTGTCTGAACTAAAAGAATAATAAATCCACACGTGCACACATAACCAGCCTTGCCCAACCTGTCACCATTTAAGTATTTTAGGACTTCAGTATCCATCAGCCCCAACCAGCATGTCAAGAATGCACTCGAAAACGTCTGCTTGGGGAAGGCTTCCCAAGACAGTAGCCGAACTCCCAGCAGCCAACTAGGCAGGAAACAAATGGAATAAATAAATAGAGAAACAAGTCCTGCTGCTACAAAGGGCTTTGTATCCCCGAGATAGGAGGCTACAGGCTAAGTATCAAAGAAGCAACCCTGGAAGTGACAACCATAATACATTGAAATCCGGTTCATCTTGAAGTACTGTAATGTACAGTTGCACCTACAGAAGTAGGATGGGCCTTATGCCCAAGCAGCCAGCACTGTGTCATCAACCCTGTTGTTCAAGCCATTGTGCAATTCATGTCATGATTGTGCAATTGTTTCCTGAAGTGCTTTGTAAATGCTACTTCTACCCTACAATGTTTTCTACTGCTTCTGCAACTTTGTGTTACACACGTACAGCTTTACAATAGGATTTCAGTCATTATGGTATGTTTATTCATCATAAAGTTAAATACTAACCTCATCTGACTTTCTGGTTCCTGAAAAATCAAAAGACAAAATAATGATAGTCAATTTTATTTGGCAGGGATGACGCAGAGCTTAGTTTAGCAAAGTCTAGCTGTAATTAAAGCAGAACTAGTTTGTAAATGGCCAACTCTTCACATTGTGTCTTAATATCTTTCTAGAACAGCCTACCACAACCCCAAACCCTCCATATTTTTCAGACTACAACTCTTTATCATTCTCAGACAATGATGGGAGTTGTAGTTGAACACATCTAGAGGATACCATCTTGGGTAAGGCAGCTATAGAACAGAGAGAGGAACATTTGAACATTTGAACATGCATAGGATTCAATAATGGGGCTGCCTACAATAAGAAATGTCATTTTAATCCCGAGAAATTGATTTTAATCCTGACTATTCAATGACTGCCTTGAAAATAAATAAACTTGTAGCATAAAATGGGTATTAAAATTATATTGCACTGAACTATTATAAAGTGTACTAAAGTGTGCTATTTTTACAGGCAAACCACTGTTATTTTTCTTAGCATTTGTCCTACTTGGTAGTGGGGTCCACTATTTAATAAAAAGCAATAACAGGAAAATGTTACTGTTTTTAATTAAATGTTTTAAAGTGTTTTGATTTTAATGTCACAATGAATATTTTAACATTTGTAATTCTACAATAAATTAACGTTCTATCTTTTTAAAAAAGCAAACTGTAAGCTGACTTGAATCTCAGCTCTGGGAGAAAGGCAGCATGCATTCAAAATATGTAGATGCAGCTGTCAGTTTTATGCTTCTATGACTGCCATAGCTTTGTGCACAGAATTCGGAGTCCTTTTAAATTTTTATTGTTATTTTGCATTGCATGAAAAGAGGACAACAGATTTACATAAATGACCATACCCTCATTTATAAGTAGAGAAAGAGAATTGAAAAAGAATAAGTGTAATTGAGACATAAGTAGAATACATGTAGCCCAGTAGGAATGTCTGTGACCCAGTGACTGTGGCCCGTGACCCAGTCTGCTGTCCAAGGGCTACCCATTGACAGGGTCCTTGTATTTTTTAATGAATATCTACCTGGACTGGGTAATCCTCAGAAGCGAGGAAACCTTCAAATATGGACAATTATAGGCTATTTTGCCATAATTCTAAACCATGGAAGTGTGCAGGTTTCTGAGGCAAGGTGTACTTTTTGTTGTTTAAAACCTTGCATGCTGCCTATTTGTGCGAGGAACGTTTCTGTGCTGAGTGATCATCTGTCTACTCAGCACTATCCAATGATTCTATCTAGCCCTAATTTCAAAGACAGCCCCACCATTCTGCTGAGTGTGTATTTCTCCTCTCTTTCTAGGGTTGGGGGCAATGGTTTGTATGCTGTTGATATGTTCAGAAAGCAGCACACACAAGTCTGAGACGTCAAGTAACTGTAAGGAAAGAAACATTTTTGTCCTTTCTCCTACAAATGACTTGGAGTTAGTTATTGAGACTTTAAGTGTCAATCAGTAAGAAAAGTGTGGACTCTGGGCACTTGAAGCTGTTCTCCTCCATGGATCCTTGTACTTCTGCTCCCCCAGCCCCACCCGGAAAAGGGGAGAATGTTACCAGCAATTTTACCACAACTCAGCAACAGAAGGGTATGGTGATACAAGGCTCCATTCCAGATGGTGAACTGCTCTTTAAGACTCCAAGAGGGCTAAGGAGATGTTTTTAAAGTACCAGGCTAACACAGCCTTCCATCTTTCCAAAGTTGGTAAACTGAGTACCCAGCTTGCTGGGGCAACAATCATGGTTACTTCACGTCCCTCCTCGTGCTGAGGTGAACTTTCTTCCGGTTTGAAATCGGTTGTTGTCATGTGATCTAAAACCGGTTCTGCCCCTGTTTGTTTGTACTCACGGGCATGATGAATGGAACCGGCAGGACTGCAACCTCACGTCCTCAATGCACGTTGAACAGTTATTTTCCGAGTGCTTTTTCCATGTTGTCCTAAGCGCTGCCGCTTCGCGTTTGTCGGTCTTTCGATTAATCGATAGCTTCCCGTCATGGTTTTGCAGCGTGCAAGCTTTTGGGGTTTTTCCCCCAAAGGCCATTCATTGCATTAAAACTTCTATAGGCCATGTCCTGTCGAGTGCCTGTTCCTCCTCCTGACACTAGATGGCTTCTGGTGCCATTATCTCACTGCGGAATAAGAGAAATCGCACGTCCCCTCCATGCGGATCGAGAAGCGAATTGAGGAGATTCCCGAGGTCAAGGAGGGGAATCTCTCACCCTGCTTGGGGTGCAGTTCAGGGGGCATGGTCAGGACGAACTCGCTTCGAGAGGATATGGACGTGAGGTTCTGTTCCTACGTACTGGTCCACAGCGGGGCCGCAAAGAGCAATGAGAAGGACGTGAAGTATCAGTCAATGTTTAGCTTACATAACTAAATTGTAAACTGCCCAGAGGGTACTTTAAGTGCTATGGAGTAGCTTATAAACAGCACACTTTTTTTTGCTTTGCTCATCCATTCCCTGGAAAGAACTATCAGAAGGTTCAGAGAACTCCACAATTTGCAAAGTTGCAAAAATAATCAGAAAAAAAATGAAATATCAGTGAGCATGGAACCCCCAAAACTAAAATGATCAGTGAACACATTGAGTGCATGCTATAACTTAAAATAAAATAAAAATAAAATGATAGAAAATAGAAAATGAGGGAGTGGGTGATATGGAGAAAGTTTGTGAAAGAATATGCGTGTGGCAGAACTTCAAAAAAGTGCATTCAGGTTGCAAAATTAATTTTGCTCTCAGTTTTGTAATTCACAATATGAATTAAATTGGATTCATCTTACCTCCTGAATCAAATTCAGTATCATCATAGTTTTCGTCATCTTCTGGAGGTCTATTTTTTTTTAGAAGACAGAGAAATAGTTTAATAAGGTTAAAGACAAAAGGGAGGCATCTGAAATTCCCTTCATGATGTTTTGGATGAAATCCCAGTCTAAATCCTATGAACCACTGGGAATTTTAACTTTTCTGGTGCTCTCTGTGGTTTTTTTTTAAAAAATTGATGCTTCCTCGGATCTCTTAATTTTGCTCTTGGGAAGATCTGCCATGATGGAAGATCAGAAAGACTTGCTGACACTTCTTTATTTTTTTTTCTTCCCTAGATACAGGTGAAACTCGAAAAATTAGAATATCATGCAAATGTTCATTTATTTCAGTAAGTCAACTCAAAAGGTGAAACTAATAGATGAGATAGACTCATTACATGCTAAGCGAGATATGTCAAGCCTTACTTTGGTATAATTGTGATGATTATGGTGTACAGCATATGAAAACCCCAAATTCACAATCTCAGATAATTAGAACAATGTGAAAAAGTTCCCTATTCACAGTAGTGCATCAAGAGCCACCACACAGAGATGGATCCTTTTTAAAAGGCTGGCTGAGTGTCAAAGGTACAGTAATTCAACAGAGATGAGGGTTGAGATTCCCCTCATTTTCTCACGGACAAAATAGGTAGTTCTGAACCTTGGGTAACCCAGGTGATCTTGGACTGCAACTCCCAGAAATCCCAGGCAGGTGAAGGATTCTGGGAGGATTCTGGCAGCTGCGGTCCAAGAGCAACTAGGCTACCCAAAGTTGGGAACCACTGGTGTAAAAGCAGAACAATTTAAATATACAAATATAGTTACATGGTAGTGGACCTTGGCTTGATGTTCCTTGGAGGAAGAACTGGAGCTTGTGTTGATGGATGAGAACCTGGAGGAGCAGGAGGTGGCAGTGATGAGGTAGCAGTTGGTGCGGCAGGGAAGAATGCTGGAAGTGGAGGAGGTAAATCCCCTGAAGGTGCTTTCTTAGGATCTCGAAAATAAGAGAGGAAAGGAGAAATAATACAACAAAGTAAAGGAAATAATATTTAAGTTCTCCATAGACAACATAGCACTAGCTTTGCAGTCTGAGTGGCTGATAAATCCTCATGGAATAAAACACTATGTTAACTAGTCGTGCTTGCACCACTATCTCTGCTTTAACAGAGCAACTTGGGGCCTTTTTACACGACCCCTAAGATCCGCTGGCCACTTAAATTCGGACCAGAGATCTTAGGGGTTCCTCGCTCTTCCTCTGTCCCCACCCCCTCCGCACTTCCTGGTTGCTGGCTGCCTGCAGGAGGGAGAAAAAAGAAAGAAAAGAATGCCGGTTAACCTCCGTTTTGTTCCCGGCAGCATTCAGATCTCTTAAAGGGGCGGGGCGCAAAAAAAGAACAAACAGAAGCCAGGAGAGCCCCGCACTCACTATCCTTACACCGGATCAAATATTTGTCACATCCAAAAAGCAGGTACCTGAAAGCTGCGCTGGGACACGCTAAAGTAGGCGGGGTCGCACTTAATTGTCTGCAAAGTCCGGAGCTGGTGGGTAAACATTTTTAAGGTCCGGACCTTGCAGCCATTTGCGGCAGAGCTTAGGGGTCGTGTATAAATGCCCTTGGTGCAGTGGTGAAACTGCAGTACTGCAGTGAAGAGTCTACTCATGACCAGAGTTCAATCCCAGCAGGCTCAGGTAGCAGATTTGAGGTTGACTCAACCCACCCTTCCCAGGACTGAGTATGCAGCTTGTGTGGGCGTGGGGTGAGACAATGTGTAGCCTGCATAATTAAATTGTAAATCAACCAGAGAGTTCTTTAAGCACTAGGGGGGTATATAAAAGGGGCACTTTGCTTTGTGTTTGCTTTTATACTAGCCCTCCTTACATGTTCTCGAACAAAACATTAGCAAGAAAAACAACAGAAAATTTTAAAAGAGCGAAAACAAAAAAAAAAACCAAACCCATGTGTTGTGTCGCCTTTTAACACAACATTTCAGACACCAGCACACTTCTTCAGACTTCAATCAGTTGAAGTGCCACAATGTCTTTTTTTTCTTTTGCTTTATTTTCTGTTTTGTTTCCTGCTATTTTTCTCACACAGACTAACATGACTACAACTTTGAAAACACAGCTAGCTTGGGTTTTAAAACTACATAGAATCATGCCTTTCAAGGCAAAGATAGCAAAGCAAAACTGATGTCCTGATCCTCATTTTCCTTATAACGATAACGTGGGAGTGCCAGATTTGTAGAAGCATCATCAAATAGTCCGTGCTGTCGCTATTTCTTGGGACACGCCATGCCTCCTTAGTTGTTTGTTTGTTTGTTTCCTGGATTGTGGGATCAAACTAGACAACACATTTATCACATTTTGGCAAATTGCTCCCCAAAAAGGTTGGAAGACATCTGCCATATTATACTACTTACCTCACCTATGTATCTTGAACTTAGGGTGCTTTATTTTATTGACAGTCAGGGGAAGATAAATGGAGGCTTAATTATGCAATTCTGATGCTGAATCATGTACAGTGGTACAAATGTCTCGTAAGACAAAAAAAAATTGTAAGAAGAAAAACATTTCCAGGAATAGGCATGGTTCACATGACAAAAAAAAATCCCTATGGGATGCTTTGCAAGACAAAAAAAAAGTTCTGTATGTAACCGGGGGGGGGGGGGAATCCAGTTATTTTTGTCTTTTTTCTACCCTGCGGAATGGACTAATCAGTTCCCAATGCATTCATAAAGCGAAGCGAACATAGCCTCCGGAATGGATTAATCCATTTTCAGTGTATTCCTATGAGAAACTGCATTTCATCAGACAAAATTTTCTTAAAACAAATTGACACATAGAATGAATTACATTTGTTTTAAGAGGTACCATGGTATAATGAAGAGACCCCCATGGTAGGGCATAAAAGGAGGAAACCATTATAGTCCCCTTAACATCTAGTTTGACCCTCAGAACTGAAGCCAAGGTGGTGTTGGGAAAAATGATTAGAAGAGCAAACTTACTGGAGAGAATTGTTGGGCTTCAAACAGCTGGAACTCCTACATGTTATGTCTGCGGGGAATGTGTCCCTTTATGCTGTCAGAGTCTAACACTCACCAGCTCCTGCCAAAAAAGGTCACTGGTTATGAATAATGGGAAGTGTACTTTAAGAACATATGGGGGGGCTAGTTTTCAAAACTAAGCTTTGACAGCTGTTCTGAGCTGCAACATTTTAGCACTACTAGAAGCTCCCGAATTAGTCTTATATATGTGTTTTATATATGGACTGTACCTTTAGCATGGAAGAGAGGCGCGATTTGGATTTTCTATGTGAGAGTAAAACTATGCATTACTGATATTTAGTAAGAACAAGACACTCTTCTGGGGCTGAAAGTTTCTGACTGTCAAGCATGTGTTTTGTTTCTCCTATTTCTCTTCTAGCTGGCTGGATAGCCCAGCGCTTTAGGGACCTAGGAGCGGATCCAGACGTCAGGAATGCATTCTCCGTTGTGCCTCCTACAAGGAGAACCAGCCTGTGTGGCCATGGGCAAGCTGGACAGTCCCAGGGCACCCCAGTAAGTGGAGAATCCTGGAAGAAATTGACATAAGTCAGAATAAACTTGCTGGCACACTATTATTTTTGTTACAGCCAGAAGAATATCTTCCTTTTTTATGATTGGTTAATGCAGTGGTTCTCAACCTGTGGATCCCCAGATGTTCCTGGACTGCAACTCCCAGAAGTTTCCACCAGTTGCTGTGATGGCAGGGATTTCTGGGAGTTGCAGTCCAGGAACATCTGGGGACCCACAGGTTGAGAACTATTAATGGGACCTAGGAAATATGGCCGTTGTTTGCAAGTCTGATCGCCTAGACATAAAGATCTGCCAGAATTGTATCTCTGGAACATCAACACAATTTTGGCTTCCCCTGAATGATGGTCTGTTTGTAACATGGAGTTTGACACTCACTGAGACATGAAAATACCAAGGAGCTGCATGGGACTTGTACAACCAAGACACAGCTTGCATCACATCTCAGCCCTTCGATCTGAGCTGAGCTGAGAGCACATGGGACAAAGGTTTGTTCTTTACATCCCGTTGCCTCCTCTTTCCTCACTTACTTGTTTATGAAAAGTTTTCAATTGTTTGATCAAACCTGTTGACAGCCCGGGCATTTTAGAAGATGTTGGCCTCCACAGAAGATGTCAAGTGAAATGCTCCTGCACTTCTTGAAGGACAGCATCCGCTTTCGACTTCACCTGCTTTCTGCAGGTGGCCTGCTGACATCTGGCAAAGGCACATCTGTTATTCCCCAGTGAGATCGTTACATAAATTTCTGTTCACACGACTCATGGCCATGAATTGAGACATTCTCCCAACCAACAGTGTAACTGCGGTTTATCTCTCCCTCATTGGGAGGGTTGCATCATTTCGTACCAATGATGGATTGATTCATTCTGCACTGGTGTGTAGAGGGTGCACACTCCTATCAATTTATTTCCTTCCCAAAGGGCTCGGGTTTCTGGGCACAGTGGGAAGGGGGACCAGGAGACAACGTGTGTGAACTGCAGTATGATCAGGCACCATCTTGCTTCTCTTTGCTCTTTTCCTAGATGGGATGGGGCAGATGAGGCTGGGAGACTAGCAGTTGGAAGAGGGAGGGAATCTCATTGAGGGCCTTCAAGGGGTGCAAATCAGAGAGGAACAAGCCACAGACTGAAGCTCCTCCCAACACCCACACACACATCCACCAACACCCCAGATCTGTCTTCACAACTTCCAGTCTCTTGTTTGCAATCTGTTCTCCAGGATGTGGGGCGGGGAGGGTTGCTCCTTCTCTGTCTTTTTTTTAACCCTGTGCTCTTGCAAAGAACTTTGCTTCTTTGCAAAGGGAAGGGGGGGAAAGAGAAAAGGCTCTTTATTGCACCACCAATCTTTATTTTATTTATTTATTTATTTATCTATTTATTTATTTATTTATTTATTTATTTATTTATTTATTTATTTATTTACAGTAGGACCCCAGTATCCACTGGGGATTGGCTCCAAGCCTTCCAGTGAATAATGAAAACCGTGGATAAGAAAGAACTCCAAAATGTCCCCAAAACTGCTGTTTTGTGATAGTAACTTGCTTTACAACTGCTGTTTTGCAACAGTAGCTTGCTTTACAGTTGCTGTTTGTGATGGTAGCTTGCTTTACGGCTGCTGATTTATGACAGTAGCTTGCTTTACAGCTGCTCTTTGTGACAGTAGCTTGCTTTGCGGCTGCTGATTTATTTATTTATTTATTTCCTCTGCAAACCGTGGCTAACTGAATAGTGGATAATGAATCAGTGGATACGGGGGTCCAGTGTATATTTATATACCACCCAACTTTCCAAAGGAACTCTGGGCAGTTCATAACAAGAAAATCTTTGCCCCAGGAAACATTGAGAAAATGAACCAATTGCATGACGTAGCTGGCCATACCGTAATTGGTAACATTAAACCAAATGTAAATGTTTATGTCGGTAGGTATGTATACTGCGTGACCATGATTCAGTACAACCGAAATATGAAAATAATTGATAGTTCATTGGGGTTCATTTGGCTTGTGTGATCCCCAAAAGGATGTGCTGTGGGGACAGATAGGCTGGTATGTTCTTAAAGATGACAAACAAGCGATGTCTTTGCTAGAGCACAGCAGCCCATCTACAGAGCATTCCTACCTGCATCTTTCTGGTCCTTTTGGAGGTGGTCCTACTTTTCATTCTGGTTTGGATCAGTTCCATCTTATGTGATCACTGGAACTG
Organism: Phrynocephalus forsythii; assembly: GCA_029282475.1. NCBI lineage: Eukaryota > Metazoa > Chordata > Lepidosauria > Squamata > Agamidae > Phrynocephalus > Phrynocephalus forsythii. The sequence goes on along the minus strand of JAPFRF010000004.1, from coordinate 100,676,044 downwards.
ATCTAACGCAAGCCTTCCTGTTTCAATTCGCCAATATTGTGAAGTGGCTAAACAAGCCACTGTCAAATTAATCAGACCATCACTGATGCATTATACCAGTTATTTAAAACATGCTTGTTTGTGCCTTCTTTTAGAAGGCCAGTTGAGAAACTTCCTGTAGCCAAATCTTCCTGCCATGGATTCAGCAAAGAAAATAATTTGCAATTTTTTTATATAGCATGGTGCTGAAGCCATCTACTTATGAGCAGATCTACTTAAAAGCAATTTGACTTAAGAGTGGAAAAACATTGGTGTTTTAACTGCTGCCTTACGCATTTTAGATGCGGCCTGCTCTACTTACAATTATTTATTTATTTATTTGTTTGTTTGTTTGTTTGTTTGTTTTAGATATGACTGCTCTATCTACGAGTTGTTCGACTTATGAGCATGCAGTCAGAATGGATTAAACTTGTAAGCAGAGGTACCACTGTAATCTATTTGCAGGGGAAGTGGGATACTGACGTTGAGTGAAGCAACACTACTTGAAGTGAAGTTGTTCAACTCGTTACCAATGCTTTCCTGATTGGCTCATGCCACCCCAGCAAGCTGTTTTTAATGTCTGCCTAGTGAAAGTCCTGTGCTACGTCTGGCTCAGGTTACCCAAGCCAGCCCACTCCTTTCTGCATCCTTTTGAGAGGCGGAAGGTCTGGTCATACCTGTCCTACCTACTTGCTGTTTATTTTTTATTTTTTTTAAACTTTCATGTACCCAAGCATACTTTCATGATTATGAAAAAAAAACATTGTAAAAAAATGAAAACTGGTCAGTGTTAAAAGTGCTGTAGGAATTTTGGCTCCCCTTATGCTACAACAGACCAGTGTACCTACCAACTAGATTACTTCCTGATGTGTATGTATGAATGCTCGCTGGTCTTCCTACATGTGCATGTTTGCATATATGTGAATGTGATTTTCTGGCTCTGACTCTGCCCGTCAGATCTGTTTTGTTCCTTCCCTGTCACACAAAAAGAAGACAACAGCCACCAGGCCCACAACTAGGGTCTGTTTTACTTGGGGAAAAACATGGATTTCAGACGGCCCCCTACCCCCCATCCCCATTGGAGGGGCAAACTAGTACAAAGTACAGTACAAATACTATTTTGTCATTTTGGTGCCCCCCCCAAAAAAACATGGCACCTGGGGAACAAGCTTCATTTATACCTACTAGGTGCGGCCCCATCAGCCACCCCAGTAATGACAGAAAACAGATCCAAACACTGTATTCCAGCACCAACGCAGGAACACAGAGAGCAGAGACATTCGTCCAAAACTCCATTACAGCAGGGCAAATTGGGCACTCCGTCGATTCAAAAAAGTATGAAGCTTCGAGAATGAATAGCTTAAGAAGGGGACCGAAGAATGTCATCTTCTAACCCTATGCATGCACTAATTCAGATTATTATACAAGGCCTTTCTCTTGAGTGCCACCCCACATACTGAGACTTGGCAAGTGACTACGTATGCAATGGTCTTTGTTATGGAGACCACACACACACACACACACACACACACACACACACACACACACACACACACACACACACACACACACACACACACACACTTTGCCTTGAGAGTTCTGTCCGTAATCAACCTGACTGCTACAAAGAAACTATTTTTTTCTCACAAGCTTTTAAAAATATATTCCAAAACTGAGTTTTAAAACCACTCCTCTCTCTGCAGCTCTGTTCTCTTTTGCTTGTAATGCACTGTTCTACAACTCCTAATTTGATGCCTGTACTTAAATAACATTTTTTTCCTTTTCGTTATTGATTTTACTACGCAGTGAGGGAAATATTTCACAGAGCTATTTCTCACATTGTGTTTGTTCCAACTTCCTAGTACGAGCACCCAGGCAGAAGGATGATAAGTTTAAGATCAATAAGTTTAATCTTAAATTCAAGATGACATAGGGAAGGCTTCCCAAAGAGTATGCTTTTATTGATTTTCCTCTAAAACAGTGTCTCCCAACCTGGAGTGGGTATGTGACCACCAAAAGGGTCACCAAGTGTTTTCTGGTTTGTGTGTGTGTGTGGGGGGACACCTTATATGAGTTGTAGCTAATGTCCCATCTAATTTTCATCCCCATTGTGTGGGGATCTGTCCTGTGCACACGCAAGCAACTTTCCCACCCTCATGGGTTAGATCACAGCAGGTGCATGTGGGGGGAGAGAGAGCCCGAGCAATTATTTAAAGCACTGCAGGGGGTGGGGGTGGAAGGGGGCCAGAGGTGTGCAAACCCATATCCACCCACGCCTTAGAGGGGACCCTGGTTGTAGCCCTTATTAAATAATTTCTTCCTTGACCTTTGGAGTTGGAGATTAAAGTTAATGTGTATGTATAAGAAACAGGATCTTTGCAGGAGAAGAAAGACTTTGAGAACGGATGCCTTTACCCCATTTTAAAATGCCTTTTAATGCAAATATAGGTGCCACGGGTTGCTTGGCTATTATGAAAGCAAAGCAAAAAAGCAAAGTGTTCTGCTTATATACTGCCCCATACCATTTCATGTAGTCTCTGGGTGGTTTACAGTTTTAATTACAGTATGCTGACTACTCATTGCCCCCTCCAGCAAGCTAGGTACTCATTTCACCGACCTCGAAAGGATGGAAGGCTGATTGAACCCCAGGTTGTGAGCACAGTTTTACCTACAGTACAGGCATTTAACCACCACACCATGAGGCTCTGAAAGGTTGCTTGCAACTCAAAACAAGTTTGGAAACTCCTAGTGTAGAAGCACAGAGGAACTTAAATTACTGAAACAATTTTATAAAATAAACAGTAAACAAGAAGGGGGAAAACACTCACTGTTTATTTCATAAAATTATTTATAAAAATAAACAGTAAACAAGAAGGGGAAAAATACTCACTTTCTCCATTCACTTTCCGGTATTTTTCCAAGTCGACCACTGGAGGCCGGTTAGGTTTTTGAGGGGGTGGGCCTAATTTGAACAATGGCGTCATCGCCTTTCGTTTTGGCCCCTTTTTATCCTTCTCTTCTTTTTCCAAGTGACTGGGCCCAAGTCCTATTGTAGACCCTCTGGATAAACTGGGGAAACTAACAGGAGGTGCTCCCAAGTTTGAATCCGAACTTTCCTGAGTGAGTTTATGAATGCTCTTGGCAACACTTGGCCTCACTTCCACATCCTGTTGGGCAAAAGCCTTTTGGAGGGCCTGAGTCCGATGGCTCTGGGGCCCGACAGGTTTCAAAGGTGGGAAAGGGCCAGTAGGAGTAGAATCCATTCCATGATTGCTCTTTTCTTCTGTGTCTTTGGTGGATTGAAATGAATGGGCTTTTTTGACGAGGCCCGCGGGTCCTGGAGGTGCCCGATTCACAAAGGCATTCTTGTTCGATCCTTCTTCGTGGTGGGCACCATGTGGGCTTGGTTTTTGCCTAAGAGGTGGCTTTGAAAATGGTGGTTTGGGCTCGTTCTCCTGGGAAGACACAATGACGTTTTCTCTAACTCCCCTTGGAAATACAGGCTTGGCTTCACCCTCTTGGTGTGGAAGTTTAAAGCTTGGCCTAAATCCTGGCGGTTTCAGTTCGTTTCTTGGAGGAGTTGAACCAGGTAGCCTGTTCTCAAAGGGTTTGGGGAATGCCGGCTTCGGGTCCCCTTTCAGTTCTTCAGTAGTGTTGGGACCCAGAGGCCTTGGAACTCCATGGCTTTCATTTGCTTCTTGGTTGGCTGCTTGGACCAACGCAGCAACTTTACTGGCCACCAAGCTGCTCTTCAGAGGTGGTGGCTTTGGATCCTTGTCTGATGTATCCTGAAGAGAAGGTTTCATGCCCAACGGAGGTTTAAAAGATGCCGGTTTGTTAAAACTGCTGGGTTTTGTAGGTGGGCCAGTATTTTCCAGTTGACTAAACTTCTCCAGGGCAGTTTTGGTGACCGGAGGGGGTTGCCCTGCCACCTTACCTTGCCGGCTGTGAATCTCGTCAGCTGGATTGCTGCTAAACTTCGCCATGATGGATTTCACATTTGACGTGCCATCCTGCAACACATAAAATACATTTTTTAAAAAATAAAGAAAACAGAGTGAGAAAGCGTTCAGAACAACAGTTCAAGCCTTCTGTACTTTTGAAGGCTTTTCTGGTTTGAGGCTTGTGACGTTCCTGATTGGTTAGAGATATTGTCACATTTAGCTTCCTGTATGTCTAAACATGTTCAACATTTTGCTACACAGTCGTTGTGGTTGAAGTGTATTTCAAGGCATTTATTGCTGACAGTTTCGCTCGCTGATCCTGCATTGTCTGCCATCACTTCTCTCTATTCCCATTACCTCTGTGGGAAATGGAAGTGATATTTAAACTCTTCCTCATCAAAAATGTATGTAGAAATTCACAGCCCTAAACTCAGCAGTTGTGTTTCTCTGTAATACAGTGGTACCCCGCCTTAAGAGCAGCTTGACTTAAGAGCAAATCGACTTAAGAGCGGAAAACAGTTGGCATTTTAACTGCCGCCTTACAAATTTTAGATAAGGTCTGCTCGACTTACAAATATTGTTTCCATTTTTTTATTTTTTAACTTATTTTTTCAATTTTTAGATAGGTACCCTGACTTAAGAGTAGTTCGACTTAAGAGCATGCATTCGGAACAGATTAAATTCGCAAGTCGAGGTACCACTGAGCTATTTGTCAGGCATACGATGGGTGCTCTGACATAGTGAAAGCAACCATTGAAATTTCAATAAGGCTTTGACAGAACATGTTTTGGCTTAACCAAACATATGTGAGCTTGAAGGTTTGGAAGGGCCAGAACTTAGGCTGGAAGAAATATGGCCTGCAAACTCATCTGTAGATGACTGTAATGCTCTCTACGTGCGGGTGCCTATGAGACCAATGCAAAAACTGCAACGAGTGCAGAGCTCAGCTGCCAGTCTATTAACTAGGACAAATAGATTCCAACATATTACCCTTGTTCTTGCCGCACAGCAATGCCTCCCAATAGGTTTCTGCATAGACTTCAGGATTTTAATGATTACATACAAAGCCCTAAATGGTTTAGGACCTCATTACTTGTTGGAACAGCTCCTCCTGAAAAGTAATGCCTGGATCACTCTGGCAGATTACCTGCAGGTGCCGATGCTGAGAGAGGCCTCGAAGGCGATGACAAGGAGTCGGGCCTTCTTTGCGATTGCCCCACAGTTATGGAATACCTGATGGAGCGTATCTTTCAGAGATCAACTGAGGCCTGACCCACTAGAAGGTCTCAGGCGCTCTCACTTTGGGTGGCCACGCCCAGGGAGGCTCGGAAATCAGTAACCCGAAACCGAGCCTTTTCGGTGGCTGGCCCCTCGCTTTGGAACCAGCTCCCAAGTGAGTTGCGCCTTGCACAGTCCCTGCATGCCTTCAAAAAAGAGCTTAATACTGCTTTTTTGAGAGGCATTTGGTGACCTTTAGTTTCCCTCCCCCAACTCTGTGCTGCCATCTTGCCGATTATTTTCCTTCTTTAATTTTTTTCTTATTTTCATTTCTTTCTGCTGTCTGTTGCAGTGAGTGTTTGATATTTGTTTTGTTTACTGCCGTTGTTAACCGCCTGGAGTTCCTTTGGGAAGATGGGTGGTATACAAATATATAATAAATAAATAAATAATGATAAGCTGCCTGCTGAAATCCAATTTGCTCCCTCACTGGGGATATTCAAAAAACTCCTTAAAAACCTGTTTTTTAAGACTGGCTTTCCCTGACCAGGTGGACTACAGCTGATGCCATCAACTTCTTGTTTAATTCCGCCTCTGGCTTTGCTTTGTTAATTTTTTTAATTGAAGCGTTTTTAGCCTTGATGTGTTTTTACCCTTTATTTTGTTTTTGTTATAGTTATTATTAGTATCTTGTTTATTGTTATTAATGCCTATATTGCTTGAGATTGTTTTTTGTTTCTCTGTTATGCTTTTCACACTGTTGTTCACAGCCCAGAGTAGCCATAGAAAAATAAATAAATAAAATCTGAAGAAGTGAAGACTCAGAATGCCACCAGTATTGTGACAAAAACCCTAGGCTCTGGAAGTGAAATCTCAAGGCAATGTAATCTTTAATAGTCTTTGTCTCAATGTTGCGGGTCAGACTGTACAGAGGGGAAATTAAACAAGACTTTTTAATGAAAATATGGTACCCACTGTTAAACTCAGATATTTAATCTAGCGATAGATTCAATATCTCCATCTGGCAGGAGATATAGGACTCTTAGGTCAAGGACAAATAGAATAAAGAACAGTTTTTTTCCTAGAGCGATATCTAAGTTAAATGTGATGGTTTTAGCATCATCTTAAGCAGTTTTCAAGCAGTGTTTTAAATTTTGTAAGTGGTTTTAAGAGTTTTTAATATTTTGTATTGTGTTTTGTGTTTTATGTAATTTGCATGGTGCCTTGTTTTTTGAGTGTGTAGTGGAACAGCACTCTAATTTCGTTCTGCATAACTTGCATATGCATAATGATAATAAAACTCTATTCTATTCTATTCTATTCTATTCTATTCTATTCTATTCTATTCTATTCAAGATGGAAATGGGTTACATAGTGGGATGGTATAAATTGTACCAGTATAATTTATAAGGAAAATAAAGTACTATATTGTGTTATAATATGGTTGTTAAATTGTTTTGATAAGCAATAAATATTTTTTTAAAAAACTGTCCCATTATTTGTTTGCATTTGTTGTATTGTCATGTGCTGTCAAGTCAGAACTGACACTGGCAGGGTTTTCGAGGTGAGATATTTAAGGACTGATTTTACCTGTCCCACTTCCTCAGTGGGTTTCCAAGGCTGAGCTACTGGTTGCCAGAGACTTAATACATCCCTCTACTCACTCATTCCATCCCACCTCTGGCTCTGCAGCCAGAGACCATGATGAAATACACACATCCAGCTGTATGTATTCATGCATTTGATCTAATGCACATTTTAGTTCTCCAAAATAGACCCCAATCCTTGGAAATACAGTATGCAGGTTTCTGAGGCAATGTTCACCTTGTGTTTGAGTGTTTATTTGCAACCTCAAATGTTATCAGTCATATGTGGGACTGAGATGGATCTTCTGGTTGGATGTGATCACCTGCCTGCCCAGCAACTAACCAATGATTTCATCCAGTCCTGCCTCTCCATTGGATGTGTCTTTCCTCTCTGTTTCCTGGTTTGGAAGCAGTTGTTTGTTTGCTGTTGATCGTTCCAGCAGTGTAGCAAACTGCTGAAAAATAATGTCTCAGAGTCCAAAGACTAATCTCACATTAAGAGTGTATTTACATTGCATACCTTGATCCCATGTTAGCTACCCTGGCTGTATCTTAATAAAATACTGGAATGTGTAGCTCTGGGAACTTGTTAGAGTTCTGTCTTAGAGAGCTCAGCACCCTCCCCTAAACTAAGGCTGGGAATTCTAAGGACCTTCCCAAACTGAAAAGAAGTCTATAGGCGGAAGGCAAAGCAGTTAAAGTAGTATCAAAGTGCCATGATTCTGTAGTGTAAATAGTTCTATTCATCCCAAAATAGCAAGAATTAAGAGTCAGGTTGCATATTGCACAGCGTGCTGCTACGTTGATGCACTTCTCTGACTCAGAACAAGTGAGGGAGACAGATTCAGATAAAGAAGTTAATGTAAAGGGCAGTAGTGGCGAGGAAGGTAATTCTTGATTCCTGATTTCTCCCTGCAGTTGCAATGTTGCTCAGAAAAAAAGGGGGCTTAGTATTTTTGGATCAGGAAACCCACTCCCTTATGCTCCAGTAAGAAATTGATTCTGGTTTAGCTGCAAAGCACATGTCTGCATTAAGCCATTGTTTGGAAATTCGTTGTAGTCACCAGTTTTGCTTTTGGGATAGGGAGGCGGGGCATAGTTCTTTAAAAGCCCCATGTCTGTCACCACAAAGCCCCATAAAAATAATGACACAGCAAGGTTTCATTAGACTTGGAGCCAGTTGTGTGGTTTAATGGGCGGAGTGTGGGATCAGGACCCTGAACAGCTGGATTCAAATACCTTCCTGGCAGCGGAAACTCATATGGGGAGAGTGTGGCAATGGGAATCCACCCCCTTGAGCTTCTCCTGTTCCTCAAAAATGTTCTACTTGCATGTCTGTAACTAAGGCAAACATTATAAAACTTCCATAAGGCATCTGGGCTTCCTCATCTGAAGGAAACTACAGTATTTTCCCATGTATAAGACTATATTTTCATCTAAAATTGCTAGACTAAAAATTGAGGGCCATCTTATATACAGAAGTAGAGATGGGCACGAAACAAAAAAATTACGTTTCGGTTTTTCGTTTGTCGTTGAGAGGTCTGTTTCGGTTCATTTCCGTTTGTTGTGAATTTTTGGAAAAATTTCGTTACCGTTTTTTGTTTTTTCGTTTGTCATTTCTACCCGCTTTTTGCGTGATTTTTAAAGCATTTCCGTGTGCAGGCATCCCCCAACGCCCCAGACCAGAGGGAAAACACTAAAAGTACGCAGCACGCACGCACACAGGGAGGCTGCAGGACTGAAGCTAGAGTCGCAGAGACAGCAATCCCACCCTAACTCCCACCAGAGACTGCAAGGAGGACGGGGGCTGCCAGACCTTTTTATGCCCTCTGTGGCTGCCAGACCTGCCCGCCCAGTCTGCAACCTGGGCATGCTATTGGTTGAACATGATCCCATCACATGCCTTGCCTCCATTTTGTGGCTGGTGCGACATCCATTTTAAAGGGAAAAGAAAAATACATCGCGATGGGAGAAGACAAAAACAAACTTTTTAAGGACCCCAACCCCCCTGGTAGGTATTATCAGACAATATAAATAATAATCGCTGCGTTTTTACGGATGGCCAGGGCGTTTTTTAACATTTAAAACAGGTCATTTCATTGCGCGTCGCCATTAACGGAAATGAAACGTAACAATCACAATTTTCGTGGTTCTGTTCATTTCATTTCATTTTCATCACAATTTTCGTTTGTCGTTTCGTTACGTAACGGAAACTACAAACGGTAACGGAAACGAAAAAATGTTCATTCTGTGCCCATCTCTATACGGAAGTAAGCCAAGGAGAGAACCACGCAGTTGTGAAACTGTAATTTTGGGTTGGAAATGTGGGTGGGGCGTCTTATAGATGGGGGCGTCTTATAGATGGAAAATACGGCAAAATAAACCCACGGATCATCTACCTAGAGTTTCTTAGCAACAGTTTGAGAAGTGGGGAGCCTGCAACAACTTCTAGATGCTTCCAGATCAAAATGATCGTTGTGGACTGGAGTCATAGAATAATTGGACTGCAAGGGGCCTAGAAAGTCATCAAGTCCATGATGATATTGTTGTGGTGGTTGTTCAAAATCCACATACAAAAGAACTGCATCTTCGAGTCTCAGCCTGGATCTGCAGTAGACCAATTCCCTTACATCTCAATTACTTTGTAAGGCCACCGAAAATGAGGAAGCTTATACTGTTTTCTAATGCTTGTCACATAATTGCATAAGAAGCCAGAGGAAGGAAGGAGGAAGTCAAGTGTGGTAAATCCAGTGGCCTGATCTGACTCCGGGAATACATGTAAGGATCACATGATTTCTGAAAGATAAAAAAGGTGCCTTTGTTCTTTTACTTTGCATATTTCAAATAAGATCCAAAACGCCAAGTAAGTTTTGCAGCAGCCTGTCGGAGAGTTGGGATCCTGCTCTTAGAGGAAGTATAATCATCGGTCTGGGAGGTTATTGCTGGAATTTGGAAATGTTGGGGTTTGTACTATGGTTCCCAGAATGTGTCCATCAAGAGGAGTCATGCTGCCTTCAGGATTCTGTGAATCATTCTTTTAATAGCAGCATTTACAAAATCTTTTTTCTTTCTTTCTTTCTTTCTTTCTTTCTTTCTTTCTTTCTTTCTTTCTTTCTTTCTTTCTTTCTTTCGCAAAAGAGGCAAAACATAGAGACTTCTTTCCTAAGACTTTCCAGATGCACTTTTAATGCTGTTAATTATTGTGTATATGTAGGTATAGGCTTATGATTAAGACCTCACAGGTTTGTTCTTTTTTTTTTTTTTTTTTTTGTATTTACATTTGAACTGTTTTATATGTTCCTGTGAACGTCCCTGGAAGTATTAAGGGCAGTGTGAGATATTCATAAGAAAGAATAGGAGTACTGCCCCTGCACACCTATTCAGAAGAAGATAGACTCCAGATGCCTGTGAAGATTCTCAGTCATCCAGTGAGGTTATCCAAAAGTTGGCTCATGGCAACTAGATTTCTAGATGGAAACATTTCACTACTCATCCACGTAGCTTTGTCAACTTCCAGATAGACTACAGATATTACGTTACAAAGCACATTTCTAAAGCAAGACAGCAAGATACTGTGAGAAATGAAACTTTAATTATACTGATTTACACTTGTGGGTTATCACAGAAAGCTAAATGTAATATACAGAGGTAAAGGAAATCACATGCTCTGATGAATATCCTTGAGTGCACCACTTCTTGTAAAAATGTATAAAGTGCATAATCTAATTTTACCCTGAGCTACAGAGTTCAGTGGGCCAGCACAAAATCACCCACAACGTTGTTGTGACGATATAGGGGTGGGGACATGAGTTCCTGGGAAGGAAGTTGGAATGTAAAAGTGGTAAACAAAGCAGCTACAGGGTATTTGCATGTTTGGTACATTTTTTTAAATGAAATCTACCAATTCTCTGACGACGTACTGATTATCATCTTTGCTTTGGTGTTTGAGGGTTTTGCACGCCCTCACCTATCTTCCACAGCTTAAACAACACACCATTGTTTTATCACTAATTAAACATCAAGGCTAGATTTTGCATGTGTTAATTTTTTTGGCAAATGAAGGCCTGAAAAGATAAAACAAGCAGTCTTTGTTGCCATGTTCAAAAATATAGCTCTTTTCATATGAATCTTAAGAAGGGAATTGGAAATATATCCCTGGCAACTCACAGCGGTAAGGGCCATAGGCCAAGAAAGGTAAAAGAAAGGTAAATTCCAACTATCCTTGTTGAAGCATATACTTTGGTATATTATTCTCTGAAAAATAACATAAATATTACTCTGGGTATGTTGCCCTCAGTTGACTTCCTCTTCGTTTGCGTAGGGTCATACCTTTGTCACTGCTGTCACAAACACTGCCATTTGCCTCTGCACCCAACTACAGAGTTTTCCTCTTGGAAAAAGACATCTTAGCAGCTGCTGCTACTCGGTCACTGGATCCCTGATATGCTTGAAGGGAAAGGGGTTGTAGTTGGTATAGGTATGTCGCCTGGTTGCTTCCAATGTTTGGACCTACAAATTCATGACCTCCCGGAGGTCCTCCGATTAATATCTCTGCTCAGCTTCTGCAGACTAAAAAGGCAGTGGTTTTCGTCAACTCGATTCATCTCATGTCAAGTCTTCCTCCTTTCCTGCTACTTTCCACAAACCTCAAAACTTCTCTTGACAAAGAGCAAAAGGGACCCAATTCCTCATGATTGCTTGATTTGACCTACGGTAATTGACAACCATCAATTCTGATGACTTATTGGTGACTCTTCCTGTGGTTTTCTAGGTAGAAAGAACTCAGAATTGGTTTACCATCCCCTTCTCCTGGCGTTACTTTGGGCCTGTGAACCTTACCCTACCCTACACAGGTTTCTCTCAGGAGCCTCAGTGAGGAATTGAGGCCCCCAACCTCTGTCTCCACAACCAGATACCTAACTCATGAGCTGTCCATCCAGGATCTCCTAATGTGACTTTCAAGTACGCCATTGTTTCTCTAACACTCCTCCAACACTGCAAAGGAGCCATTTTCAAAAATTTCTTGCCCATCTTTCACATCCGAACATAGTTACTGGATATGCCATTGTATGAATAAAGGATTGGCTTTGGTGTCCAATAACCCATCCCTTATTTAAATATCTTTCTAGTTCCGTCAAAGGTGCCCTTCTAGGTCATGCAGAAACCCAAAGGATAGATGTTTTAGACTTGTCACGGCAACATTGGTGTAACAACAACAATATATTGCATTCTACGCCAGAGCACATTGCAGGGGTTAAAGACATACAATATACAAGCGTAACATTAAAATATAAATACATTAATATACTATTCAAATATGTGACATCAATATAAACCAGCTGTCTGATTCCTCCACTAACAATCAATTAGTATACCACTTTTTATCACTCTTAAGGGTCAGTTTAAGTAGTTCATATCAAGTTAGAACATCTTTAAAAAGGAAAACACTTCTCCCTTGAATTGCACAGATTGGAGCAGGTTCTTTTTGGTTATACCCAGGGCATTTCCTTCCTAATTAATTCATTTTAAAACTATTCATTAAATGCTCTGCTGGCATTCCTCTCCAGGAAGTGGCCAGTGAGAGGTAGGTGTTGGGTTTACCTGAGGCCCTGTTTTTGACAGTGCAGTGGACCCTGGTCTGATAGTGGCTGACTAGTCAGTCCCTGGGAGGATACTGGGGCATGCTGGGAGACTGACATGGATCAGAGGAGGTGTGTGTGTTTGTTTGTTTGTGTGTGTGTGAATTAAAAATTCCTTGCTTCATAGTTAATGAGGAGGGGGACATACACTGTTTCCCCGAAAATAAGACATCCCCTGAAAATAAGACCTACTTACAGTTTTGCCTCTCGCTGAAAAATAAGGCATCCTGCGAAAATAAGGCCTCCCTGGTAATAAGATAATAAATGTGTACCATATTCTTCTTCATGGAAAAATAAGACATCCCCCGAAAATAAGACCTAGTGCATCTTTGGGAGCAAAAATTAATATAAGACACTGTCTTATTTTCGGGAAAACACGGTAACTTTTCGAACTACACAGGGGTCCAGTGACCTCCACCTTAGCATTGTTGAGGGGAGAAGTGAATGTCACACACTGAAGGGCAGGTGTCCATGTTTCTTATCTCTTGAAAGAAAGAGTTCTAAAAGTTTATTGTTCATTCCATGGAAGTGAAATTCAATACTTCCTTATTGGTTCTTTATCAGAAAACAAATATCTAGATTGTTCCTTTCTAAGAACATTTTGCAATCTCTTCCAAAAATTTTTTTGCACCTTTTGATCAAATAAAGGACTTTCACATGGAGTTATTTCCCCTCAGGGCTTCTAGTCAGCTGATGGAGGGAAAGAGGAAGAAACAGTGGGCAAAGAGGAAGGTCAAAGATGAAGCAACACCAGTGAACTCCCTCATTCTGCCTCTGTCTGGCTCTCCTTCACATACATTCTCCCTCTGTTTTACTTCCACAGGAGTAGAATGAACAGAAATATTCAGACTGAAATGCTGGTGCTAAGCAGAAGAAGCTGCACTAGGGTAGGCCCCACTGAATCAGTGGGCCTACTCTCGTAATCACTTACTAAGCTAAGCCACTGTATGGCATCAGTTACAGAGACCGTATGATGTTTTGGCTAGCACCATCACTCTGACTAGCACTGATTTATCCTAGATAGGTTTCTGTGCAGAGACGGTTTGTAAACCAGGCAGGTAGATACCTCATCCCCAGATTTCACAGAGTGGGCACATGCCATCTGCCTCTGGGATTAGTATTTCTGATCCAGGACACCGTTCTTCAGACTGGGCCATCCTAAGCATATCCAGTAGTTTGGTAGAATTAAGAATCACAAGACTGAAGCTCTGGAACTTTCTAAGTGCCAGGGGTTTATCGTATTTTGGGTCACTTCCTAACTCCCTCTAAAGCACAGTAATACCATTGTTGTAATTGGAAGTAAGTATTTGAGGGTACAGTACAGTGGTCATGAAGAGGTAACTAGGATCCCTTGGGTTTAAAAAAGACCTGCTCCTCATTTCATGATGTGAACAATCCAACATCCTGTGCTTTTGGACTTATTTTTTTATCAAGTTAATTGGAATGTTTTTAAAAATATGCAAACACAACCATACTACTGTGGATTGGATGTTGGTCTGCCATTTGTTTGAAACAGATGGTGTCTTTCTGACAGCTTCAATATTTAGATATACTGTACTGTATCTCCAAGAGTACAAAAAAGTAACATGATATTCAATAGGAAACCTTATGCAGGCTGAGCTGATACAGAGAATTCATATATCTAATTCAAGTCTATTTATGGTAGAGGAGGTTATCTAATAGGTTAGGTGTAGAGAATAAACTGATGAATTAGGACTGGGGGGCTGGGTTCCAGTCCCCACTCAGCCATGGAAGCTCATTGGGTATGTGTGTGAAAAACTACTTCTTAAATATCTTGCTTTCTTTGAAAGCCCAGTTAGGGTCACTAAAATTATTTCCAACTTGAGGGCACCTAACAAGGATAGCCTTAAACAACAAATAATGGATGATGGTGGTGCTTTTGTAAACTCCAGTTGTTATGCTGCCTACAAGAAGTCAATTTGCCTCTGAAACACAGTAATTACTTCTTAAATTTACATATGCAAAACACTTCTCTGTACGTATGTCACCTTTGCACATTATAATGAACGCACATACTCTACAATCAACCCATTTCCTGATCTGAATAAAGGCAATGTAGGTTTAAGTAGTTATTTGAAGGACTTTGAGGACCTGGTTTTCAAGGTTTTAAGTTTGGGAAAAGGGATGGTATAGTATTCAGCTAATGAGACAGGACCAAATGCACAAATATCTGGGTTTCTGAGCTTGAGCCCATAACAAAAGCCATTAATTAATTCTCAAATCCTTCCCTCTCCACATATATTTAAAGCTGTGGCAATAATTGTGCTTCTGCATTTTCACTGCTTTAGAACAGACAAACCATTAACTGCTGATTTTGCAGCTGTTATTACATGATGTCAGTTTGCTTCCAGCTGATGGTGACTGTATGAAATAATGACCTTCAGAAAGTTGTTATCATTAACAGACTTGCTTTAGACCAGTGTTTTTCAACCTTTTTTGGGCAAAGGCACACTTGTTTCATGAAAAAAATCACGAGGCACACCACCATTAGAGTCCTGGTCTCTGTCCGTCTCCTCCTGCATCGGTTCCTTTTGGTGACTCGAGTCACAACGTCTTCTTCTCTCCGCTGCTGCGCACACTGTGCTCGGGCAGGAAGGAAGTCGGAAGATGATGTCCTCTGTGATAGGTCCAGGCTGGAGTCTTGACCAATCACAGCCCGGAGATCAGAAAAGTGGAGGGTGTCCCCCTGAGGAGCGCCAATTGGCGCCCCTGCTGGCCGAGGGTGGGGTCAAAAACCCCACTCCTTCATACCCAGGACATAGTCCAGCACCCGCCTAGTGGGCGAGAATTCGACATTTTTTTTAAAAATATCTTTTGAATTTTTCAATTTTTCCAACGGCACACCAGGCAACATCTCGCGGCACACTAGTGTGCCGCGGAACAGTGGTTGAAAAACACTGCTTTAGACTTACGGAATACAAGCTGTGGATCTCTTCTTTCACTCTATCTGTCCATCTCAAGTTACGTATGTTGTCCTCTTTTCTACCTTTATAATCATTTCCAGTGAGCCTTGTATTCCCGTAATACAGTACTACTGTATTTATAAAGTATTTTAGCCTCATTTAGGTCACCAAAGCTTTTAGTGAGAATAAAGGATTGATTTGATCTGAATCATAACCTTGCACTGTCAAATCAGTTCTGACTTATGGCCACTTTTTCCATGGTACAGTATTCAGAAGTGGTCTACTATTTCCTTCTTCTGGGGGCTGCACCGAAGACTGCACAGACTCGCTCTACTCACATCTTTTTTGTCGTTCTGGTGATCAATCCTATCAATATACAGTAGCTGTCTTCCACATCACTTTTCAAATCTATCTTTTGTTTTTCTTCACTGGCCAGTACAGATGGGCACGAAACGCCAAAATGGCATTTTGTTTTGTTTTTCATTTTGTTTTTCTTTGTTTTATTTCATTTTAAATGAAATGATTTTTTTAAAAAAATCCATTTTGTTTTTCATTTGTGTTGTTTTTTGTTTTTTAATTTTTTTAAAAACTTGCGCCAACCAGCTGCCCTGTGGGCTGGGTTGGCACGGTTTTTTAAAATTATTTTTATTTGTTACTTATTGCGTCAAACAGCTGGCCTGTGGGCTGGGTCGGTGTTTTTTATTTATTTTTATTT